>CM055830.1:33340217-33990217 GCA_029582265.1 Zoroaster sp. YZ-2022
CACTGGTACAAAAAACCTGCTCTAAATGTTTTCACTGCATTCTTGCATCTTATTCAGAGAAGCTTAAATGTACATATATACAGGGTGTCATATTCGCTGTGTACATGTATGTGATTATCGATTGTGATCATTGAGCGCTCTACACTGCATGTCAATGTTATCGATATAATTACCAATTCAGCTACATGTATTGTACATTCATCTTTACTATCACTGATAATAAAGTATTCATAATATGTACTATATGTACTGTATATGTAATAATAATAATAATAATAATAATAATAATAATAATAATAATGTGGACTTATATAGCACACGTATCCACCAAACTGGTGCTCAAGGCGCATTACATTATTACCCCTGCTCATCAGGCGCATAAATCATTCCTGAAACCATCTCAGCTCCCTGGGGAGTATACAGCTCAATTGCTGCCATTACAGCGCATATAGGGCTAATCAAACACAACAACCAACTCTGCCCTCACAGGTACCCATTTACCCCTGGGTGGAGAGAAGCAATTATGGTAAAGTGTCTTGCTCAAGGACACCAGCACCATGGTCGCGGTTGGGATTCGAACCCACATTCTGACGACTCGGCCATCAGAACACAAATCTGATGCACTAAACCGCTGGGCCATGGCACTGTATATGTACTATGTAAGAATGAGCTATAAAAATCAAGGATACCTGACCATATATAGGTCAATACCTGGTTCCTTTTTACAGGTCTGGGTACCCGAAACCCAATTTTTTGAAATCTGATGTAACATTTCAGAAACCGATTGCCCGTCTTTGATGAACACTTATCGATCTTTCATCTTTGTAATAAGGTTTCAGGTGTTTTGTTTTATTTCATAACATTCATAGCAATAATAAATTATCAATTTTTTGTTTGAATAAATGGAAGTGTCTTGTGCTGCATTAGGCAAATATGCATTGTGCAAGGAATTATCAAGCTTGACGGCACACGGTGGGAACCCATTTTTTCCCTCCATTTTCTTTTACAGGTACCCAGGAACCGGACCATTACAGCTGCCGGGTACCCAGGAACCGGACCATTACGGTTGCCGGGTACCCAGGAACCGGACCATTACGGCTGCCGGGAACCGGACCATTACGGTTGCCGGGTACCCGGGAACCGGACCATTACGGCTGCCGGGTACCCGGGAACCGGACCATTACGGTTGCCGGGTACCCAGGAACCGGACCATTACGGCTGCCGGGTACCCGGGAACCGGACCATTACGGCTGCCGGGTACCCGGGAACCGGACCATTACGGCTGCCGGGTACCCGGGAACCGGACCATTACGGCTGCCGGGTACCCGGGAACCGGACCATTACGGCTGCCGGGTACCCGGGAACCGGACCATTACGGCTGCCGGGTACCCAGGAACCGGACCATTACGGCTGCCGGGTACCCGGGAACCGGACCATTATGGCTGCCGGGTACCCGGTTCCAAAATTACCCGTGGATGCACAGCACTAGCCCTTACAGGGTCTTCCTCAAAGAACATAAAAACATACATTTTTAAATTGTGAACACCAATTGTGATGAATTTCACAGGTTAATTTTATTGTGTATTTCCTGAAAACTAGAGGGATGATCAACAGGGCATGGACTTGGAGTGACCTTGATAAGGTCATATTACCGTTGCTGCTGCATAAATGAGCCAGTAATTTTCAGTCACTGTGTTCATCTTAAACTAGTACACTGATTCCATGCCCTGTTGAAACTCTGCTTTGATTGTGACGATACTGCTGCCCCTTTAAGTATGTTACCAAAAACCAATATTGTACATGTACCTTCCCTTTAAAGGACAATATTGTCACGATCAACAGGGCATGGAATCGGAGTGCTAGTTTTAGATTAATTCAGTGACTGAAAATAATACCCCACATGATAAGGTCATATTACTGTATAACAGAGCCAGTAATTTTCAGTCACTGTGGTCATCTTAAACTAGGACACCGATTCCATGCCCTGTTGAAAGTCTGCTCTAATCATGATGATACTGTCCCTTTAAAAGGTTTTCTGGATACAGTTATCATTTTTCAGAGATTAGGAACTGTTAATGATTTCAACATTGGACAAATTGCAAGCCATTTGTGTTTATTTATTTGTGGTTAATAATGTTGTCTTTGGGATGACTAGGAAACAAACAATTAGATAGCATACTGGTGTACACAGTGTATTGATACAGTGCTTATTCATTACACGATAAAATGGCTGCTTAGCAACAGGTGGGAAGTGTTACCATAGCAACCATGATATGTACTTCAGTGGTCCGATTACCATAATTGGAAATTGATCTTTTATATTATTTTATAACCTGTACGGAAAATAAAATTAACAATTTAATACTCAGTTGTACATAATGTGTTTTATTTACACGTACATGTACCTGTATGTACATGTATATTTGCTATTTTAGTTTCTAAGAAATTTTCTTTTTCATTGGAACATTATTTTCCTTGAAAAATATTAAATGATAATTAATTTATGGGTAATTCTTGTGAGAGGCATTACATTATGTCACATAAAATGATTTTAGCATTTATATGTACATATATGTAAACTATGGTGTGGTGAATACTATTATTAGGCTTGGTTCATTATAACCCATGCACACCCATTAAGCTTGACCCTGTGAACCAGCTATCTCCTGTTTTCTAGTGCAGATGTCTCAGAGCCGCTTTTCTCCCATTTTGAGCCAAAGAGCTCCGAAGTGTGACGTCATGTCGTCATGCCAACCGGCTTGCTGATTGTTGTCAAAACGATCTTTTGTTTTGTAATTGTTCCATGATGCAACACGTTGAAAACAGTTCTATGATTTTGTTTTTGATGATGTCATTAATTCTGCTCAACTACCCTCTTTTGATCAAGGTAAATAGAGCCCTATAATGTAAAATGGTAATTTAAAAAAAAACCAGATGGTTGATTTTGGTGTAAAGCTGATCAAGATATCAATCTTCATTAGAAATAAATTTGGCCTGAGGCGCCGTCATTTTCAAGAAAATAAATTTATCGGAAAAATACTCTCAAATGGTTGAATTTTAATGAAATATTTAATGTGATTTAGAGCCGATGTTGGTTTAAATCTTCATTAGAAATACTTGTTTGAGGCACTGTCATTTTAAGAAAATTGCTAATAAATTTATCAGAAAGTGTACTGTTTCCTAAATTCCATGTTATAGGCTATTATTAACCCTAACCCCCTAGGTATTCTGGCTAGGAACCTTTCTGAATCCTCCAAAATCCATCAGTGCACTTTTGGAAACATGCCCTTATCTTCAAAATGCACCATGTTTTCGTTAATCTTTCATATTCAGCACTTATGGCCTGTATTTCTTGCCAGGTAGTAATTTTACCCCATTTGAAGAGGTGAAAGTACCAGTTTCCGACAGTGCTGAATTTTTCAGAAAAATTGCCCCTTGGAGGATTTTGCAGGATTTGGGGTGGTTAGGGCTAAGATGAATACAGTGACTGAAAATTACTGGTTCATTTATGCAGCAGCAATGGTAATATGACCTTGTGGGGGTATTATTTTCAGTCACTGAGTGAATCTCAAACTAGCACTCCGATTCCATGCCCTGTTAATCATGACAGTATTGTCTCTTTAGAGTAAGGGTACAGCATTACAGGGGATGCCCTTACACTTTTATTTTCACTAGCCTGCCGGACCGGTAAATTTGACTTTCAGCCATTTTTTGCATGCATTTTCACTGGTCCACATGTTTTTAAACTGGGGCATCAATTCCATGCCATGTTGAAAGTCTGCTCTTATCGTGGCTATACTGTCCCTTTAAGGCATTCTCTGTTCAGATGAAGCATTAAGACCATGGACATTCAGTTTTGTCAACAGAGGGGACACACTCTCAACAAACAGTTCAAATCACAATCATACAACTTGGTAGAAGTTGTTTGCAATAGACAGTAACCAATACACTGGAAGTAATTTTGTCAGTCGCATAATAAATGCATTTGTTATGTGTACACATTGTATACATCAACCCTAACCACCCCAAATCCTGCAAAATCCTCCAAGGGGCACTTTTTCGGAAAAAATTCAACACTGTTGGAAAGTGGTACTTTCACCGCTTCAAATAGGGCAAAATTACTACCTGGCAAGAAGTACAGGCCATGAGTGCTGAATATGAAAGATCAACGAAAATGCATGGTGCATTTTGAAGATATGGACATGTTTCCGAAAGTGCACTGATGGATTTTGGAGGATTCAGGAAGGTTCCTAGCCAGAATACCTATAAGGGGATTAGGGATAAAGAAGGTTCCTAGCCAGAATACCTATAGGGGGATTAGGGTTCAGGAAGGTTCCTAGCCAGAATACCTAGGGGGTTTGGGTTTCTGTTCAAGGGGTTTACAACACAAAGCATCTGTATTTGATATTTGGATAACCATAGAGCCAAGAAGTTCTGTCCTAACATGAAATATAAACCTAATATGAAATATAAACCATTGGTTACCCATGCAAGGGGCGGATCTACAACAAATGTTTTGAGGAGGCCAAACACTGGAGGGACGGAATTGCGAAGCCACTCATGGCAGGGTGTCCTTGGAGTGATTTCACCATTTTCAGTGAAGAAGTATTGTGGTTAATAATGCAGTTGTGAATAACTTCTTTATTTACATAGACCAGTGTACATTTTGTGCCAGATGCTTTGGGGCTCTTTTGTAAACCTTTGATGTCGTTGGTCTATATAAAAAAAAACCCATCAAAACCCATAACTGAGAAAGAAGGAAGGACAAATTCTCAAAATATCACACAAAATACACTGGCCTTTCTGACATATGAGGTGGCGGAATAAACAACAAAGAAAAATGCGCAAGACAAAAGACCCATCAGCGGGGCCGAAGAGAGTGGGGGGGGGGGGGGGAATCAGTCGGCAAATGAAGCATCAAAGGTACTAGAACAAGGGTTGGTCCAGAATAAATTTTCAGTCGCAAACCTAGAGCTATTGGTTTGCAGGCTGCATATGTATCATGTTTCTAAGCACTGAAGATTTGCCCAGTTGTTTGTTATCAGTTGTTTCTCACTTTGTAATACATTGTATTTTACTCACTGAAAGAGCTGGGCTTTCAGGTGGCAGTTTGTCATTCCAGTCCTAGATGCTTTGAACGAACAGTGATAAACACGTATGTGCAGTGAACTAATGAAAGCAGGTTTGTCATGGGTCTTTGTGGTGATTTTTCTTTGATTTTTTGGGGGTAATGGCAGTCGGTAAATTGACTTCCACACCCCCCCCCCAAAGAAAATGCCTTAATTCGCTACACCCCTGCCCATCATTACCAAGAACTGAGAAAGAATGAAGGAAAAAAAACCAGTCACAGTATAATCCAAAATACACTGGCAATTAGAAACGAAACATTTATTTCATGTCAGCATCATAAATAAAGAAATTTACATCATTTGTTAAGTACATACAATAAGATAGATGCAACAGCTATAGACTAATTTATACAAAATAATCAAAATGAATTATATGACATAAAACACAATAAAGGGGGCCACTTTGCATCCGTCGCGTTAGCAGTTTTTCCCAATGGTTGTTATTTATTTTTAAGTACCTGAAACCGACCAAAAAATGTTTCAACATGTGAATGGACATGCAGGCTTATACTAGAAGTAGAACTAATTTGAGTTGATTTATTTTATTTTTTTATTTTTTTATTTATTTTTTTACCCTCAAATTTCCATAAAAATTGGACGGAAAAAGTTACCTCACTTTTCCGTCCATTTGTTGATGGAAATTTTAGGGTAATTAAAAAATAATAGTAATAATCAACTCAAATTATCTTTAGGATAAGCATGCATGTCTATTCAAATGTTGAAATTCTTTTTGGGTGGTTTCAGATATTAAAAAAAAAATTACAACCATTAGAAAAACTGCTAACGTGACGGTAGGAAAGTGGCCCCCTTTATTGTGTCATATAATGTTGACATGTAGGGAAAATGGGAAAGTAGAGCTTTTGTACCCTTCCCTATGGACAGACAGAGCACACACAATATGACATAATGCAAACACAGACAGGAGAAACAAGAAAACATAAGACCGGACGTAGTTTCAACTTTAAAGGTCCTATGAAATGATAATTTTTCACACTACATTTTTGGGGCTTAATATATGGTTTTGTCATGTTATATAAGTTTGTCATAAGTTATTTAATTTAATTTGTCCCCAAAATTTGTGTTGTCCCTTTTGATATCGCTTTTCGTGACGTAGACCTAGGCACCAAATGACAAAGGACATTGACAATGCACATTCCTGACCATTATGCTCTGGTAAGCTTCACTGCAGCCGTCCAAACAAATTCGTTGATATTTTGGATCTGATGGGAATCTGTGCAGACTGACACCATTCTTTAGAAGTGTTGCTGCAGTCAGCAACAATACACCTTGGCGGCATAACAACAAAAACAGTTACATAAGTTTGCACGTTGTATCATTCATATGTATCGATCGATGTGCGCCAACAAACAGCATGTTCCTAGGTCTACTTCATTTTTTTTTTTTTTGTGATGTAAATCTCCAATACATTTTTTTTTAAATTGCATTTATAGGTTAATGTGTGCATATTTTATAGTTTACACTGGAAAAAAAAATCTAATTCATAGGACCTTTAAAGATCTCGACACATAAGAATCTAAAATGCTACTTTTAAGTTTTTTGGCAGTGAAAAAGTTTGTCCTAAGTCATTATTAAGATTGTTCTAATACAAAAAGCCCACTCTGAGGTGATGTGGCAAATATTGGAAGAAAAAGTGCAAGGTGGTCAATAAAAATCAGCGACCGTGGACTGTGACGTCGCATTTGAATGGACAGGCGGAAACACTAGTGTGAGAATTCCCCAACTAGTCCAAATGTGTAAGCTGTCTCAGTCTGGGGGCATTTATGGAGAGCAGAGAACTGCAAGAAAGACACAGGAAATCGAGGAACTGAATTGGGAAACGGGAAAAGTGGGGCAGACAGAGGAACGTGCTTAGCCTGTCTCCATGTTGCGTGACTGTACATGTCAATTTTTCATGTTCAACCATCGATCTTAACCCTAACCCCCTAGATATTTTGGCTAAGAACCTTCCTCAATCCACTAAAATCCAGTAACACTACCACATTTGCATGGGGCTGGATGTCCCAATAAGTATACCTGTTGGGGGCTATACAGTACTGAGTCCATCAAAATACAATACAACCAGCCATTGGAGTTTGATGGGTTTGTGTCTCTCAGTTAAGCGCTGGCAATTTATTGTGACACTTTACGGGGTACATACATGTAGCTGTGATTATCAGACCTATCTATTGTTTTAACCATCTTTGAAGACGATTTTTGGCGACGCCGAGACGTCATACTTAAAATTCTCTAAATTTCTCTATTCAAAGCCATCCAGTAAATTTAATCTAGTTCCAGTCCGGTGAAGACTTTGACTGTTCTTTCTAAGTCCATTTGTATCCCGCCTGTTTTGCTTGTATTGTTGTAAAAGTGAAGTTTTTTATGTACGATTGGTTAGGCATTCAGGCGATGTGGCTGAGGTACTATTGCTGTTGACGACCAGTGTATTCTTCAATAGTTTTGATTTTTATGATCTTTCGAAGGTCGTCATTGGTGTAGATGAGGTGGTGTTCTTGCCCTTGCCTTTTTTTGGTGTTATAACCTCCTTTGACCATCCGTCTGAGGAGCCGGACTTGACTGGATCTTGTTAAGCTGGGGTTTGGTGAGAGCCCAAGTTTGGCAGCTGTAGGTTAGCCGGCTCCTTACCGTGCTGGTAAAATAGGTCTTACGGATATCCATGTCGATGTTGTAGTTTTAGAGGTGTCTGGAGAGTTCTCCAAAGATGCTAATGGTACCAAAATAGGGGTGGATCCAGGGGGAAAATGGGAGGGGGCACTGAAAAAAGGTATGCAACTTTACATGCACAGTGAAAAAGGTGACACACATCTCTCTTTGCCACCCTGAGGGTCTACCAATGACCAGACACTCTGAGAAGTTATTCCATCGGACACATTATCAAATACATTACATTACATTACATTACAACAAGTATTTATCATGCGCCATTCCCGAGAGGCTCATGGCGCTTACAAAAGTTAATATGACATAATAAATACAAATCAGGATAGAATAAGACATAAATTGATGCAAAATTAATGAGGAAACAAGTGAGTTTTAAGAGCCTTCTTGAAGGCATTAACAGAAACAGATTGTCTGATATAAACAGGAAGATTGTTCCATAGCTTGGATGCACAAACAGTGAAAGATCTATCACCAGCTTGGACTCTTGTGATAGGATATTCAAGGCGGAGATATCTGTTGATCTTAAATGCCTATTTGGAACATACAATTTCAAACAATTTGATAAATATATTGGTGCTAAGCCATTTAGTGATTTGTACACATATAGAAGCAATTTAAATGATATATTCTTTGTTGAACTGGTAGCCAATGAAGTGATTTTAACAGTGGTGCAGGATCGTGTCTTCTACATGTTGTATTTATAGTGAAAACAAGTCTAGCTGCCCAATTCTGTAGATGTTGCAAACGGATGATGTATGACTGCAGTTTCAAATCTAAAATGGATCCATTACGACATAAAATCCATACAAAAGAAATCTGAATACTGTAACCAGCAGTTCTTTTCAGAACTATTTACTACTCAAAAGATAATTTTTACATGGTGTCACCACAAACACTATCATCACGATCAGAGCAGACTTTCAACAGGGCATTGAATCGGTGTCTTGGTTTAACCCCTTGCGTAGGGTATTATTTTTACCGAGAGTGAAGGTGGTTGCGGCCAACCACGAAACGTCTGTGGGGCCGTGGAGCACCGGGTCAAACCCGGTCGTGGACATGTTCACAACTCCGCTGTTCAGCCAAGCGTATAGACAGAACAATAAGCGGGCAAGCTAAACCAGGCATACCCTATTCAGAAAGCTCATGAAAAGGCTGTATTCAGAATGCTCTCAAAAGCCCAATCTATTATATAACACTCCATTTCAAGAACAATATGGTCCACCAAACTATCAGCCTTCTTGAAGATTTCAATTCAAGGCGAATTCTCAGCAAATACAGCTGGAAAATCAATTAATTCACCGGCCGCGGCTATAGTCGTCAACCGTACGCAAGGGGTTAAGATGTACACAGTGACTGAAAATTACTGGCTCATTTATGCAGCAGCAATTATGCAGCAGTAATATGACCTTATCATGTTGGTATTATTTTCAGTCTTCTGATTGAATCTAAAACTAGCACTCTGATTCCATGTCCTGTTGGTCGTGACGACATTGTCCATTTAAATCTGAATGCATTATTCATTATTTTCTTGTCGACACAGTGGAATAAACCGGAACTTTCTCTTTAATACAGGATTGTGTGGGAGAACCGTCGTTCGGAAAAATTGATTTTGCGGGGCCTGTAAATGGAAGATTGAAAATTAATACACGTACGTTGTACATGTATGTCTTTGCATCAAAGGCAGACTCCTAAAGACTAAGGCCAAAAAAATGAAGTCTTCAGTTTCTGGTCATAGGTCGCCATCAAATCCGTAGCGGTGATCGTTTTTTTGTAATCTTTTTTTAAAAAGTAATACATGCTAACATGTTTATGTGGTTATTGGAACCAGACCACATTTTCCTTATACAAAGTATGGTGGCTAAGAGAGGTCTCATAAATCGGGCAAACGTTCATACCCCATTGTGAAAAAGTCATTTAAAACACAGCACGGCAGAATTACAATCGATCCAGTGATTTTGGTTGCAATTGAGAGCCCCCCCCCCCCAGAACAACAATTTCCTACACATTGCCAATTAACATAGCATATTGCATTTGTTTCACCCTTCCCCTGTGTCTCGGAGCTTTTAAGATTGAAAATTACCCCCTCAAAATTCAAGACCTTTTGCCACTCGAGTGTACCTGGTGCCGATGTCAATATTTGTGGAGTGTCGTGGCCGAGCGGTCTAGCTTACCGGACTCAAGTTCTGGTGTTAACAGCAGAATGTGGGTTCGAATCACGGCCGTGACACTTGTGTCCTTGAGCAAGACACTTAACCGTAATTGCTTCTCTCCACCCAGGGGTTAAATGGGTACCTGTGAGGGCAGAGTTGGTTGGTTAGCCCTATATGCGCTGTAATGGCAGCAATTGAGCTGTATACTACCCAGGGAGCTGAGTGGTTTCAGGAATGATTTATGAGCCTTATGAGCCTTCTGAGCAGGGGTAATAATATAATGCGCCTTGAGCACCACTCAGTTGGTGGATACGTGCGCTGTATAAGTCCACACATTTTTTTTATTATTATTATTTTTAGCAACCAAAATAATTTTTATTATTGGATTGGCTTATTTGATAATCAAAACATCGCAGCGTGATGGCTGAATTATAATCCATGGCAGAGTTATAGAGTAAAGGCCAACTCGTAAATTATTCGAAGACAGTGTATTTTTTTATATCATAAATTCACTGCAAATGATTTGTGCAAGGATACAAGCACTCAACTTTTGCAAATAATTTTTTGTTGGGGAATCTCAGGTTTGAATGTTAAAATTCCTTTATAACTTTAAAGGGAAGGTACAACAGATTTATTTATTTATGATATCGTTTCTAAGAAACACTTGGAATGTAATTAGGCACTTCTCATCGTCAATCCCTGAGGCAATAAATTGCCTGTGACCGCGGGGCATTTGCGAAGTTTACAGAAGAAAGTGCAGTTTGAAATATCAGGAACTAGAGAAAGGTGTGAAGCTCGAAAGATAACGCACAGCTGGAGTGTTAGGCCTATGTAGTCTGCTCGATTGATTCTTAAAGAAGTATTGCCTGTGTTTTATGGGCAATTTTTGTTTTCATAAGAACACTGATTATTTCCTATGAGGCCACAAAAAAAAAGTCTCCAGTTTCAGGTCTCTGGACGCGTCGCCTTAGACCCGCAAATTAAAACAATTTTGTTTTTGGCTATAAAACAATGTCCAATTGCAGCCAAAATTACTGGATTGATTGGAATTCTGCCGTGCTGTGTTTTAAACCTTTTTCACATACACATGTCGGGGTATGAACATTTGCATGATTTGTGAGGCCTCTCTAAGCCACCATACTTTGTATGTGGGAAATTTGGTCCCCGCATATACATGTTTCACATATTTCCCTGTTGACAAAAAATTCCAAAAAGAAAAAAAAAAAAAAAAAAAAAGCGTCACTGCACCGATTTTGAAGCTGACCGATGACCAGAAACCAGAGACTTTTTTCGCCTTAATAATAATAATAATAATGTCGGGCATTTTAAAGCGCTCTTAAACAAGGTATCAGAGCACTGTACATTATTACCCCTGCTCATCAGGTGCATAAATCATTCCTGAAACCATCTCAGCTCCCTGGGGAGTATACAGCTCAATTGCTGCCATTTCGGCGCATATGGGCTAATCAAACACAACAACCAACTCTGCCCTCACAGGTACCCATTTACCCCTGGGTGGAGAGAAGCAATTATGGTAAAGTGTCTTGCTCAAGGACACAAGTACCACGGTCACGGACAGGATTCGAACCCACATTCTGACGACTCAGCCACCAGAACACAAATCCGATGCACTAAACCGCTCGACCATGGCACTCCATTAAGAAAGGAATACAAAAAATGAACTATTTCACAAGATAGTTGTCAGAAGCTTGGTTTGACAGTAAAAAAAGTGCCAAAATTAATTGATGACAGGACCTACCATTAATTCATTTTGGTACATATTTTAACACTGTAAAGCATGTTTCTCATGACTATTTTGGAAAATGTGTAATTTTACAGCAGTTGTATTCACTTTCTCAAGTAAAATAGCAATGTTCCGATGAAAAATCAAATGTCTGTTAAAATAGCGAAAGTTGCCATTAAAATAGCGAAAAATACGCGTGATACATCTTTAACTCTTCACACTCGTGTCGTGAATAGAGTCGTCTCCGCAATTAGATTTCAACCATCGGCCTGATCATCTGCTCACCATATTCTGTGGCTTCAAGTGTTTTAGGTTATTCAGTCTTCGGAGGTGACGCAAATACCTGTCTGCTGATGGCTGTTGTAGGATATTTACTGCAAGTGAATCGAGTGGCTTGAATTATGCATACTTCCAACCTTGACTGAGGAAGAAACAGTCCAAATTGCCCACATTGCATGAAGTGCAGTCTCCAACCTCAGGCTTAAAGGGGCAGTATTGTTACAATCAACAGGGCATAGAATCGGAGTCTTAGTTTTAGATTAACCCAGTGTCTGAAAATAATACCCCACATTATAAGGTCATATTACCGTTGCTGCTGCATAAATGAGCCAGTAATTTTCAGTCACTGTGTTCATCTTAAACTACGACACCAATTCCATGCCCTGTTGAAAGTCTGCTCTGATCATGACGATATTGTCCCTTTAAAGTTAGAGTATGAGTAAGGAATTTGAAACAGCGTGTCCAAATTTGTCATTCTTTGAAAAATGTGGTGTCCAAATGTTTAATTTATAATACTTTTACATATGTTTCACTAAT
The DNA here is from genome assembly GCA_029582265.1 of Zoroaster sp. YZ-2022. NCBI lineage: Eukaryota > Metazoa > Echinodermata > Asteroidea > Forcipulatida > Zoroasteridae > Zoroaster > Zoroaster sp. YZ-2022. The sequence goes on from CM055830.1 coordinate 33,352,736, forward strand.
TATCCTGATTTCAGGATTTCTTACAAATCTCTCAAGATTTGCATCAAAATTTTTTGAAAAGAAAGAAGTAGCCTGTATTGTGTCTAAACCTCTAGTTTCTTGTTTGTGGGGATGTAGAGAGTCTGTAAATCCTCCAAAATTAAACCGGAGACAGATAGAATAGAATAGAATACAAACGTTTTTGGATTTAAAAAAAAAAATATTTAATCACTTATTGTGATTCAACGTTCACAGGTTAATTTTCTTGAAAACTAGAGGTTGAAATGAACTTAACCAAAATACCAATGCTGTACCTTCCCATTGTAATTCTATGTATTCTCCTTTTAATCAAATTAATGAGATCGTGATAGCAATGGTGTTGTTCTGTTGCCAAGCAACGCTCACTGACACGCAGCAGCAGCAGCCTTAACTTTGTTGGCTGAATGTGCTTTTCGGCGCAAGGGAATCAACTTAGAGATGATTATCACAGGAGAAGCTGTGACCGTGAATAAAAACGCTTTTATGTTTTAATGTAAAAAAGTGGATAGCTCTGAGACTAATAACAGCAATGCACAAAATTATAGAGAAATGTTCCCGAGGGAGTTGGGTAAAAACCTTGATAAATTCAATTTAATGAATGTTTTTTTTATTGATCTTGTGAAACGTTAGATGCATCTTCTGAGTCAGATACATGCAATCGATTACAATTAATTTACAAAATTCATTAAGAAAACGTTGACTTTGGTTTTGCCTGGTATCGCCATTTGCCTGGCTACAAGGCTGCAAGACGATCATTGATTACTTTCTTGATGAAAGGTAATATATACATGCATTTATGGTCACAGTTTTATACCAAACTTACTTTCTGTAAAGTTGATGATAATATAACCATGGAGGAAGGAATCTGTTTTCCTTCCTCCATGATATAACCAGTTAGGCTATATGCAGTACAGACGATAAGCAAAGATACGAGTTGAGATGGAGTTTACGGTTGATGATACGGTTTAATACATGTCGGATGGTGGAGGCATTCTCTCCTCTCACTAAGAATTCACAAGGTTTATATACACAATCTATGAACACTTTCTTATAAGATCATAACCTTAAAAGGACTTGTTTCATACCTTATGAATGATACATTTTGAATAATTAGACAATACAATAATATGTTTGGTTGGTTTGAGAAAGAGAGGCTGTCCTAAGCAAATCGATGTAGAGTGGTCATCCATATTTGGACATACACATACCCTGACCAGAGCCTACACTGCTGAGGTCATCACTACTTAGAATGTGGTGCTCACCAGTAAGGAATGTGCAAGGTGGCTGAAATAGCTTTACCTTGGACTTAAGTAATGCCCACTTATATTTTATCAAATCTAGAAACACCAGAACTCTAATATAATGTTACCAAGTTATGCATCTGTGAAATTAATGTATTTTCCCTTATTGTAGCGTGGTGATAATAATATCAAACATTCCTCTGAAGACAATCAGAGCATACTGATCAAAACGTTGAGTTGTACCAACCAGTTCTTTTCAGAACTATTTACTACTCAAAAGAGAATTTTTACATGGTGTCACCGCAAACAGTCTTTACTTATCCTTTTCACCATGCAAAGCTACAAATCTTACTACATGGTGTCACCGCAAACAGTCTTTACTTATCCTTTTCACCGTGCAAAGCTACAGATCTTACTACATGGTGTCACTGCAAACAGTCTTTACTTATCCTTTTCACCGTGCAAAGCTACAAATCTTACTACATGGTGTCACCGCAAACAGTCTTTACTTATCCTTTTCACCATGCAAAGCTACAAATCTTACTACATGGTGTCACCGCAAACGGTCTGTACTTAGCCTTTACACCATGCAAAGCTACAAATCTTACTACATGGTGTCAATACAAACAGTCTTTACTTATCCTTTTCACCATGCAAAGCTACAAATCTTACTACATGGTGTCACCGCAAACAGCCTTTACTTATCCTTTTCAAGGTGCAAAGCTACAAATCTTACTACATGGTGTCACCGCAAACAGCCTTTACTTATCCTTTTCAACGTGCAAAGCTACAAATCTTACTACACGGTGACACCGCAAACAATATTTACTTATCCTTTTCACCATACAAAGCTACAAATCTTACTACATGGTGTCACCGCAAACAGCCTTTACTTATCCTTTTCAACGTGCAAAGCTACAAATCTTACTACACGGTGACACCGCAAACAATATTTACTTATCCTTTTCACCATACAAAGCTACAAATCTTACTACATGGTGACACCACAAACAATAATATTTACTTATCCTTTTCACCATTTACTAATGAGTAGATCTCAGATAGCTCCTATTGTTAACACAGGCTTGACTGACACCTCAGCTGTCTTTGGTTCACAACTGTAACCAGTATAATGAGCTGGGTAGGACCTCCAGAAGCCCAGGTTATGTTGATTGACAGGTACTGTATTGTTACAGGATTAGGACTCACAAAAGACAGATTAGGAGGCCAGGTAGCCTGGGCCTGGCCGGGCTTCTCAAAGGCTTGGCTGTACCACGACTTTGGTTTTTTTAGGTTTTTTTTACGATTATACTGTAACAAAAATTTAATGTTAATATGAGTTTCTTTCCTTGTCTTCCAGATTCTTGCCAATCTGTTTATCTTCTTATGTTCCAACCTGGCCGGTATCTTCACCCACTACCCGACAGAAGCCGCTCAGAGGCAGGCCTTCTTGGAGACCCGAAGATGCATCGAGGCCAGACTGACGACGCAACGTGAAAACCAGGAACAGGTAAATGCGTTATTGTTTTTTTACTCATGTTCACCAGAACTGGAGTTCTTGTATGGGCATGGCCAATTTTCATTAATAGTACAAGGCACTTTTGATGATTTCCAATCGCTGACCTGACTCTCTGGCTGTTCAGATACAATGCAGATTGTAGCCGTCTGAGCACTATTCTAGCACCTGTTAATCATGCCAACCAACAACTAACTGCTTGCGCGCTAGCACTGCGTGTGGCAGGTAAATACACATGTTACAGACATGCACACGGTACATCTAATGTCAGGTGACCCAGGTCGGTGACTGCACCACCAGACGGCTATTTCACCACAATATACATGTTAGCAATTGAGGCAGTGTCGGGTATCAGTATACCCGACCGATACCCGACCGAAACTGTCATTACCCAGTTCCATACCCATCAACAACTTTTGAAAAATTTGACTGAATATTTAAGCCACACAAATGGAAGTCTTCGATTTTGTTTTTGTTAACATTTTTTTTGTATGGGGAATGGGGATGCAATGAGTCATTTTTAATACAGAGGCGGAAAATTATTACAGTAAGTCCGCATTTATTGTGACTCTAATAAAATAAGAAAAACTTATTTGTCTTTACGGGTACATAAAAGATTTCCAATTTCGGGTATCTGGTCCTCGAAATAACCAAAAATGCACAGCCTTATGAGCAATTTTGCCAACATTACCTTCCCTTTAAAATTACTATGAAGAAGCACAGGAGGTTGGAAGTATAAAGAATCTAACTTGAATGTGCCCTTAGTGACATCAAGTGCAAAGTCATTGTCAACCTTACTCTTATTAAATCCTACTTGACAGCATCAGTCAAGAGAAGACAAGTGTGGACTTTCATTACCAGAATCCCACGCCAAATATTGACGATAGACTCCCCTAACCTCTACCATATAGCTCAGCCCCAGCTCACCTCAATCGAAACTCTTCGATCAGATCAGACCTATCAAAACCCCTGAGCCCCCTATAAGAGTACAAACAGTACAACTGTCTATCTTGAATAATCGACAACTCCGGCAAGAGGCGCCGTCACGCCGGCAGGTCAGGTAACTCTAAGACGGTCGGCATCTTCTCCTCTCTGAAATCGTTGAAATCGCCTCCGCGGAGAGAAATACGACACTCTAAAACATGTAGAGCTAGTTTCCCCAGGCATGGCGACTTGGCGTTATTTACGCCGGTCACCCCAGATGGTGGGCTGTTCATGACACGTTTACTTGGGGCACAAATATTTACGACCTCGAGGACCTGTCATGGGGACCAAGATTCATGTTCAGTGTAATTTTTTCCCCCTGGGTGTCGTCTGGTCGTAATTTTGTCGCCGCCGTTGTGAGAGAACAGCAAACACAGAGCGGCACGCAGAAAAAGATCATTCCGGCATTGGGTTACAACCCTCTTGAGTGCTGAATGGAATATGATAGATGATGACACACAGACTAATTAATAGACGTCTGTTTGGTTTTTTACATAATTTTATTTGGGAATGATGAAATTCCCGACAGACTCCACGCCAGGAAGCCTGTTATTGGTTTTAGTCACATAATTCTTGTTCAAAGAGTTCCTTGTTCAATCTCAGTGGGGCAAACTGTCTATTTCTGTTTAATCTGCGATACATCATACCAAACTACATGTAAAAAACCAGTAGTACAAGGGAACGTCGCTTTAATGAATAACACGGGGTCCACACAACATGTTCACTACATTGGTCGCTGGTAATCACGATTCATGGTTGTTTATTCATGTAATGTTGCCATCTTCTACTGACAGTACACGCACTCATTTTTCATCTTGTACCTCCTAAGGAAGAGTAATTACAGACTGAGAAGAACCTCTATTTCGTGTTTTACATGATTTGAATACGAATCTGTCACTGAAATAGTAGCCATTAGTAAGATTAGAATCTTTTGCAAAACATAAATCACAATCAACTAGAACAGATTACGATTTCTTCTGTACATGTAATTCTAAAAGCAAAAAGTGGGTAATGCAGTTTTTTGTACGTGAACAGAATATTTTTGGAACCACTCCATGTGAACGAGGCATGGCTCATGATGAATAAGCCATGTCGCAGCACTATCCGCCATGTTTTTGACGGGGCAATATTGTTTATTTCCAGCACTCATTGCCGTCTGCAACCCAGCATACGAACTTCATGCGCACTCCAGATGCATGCCATGTTTTTGACAGGGCAAAATTGTTTACTTCGAACACTCGTTGCCGTCTGCGACCCAGTGCACGACTTCACATGCACTCCAGACGCGTGCGTGAAGTTTGAGCGCTGGGTCGCAGATGGCAAAGCGTATTCAAAATAATTTTGCCCCATCAAAAACATGGCACGTATTACCGTGAAAGTGCTTATTGATGTCGCACGTACTGACTGAGTAATGAACATCATGGAACCAACAGAAAATGTTCATTAAAGTAGTCATTGGTAATACTGATACATACTTGCAATGCTCAGACATAATGTGGAAGCCATCGCTCATTTCCATTATAACCAAATGTTCGTTAGGCCAACAACAAAAAAAGTCTCCAGTTTCTAGTCTCTGCGCATGTCACGCATTTTTAATTTTCTTCTTTTTTGCTATGAAACGATGTCCAATTGCAGCCAAAATTGCTGGAGCGATTGGAATTCTGCCGTGCTGTGCTTTAAACGACTTTTTCACATAGGGGTATGAACGTTTGCCTGATTTGAGAGGCCTCTATAGCCACCATACTTTGTATATGGGAAATTAGGTCCCCGTGTATACAATGTACATGTATCACATATTTCCCTGTTGGCAAAAAAAACAACAAGATGGCCGGAAAAAAAAACATGTCACCGCACCGATATTGAAGCCAACCGATGACCACAAACCAGAGACTTTTTTGGGGGGGCCTTATAGTGTTGTTTATTACAGTGGTCAGTATTGCACTGTACATGTACATGTACTGAAGCTGTACTGTGCGTTTTCAGTTTTATCGGGAACCTGTTAATTGGCCCCAGTATATAAATGGAATTTTTTTTACATAACAAGTACTCCTGCTTCTTGTTATGTTCTCCCTTTCTTTAGACGATTTCATAAGGTTGTCTTGTCTGCTCATTTTGAACAGAGATAATTAGACAAAAACAAACACTCATCATAACTTGTTTTGATGTAAAGTTGATGACGGTATCAAGCATCCCTTGAAATCTTTCTATCCGAGATATGAGATCTTGCTATCATTTGTGACTGGCTCCACAAAAATGGGTATTATGTTATTTACATAGTTGAATTGGTCACATTAACCCTCCTAGTTCTGGTGCCTTTTTCAGACAAGTTGATGCACCATTTGAAACCATTCGTTTTGTGAAACACACCAAGGTGTAGTGTATCCACCATTCAAATGATTTATAAGCCACTGTGTAGTACATTCACCATTTGAAACAATTCGGCTATGGAAACACACCAAGGTGTAGTGTATCCACCATTCAAAACCATTTGAATGATTTATAAGCCACTGTGTAGTACATTCACCATTTGAAACCATTTGGCTATGGAAACACACCAAGGTGTAGTGTATCCACCATTCAAAACCATTTGAATGATTTATAAGCCACTGTGTAGTACATTGTACATTCACCATTTGAAACCATTTGGCTATGGAAACACACCAAGGTGTAGTGTATCCACCATTCAAAACCATTTGAATGATTTATAAGCCACTGTGTAGTACATTCACCATTTGAAACCATTTGGCTATGGAAACACACCAAGGTGTAGTGTATCCACCATTCAAAACCATTTGAATGATTTATAAGCCACTGTGTAGTACATTCACCATTTGAAACCATTTGGCTATGGAAACACACCAAGGTGTAGTGTATCCACCATTTAAAAACCATTTGAATGGATTTGAATGGTAGTAAACTTGCTACCAACACTTTTCAAATAGTATCACCATGTGTGTACAAAACCAATGGCCATTTTTGAAAGTGGAAATTTTGAATGGTTTCAAATGGTCAAAGACTAGGAAGGTTACAAGCTTTAATTTGGTATAGGTTTGACCCCTGTGGCATTTTGTATTCTGGAGATATATTCATATTTGCATATTCATATTTTACAATTTAACGAAAGTGTCTTCAGAGATACAGCCCTTTAAACATAGCAAGTGGAAAAAGAAATGAGCTAAAAATAAACTCTCTTGAATGCCCATAGCAACAGTTAGGTTATTGATAGGGGGTGTTAAAACCGTATCACTACGAAAGCATAACATTGGTGGTTTTTCTTCCCTAAAACAGACAGAGTAAAACAAAAGACGAAAACAATGCACACAAAAACGTTTGTTTTTTCATCTTTATTCATCAATATTAATATTTCTGAAAAAAACTTATGAAAATATTGATACAATAGAAGCCAACAACCCCCCCCCCCCAAAAAAAAAATCACTTTGTTAAGATTTTTTCACCCTCTCCGCATAGAACAGCCATTTACGTGTAATAGCATAGACAGGGCCGGATTTAGGACTGGGCAAGCTGGGCAGTTGCCCAGGGGCCTCCACAACCAGGGGCCTCCACATATTTCATGAAAAAAAAATTGTAAGGAAAAATGTAGGCTGACTTGAACTGTAGGCTGGTCTGTAAATATATGTACTGTACTATATTCTTGTTATGATTGATCATGATTGATCTGCTTGCTTGCTTATTCAGATTCTTTCTACTTGAAAAAAAATTACTTTATGGATGACTGTAACTATGTCTTGTGACTGTTGTCACCTTTTAGTTTTTAGTATTCTAAGGTAGGGTGGGCCTCCACTACTGAAGGCTGCCCAGGGGCCTCCACATGTCTAAATCCGGCCCTGAGCATAGAGCGACTTAATACCCATTTTCGTAGAGCGGGTCACATTTAAGTAAAATGAGTGAAATTATTTCCAAACTTAGTTTACTAAATGAATAAATTCAATTTCCATGGTTATTCACTCACATTACATTTTTTAAGATATTGGGCCCACTCTTAAAGGGGGACTGACATCCTTTATTGTGTGTGTACTTAAGGCGTTTTGTAATAAAATATTGTTTTTGAGACCCACCTGTGTCTATTTAATCATTGATTTCTGAGTACAAGTATTTTAAAATGATGTTTGAAGTGTTTGGGGGAGGCAACCCCGCCCCATGGTGGAAGCTTCATTTGCATAAGATATGTGACATAAGGTCGGGAAGATCCGATGTGTACATGATGTACATGTATGTACAAACGTTTCACACACGTAGCGTAGATTTCATTTCTTCCGTGATTTTTGTTTCCGGAACTAATAAAATGTCGGGAAGATGTGTTTCTGCAGGATGCAGCAACACCACCAAAGACGGTGTTAGCCTTCATCTGTTCCCAAGTGACCCAAAAATCGCCGTATTTGGACGAGCAAAGTTCGACTGACAAGAGTAAAGTGGTCAGGTCCATCTGCTCACATAGTTTTGTGCAGCGATCATTTTGAGCCGAGTTTTCAGCCGAATTTCTCTTCCCGACATGACGTCACGAACAGCTCCTCCATGCAGGGCGTAAAAGTGGGGGGCATTTTTACAATGGTAAAATAACACTCTCAAAAACAATAAAAACACAAAACAAAAATTGTATTGATCTTTTACTGATATAAAAGAATAAAACGATCACATATTTAACTGTTTGATTTAAATCCATGTCAGTCCCCCTTTAATTATGCTTGGGCGATAACTCGATAATATCGAATATCGCAATACCTTTTTCATTCGATTACGATATCGAGAAACTTTTAAAGTTATCGAGATATCGGCAAATCGCGATTAAAAAAATATATATATCGCGATTAAAAATAAAATCGTCATTGTGATTCAAGTCAGAAATTCCATGGAAACAAAATTAGAACAGTCTTTTTAGCTTTTGGAAGTGAGAAACAAAAGCGAACTACTTCAGAAGTACATACACGCTGCAAATGAATTTATGATATAAAAAAAATATTGTGAATTTGCGATTTATTGCTTATAGAGGGGTACACCTGTGGTTATCGGCTCTAAAGCAATCATGCATGAATGAAAAAATAATCGTGATATTATCGAAAATCACGATATATGTTTGCCGATATATCGTGGATGAAAAAAATCGATATCGCCCAAGCTTACTCTTAACGCCATAATTTCTTTATTAAATATATTTCACTGATAATTTTTTCATAAGTAGCATTACTGAGCACACAAATAGTTTCAGTCATTTGTTATATACTGAGACGCAATAGAAACTTACCACTTGTTTTGGAATAGCATAAAATTGAAATGGTTCAAAATAAGACAACACAACAATTTGGATTAGAAATGTTGGCATTTTATTGAGGAAATGTCCACGTTTTGTCCACTGTACTCGATCCCATCTGTATCCACTTCACCACGAAACGTCAGAAGGTCACGTTGCCAAAATAAGTGCACATATTACATTTGTGCATTGTGATTACTGATAATTTAAGGTCGAAAAAGTGGTAAGTTTCTATTGCGTCTCAGTCAGTATATGTGCAGTAGATAAGAGAAAAATGCTGGTTACTCACGTTACATTTTTTGGACTTGCATAAAGTCTAACTTTTTCTCTTTAACCATAACCCCCTAGGTATTCTGGCCAGGAACCTTCCTGAATCCTCCAGAATCCTCCAAAATCCTCCAGTACACTTTTGGAAACATGCCCTTGTCTTCAAAATGCACCATGCATTTTCGTTGATCTTTTATATTCAGCACTTATGGCCTGTACTTCTTTGCCAGGTAGTAATTTTGCCCCATTTGAAGAGGTGAAAGTACCAGTTACCAACAGTGCATTTTTCCAAAAAAGTGCCCCTTGGAGGATTTTGGAGGATATACGGTGGTTATTGTTAATAGGTTACATATAACAAATTTCTGAAATTATTATTTTTGCCGAGTATGGTCTGGTTATAATGCAACTACTGTGAAATAAAACTGAGGAGTGAAATATATTTTATGGTATTAAAAATGTAAAGTGAGTAACCATGGAATTGTCCACAGGATTTTTGGAGTTTAAAATGTGCTTGCTTTTTTTTGCTAATCGGAACCGAGCTGAGCTTTCACAGGTTGGTTAAAATTAAAGTATATATATTGATTTAAACAAAGTAAGCATACTCAAAGAAGCAATTGTGTCAATTTGCTAATGTTGTATCTTCGGCAAGGCCGTTTAAATTGTCGCTATTTCAATGCCTTTATCCAGCTTGAATTATCTGTTATTACTGCTCAACTGCCCAGTCATATTGTTGATGTTATTCTTTGTTATTTCTGTACGTCATCCAACCGTGATCATTCTGTTATTGCCAGTTTTTCATGCCCGCCAGCGCCCAATCAAAGACTTCCATGAAAAGTTCCAATCACCGAATCTACTCTCTAACTAATGGGTGGAAGGGAAGAGACATTAGTGCATGCATCATTAGTCCGGTTCAGTGGGGCATTGTCATGCTCGGGGCCATTATAAGGTATCGCTGTCAAATTTTCATCACTTCACAGGGGACTCCTTGTATTATAAGTAATATCGCCCTGGCAATTTGTCAGATTTGTCATATGCCAGACAGTTTTGTATTGATTTCACATGTACAACAAATGGGAGGGGGGGGAGGGGGGGGGACAATAGGGAGAAGGAACAATGCCGGCCCTCTCCACCCTCAACCAGCCGATTCATTTTGGGATTGATTTACTTTGAATATATTATAGCACGATCTTTATCAAAGGCAAAAAGAGAGAAACACTGAAGTGAAACACACCCATACTTACTTTACACAGGAAAGCAAGAGTTAGTCAGAATAAAGAGTTGGCAGAAGTTAGTCGGGTCAAGAGTTGGCAGAAGTTAGTCGGGACAAGAGTTGGCAGAAGTTCGTCGGGACAAGAGTTGGCGGAAGTTAGTCGGGACAAGAGCTGGCAGAAGTTCGTCGGGACAAGAGTTAGCGGAAGTTAGTCGGGACAAGAGTTGGCAGAAGTTAGTCGGGTCAAGAGTTGGCAGAAGTTAGTCGGGACAAGAGTTGGCAGAAGTTAGTCGGGTCAAGAGTTGGCAGAAGTTATTCGGGTCAAAAGTTGGAAGAAGTTAGTCGGGTCAAGAGTTGGAAGAAGTTAGTCGGGACAAGAGTTGGCAGAAGTTAGTCGGGACAAGAGTTGGCAGAAGTTAGTCGGGACAAGAGTTGGCAGAAGTTAGTCGGGACAAGAGTTGGCAGAAGTTAGTCGGGACAAGAGTTTGCAGAAGTTAGTCGGGACAAGAGTTGGCAGAAGTTAGTCGGGTCAAGAGCTGGCAGAAGTTAGTCGGGTCAAGAGCTGGCAGAAGTTAGTCGGGTCAAGAGCTGGCAGAAGTTAGTCGGGTCAAGAGCTGGCAGAAGTTAGTCGGGTCAAGAGCTGGCAGAAGTTAGTCGGGTCAAGAGCTGGCAGAAGTTAGTCGGGTCAAGAGTTGGCAGAAGTTAGTCGGGTCAAGAGTTGGCAGAAGTTAGTCGGGTCAAGAGTTGGCAGAAGTTAGTCTGGTATTCAGGGCTAGCTGGTTAAAAAGGTATCTCACTTACATCCTTTACGTATATCGTCCAAAGTATTTTTGTTCATTGCAAAAGAAATCTTCAGCATGACCTACAAAAACAACAAGAAAAGACAGCAAAACTCCTTGAAATTTTAGAACTAGAAATATGAAGACATCCGCTGGGGATGTAGTGGGATTGTGTTGCTCTTCTGAAGCACAACTGGTACTGGAAGGAAATGCTGAAGTCTCTACAAGTAGTGTCATTTGCCTTAAGAACCATGTCAATGAGAAACAAGTGCATTCTCGGTTCGCCAATTCAGGTGTTCTCAAAACAAGCTAGGTGACATGGCCCGCCCTCATGTGTGCAAACTCCACAGGCGTATTTGAGCCACACGGTCCGATTAAATTTCAAGGTCTGTCCGGCCTGCCCCTGGTCTACAAACCCAAAGTGATCGGTTTTGCAGACTGGAATTGACTGGTCTTTGCCGGTTGCAGATTAAATTTTCCGTCGGCCCGCTTGGGTAACAATTGAAGTAAGCTAATCAAAGATGTGTAGCTTGACTTGCCTTTGGGAAGTCTGTGCTTCTCCAATGATTTTTAATTTAAAGGGAAGATAGAGCATTGGTAGTGTTGGCAAATCTGCTTTTATGAGAACTCTTACTCTCTCTGAATCAAGATATGACATAAAACACAATAAAGGGGGCCACTTTCCTACTGTCACGTTAGCAGTTTTTCTAATGGTTGTAATTTTTTTTTAAATATCTGAAACCACCCAAAAAGAATTTCAACATTTGAATAGACATGCATGCTTATCCTAAAGATAATTTGAGTTGATTATTACTATTATTTTTTTAATTACCCTAAAATTTTCATCAACAAATGGACGGAAAAGTGAGGTAACTTTTTCCGTCCAATTTTTATGGAAATTTGAGGGTAAAAAAATAAATAAAAAAATAAAAAAATAAAATAAATCAACTCAGATTAGTTCCAGTATAAGCCTGCATGTTCATTCACATGTTGAAACACTTTTTGGTCGGTTTCAGGTACTTAAAAATAAATAACAACCATTGGAAAAACTGCTAACGTGACGGATGCAAAGTGGCCCCCTTTATTGTGTTTTATGTCATATACATTTAACAACCTACCTATGAAAGATTCAGCTCAATGCAGAGTCTACATGTAAATAATGAGAAGCTTTGAAAATGCAGTCTCCAACTTCTGTCTATTGTGCAACATTTGTGTGTTTTTTTCTTAAACGGACAGCATCGTCACGATCAACATGGCAAGGAATCGGAATGCTAGTTCTATATATTAACTCATTGACTGAAAATAATACCCCACATTATAAGGTGATATTACCGTTGCTGCTGCATAAATGAGCCAGTAATTTTCAGTTACTGTGCTCATCTTAATCTAGGGCATCGATTCCTTGCCCTGTCGAAAGTCTGATCGTTGACGATACTGCCCCTTTAAATGAGAGCACATCAGACAAATAATTTTCCAGAATGATTGGTGTCTATACCCGACATAACATCAAGTTAGCTGGTGTTGACTGCAAGAAATCTAGCTTGCCAAAATGTGACACCTTTGCTGTCAATCTGCCAATTTACGACACCCTGGGGCCACAGCAACAGCAGCAGCAGCAAGGCACATTCTATTATTACCCCTGCTCATCAGGCTCATAAATCATTCCTGAAACCATCTCAGCTCCCTGGGAGTATACAGCTCAGTTGCTGCCATTACAGCGCATATAGGACTAATCAAACACAACAACCAACTCTGCCCTCACAGGTACCCATTTACCCCTGGGTGGAGAGAAGCAATTATGGTAAAGTGTCTTGCTCAAGGACACAAGCACCGTGGTCGCAGTTGGGATTCGAACCCACATTCTGACGACTCAGCCATCAGAACACAAATCCGATGCACTAAACTGCTCGACCATGGCACTCCAGATAGACATCATTATGGAGAATTTGTTTTTTATAATAATACATAATCAAGCCTGATGTCCACTTATTCGGTGACCTACTTGACAATGGTCTTGGCATTGGGGTAATGCAATTAGAATGGACTAGCCATGAACGATTTCAATGCCATTTAAAAAAGATATAGCGAGGTTCTCGGCCATTATCTGCCTGTATCTAATGAAGATAGATATCTGCCGTAAGCCACTCGAGGAATACTTTTAATGCATTATGAATCTATGTCTTGTATGAAGGTTAAAGATGCTCACTGGTTGTGCTTTTCATGTATCTGCGTAGTACATTTAACTCATTTTTGGCCCCTGCATTTTGACCTGTGACCTCTGGATTACCAATTCAGTGCTCTATCTCTAACTCTGTAGTCGGTAGTGCTGTGAGTTACCAGTTAGTTTGCTAAGCGTTTAACCAAATCTGTAACGGTCGGTTAACCGAAAGTCGGCACCTGACGGCCACACAAAGTAGATCATCTGCAAATAGCACAATGTGTATATTTTCAATCAAAAAACATTAATAAAGTAGTTCCGGCAATGATTGTTTAACCCTCCTACTGATAGACCATTTGAAACCATTCAAAATTTCCACTTACCAAAATGCCCATTGGTTTTGTACACACATGGTGATACCATTTGAACAGTGTTGGTAGCAAGCTTTACTACCATTCAAATCCATTCAAATGCATAGAGGGTCCATTGATTCACCACTTAGAAGTATCCAAACAAGGTTTTGTATTAGCTGTACTACCATTTGGAAAGATCCAAACAAGGTTTTGTATTAGCTGACCTACCATTCAAAACCATTTGGGGGAATCGATACTGTACACAGTTATTTCACCATTCAAAACCACAAAAGCGAATGGTTTCAAATGGTGGATCAACTTGTATGAAAAAGGTACCAGAAGTAGGAGGGTTAATAACCAATGCGGCAAAAAGGAAAGTCTAGAACAACAAAGTGGGTGGAAAATTTGTCCAAGTTTTTATTTATTTATTTGTTTTTTAAGTATTGGTTTTGGGTAACTGGTTTGCTAATTTCTTAAAGGTTAGTGCAGTTTCGGTGAGTTAACCTGTTAACCGGAGTGTCATGGCCGAGTGGTCTACTGCATCGGACTCGGGTTCTGGTGTTGTCAGAATGTGGGTTCGAATCCCGGCCTGGCCGGTCGCAACTCTTCTAATAATAATAATAATAATGTGTGGACTTATATAGCGCACGTATCCACCAACTGAGTGGTGCTCAAGGCGCATTATATTATTACCCCAGCTTATAAGGCTTATAAGGCTCATAAATCATTCCTGAAACCATCTCAGCTCCCTGGGGAGTATACAGCTCAATTGCTGCCATTACAGCGCATAGGGCTAATCAACCAACTCTGCCCTCACAGGTACCCATTTAACCCCTGGGTGGAGAGAAGCAATTATGGTTAAGTGTCTTGCTCAAGGACACAAGTGTCACGGCCGGGATTCGAACCCACATTCTGCTGCTAACACCAGAACTTCAGTCCGGTAAGCTAGACCGCTCGGCCACGACACTCAACACTCTTCTGTCATTATGCAAGACTCTTAACCATAATTGCTTCGTCCTTCGGATGGGACGTATACTAGATTATTAAAGTAATGCATGTAAAAGAACCCAGAGAACACTTATCGTGGAAGAGTAGGGGTTTACCCCGGTGTTTCTGATTCATGCAGCAAGCGCCCTTGTTTCCTGGGCACCTTTGAAAAACGGTGTTTCACTGAAAGGTCTCCCCAGGTTAAATAAGAAATAAATAAATATCTGTCCGAACACTAGTGGTCAGTGGAATCTCAATTTTGTATTGGGGATGCTCATCAGACCCTGTGAAACTCCAAAAATAACTGAGATGTGAAGAATTCCTTTGGGATTTAGTATCAGGTTTTTTGTACATAGACCCTCTTTCCAACCATGATGATTTAATTTCATGAAGAATTTACTGTTACCCTTTTCATCAATTGTGTCCAAGCAGAGCTCATGCTTACCCCGTAATGTAATCATCTTCACCCGCACGCACACACAATATGGCACACAAACGCTTGAACTGTTCCCTTTTCCTGTTACCATGGCAACCATCTTATCTTTGATCAGCCGGCCATGATCACGGCACCAGAGATGGGTGGAGATTGACTGGCGGAGATACCGGGGCTTGTAATAACATCACTGGTTGCTTACCTTGCCCTTGCATATGACATAAAACACAATAAAGGGGGCCACTTTGCTACCGTCACATTAGCAGTTTTTCTAATGGTTGTAATTTTTTTTTAATATCTGAAACCACCCAAAAAGAATTTCAACATTTGAATAGACATGCATGCTTATCCTAAAGATAATTTGAGTTGATTATTACTATTATTTTTTTAATTACCCTAAAATTTCCATCAACAAATGGACGGAAAAGTGAGGTAACTTTTTCCGTCCAAATCTTTTGGAAATTTGAGGGTAAAAAAATAAAGAAAGAAATAAAAAAATAAAATAAATCAACTCAAATTAGTTTTAGTATAAGCCTGCATGTCCATTCACATGTTGAAACACTTTTTGGTCGGTTTCAGGTACTTAAAAATAAATAACAACCATTGGAAAAACTGCTAACGTGACGGATGCAAAGTGGCCCCCTTTATTGTGTTTTATGTCATATACATGTTGTTACCTAGTCTCACGGGACTGTAGTGTTGATACATACATGTACATGGACAGGTTAATCCTTCTCATGGACTCATTACCTTACAGTTCTGATAAGCGTGAAAAGCTAATTCATCCGGGTTACAGGGGTGTTGACTCTCAGGGGGATGAGTCCCACTTATGTTATAAATGTATTTAGGTCCCCTACTTTTTTTTAAATTTTTTTATTTATTTTTTTTTGTTTTGCTAATTTAAAAAAATAAAAACTGTAGACAGACTACAAATAATGTACATAGACAAAACACTAGAATGAGGCAAAGGAGCATAATGCCCCCCAAAAAACCTCCAGTTTCTGGTCATAAGTCAGCTTCAAAATCGGTGCGGTGATGTGTTGGAGTGTTACAAATGGTTAACCTTGGTGTTCATTTTCACATAGTATGAACGCCAATGTTGTGACATTGACACTCCCGGGTTTGGCTGTGTATCATTTAAGCTTGAGGGATAACACGATAATATCGAATATCGCGATACCTTTTATTATTGGATTACGATATCGAGAACCTTTTTAAGTTATCGAGATATCGGCAAATCGCGATTTAAAAAAAAAATCGCCATTTTGAGTCAATTCAGAAATTCCATGGAAACAAAATTAGGACATGAAGGATTTGAGGCACAGGGAGGACAGTTTTTTCAGCTTTTGGAAGTGGGAAACAAAAGCAAACTACATGTACTTAAGAAGTACATACACACTACACAAAAGAATTTGGGATTTATTGTGACGCTTGTAGAGGGGTACATACCTGTGGTTATCGGCTCTAAAGCAATCATGCATGAATGAAAAAAATAATCGCGATACCATCGAAAATCGCGATATATGTTTGCCGATATGTCGTGGATGAAAAAAAATCGATATCGCCCGAGCTTAGTACAATGCTCTTATTTTTTGTGTTGTGTATTATGTAATTCATTTTATTTAAATGCTAATTATTATTATTATTATATTGTATACAAAACAGAGAAAAATCAGTCATTTGTATAAAATGTTTATGAATATTAGTTTTCTGGTAAATATTGGCAGAGTGAGTGATGTCTTAACCCTAACTCCCTAGGCATTGTACTATAACAATAAAAATCCTTCAAAATCCTCCAACTGGCTTTGTTATCTAGGGAGATAGGGTTTAATGGAGATTGTTCCAGTATGTGTAACACCATATTGAATTGGACAACACATACTTCACCACTAGTACTCGCCAAGCATATGTTTAACCCTCGTCAGTATCGACGAGGCAAGACAAAATTATGAGAGCAACGAGGGTTAAATGTGGTTGCCAACCTGATGCAGACGATGATTAATGTTTGTTTTAAAAATCCTAAGCAACGGTTAAATTCAACTCTTCCTATGTTTTTTCTTCCCCATCTCGTGCAGGAGAGACTGCTTCTGTCTGTGTTGCCACGGCATGTTGCCATGGAGATGAAAGCGGACATTGCCAGCAAGCGGGAGGATATTCAGTTTCACAAGATTTACATCCAGAGACATAATAACGTCAGGTATGGGGAGCTCTTCATGTCTGTAGGCTCATCCCCCCCCATTTCCGGAACAAATTGTCAATAATAATTCTCTCTTGTAGCCTGTACAACCAACCATATAACTTATTCACTATACGATATTGATTGACAAATCATTATTCATAACACGTAATGCACATACATGTACTCCAATGTTTATTTTTGTGTTATTTGATTAAATGAGATTTAATAGTCTCTGTAAAAGGAAAACAGTAATTAATAGCTTTACATTTCCAAACTAGCAGGTTCTTTCTCAAAGGCAAAATCAGAATCTGCTAGGTTCAAAACGTAAGGCCATTAACTTCTGTTTTGCATTTATACTAGAATTAGAATTAAGAATTAGAAGAATTAGAATTAAAAATCTTTATTCATCCTCAAGGGAAATTTTACACTCGCACATAGAATAGCTATACAATTAAAGATTACATCAATACATGTACATGTACATACAACAAATAATATACATTGAAGATAATCACAATACATACATACTACAGGTCCTTCAGGTTGGTAAGCAGTTTGCAAATAGCTATTTCTCTATTTATCTGTGTTTATTAAACTATCCCCTGTGTTTGGGCCGATTTGACGGTAATAAATTTAACCGTTGAATTGCTATTCTCTGGGGTTAAGGAAGTTGCAAGCTTTCATTTTGAGACATTGAATGAAAAAATCCGTCAAGGATTAGTACCAATAAAATAAATACTCAAATTAATCAAATACTGGCCCATTGTTTTAATCCTCAGCTTGCACAAGGGCATGTGCAGTCTTCCGATTGGCCAACACGGCTGTCAGTTAGAATCAAGCGCATTTTAAATATCACTTTTATTTTTCATTCGTTCTGGTTTTATTATCAAAACTCATTGCAGTACATATTTTAAATACTGAATTGCGAGTCGATTTACAATTTACAAGTAAAAAAGTATACTGATGATAAAAAACTACTGTACGTACACATTAAAATTACTAAAAAACATTTTAGGCTAAATAACTAAACTGGAACAATAAAATTACACTGGTTTAAAAAAAAACAGTTGAAAGTTACAGGTAATACATTTAAAAATGTAGAATTAAAATTACAATTGCATCAACCCTATGGGATAGTGTTTCACAATGTACTGCACAGTATGCATTATGCAAAGTATGCACCAACCACATCACAAAACACAGCAAAAGAAAACAACATTGTCTCAGGAAAGCCATAAACCTATAAGCTATAAAATGGGCACACCGTTGTCAGTATATTAAGATTTAGTTTTGATTTTATACAGTTTCCGACATGTGATTTTCATAATTTGTTTTTGTTCGTTTAATAACAATATTATCTTTCAAAATATTTTTCCAGAATCATTAAATCAACGTGTCCATGAACAAAAGATTGGCACAAATGGCTGCGCTTGTAAACCCTCTCCCCTACACAATATTTTCATTAGCAGTAAAAAAAATCAGTTTGAAAAAAAAAAGTTTATTTCAGAGACAAGCATTATTTTAATTTCTATAGACTTGTGTATTAAAAAATGATGGTTGCTCTGTGATAATTTTTTTGTCTTCCTTCATTTTTCTCAGCATCCTGTTTGCAGACATTGAGGGCTTCACTAAGCTCTCGTCGCAATGCACAGCCCAGGAACTGGTCAAGATCCTCAACGAGCTGTTCGCCCGCTTCGATAAACTCGCGCAGGTAAGGCAAACAATGTTACATTACTCCAGGCAATTCTGTAAAAACTGGGTCGCTCCAAAAAAATCAAAATGGAACCAGCGTGCCTTTTGCCATCGGGAAAGCTATAAAAAAAAAAGGTAGTGAGTTGAATGCCTCGTAGACTCGAAGATGCTTGTATGTATAGCATTAAGTGCTGTGAGCACTAGGTGGATATGTGCATTTACTAAGTACCAGTGGCATAAATCCATGTCAAAAACTAGGGGATGATATTGAGATTTGTGTACTTAATATACAACGAAGTACTGTAGTGCATAACCAGTTATTTTATTTCTCTCTACAACAATTCTAGAAAGCACACAGAAAATACATCAAAAATTTAAAATCATTAAAATTAATAAATATGGAGATGGCAAGACTGACGAGGCATTTTTTTATTCCTATAACCAAAAGGTTCAGTGTTCCAATGAAAATGTATAATAAATAAATATAGAAATATGAATTAAACTCTAAACACATTCAAATGCCGTGTTCAAACGCTGTGTCCATGAACATCTCCTGGCTACTACAAGACTAGCAATGTGACCTTTTGTAGTCTATCCTGAGCCGCAGTGAACCATTGGATTGGCCCACTAGCTCTATACCCTAGTTTGGCTATTGTTCACCTATGCTTTTATATAAAAATAAAAATAAAAAATAAAAAAATGAATGAGCAGCATTCGTTTAAAAAACATTGCAAGGCTACCACAACCAACCAGAGACATCACCAGTACTGCAGTAATCCTCCGCATTATTGGAAATCATAATCAGAATCCCACGGCTATAGTAAAGATGACACCCAAATGGACAAAAAAACACCAAAAAATAAATATTCAAACAGGTAAAACTTGTAGCTTTGCATGGTGAGGAGGATAAGTAAGACTAATTGCGGTGACACCATGTGAGATTCTCTATTAACTCTCCTATAGGTTTAACACTCAAAGACACTCAGTGCACTCAAATACATGCAAGCACATGTGGTTGTGATAGGAGGTCAAACCCAAAGACACTCAAAATACTCCCAACCCATTGACTGTGCAGTGCACCCAAGGAGGTCAAACCAAAACCAAGTACATACACAGCTCTGTGTGACACTGTGGTTTGACCTATTGGCAATGCAACCAAAAATACTCAAGTGAGTGTCTGTGGGTGCCGTGCTGACTGGGCCAAATTTCAGCCTGGGCATAGGAGGGTTAAGTAATAATTAGTTCTGAAAAGAACTGGAGGTACAACTCGACGTTTCAATATTCAAACAAATCCCCCTTTTTTTAGCTTGTTTTTCACAAATTATTCACTTCAGTCCTGTGATTTCTCAGGATTTTTCCTCATTTCAGGATTTATTTTACAAATCTCCCTTTTGCCCCAAATTTTCTTGAAAGAAGGGAAGTTGGAAAGAGAGAAGTATTGTACTATGCACAAACCTCTAGTTTCCTATTTGTGGGGATGTGGAGAGTCGGTAAATCCTCCAAAATTAAACATCCAGGAGGTTCAGGGGGCTTTGTGTCCTGTAGACCAAAGGGAGGCCCAGGCCCGCTACCCATTTTTCAGGATTTGTTTTACTTTTGTCAAATCACACCCCTATCACTTATTTTTATTTTTGTTACAGCATAATTTGTTTTGTTTTGGGGGGGGGGATGATTCTATGGGCTATTATAAGCTTTTATACATCAAGTAAGGCTAAATATTTACCATTTGATTATTTGAAGATGATAAGAGCATACTTTTCAGAACTACTCAAAACAGAATTTTTCACATGGTGTCACCGCAAACAGTCTTTACTCATCATTTTCACCATGCAAAGCTACAGATCTTACTACATGGTGTCACCGCAAACAGTCTTTACTTATCCTTTTCACCATGCAAAGCTACAGATCTTACTACATGGTGTCACCGCAAACAGTCTTTACTCATCCTTTTCACCATGCAAAGCTACAGATCTTACTACATGGTGTCACCGCAAACAGTCTTTACTCATCCTTTTCACTGTGCAAAGCTACAGATCTTACTACATGGTGTCACCGCAAACAGTCTTTACTTATCCTTTTCACCTTGCAAAGCTACAGATCTTACTACATGGTGTCACCGCAAACAGTCTTTACTCATCCTTTTCACCATGCAAAGCTACAGATCTTACTACATGGTGTCACCGCAAACAGTCTTTACTTATCCTTTTCAC
The DNA here is from genome assembly GCA_029582265.1 of Zoroaster sp. YZ-2022. Taxonomy (NCBI): domain Eukaryota; kingdom Metazoa; phylum Echinodermata; class Asteroidea; order Forcipulatida; family Zoroasteridae; genus Zoroaster; species Zoroaster sp. YZ-2022. Next base: position 33,374,029 of record CM055830.1, read on the forward strand.
CGTGCAAAGCTACAAGTCTTACTACATGGTGTCACCGCAAACTTATGTACACGTATTACCAATTTTATGCTTGATCTTTACAAGAACAAAAAAAATTGTGCGATCTATAAAAAAGAGACATCAGATTACCTACGTCAGCTGTAATGTTTCATCATTCTCACTCTGTCTCCCCAGGGCAAGTTTGGGTTTCACGCTCCCATGATTTCTATCTCGGGCAAACTTAATTTCACATTACCTTTTGGTTATGTTTGAATGACATTCTGTACCTGATGCTTAAAGGGACAAGTTTCGTCACGATCAGAGCAGACTTTCAACAGGGCATGGAATCGGTGTCCTAGCTTGATGAACACTGTGACTGAAAATTACTGGCTCATTTATGCAACAGCAATGGTAGTATGACCTTATGTGGGTTTTATTTTCAGTCACCGAGTAAATCTAAAACTAGCACTCCGATTCCATGCCCTGTTGATTGTGACAATATTGTCCCTTTAAAGCCATACTCGTTCAATAAAATGTCTGTAAATAATAATAATAATAATAATAACTGGATTTATAGAGGGCCAAATTGCCAAAGGATACAAGGCGCTTTTACATTATTATCCTTGGTCATTGGGCTAATATCAATCCTTAACCAGTTCGCGTCGGGAATAAAAAAGTTTTTCTGGGCCCCTGTGCGGGTTTCTTTTCCCCACACAAACACGTTAATGGAAGCTTCCACAGCACGTGGCCACGTCTACCGAGCATGTCACTGTACATTCGGCTTGCTGCCACGTCAACCGAGCATGCATACAAATATATCGGAGTTTCCTATGGCGTGTTTAGACGCTCTCCGATCCGTGGTGCAAAAAAAAATTGCGTGTATACACGGCCTCCGACGCGAACTGGTTAAACTTTCTCAGCTCCTTGGGGAGTATACAGCCCTGAGCTACCGTAGCGCATCGGAAGCTTTTTCAACCACAATATCAACCTCTACCCTCACATGTACTCATTTATACTCCTGGGTGAAGAGAGGCACTGTACAGTGAAGTGTCTTGCTCAAGGACACAATAATAATAATAATAATAATAATAATGTGTGGACTTATATAGCGCACGTATCCACCAACTGAGTGGTGCTCAAGGCGCATTATATTATTACCCCTGCTCATGAGGCTCATAAGGCTCATAAATCATTCCTGAAACCATCTCAGCTCCCTGGGGAGTATACAGCTCAATTGCTGCCATTACAGCGCATATAGGGCTAATCAACCAACTCTGCCCTCACAGGTACCCATTTAACCCCTGGGTGGAGAGAAGCAATTATGGTTAAGTGTCTTGCTCAAGGACACAAGTGTCACGGCCGGGATTCGAACCCACATTCTGCTGCTAACACCAGAACTTGAGTCTGGTAAGCTAGACCGCTCGGCCAGGATTCGAACCCACATTCTGATGCGCTAGACCGCTCGGCCACGGCACTCCTAATGCATTCATGCTTGATAATTATATGAATCAAGATGTATACAGACATCCTGTGCAAGTGTCAGCTTATTTCATTGTTTTGTTAAAGAGAGAATAGTGAAAATGCATTCAGCAGGCCTCTGATTTCTCAGGATTTTTCTTGATTTCAGGACTTTTTACAAATCTCCCTTTGCCTCAAATTTTTTTATTTTTTATTTTTTTTTGCCCAAGAGAACAAGAAGCATGAGGGATGCCCAAGTAAAAGTTCATATATTCTGAGCAGGTGACAGATTAGTCAAACGATGACGAACATCAGATTTTTCATGAAAGAAAAGAAGTAGCCATCAAGGAAAGAAAGAAGTAGCCTGTATTGTGTCCAAACCTCTAGTTTCTTGTTTGTGGGGATGTAGAGAGTCTGTAAATCCTCCAAAATTAAACATCCAGGAGGTTCAGGGGGCTTTGTCATCTAGACCAAAGGGAGACCCAGGCCCGCTACCCATTTTTCAGGATTTGTTTACTTTTGTAAAATCACATCCATGATTGTTCATATTTCTTGGAAGTTCTGTCTTCGGATGACAGAAATTCATTTTGGAAACTGTCAAATAATTTGACTGAAACAATAGCACTTGAGACATTTCACGTGATGTTTGATACTATCATCAGCCTTAGACCAGGCAAATAACCAGTAAGGACTTTAATATATTTATTTAGGCTTTAAGATATTTGTTTGATCTGTTTTATGCATCAAGAATGACGTGATTGAAAGGTAGTCTGGGCTGTGATTATTAGTTTATTTTTTAATAAGCTGTCTGAGCATGTAATCCACAGATCCTTTCGCTGTATTAAATTATGACGATATACAAATAAAACGGGGCATTAAGGTTGATGTGTGCTGAAAGGCTCCGAGGCACAGCTCGGTTGTGTGGTGCATCATCAAGCCAATAGGGGATAATGTTAAAGGGACCGTATCATCACGATCAGAGCAGAATTTCAACAGGGCATGGAATCGGTGTCCTAGTTTAAGATGAACAGTTACTGAAAATTACTGGCTCATTTATACAGCAGTAATGGTAATATGACCTTATCGTGTGGGTATTATTTTCAGGCACTAAGTTAATCTAAAACTGGCACTTTAATTCCATGCCCTGTTGACCGTGATGATATTGTCCCATTAAAGACCGGTGCGTAGCCAGAAGTAGGAATATTTTCGCCTAGAAAATATTTTGATTGAGGTCCTAGAACTCCCCTCTCCTTCTTAAAAACAGTTTCCCATCTACCCCCATGGGGACAGCCAACAGGCCAATGAAACTTGTCCACATTTGAAAGGTTGGCCATAATGCCCAGGTTTGCGCACAATTCATTGGCGCCCACACTGAGCTGGTGTCCACTTTGTCTAGGTGGCCACATCAGCAAGGTTTACTCTACAGAATTCTATGGCACTGTCTGTGACTGCCCATGTCAAGCAGGTCCAGCCTCAGTAAAAATATATACATATTTAACCTAAATGACAGCTATGTTTGTATAATATTCTAAAACATTTTTTTTTCCTTTTCGGTTCAGAAAAAAAGCATTTTGATTAACCATTTCTTCATCTGATTGAATTACGCTCAGTTAATTTGATGAAATAAACAGAATGTACTCGATTCCGCCTCGGATCCTAAATTAAGTATTCCCTTTCAGCGGGACAAATGCGGCAATGTGATGAAATCACACTGGATGCATTGAAATTGTGTTGGACTGCCTAAAGTCATTGTGTATCTCGAAACACCTCAAGAGAATGACGCCACTCGCATTATACACAAACTCATCTTGCATACGGTGTAGCAACTTATGCAATTAGGTTAATCAAATCATATATGTAAACACACAGCTAGGCTATCTGTGTTGTTAAGTGTTTTAAAATATCAGTGCAGATTATCCGTTTTAAAAACATTCCTAAATCCTTAAAGAATAAGGTTTTAATACAACGGAGTAATTTGAAAGCCTCTCTTACTTGAGAATTAATCCGATGTCAGACGTTCTTGAAAAATGGAGAAACTTGTAGGAAAGGACATCAGAGGGGAGTTTATGAAGTCTAAGAAAGCTTTTTCAGATCATGAAATAAACTGCATAAATTAATTTGCAGGCATGGAATTTCTTTCCTACAAGGCTTTGCAAGGCCTTTAAGATTCTGCTAAAAATGTAATAGACTCAAATCAAATATTAAGAAAGTCAACATATGCGGAAGTGATTGCCATGACAACCAAGTCAAATAACACTCAATTACATCCAAACTTGGGACTAGACCCTGTTTTGGAAATGACGAATGGAAATAGGTGATGAGGGAAACGCATAAGGCTGCTCCACTTTCTGCGATTTTAATCAAAATATTTCGGCAGGGTCGATTGACTTATCAATTTCACTGTTACCGGTGAGGAAGTCACTGTTGATTGGAGAAAATTCAACCGGATAGAAACTCGAGAGGAGTTTTAGATTTGGGAACTTAATGCTTTTTTGCTCCGGTGAAATGTCTTATAGAAACACTTGGTTATAAATGTACTCATGGTAAGGGTTGGTTTTTTGCAGGTACACTGTACATGAGGGAAATATATGCATAATAACTGTCATGTTTATGTAAGTTACACTATGGCCAAAAGAAAAAGTCTCCCGTTTCTAGTCTCCGCGCACGTCGCCTCAGACCCACGCGTTGGCATTTAAAAAAAAAAATTTGTGCTATGAAACGATGTCCAATTGCAGCCAACATTGCTGGATCGATTGGAATTCTGCCGTGCTGTCCTTTAAATGACTTTTTCACATAGGGGTATAAACGTTTGCCCGATTTGTGAGGCCTCTCTTAGCCACCGTACTTTGTGTGTGGGAAATTGTTCTGGTTCCAATAACCGCATATTCATGTTAACATGCATCACTTAAAAAAAAAGATTACAAAAACCAAAAACTAAAAAAGCACCGCATCGATTTTGAAGCCGACCTATGACCAGAAACTGGAGATATTTTTTGGGGGCCCAATTGGAATTTGGTCTTGGGATGACAGAAATTTCATCTATCGATTCTTGCCGGCCTATCTTCATCGGGATAGCATGGTGGTCGAGAGGTTAAGCTAGTAGTGGGTTCGAATCCCGCCTGATTCGCCTGTGGATTTTTTCCACAGACACTCAGAAAGCACCGAGTATGTAGTGCTTCAGAGATACGTCAGTTTAAAGTCATAAATCCAAATTAATTAATTACTAGTGGAGTGTCGTGGCCGAGCGGTCTAGCTTACCGGACTCAAGTTCTGGTGTTAGCAGCAGAATGTGGGTTCGAATCCCGGCCGTGACACTTGTGTCCTTGAGCAAGACACTTAACCATAATTGCTTCTCTCCACCCAGGGGTTAAATGGGTACCTGTGAGGGCAGAGTTGGTTGATTAGCCCTATATGCGCTGTAATGGCAGCAATTGAGCTGTATACTCCCCAGGGAGCTGAGATGGTTTCAGGAATGATTTATGAGCCTTATGAGCCTTATGAGCAGGGGTAATAATATAATGCGCCTTGAGCACCACTCAGTTGGTGGATACGTGCGCTATATAAGTCCACACATTATTATTATTATTAGTAATGTACGTGTATAGAGGCTTTAACAGATCCTATAGTTCCCCCTAGGATTTGGTTTTTCAAATCAACAAATTAAAACAAAAAACATGAATATTCAAATTTACATAACAAAAAAAAACATAGAATCCATCAACAGCATATTATGAAATGTAAGCCATAAATGCAGCTGAATTAAAATATTAAAATCTTGATACTACTAAAGTCGTTGAATATAATCACATTATTGAAATTGCCGTAATTCTTTCCTCGTTGTGAGTATATAAGATGAGTAAAAATTAAGTTCGCTTGAGATAGAATTCATGCATGCGTGAAGCCAGATCTTACCCACGGCCCCAAGGGTGAGAATGATGCAACATTGTAGTTGACGTAGGTCCAATGATGTCTGTTATAGATGGCCCAATTTTTGGTTCTTTTAAAGCAGTCTCCCCTTGAAATCGTTTAGTGGCAAGTAGCTTTCGAGGTCAAAACCAGTCAACTGCCTGTTTCGACTGTTGACCCAAATGTGCACACAGGGCCATTTTTGACTGGTTTTGACTGTCATTTTGACCACCCTGAACAATACAAGACAATGCTTTTACCAGTCAAAAACAGTCGACTCATTTTCACCTGTTAATGTACTTAATACACGTAAGGTGTGACAGTGTTTGACTTTAAAGTGCACTAGATATACCGTTGCAAGTATATTAATATTTTGACTGATTTTGACCCTTGTAGTCATAGGAGGGTTAAGAAAGTTAATTTATTACAAGTGCAATGTTTTAATAAACCAGAAATAATAATAATAATAATAAATTATTAGTATGAGTGCTAGTACAGAAGTACTTCAACTCTATAGTGTTAGCCGAGTACTTTTTCATGAGTATGAGTACAAGTACAGAAAAATGTACTCGATTATTGAGTACGAGTACTCTAACTCTACAAGTACGAGTACAAAAAAATTGTAACTGGAAGTTACTGGCAGAGTTTTAATTTGAGTACTTCCAGTTTGACTTGACCCTAACCCCCTAGGTATTCTGGCTGGGAACCTTCCTGAATCCTCCAAAATCCATCAGTGCACTTTTGGAAACATGCCCTTATCTTCAAAATGCACCATGCATTTTCGTTGATCTTTCATATTCAGCACTTATGACCTATACTCCTTGCCAGGTAGTAATTTTGCCCCATTTGATGAGGTGAAAGTACCAGTTTCCAACTGCAGTTTTTCCCCCAAAACAGTGCCCCTTGGATGATTTTGCAGGATTTGGGGTGGTTAGGGTTAATTAAGGTAAGAGGACCAGTCTATCAATCTACCTCAAGAATATTTCTTTTTCAGCAAACCTTTAACAAGTAATTTAGTGAACAAAATGGATTTTTGAAGCAGAGCGATAGATTAAATGCCGGTCAATTAATGTCACGTATGGACTATGGACTAACAATGCTTTGGTCAATTATTATGCAAAATATCTCAGTTGAATTTTTGTCCCCCTTTCTACAAGGAAAATAGAAAAAGTACAGTTTTAAAGATGTATGGCATGTTTTCTATTCATTATTTGAATGGCAACTTGAAAAGGAAAGCGAATACTTGAAATCATGTTTTTCACAAAATAATTGTGAGAAGTGCCCATGTTCAACAATTGTTGGAGTTCTTCTTTAAGGACATGCATAGAAACGTGCATCTTATAATCATTTATCATATACATGTAGGTCAGCCTGCAAAAGTTTGTTGGGATTTTTCCAGTGATTCCATTCATTAACTGTCTGTAAATGTTACTTGACTTGGATACTGTTTCTCCCCCGTCCCTCAACCGTCAAGGCTACATTGGAGTGTCAAGGCTACATATGGAGTGTCGTGGCCGAGCGGTCTAGCTTACCGGACTCAAGTTCTGGTGTTAGCAGCAGGATGTGGGTTCGAATCCCGGCCGTGACACTTGTGTCCTTGAGCAAGACACTTAACCATAATTGCTTCTCTCCACCCAGGGGTTAAATGGGTACCTGTGAGGGCAGAGTTGGTTGATTAGCCCTATATGCGCTGTAATGGCAGCAATTGAGCTGTATACTCCCCAGGGAGCTGAGATGGTTTCAGGAATGATTTATGAGCCTTATGAGCCTTATGAGCAGGGGTAATAATATAATGCGCCTTGAGCACCACTCAGTTGGTGGATACGTGCGCTATATAAGTCCATACATTATTATTAAAAAATATTATTATTGTGTAACAAGCCATCTTCATCATAATAAATAGCTTTGCCAAGATCTTAATGAAATCGCTAACAACTGGGTCGACTTTTAAATGTAGGTTGTGGAAGCATTTAGTACTGTTTTTGTGCTTCACTCCCACAGAATTAAAATGTCAAGGATTGTATGGTGCTGCCGCGGGTGTGGATGGGTACAGGAATGGGAAATCTTGGGTCTCCGACTTCTGTAAAAGAATAACAAACATCTTGTAAATGTGGCTACAGACAAGATTAACCTTCCCAAATCCTCCAAAATCCTCCAAAATCCTCCAAAATCCTCTTTGCTACAGTGAAGGATTTTGAAGGATTGAGGTTACATGCTACATGCTCTTTGCTAAATTTAAGGATTTTTGAGGATTGAGGTTATTAGGTATACTTACCTTTCCATGGTACATGTACATCCATGTTTGTTGTAGTGATTGCAAGGTCAGTGCTTGGGTCAGTGGACACTGTTTATTGATCCATGCATACAGGGAGGGTCCCTGGCCATGTACATGTATCACAGATGAGAAACACATGTGTGCATACATGTCATGTGCTTGCTTTACTACTGAAGGATTTTGGAAGAATCGGGTTATGTGTAAGCAAATGGGCCTAGGGAGTTAGGGTTAACTCACAGCATGGCACGCACTGCATCTACCAGATGGGTACATGAGATGGCATTTTAACAATGGCTTAGGATTTACATTGTTGTATTTGCTGGGAATTTTACTGTTTTTTATTGTATTCCAGCAAACTTAAAGGGAAGACACAACACTGGTGATTTCCAGATATCAAATTAACCATTATTATATAAAATATTAAAGGGGCAGTATCGTCACGATCAGAGTAGACTTTCAACAGGGCATGGAATCGGTGTCCTTGTTTAAGATAAACACAGTAACTGAAAATTACTGGCTCATTTATGGTACCATGACCTCATCATGTGATGTATTTTTTTAGTCACTGAATTAATCTAACACTAGCACTCTGATTCCATGCCCTGCTGATCATGCCGGTATTGTCCCTTTAAGTTGGTACATACATGTATATCAATCATCCTGCAAAGTTAATCTGTCTCAGTAGAGAAAAAAAACAATAAAATGTCAAATCTTTTGTAAAACATAAAAACAAGAACATGTTTTTCATTATTTTCTCAAAAATATGAGCATCTAAAATTTCACAAGTTAGTTTTATGACATATGATTTCTTGAAAAGTAGAAAGTTGATAAGAATTTTCATTATCAAATACTAATAGTATGAAATTGATGTATGTATAGCACTGTATATTCAGTGCTATCCGAGTGTCTGTGCATAAACTTCACAGGCGACTCGGGTGGGATTCGAACCCATGACCTCCTGTTTACTAGTGCAGACGTCTTAACCTCTCGACCACCGAGCTTGCCCAATGATGATTGGCCGGCTAGAATCCTATATAGCAGCGGGTTCCGCAATAGATATAGGTTGGTGAAATTCTTGCGTCGGGTGATAAACAATTGATTTAATTTGCCCTACACTGACGTGTGTGTAGCACTGAATATTCGGTGCTTTTCCAAGTGTTTGTGAATAAACTTCACAGGCGACTCGGACGGGATTGGAACCCACGACCTCCTGAAATTGTTTAAGTTGTTATTTTTGTATAGCTAGCTACAGATTAAGATCGTGTAACGTCATTTTCACAAAATTGTATCAAGGTTTGATTCTGTAATAGTATGTATGCTAATTATCATGTGTGTCATTTTTGTTGTCTTAGTGAAATAGAGAAAAAACTATGAAAAAAAGAAAGAAAAAAGGACAACCTCTAATTTGTTTTTATCATGTTTGTTTTTTTATATTTTTTTTTATAGGAAAACCACTGTCTCCGTATCAAGATTTTGGGAGATTGCTACTACTGTGTGTCCGGTCTGCCAGATCCACGCCCAGACCACGCCCACTGCTGTGTAGAGATGGGCTTAGACATGATAGAGGCTATATCGTAAGTCAATCCTTGTTTTATATCTAGAAAATAATTACTGTATACAAAGGTGGTTCCAGGGGGGAGGGGACAAATCCGCCCTTCTATTCATCATCCCCATCTCGCTTCCTCCAATCAATCTTTATCTTCCCCGCATCCACTTCCTCCTGCGTTTTGCTTCCTGCGATGCATCTTATAATTTTCCCTTGTTGTTTCGTTCCCCATGTATTCCCATCTTCGTCTTTTCATCCAATTGTATTCTCCTCTCTTGTCATCCCATCCGGCTCATCCATAAATGAAGTCCGGCGAAAACGTTTCATTAAAAATAAATTCAATTTGCCTTTTCAATTTTCAAGTGGATGCATGGCTTTTGTGTTTATGTCTGTATTAACCCTAACTCCCTACGCCCATTAGCTTACACATAACCTGAATCCTCCAACATCCTTCAGTAGTAAAGCAAGCACATGACATGTATGCACACGTGTGTTTCTAATCTGTGATACATGTACATGTACATGGCCAGGGGCCCTCCCTGCATGCATGGAGCATTAAACAGTGTCCACTGACCCAAGCACTGACCTTGCAATCACTACAACAAACTTAACCATAAGTGTATTTCACAGGTTAACAAGAAAACTGAGAGCGGTGTGTGCATTTTCACCATGGATTTGTTTTGTTGCGTGACTCATTTGCTAGCAATAACGGCTGGCAAGTTAGTAAAAAATTGGCTGCTCCATGAAACTGGGCCCTGCAATTTAGGAAAAACATCTTTCCTAAATTTGAACAGAATATTATTTAACTTTTCTTAAAAGTGACAGCACCTCAGAAAAAAAAAAATTCTAGAGAAGATTCGATATCATCATCAGCCTTCACACTTTACCCTAAAAGTTACAATTTGGTAACTTTTAAATTATCAATCCTATACCTTAGGGAGGAGGGCCAAAGTCGTGGTACAGCCAAGCCTTTGAGAAGCCCAGCCAGGCCCAGGCTTTGCCTAGGCCTACTGGTCTATATAATGCCCTAGCTGAGCACAAAAGACCCTTTACTAATCCTAACTCCCTAGACAACAAAGCCAGTTGGAGGATTTTGAAGGATTTTTATTGTTATAGTACAATGGAGTGTCGTGGCCGAGCGGTCTAGCACACCGAACTCAAGTTCTGGTGTTGCCATCAGCAGGGTGTGGGTTCGAGCCCCGGTCATGACACTTGTGTCCTTGAGCAAGGTACTTGACCATAATTGCTTCGTCCTTCGGATGGGACGTAAAGCCGTAGGTCCCGTGTGTTGTGTAATGCACGTAAAAAAGAATGCGCCTTGAGCACCACTTAGTTGGTGGATACGTGCGCTATATAAGTCCACATATTATTATTATTATTAATGCCTAGGGAGTTAGGGCTAATGAATAGATCTCAAATAGCTCTTATTGTTAACACAGACTTGACTGACACCTCAGCTGTCTTTTGTTCACAACAGCAGCCATTATAATGAGCTCTACTTGGCTGGGCTAGGCCCTCCAGAAGCCCAGGTTATGTTGATTGTCAGGTACTGCATTAGGACTCACAAAAGACAGATTAGGAGGCCAGGTAGCCTGGGCCTGGCCAGGCTTCTCAAAGGCTTGGCTGTACCAAGACTTTGGCTCTCCTCCTTTGCCTTTTTAAAGAAAACAAAAATAATTTCCAAGATTGTTTGATTAAAACAAACCAGGATGAATGAACTGTGTAGTCAGTTACCATGGGAACAAGGTTGACTCACAGGTTATCGAACTCTGCAGGATTCCTTTCTACTGATTACCAGTTAATTCTCCTAGGACCCGCTCTATTCACATCATCTACCGAGTACCGACAAAACAAATAATCACAAAACCACAGGTAGACAAAGTAAATGAACAAAAGTGCATTTCGCTTGACGTTTCGTCGTCGAGTTATCTCCCTACACTATTATTGAAGGCTTTTGCTTACTGATCCCCCACCCAGTTTATTGCACTGGTCAACAATTTTTTTAAAGTTGTCTGCTTCGGAGATAAAATGTGCTATTTGTTATGGATTTTGATGTGCTGAATTCAAATATGACAATTAAAATTGCTTATTGGCTACTGTTTCCAAGATATTTAAGTTTTTACATTTTACGTACTATGTACATGTAGGTGGTGTACATAGCAGATTTTTAATCATGAATTATCATATGCTATTCCCATACGTGTACACATGTACATGTAGATCTTGAAAACTAGAGCCAATCAACAATTTTAAGCATCATTTCCATTCTCAGTGACCCATAACACTGGTCTACAGCCAAAATGCTTCCAAAACAAATGAAGTCAAACTTGACTAATTATGGGTCACTGAGAATGGAAATGATGCTTAAAATTGTTGATTGGCTCTAGTTTTCAAGATCTACATGTACATGTGTACACGTATGGGAATAGCGTATGACAATTCATGATTAAAAATCTGCTATGTACACCATATACATAGTACGTAAAATGTAAAAACTTAAATATCTTGGAAACAGTAGCCAATCAGCAATTTTAATTGTTATATTTGAATTCAGCACATCAAAATCCATAATAAATAGCACATTTTATCTCCGAAGCAGACAACTTAAAAAAAATTGTTGACCAGTGTAATTAGTCAAGTTTGACTTCATTTGTTTCGGAAGCATTTTGGCTGTAGACCAGTGTTATCTATCGATTGAGAGAGAGAGAGAGAGTAAATGTACAATTTTATGTTGGCAAGTGAATGTTTTTGAGAAGGATTTAATTTTAGTAGTTAAAGGTGCAATATTGGTTATGTTGGCAAAACTGCTTCTTTAATGGGCAATAAAAAATCAACGTAAGAATGAATGTAAAAATTGGGAATGCATGTGGGTAATTCCATGGTTACTCACGTTACACTTTTGAGCCCACTCTTTATGTCATAATATATTTCACTCATAAGTTTTTTTTCACAGTAGTTGCATTATACCCTGACCTTACTCAGCACAAAATAATTATTTCAGAAATGTAACATCACCTCTATTCAAATAATATCACGTTATTTTTTGACATGCATAAAATGTCGCTTTTTGTCTTTAGGCCCCTCAAAAAAGTCTCCGGTTTCTGGTCATCGGTCGGCTTTAAAATCGGTGCGGTCACGCGCTTTTTTTTGTCAGCTATCTTTTTTTTTCCAACAGGGAAATACATGATACATTGTATACGCGGGGACCAAATTTCCCATATACAAAGTATGGTGGCTAAGAGAGGCCTCACAAATCGGACAAACTTTCATACCCCGATGTGAAAAAGTTGTTTAAAGCACAGCAAGGCAGAATTCCAATCGATCAAGCAATTTTGGCTGCTATGTTTCACAGTAAAAAAAAGAAAATTAAAAATGCAGACGCGCAGTTCTGAGGTGACGCACGCGCAGACCAAAAACCGGAGACTTTTGTTTTTTTGGCCTTAGCATACAAACAACACATTTCTGAAACCAGCATTGTTCTTCATACAGCGTATGTACATTGTATGACAAATTATGTTTTGTGCTGAGTAAGGTCTTAGTATACTGCAACTACTGTGAAAAAACTGATTACTGAAATATATGTATAAGTTTATAACTATAAGGAAATTATGGCATTCTCCCTAGGCCCATTTGCTTACACGTAACCTGAATCCTTCCTAACTCCCTAGGCCCATTTGCTTACACATAACCTGAATCCTTCCTAACTCCCTAGGCCCATTTGCTTACACATAACCTGAAACCTTCCTGAACTCCCTAGGTCCATTTGCTTACACATAACCTGAATCCTCCAAAATCCTTCAGTAGTAAAGCAAGCACATGACATGTATGCACACATGTGTTTCTAATCTGTGATACATGTACATGGCCAGGGGCCCTCCCTGCATGCATGGAGCAATAAACAGTGTCCACTGACCCAAGCACTGACTTTGCAATCACTACAACAAACATGGATGTACATGTACCATGGAAAGGCAAGTATGCCTAATAACATCAATCCTCCAGAATCCTTCATTTTAGCAAAGAGCATGTAGCATGTAACCTCAATCCTTCAAAATCCTTCACTTTAGCAAAGAGGATTTTGGAGGATTTGGGAAGGTTAGGGTTAATAGTGGGCCAAATACCTCGAAAATTTTTCCATTTTCATTACTTTTGGTTGGTATCAATACTCATCATTTACTTGATTCATTAAAAAAAAATACATGAAAGATCTGTTACCGAATGGAAAAAACTTACAAGGACCCTTGCGGCGACTGGGCAAACTTCAAACCTCTCTCTAACTCCCTCGTAGATTCTCTCTCTCGCATGCGAAGATTGGGTAATTAAACCCGTCCGTTAAGTAGACACCAAGGAGAAGTGATAGATGGGATGGCACGTCAGAGCGCCATATCAGGTGTCCATTAATTTCATCATTTTCCTGTTGAGAGTTTGTACTTGGACATGGATGCCGGGGAGAAAACCGGTAACCGGACACCTGTGGGCTTGTTGAAAATGATGTCACACATCTTGTTTTGATGGACTGGAAGAAATGGGGATGACTTGTCAGTTGATTTGACAGATCAGAAAGGCCAAACTTGGGATTATTTGAATACAGGCGATGGATATGCGATTGGCCCATTGACACCACACAGCCAGGAAAAAAAACCCAACAAATCCAGTGTGCGTATAAAAAGATTATCTTCTTTGTATAAAGTAATTCGCCACACGCGTGAATAGACGCACTAACCTTTTCCTTAGCATTTCTCAGAAAACTTATAAAATGATGGCGAATAACTAGTCATATCAACTTGTCTAGGTCATGCTCGTTACAAAAAATAAATTTTTCAGGAAACTGTATGACTTACTTGAAATTTAGTGCTTGCTATAGTGGGTCCAGTTTTTTAACCACTGATTTTACTAGATACAAATATTCAGGGATGAACATGACTTAATTTAGTTTGGGGCAATTCCATGGTCACATTACATTTTTGAGGTACTGGGCCCACTCTTAATGCCTTAATTTCCTTACTTTAATATTTCATTCATCAGTTTGTTCACAGAAGTTACATTATACCCAGACCTTACTCAGCACACATAAATAATTTCAGATATTTGTTATATGTACGCTATATAAGAGGTTACTCACGTTACATTTTTCAGACATGCATAAAATGTCACTTTTCCTCTTATATAGCGTGAATATAACAAATTTCTGAAATTATTATTTTGTGCTGAGTAAGGTCAGGGTATAATGCAACTACTGTGAAAAAAAACCGATGAGTGAAATATATATTATGGCATTAAGAGTAGCCACAAAACCTCAAAAATGTAACATGAGTGACCATGGAAATTGCCCTTTGTCGTGAATGTCTGTGATTTTATTTTTCTATACAGTCTGCTAGCTATTGTTGTATAGGAGTGCTACAAAAGGACATTGTTCAACAATAAATAACAAAGGGTCCTTTCTTTCCTTTTGTTATCCAGTCCTATGTAGGAACATTGACAAACCTACTCACGTACATACCTGCATTGGCGGATCCAGGGGGGGGGGGTAAGGGGGCTCTAGCCCCCTGCTAAAATTGTTTTTTAAAAAAATTTAAAAAAGAGAAAAAGAGAGAGAGAGAGAGGGGGAGGGGAGAACGCACTCCCATTCCCTCACTGTGCTTTGTTTTTCTCTCCCTTTGATTATTTCATTGTAATTTTTGTAGTACTGAAAAAAAAAATTGTTTTTGATATTCAGCCCCCCCCCTAAAAATGTTCTGGATCCGCCCATGACCTGACAACAGGATGAAAAACAATTTCTTTTTGAATTTCCTAAAGTGTAACCATGGGAAAGCTGAACAGAACAATACAATGACACACAAATCTTGGACTGGCACAATTATCATACTCCAACTCATTATAAGGATATTTCATATACAGATTTCTCACAGATGCTTTGAAGAAGCAAGTCCTTGAGTTGTTTTTTTCTCTTCTTCAGAAAATGTCCCTATGAGGCCACGTTAACACAAAAAATTGTTGTTTGTCCTTTCAAATTGTACAAAAAATTGGGTCAAAAGAATTTTTGTTGTTGAATTTATCAAAATCTTTACACGTATATGCAAATCTTGTTTGGGGGAAAATTGTTTGCGGACTTGGTCTTGAGATAATTTGTCCTACCTAACCAAGGGATGTGTGCATTGGCGGATCCAGGGGGGGCGCAAAGGGGGCTGTAGCCCCCCGCTAAAATCATTAAAAAAAAGGGAAAAAAGGGAGAGAAAAAGAGAGGGGGAGGGGAGAACACACTCCCATTCCCACAGTGTGTGGGATAAACATAAGGATGTGACCTACTTAGTACTGTACTGAAAAATAATTGTTTTTGATTCTCAGTCCCCCCCCTAAAAAATGTTCTGGATCCGCCCATGGTATGGGAGGGAGAACTGTGCACTTGGATCATTATATGTAACTTTTCTTCTATTATTGGACCAAATATATTTATTTGATTACTAAAAAATTTAAGTTTAAATTTTTCCTCCACGGTCATACATTATCATGGCATCCATCAGTCTTCACAGACTATGGAGTAGCGCCGTCTAAGTGACTGAAGAGCATCATCTTGCGTGGCTGTATAGTCCAATGCGAGACTTGCACATTCTGTTGCAGCCCTGGCATGTAAAGGCTGGTGCATCTGGTTGAGTTTGTTGTGTTGGTTCACACTGTCTGGCTTTGCGTCTCGCTCGTTTGTCATCAGCAGCATTCAGGATGATGACCTCTCCCCTTTTGAGACCAGTAGAGAGTTGTTGTTTCCAAGCTGTTCTGTTGCTAGCTACAGTCTCCCAGGTGTCATACATATGTTATAAAATAAGCAAGAATGCAGTTCTGTAAGAAGCTGAAATCTCACAATAGTGGACTAGCTGACACACTTAACTGTATTCTGTATAATTCATGACACATTTCTTTTAATTAAAACACAAAACATATCTAGCAGGAAAACACTTAAATTAAATTAAATACACTCTAGTTTCTGACACATTTTGTTATTATACTACAATTTAGCGAACACCGGAATAATCTCAGTTAAAGCAAGATCATTTATTTCAGATAAACACAATGTTTCACAGAATTGATGAGAAACAACTGCACAATGAAACAGATGATAAAGGATGCATGTAGTGATTACACATTTCATGACATGACTACTGAAAGAGAGAGGAGGTTGCAAATGAAAATCCCAGTTCATGGAACATTTCAAACCTATTTGATGTTAAAAATCCGGTGTTCCCTAAATTGTTTTGAGTAGTATATAATCAAAAACATGATATGCAGAGAAAATTCCTTTTATCAAAATTAAGGGATAATAATTAACACCCCAAAAAGTGCACAATTGCATACACCATTATTTCTGATACACTTCAAAAATATGTTTTAATAGAGATGTCACAACCCTAATTAACCCTAACCTTCCCAAATCCTCCAAAATCCTCTTTGCTAAAGTGAAGGATTTTGAAGGATTGAGGTTACATGCTACATGCTCTTTGCTAAAGTGAAGGATTTTGAAGGATTGAGGTTACATGCTACATGCTCTTTGCTAAAGTGAAGGATTTTGGAGGATTGAGGTTACATGCTACATGCTCTTTGCTAAAGTGAAGGATTTTAGAGGATTGAGGTTACATGCTACATGCTCTTTGCTAAAGTGAAGGATTTTGGAGGATTGAGGTTACATGCTACATGTACATGCTCTTTGCTAAAGTGAAGGATTTTGAAGGATTGAGGTTACATGCTACATGCTCTTTGCTAAAGTGAAGGATTTTGGAGGATTGAGGTTACTAGGCATACTTGCCTTTCTTCTGTTCTCATGTAGTTAAGAAAAACACATTTTTCAAAAACATTGCCATATGCATCGAAGATTCTTTTTAGAGCGGATTTTGTCTTAGTCTTTCCCTTGAATAACTATTTTGTGACAGATGACGACATACATGCATTCAAAAATGCTTCCCGGCTTTTTGAGTAAATTTTGATTTTCTATTTCGTGTAAGTCCACATAAAATCTCAAGAATTTTTACAAATCTCCTTTTTCCTCAACATTTTCTTGAAAGAAGAGAAGTAGCCACCAAGGAAAGAAAGAAGTAGCCTGTATTGTGTCCAAACCTCTAGTTTCTTGTTTGTGGGGATGTGGAGAGTCTGTAAATCCTCAAAAACATCCAGGAGGTTCAGGGGTCTTTGTCCTCTAGACCAAAGGGAGACCCAGGCCTGTCTGGATTTTCTTTACATTTGTCAAATTAAAACCCTGGTGTGGATATCTTGTGGTTTTAGGTCCACATAGGGTATGTAACACAATTCACATTGGGGTGTGGGGGTGTTGTGGGTGTGTGTTTTTATCTGTTTATCTGTTTTTATCTGTCAGTATCTGTCAGTATCATGTAAGTATCTACTTATTTGCACTGAAATTTAATTTTGCAACATTCCGCATTAGGTAATTCAGTCAAATCTCTATTGTGGCCCAAGTACTTGTGTTGCGGGAGAATAGAACAGATATCAAGATTCAACTGCATGCTGGCATCAGTTGAGTTTGCCGAGTGCTATCTTTAACACCCTTTCCCCAGTGGAGTCCACCTGTTTTTCTCACGCTCACACATGATGGCTTTCACACAAACTTGAAATGAATGTCAAGAAGGCGCCGATGCAATGTTTAAAAAAAAAATCTACAGACATATGCTCATAATAATCAATAATAAAATAATAAGGAAGGTAAATGGGACACGGAGTTATTCATGCAGGTCTAGATGTCTCTTTGTTGCTGCTGAAATATGAGGCTGCCATACCATAAACTATTTCATGTACAAGGAGCAGTGAAAAGAGATGAACATGTGAAGGAAAAACATCGCCCCAGAGAAGGCGGGGCACACCAAGGTGTTAGCCAGGATTTAGAAATAGGGTGTCCAAATTATTCACTTACAATACTGATGTAAATGGCAGATGAAATAGCATTGGCGGATCCAGGGGGGCTAAGGGGGCTGTAGCCCCCCCTAAAATCGATTAAAAAAAAAATTTTAAAGGGAGAGAAAGAAAGAGAGAGAGAGAGGGGGAGGGGAGGGGAGGGGAGAACGCACTCCCATTCCCACAGTGTGCTTTGTTTTTCTCTCCCTTTGATTATTTCATTGTAATTTTTGTAGTACTGAAAAATAATTGTTTTTGATTTTCACCCCCCCCCCCTAAAAAATGTTCTGGATCTGCCCATGAATAAGGGTGTCCAAAATTTAAACATGGTGTCCAGAATTGAAACAGGGTGTCCAAAAGACACACAGAAACCCCTCTGGGTGTCTGGGGTGTCCAAATTGTTCACTTACAATACTGATATAAATGGCAGATGAAATAGGGTGTCCAAAAGACCCCCAAGACACCCCTCTGGGTAACACTATGCGGCACACAGCCAAAAAGGAAGCATACAAAAAACTGTGAGTTTATTTACAAAAATTGAGGTACATGGCACATGCCCCCCATCCCCTTTGATCCGTCAATATTCAGCTGCACACCAAGTAAGTTTCACACGAGAATTTAATTTAGTTATTGAGTTATTATCCAACCTACGTGCCTGCAGTACGACGTTGAAGTAATAATTATATGTTATGAGAGAATGTATTACTGTTACTTACTAAAATTCCTGGTTGGAATCCAGATCATCGGTCTAATGTTCAGTCATCCAATATGGTGGCAGCAAAATAAAACATGGGCAAAAACATTCTCCACTTTAAACCCCCAACCAAAGAAAATCCTTGACTAATGCCCACGAAAAGGGAAGCAGAAATACCTTCCGAAATCTTCCCTCGGCGAACACAGGAAGAGTTTATTTTTTACAGTCAATAATTTATGGGTTTTTTGTACTGTAAATCCTAACGAGTCACAAGAACGTCGTACAGGATCCTTTATGGTATTTTTCCTTTAAGAAAAACGGAGTGCTTAAAGTGAAATATAAAACTTTAACAACATTCTGTGGGATACAATTACAAAATACCATCGCTGTGTTATTGATTCTTATCTACCCAACAACTCCTTTTATCAATACGAAAAACTTTGGATCACATTAAAGATATATTGCCCGTGTTTGGCTAAAATATAATTTATAAAGCGAACAAAGATAATTTCATCAAACTATAAAGATAATTTCATCAAACTAAAAAGAAAATTTCATCAAACTATAAAGATAATTTCATCAAACTATAAAGATAATTTCATCAAACTATAAAGATAATTTCATCAAACTATAAAGATAATTTCATCAAACTATAAAGATAATTTCAGCAAACTATAAAGATAATTTCATCAAACTATAAAGATAATTTCAGCAAACTATAAAGATAATTTCATCAAACTATAAAGATAATTTCAGCAAACTATAAAGATAATTTCAGCAAACTATAAAGATAATTTCAGCAAACTATAAAGATAATTTCAGCAAACTATAAAGATAATTTCATCAAACTATAAAGATAATTTCAGCAAACTAACTATAAAGATAATTTCAGCAAAATATAAAGATAATATCGTAAAATAATTTTTTTAAATAAAATTCGACTGTCAGAAACTATAAATAAAAGCGATATTTCAAACACTTTTCATTCTGATTGACAGCTGCCTATGCCCTCGGCCTGTTACATACAGTACATGTACATTGTGTGGCCACGTGCAACCTGAGGATTCAAACGCAGGGTCCCACCTTTGATTAATTTGAGTTTTTAATTTACAGCAGGCCTGTGATTTCTCAGGATTTTTTTACAATCTCCCGTAGCCACCAGGGAAAGAAAGAAGTAGCATGTATTGTGTCCAAACCTCTAGTTTCTTGTTTGTGGGGATGTGGAGAGTCTGTAAATCCTCCAAAACTAAACATCCAGGAGGTTCAGGGGGTTTGTCCTCTAGACCAAAGGGAGACCCAGGCCCGCTACCAATTTTTCAGAATTTTATACTTTTGTCAAATCACGCCCCTGTTACAGGTACTAATGGATTATCCTTGATGGATTTTTTTGTTCAATGTCTCAAATGAAAGCTTAACCCAGAAAAATAGCAATTCAGCATTTAAATCTATTTTTAACATCATGGGGCCCCAAAAACAGGTGGTATATCTTTCATGTACTGTACATGTACAGATATTGTACAATGTACAACCCATCTAGCAAGCATGCATTCTACTTCATTCCAATTTGAGAAATAACCAATGTGAAAAACAATCCTTCCCTTTTTAATTTTTAATTTTATTTTTTTAAAGTAAGCAGCGTTGAGCACTTATCCCATGGATGCCCCAAGGGAGGGTAGTCAAATTCATTATCATGCTCGTTGTGCTTGCGCGAATTTGGAGTTCAATGCCATGGACTGTGTTATAGTAGGCTGCGGCACTTTGTGTGGTTAATTTTTTAATTTTTTTTAACGCAAATTCGCCACACACAAGGCCAATGGCCACTCCAAGGTGGGGGCTACTAAGTCATTCAGTTGTTACAACGATTCCACACTGAAGAAACCAGCCCCTCACACCGAAACAAGACAAGTTAATAACCAGCCTCTTCACGGTGCGAATAAGACAGGGAGGGGTAACTAGTCCAGAACAAGGCAGTTGATTAACTGCCTCTGCCCCTATAAGCAATTATGGTAAAGTGTCTTGCTCAAGGACACAAGTGTCACGGCCGGGATTCGAACCCACATTCTGCTGCTAACACCAGAACTTGAGTCCGGTAAGCTAGACCGCTCGGCCACGACACTCCACAAAATAATAGGCTTTCGATATTAACGGGACAATATAGTGCTATGGTCGAGCGGTTTAGTGCGTTGGATTTGTGTTCTGATGGCTGAGTCGTCAGAATGTGGGTTCGAATCCCAACCGCGACCATGGTGCTTGTGTCCTTGAGCAAGATACTTATACCATAATTGCTTCTCTCCACCCAGGGGTAAATGGGTACCTGTGAGGGCAGAGTTTGTTGTTGTATTTGATTAGCCCTATATGCGCTGTAATGGCAGCAATTGAGCTGTATACTCCCCAAGGAGCTGAGATGGTTTCAGGAATGATTTATGCGCCTGATGAGCAGGGGTAATAATGTAATGCACCTTGAGCACCAGTTTGGTGGATACGTGCGCTATATAAGTCCACATTATTATTATATCATCACGATCAAAGCAGACTTTCAACAGGGCATGGAATCGATGTCCTAGAGTAAGATGAACACAGTGACTGAAAATAACTGGTTTATTTATACAGCAGCAACGGCAATATAACCTCATCATGTAGGGTAATATATTCAGTCACTGAGTTAATCTAAAACTAGCACTATGATTCCATGCCCTGTTGATCATGGCGATAATGTCCCTTTAGTTGTATGTTTGGTACAATCAAATTATCATTATGGTGGTGTTTGTTATTGCAGAGTTTTACTATCTTGTTCATAAGTCGATACGTAATACACTCGCGCATTGGTAGTATGCACATTCTTATACTGATGTTCGTCAAAGTCTCTCTCTCTCTCTCTCTCTCTCTCTCTCTCTCTCTCTCTCTCTCTCTCTCTCTCTCTCTCTCTCTCTCTCTCTCTCTCTCTCTCTCTCTCTCTCTCTCTCTCTCTCTCTCTCTCTCTCTCTCTCTCTCTCTCTCTCTCTCTCTCTCTGACCCCTCTCGGTCCACCTCTTACCCTTTTCGACCCACCTTGTGAACAGCTACTCCAATCTCTATGATTGGAGGCATAGCGTATGCTACTGTTCACGAGTGGGGTCCTCTCTCTATTCCTTTTTTCTTCTCCTTTCTCTTGGGAGCCGCTGGAGTGGGTTTTAAGACCCACACCAGTAATGCCAGTGGCTCCCCACCCCAGGGATCTTCAGGGGAGTCTGCTTGCACCATGGTGCTTGCAGTCTCCCTTTTAGAGGATTCCTTTCCTTTCTCATCCTTTCTTCCACTCTACCTTTTGTTTATTTCGATTTGTTTTGATCTTTTAATGTATTTGTCTTTCTTTATATAATGTATTTTTGTTATTACCTTCGTTAACAAAGTTTACAGAGTTTTGTTACTTTTACAGTAATATTGGAAACCACCATTTTTTGTTAAACATTGTTTTCTATTCTGTAATTTTGTATTGTTCTGCTTTGTAAATAAAGTTTTCTTTGAAAAGTCTCTCATATTTCACATTCAGAAGCGATTATTGAGGTACAAATTGACATTAGTGCAAGTCCCAAGTTTGCTCATTTCTTGCATAAATCCTTAAAGAAAATGGTGGTCAATGCATTTTCAATGAGCTTCTGACGGGCTCTGTTGGAGCCAGTACATGCAAAGTGGAATTACATCACACTTATCAACAGGATATAAGGTGTTCATTTGATTGTGAAATGTCAATACATAAGTTATACATTGTTATTAATAAGAATCCTGCCCGAGTCGCCTGTTTTTTCCCACAGACACTCGGAAAGCACTGAGTATACAGTGCTATACACACGTCGGTGTAGGGCAAAATTAAATCAGTTATTTATCACTCGATGCAAGAATTTCATCAACCTATAAATATCGCGGAACCCGATAGGATTCTAGCCAGCCAATCATCATTGGGCAAGCTCGGTGGTCGAGAGGTTAAGACGTCTGCACTAGTAAGCAGCAGGAGGTCGTGGGTTCGAATCCTGCCTGAGTCACCTATGAAGTTTTTTCCACAGACACTCGGAAAGCACCGAGTATACAGTGCTATACAAACGTCGGATGTAGGGCAATTAAATCGATTATTAATAAGAGTGTAAGCATACTCTTGGAAGCAGTTTTACCAACAATACTGTAACTCCCCTTGAAGGGTAAATCTTGCTAGAGTCAAAACCATTATTGCATTAAGATGAAGCTGACAAGAGACGAAATACCCCCTAGTCTAAGTGATGTATATACCATCGACTCAAAGTATAAAAAATAATCTTGCATCTTTGAAAACATTTGACAGAGACGAGAAGCAAAGTTGCCATTTTCGTGACGACTGTGAACTCATGCGGATACTCCCTGGTTGCCCCCCAAGGATTCTTAAGTAATTATTTAAATGAGTGTAATAACAGACATTGTCACATCCCAGGTGCTGACAGAACGTCCCCACAGGGGGATATTGGGACAATACCGCCAGAGGGGAGCCTAATCCGGGAATGTCGCAGATCTCTCCCCCATAGCATCTTCTAGCGATGAGCGGGTCGAGGGCAGTCAATCAACGTGAATTGTTAGCTGTTAGGTAAAAGACTTTTTACGTAAAGACTGTTTGCGGTGACACCATGTCGAAAATTATCTTTTGAGTAGTAAATAGTTTGGTTAAAACTTGATCGTCTTCAGCAGAGTGATGTTTTACAAATCTCTCTTTGCTTCAAACTGTTCTTGAAAGAAGAGAAGTATCCACCAAGGAAAGAAAGAAGAGATGTATCCACCAAGGAAAGAAAGAAGAGATGTATCCACCAAGGAAAGAAAGAAGAGAAGTATCCACCAAGGAAAGAAAGAAGAGAAGTAGCCACCAAGGAAAGAAAGAAGAGAAGTATCCACCAAGGAAAGAAAGAAGAGAAGTAGCCACCAAGGAAAGAAAGAAGAGAAGTATCCACCAAGGAAAGAAAGAAGAGAAGTAGCCACCAAGGAAAGAAAGAAGAGAAGTATCCAACAAGGAAAGAAAGAAGAGAAGTATCCAACAAGGAAAGAAAGAAGAGAAGTAGCCACCAAGGAAAGAAAGAAAGAAGTAGCCTGTATTGTGTCCAAACCTCTAGTTTCTTGTTTGTGGGGATGTGGAGAGTCTGTAATTCTTCCAAAATTAAACATCCAGGAGGTTCAAGGGGCTTTGTCCTCAAGACCAAATGGAGACCAAGGCCCGCTGCCTATTTTTCAGGATTTGTTACTTTTGTCAAATCACATCCCTGACTCAAAAGGAAGGTACAAAATTGGTGATTATCAAATTAACAATTTATCTAAAAACCTTCTTGGTGTAAAGTTAGTACATGAATCAATCATTCTGAGAAATTATTTTATCTAAAGCATTTCATCTTGGAGAAAAACAGGAATTGTGATGTCTAACTGTTCAGCAACTTTTTGTAAAACATAAAAACATAAAACAGTTTTTTTTTCTCAAAAATGTGAAAACCTACTGTGATGAAACTTACACAGGTTAGTATTTTTTATATATTTCTTGAAAACTAGAAGGGTGAAATCATGTATGTTATCTCAGATGGCTCAGATTATGAAGGGGAAAAAATAAAAATAAACATGGTAATTCATTAAATTCCTAATTTTGGCGATCAAAATTGCTCTCGCCTCCAGGAATGACAACAGAGAATACCTCCTAGCGATAATAACTGGATTGGCACGAAGGGGTGATTAATTGCACTGCTCTGACTAAAGTTAGATCAAGTGGGTCCATGTGCCAAGAGACGGCTTGTCGTGATGCCTACCCTTTTCCAACTCACAAATATCGGAATCCCCCATGCATCATACACTGTTTACCCAATTTTAAAGGGAAGGTACAACATTGGTAATGTACATACGAGGTACAACATTGGTAATGTTGGCAAAACTGCTTCTATGACTATGAGTATGCTTCCTCTCTTTGAATCAAGATACACATACGAGGTACAGCATTGGTAATGTTGGCAAAACTGCTTCTACGAGTACGCTTACTCTCTTTGAATCAAGATACACATACGAGGTACAGCATTGGTAATGTTGGCAAAACTGCTTCTATGAGTACGCTTACTCTCTATGAATCAAGATATACATACAAGGTACAGCATTGGTAATGTTGGCAAAACTGCTTCTGTGAGTATGCTTATTCTCTTCGAATCAAGACATACATTAAGCAACCAACGTGTGAAAGATTTGGCTCAAAATGGAGTCTAAGTCATAAGATAAAGCATTCAACACTTGGAGCAAAAAATTGCTGTCTTTCAAACTTTTTTTCTTTGAAATGAGCGAACTCCAGACAGAATAATTTTCATGATAACTAGTACCTTGACCAACTTCACATCAAGTTTGCATTCAGATAATAACATGGTAATTTTGTAATCAGGTAACTAATGTTGTACCTATCAACTCTGTTTGTTCCTCTTTTTTGTTGGCAATCAAAATTGCTCTCGCCTACAGGAATGAGAACAGAGAATGCCTCCCAGCGATAATGACTGTATTGGCCATGAAGGGTCCTTAAGTGCACTGCTCTGACTAAAGTTAGATCAAGTGTGGGCCCGTGCGCCAAGAGACGGCTTGTCTTGATGCCCGCCTTTCCCAACTCACGAATACTGGGTTCTGTTAAGGGAGTCCCCCTAGAATCAGACGTTGTTTACCCACTCTTAAAGAGAATAAACTGAATTGAAATGGGAAGGAACAAGTACAATAAATTATAAAAATTATCGCAATTAACTGCAAGCTAACTTAATGTGAAGTTGCAATAGAAATGACAAATCATCATTGTTCCGTCTAAAGATGCTCTCATTAAACCAAAAAAACATAAAAATATACGCACCTTGTCAAAAAAATTCAAGACGGCAACATTTTGCTCCATGTGTTTTCTGCAAAAATTGTAAATATTTTTGCTCACACTTTTCCCATGACTTAGACTCTGTTTTGAGCTGAAACTTTCATTGTATATCTTGATTCAAAGACAGTAATATTGGTTTCGGTTAGCTAGTTAGTAAAATTCTAAACGGTCAATGCAGTTACAGTCAGTTAACTGGTTTACCGTTATTGCACATTTAATAATGCGCTTTTCCCTGAGGATCCAAATGCGTAGAAAAAAACTGAGAAACAACTTCACTCATGACAGACTCTGCATTGGGCTAAGATTGTTACAGAGTGGTTGTTGAATGTGTTTCTTGATTTTAAGAGGACAAATACTCTTTAAGAAGTTTTTCCCCTTCTACCCATGCCTATAGTCGGCCTAGATTCACACTAGATTCACACTGTAACCTAGATCCATACCAGATAGCTAAGTGGTTTACTTGAGAATAACTCTTCCAATAAGGGGCCTTTATTTAATCATTGCTGTTACTCTGTGCTTGCTGTTTAGTCATGTGGTGTTCTGCTGTGTAAAGATGCAGCCTTAAGACTCCTTATTTGCTGTTTTATTTTAATGGGATAGCCTTCTCAGTTAAAGAACTGCTTTCCTTAAGTGATGTTTATTAACCCTAACTCCTGAGGCCCATTTACTTACACATAACCTGAATCCTTCCTAACTCCCTAGGCCCATTTGCTTACACATAACCTGAATCCTTCCTAACTCCCTAGGCCCATTTGCTTACACATAACCTGAATCCTTCCTAACTCCCTAGGCCCATTTGCTTACACATAACCTGAATCCTTCCTAACTCCCTAGGCCCATTTGCTTACACATAACCTGAATCCTGCCTAACTCCCTAGGCCCATTTGCTTACACATAACCTGAATCCTTCCTAACTCCCTAGGTCCATTTGCTTACACATAACCTGAATCCTTCCTAACTCACTAGGCCCATTTGCTTACACATAACCTGAATCCTTCCTAACTCCCTAGGCCCATTTGCTTACACATAACCTGAATCCTTCCTAACTCCCTAGGCCCATTTGCTTACACATAACCTGAATCCTTCCTAACTCCCTAGGCCCATTTGCTTACACATAACCTGAATCCTTCCTAACTCCCTAGGCCCATTTGCTTACACATAACCTGAATCCTTCCTAACTCCCTAGGCCCATTTGCTTACACATAACCTGAATCCTTCCTAACTCCCTAGGCCCATTTGCTTACACATAACCTGAATCCTTCCTAACTCACTAGGCCCATTTGCTTACACATAACCTGAATCCTTCCTAACTCCCTAGGCCCATTTGCTTACACATAACCTGAATCCTTCCTAACTCCCTAGGCCCATTTGCTTACACATAACCTGAATCCTTCCTAACTCCCTAGGCCCATTTGCTTACACATAACCTGAATCCTTCCTAACTCACTAGGCCCATTTGCTTACACATAACCTGAATCCTTCCTAACTCCTATTTGCTTACACATAACCTGAATCCTTCCTAACTCCCTAGGCCCATTTGCTTACACATAACCTGAATCCTTCCTAACTCCCTAGGCCCATTTGCTTACACATAACCTGAATCCTTCCTAACTCCCTAGGCCCATTTGCTTACACATAACCTGAATCCTTCCTAACTCCCTAGGCCCATTTGCTTACACATAACCTGAATCCTTCCTAACTCCCTAGGCCCATTTGCTTACACATAACCTGAATCCTTCCTAACTCACTAGGCCCATTTGCTTACACATAACCTGAATCCTTCCTAACTCCCTAGGCCCATTTGCTTACACATAATCTGAATCCTTCCTAACTCCCTAGGTCCATTTGCTTACACATAACCTGAATCCTTCCTAACTCCCTAGGCCCATTTGCTTACACATAACCTGAATCCTTCCTAACTCCCTAGGCCCATTTGCTTACACATAATCTGAATCCTTCCTAACTCCCAAGGTCCATTTGCTTACACATAACCTGAATCCTCCAAAATCCTTCAGTAGTAAAGCAAGCACATGACGTGTATGCACACATGTGTTTCTAATCTATGATACATGTACATGGCCAGGGACCCTCCCTGCATGCATGGAGCAATAAACAGTGTCCACTGACCTGAGAGGATAACATTTAACCAGTTCGCGTCGGAGGCCGTGTATACACGCACATTTTTTTTGGGACAGCGGATCGGAGAGCGTCTAAACACGCCACAGGATTCACGGGAATATTTGTATAGATTCCCGGTCGACGTGGCAACGAGCCATAAGCATACGGTGGAAGACGCGGTCTCCCCGGTCACGCTCTGGTGAGCACCATTGTTCGTGTTTGTGTGGTAAAAATAAACCTGCCACGGGGGTTCGGAAAAACTTTTATTCCCGGTGCGAACTGGTTAAAACATAAGATTCTGACCATCTCAAATATAAAATAGGAAATGGTAGAAAGTGTAAAACTGATCTAGTTTAAATTGAAAACATCAACTCAATAAAGATACAAGAATAAAAATGGTTTTATTTTGTAATCATTGACATGGAATCTTATCTCCTTTAAAATATTTTCTTGAAATATATTCTTGAAATATAATCAACTTTCTTATCAAAATTCATGATTGCTATTTTAAAAAAACGCATTACATATGCACACAAATGCCTGAAAATGTTGCTATTGAAATTGTTTGAATTAAATTCTTCCTTGGTTTTACTAACGATTTATCTACCTACATTCCCGGCCAAAATAGTTGGGACACGTGACAATAAACATACTCTCCCCTGTCCCCCGCTTGAATGTATTGTCCCTGAGACAAAGACAAAGACTGCGGTTTGTCCACGTCTGGTCACGGCTTCATAGAAAAACCAAGAGAAAATTCAGACAATCCCGGCCACAATAGTTGGGACACGTGACAATAAACATACCCTCCCCCCCCCCACCCCCGCTCCCCTCGCTTCCCCCACTCCCCCACCAATATTGTTATCTCCAGCCGGAGCACAGACTGCGCAATGAGTCAACATTGTGCGGGGGCCGGGGAGCCCAGCGAGATTTGGCCGGGGTTGTAGTTAGTTTCCCCTGTAAAAAAAAAGGAAAATCCATGTCCTTCTTGTTAAGGTTTCTGAATCCATAGTGTCTAGCTAATTGCTAATCTTGGTTTAACATAGCTTGAAGTTAAATAGCTTTAACTCCTATGTATTATTCAAAACGAAATTAGATCTCATATTCTCCTGTGAGCTTAGTTTTTCCTGTACCATGTAAAACACAAACAAAAATCAACAGGAAAAGGAATACTTGCCCTGGGCTTTTTCATTAACCATAAACCCCGGACAGAATGAAACCAGAGAATACGAAACGTCATAAAAATAGCATAATCTCAACTTAATCACTGTGGATGGATGTGCTGTCTAACTACCGTCACACTAGGGGATCATCTTTGTATGTATATATTCTGTCTCGTGCACGCCTCAAGTAAAACAAATAATGCGTAGATGTCCGGCATTATATGCAGATTAAAACTGTGATTACCGGAGTCATCTTTGACATTTAGAGGAATAATTCCATAAAGGATGTTCAGAACATGTCCTGGTTAGAAATAAGATCCTGGGAGAAGCCTGGGGCTTAATAGCATTGAATTGCTATGCATGTTTTCTTAGCTCAACAAATTTGACACAGCACTTCTTCACTAATACCACAGTCCGCACACGCAAGCTGAGATCGTTACATACATGCAGGACTAGCTAATGATAAAAATACTGCAAAACTTTTTCCACCTTCGCTAAATGTTATGCTAATGGTAGGGTGGTGGGGGGGGGGGGGGTGATGTCAACTCTACTATCCTGATTGGGAGATACGTTTATCTTGATTGAAATTTTGTTCTCCCAATGAGGATACAATAAGCCCCAATCAGGAAACCCTTGGGTGACAATGACATTTTCTGCGTTAATAAGGCTCATTGGGTTATGTCAACTATACTATCCTGATTGGGAGATACTTTTATCCTGATTGAAACCTTATTCTCCCAATAGGCCCGATTGGGAAACCCTTGGGTGACAAGTCATCAACACCTTCTACATTAATAAGGCTCATTTGATCTTTGTCAATTATACTATCCCGATTGGGAGATACTTTTATTCTGATTGAAACCCTATTCTCCCAATGAGGATACAATAGACCCAATCAGGAAACCCTTGGGTGACAAGTCATCAACACCTTCTACATTAATAAGGCTCATTTGATCTGTCAATTATACTATCCCGATTGGGAGATACTTTGATTCTGATTGAAACCCTATTCTCCCAATGAGGATACAATAGGCCCCAATCAGGAAACCCTTGGGTGACAAGTCAACAACACCTTCTACATTAACAAGGCTCATTCGGTCTATGTCAACTATACTATCCTGATTGGGAGATATTTTTATCCTGATTGAAATCCTATTCTCCCCAATGTGGATACCAATAGACCACAACCGGGAAACCCTGCACATTGGGTCTATGTCAACATTGGGAGATATACTACTCAAAACAATTTAGGGAACACCGGATTTTTAACATCAAATAGGTTTGGGCCATGTTGAAATGTTCCATAAACCGGGATTTTCATTTGCAACCCCCTCTCTCTTTCAGTAGTCATGTCATGAAATGTGTAATCACTACATGCATGCTTTATCATCTGTTTCATTGTGCAGTTGTTTCTCATCAATTCTGTGAAACATTGTGTTTATCTGAAATAAATGATCTTGGTTTAACTGAGATTTTTCCGGTGTTCCCTAAATTGTCTTGAGTAGTATATTTTTATCCTGATTGAATCTCTATTCTCCCAATGCAGATATCCCAATCAGGAAACCCTTGGGTGACAATAACACCGTATTTGTAAGGCACATTGGGTCTGTCAACTATACTATCCTGATTGGGAGATATTTTTATCCTGATTCTCCTGAAACCCAATTCGGAAACCCTATTCTCCCAATGAGGATACCCCAATTGGGAAACCCTTGGGTGACAACGTCACCTTCTGCATTAGTTAGCCGTTGGTTGTCTTCTATTTTATGATGTCAGTTTTAAAACTACACTCACAGGCCAAAAGTATTGCAACATGCTCAAAATAGCACTTTACAAGTAACAGGTGAGATGATCATTTAATCCGATTTCATCGATCGTGTATTACATAATTTCTGAGCAAGAACAGTAAAAAAGAACATTGACTTCAAAACACAGGCACTTTCAAGAAGTCTTAAGTAGTGTAAATAAAATAAAATAAATTATTGTAACACAGTTCTCCAAACTGAACTTTGGGGATGTTGCAATACTTATGGCCAGTGAGTGTACATACGTTGTTTGATTATGGTGATCGCTAACGATGCAATGTGCACATATTGCGAAGCAGTCTAAAGCAACATTGCATTCCAGCAAACCTTTTCACTGGATTCGGGAACCAGTGCAACAGCAATTGACTCAACACTTTTTCCAGTAATATGTCATCAGTTGAGGTATTTCACGACAAGTGTTATTGGCCCCAGATGTACAAATAGAATTTTGGCCAACAATCTTGATAATTTTTTTCTTTCCAGATTGGTGCGAGAGGTGACACAAGTTAACGTCAACATGCGAGTCGGAATCCACAGTGGTAAAGTCCATTGCGGCGTGCTGGGTATGAGAAAATGGCAGTTTGACGTGTGGTCCAATGACGTGACGCTTGCAAACACCATGGAGGCTGGTGGCATGCCGGGGTAAGTCAAACTCAAATTGGTTGTAATTCATTGTAGTCAGGGAACCATACTTGTTTATCACATGATTTATCACAAGGTTTATCACAAGGCTATACCTGAGAGAGATTTTAGTTAAAAGAAAGTACAGCATTGTTAATTATTAGATTATCAAATTAACAAAACATTATCTAAAAGCTTACATAATCTAAAAGCTTACTTCCTTGTTGAGTTACATCAAAGAACTGGCATAACATAAATGAGTGAGACAGTTACAATGAAAAGATGGGCATGGATTGGACATATTTTAACCCTAACCACCCCAAATCCTGCAAAATCCTCCAAGGGGCACTTTTCGGGAAAAATTCAGCACTGTTGGAAACTGGTACTTTCACCTCTTCACATGGGACAACATTACTACCTGGCAAGAAGTGCATTTTGAAGATAAGGGCATGTTTCCAAAAGTGCACTGTTGGAGTTTGGAGGATTCAGGAAGGTTCCTAGCCAGAATACCTAGGGGGTTAGGGTTAAGGATGGATAACAACAGGATTTGCGCAACATCTCTGACCTAGCAACCTGAAGGAAAACGATGTGGAGGAAGGCCAAAAAAACATGTAGAAGGAATGTAGAAAAAGAAAGGGACAAACTAGGTTGGGGTGTGACGAGGACGGTGGTGAAAGACAGGAGGAGGTGGAAGGAGTGCATCAGGGCTTTATGTGTCAATGGGCATGAAGAGGATAGGTGACAATGTTGGTAATTACTACATTATCAAATTCACAAAACATTATCTAAAAGCTTACTTGGTATAAAGATGGTACATGTGGTGTTTTCATAGTGTTTTCATCTTTGAGTAAAACAGGAATTGTTATTTCAAATTTACAAAAAGTAAGAATTCTTTGTAGATTTTAAAACAAATATTAAAAAACAATTTTTTGTAAAGCATTTGTTAGCCTTTCTTTGATTGAAAAGAAAATTTTCGAAAATTGTTATCAAAATTATGAAAAAAAGTGATACAGCCTCAAAAAACTTGTTTTATTTTTGGAATGTGAAGGATTACTGTATCTCTAGACACAGTTTGGAGGCAGGAAATATAAAAATGAAATAAAAACGGTAGGTTTCCGCGTGAGTCAGTTGATATGGCTAGAAGGCCTTGCCTGAATGTCTTCCTCTTGTATCAAGTGTCCTGATCACATTAATGTGCACTGTCTTCACTTGTACTAGTAGTAAATAATCTCTGATTTGAATCTTCATCCACTTTGGTTGTCAGGGTGACTCACCCACAGTCATCGTGACAAACGTCTTGTGGCGTTTGACCTTATTGGAGACATCCATAAAGTGTCTCATGGGTTTCATATTTTTAACGGAGAAAATGCTCTTTTTTTTGCCAAAGAGAAATGCCAGCAGACAAAAACAAAGAAAGAAAAATGCTTTGTTTTTATGGGCTCCGCTAATTGTCAAGTCCCCCGCTAATTGTCAAGTCCCTAGCTACGCATTGTGTGGGTGTCATTACATAGTGAATTAATGACGGGCACACTCGGGCCAAATATCGATTTTTGCTACACTGGAATGGATAAATTAACATTGTTTAATATTTTGTTATTTGGTTTCTTTGCTATACAAGTGCACTTAATATACTACTAGTAGTTAATGATCTCTGATGTGAATCTTCACCCACTTCAATTCTCAGGGTGACTCTTCAACAGTCGGCCTGATAATCTTGTGGCCTTTGACCTTAATAGCGACATCCAGGGAGAAAATGCTCTTTTTTGGGGCCACTCATTATTTCTTTAAAAAAAATACCTCCCACTCACAAATTGCCCACACTGGTCGAAAACAGGTTCTGACTGTGAGAGCAAATGGAGGTGACTGGTTCGACCTGTCTGGAGATTTGCCTTGACTACTTCTCACTCCCCCCATATTTATGGGGGGAGTGGGAGGTAATTTTTTGTCTATCTTGCTGGTGTTGACCAGTTTTCTTTAAAATCCTTGGTTTCTGGTCTCCATGCACATCACCTCAGACCTGCTCATCAGCATTTTTTTTGTTTTTGTTGTTGCTATGAAACGATGTCCACTTGCAGACACAATTGCTGGATCGACTGGAATTCTGCTGTGCTGTGTTTTAAACAACTTTTTCACATAGGGGTATGAACATTTGCCAGATTTGTGCGGCCTCTCTTAGCCACCGTACTTTGTGTGTGGGAAATTTGGTCTGGTTCCAAATGTTACATGTTTAAAAAAAAAAATTGTTAAATAATAACACCGATTTTGAAGCGGGGGGGGGGGGGGAGCTAAGATGAAAGCAATTAATAATAATAATAATAATAATAATAATAATAATAATAATAATAATAATAATAATAAAGATTTGTAGCGCGCACATATCCACCCTGCTGGGCGCTCAAGGCACGGAAGCAAAGAAAAAACATGAATACAAACAATATACAATGATAGCATAGGAAGAAAAAATATGTACTGAGATACATGTACCTATAATGCAATTACAAAATAATTTCTCAGGATGAATTGATACAAGTACACTCACTGGCCATAAGTATTGCAACATTGAAATTCACACCAAAGTTCAGTTTGGAGAACTGTGTTACAATAATTTATTTTATTTTATTTACACTACTTCAGACTTCTTGAAAGTGCCTGTGTTTTGAAGTCGATGTTCTTTTTTACTGTTCTTGCTCGGAAACAAAGTCCTTCAATATTTTGTCAGGTAACCTGTGACCTGATAATTGCGGCCATCTGTCTAGGCAATGTCTCGTACAAATTCATGTTGCAATACTTTTGGCCAGTGAGTGTACAAACTTTGTACCAAGTAAGTTTTAAGATCAAAATTTGACACTCTGGTAATAACCAATGTTGTACCTTTCCTTGAACACAAAAACAACTTGAGAATAACCGAAGTGGATTTTCATGCATTTTGTAAAAATAAATCGTTTCAAGGGATTTGGAACGCTACCAAATATACAAAATAGGTTTTCATGCTCAAAGCGAGAAGACGAAATCTCCCCGTTGTAATTCAAGTATCTGCTGGACTCTCTTAAGGGCTTTGGCATAAAAAATAAAATGGCTGCACTTACAACACTCAACAGAAAATAATGTTCTACTCTTTGAAATCAATACGCCACGTCCTAAGGGGTATTAACCCTAATCATGCTGTTTGCAAAAGATGTAGTAATTCTGTTGGGTTGAAGCATGGAGGAAGTTTCTTGAAGTGAGCAGAAAGACAAAAGACATTTTGTTTTTTGATGATGGATCTTGTTGCACTCGGCAGGCTTAATACACGGAGACAACTGATGGATGTTGTCATATTGAGCAGGTTGTCCAACTAAAAAGGGTTGGGGTTAAGGTGAAAATTAAGCACCCACTCTTGGTTTATGTGCAGTACACCCCACTCTGAAGTAAGCCACCACCCCTTTTCTACCTAAAGTGTCCTCAACCTGTTCCGAGTTTCCACTTAAATATGTCGATAGTCTTCGGAGGTTTTATGACAACTTTGTTAGGGGTAACATGAGTTTGAGAAAAGCCCGGGGGAGTTTATTGATCAATTCGAAATTGAAGCAGACGTACATTAGACCAAAAAAAATATCACGACATGTTGCAACATCACAAACATTAGTTTCAGCTCATCTCATTTTTGTCATTAAAGGGAAGGTATAACTTTGGTTATTACTCTAGTATCAAATAAATGAATTGGTATCTGAAAACTGCAGCAACGCACTAATCCCTCAGCATCCAGTCTTCACGCAAATCCTCCAGCGGTCTACTTAAGCAGCAGTATCTCCCAGAGTCTTTTTTTTTTGTCAACGGGGAAATATGTGATACAGAGAGGCCTCACAAATTGAGGAAATGTTCATACCCTATGTGAAAAAGTTGTTTAAAACACAGCACGGCAGAATTGCAATCGATCCAGCAATTTTGGCTGCAATTGGACATCGTTTCATAGCAACAACAAAAAAAGAAAATTAAAAATGCTGACGCGCGGGTTTGAGACGACGCACGCGGAGACCAGTAACTGAAGACTTTTATTTTTGGCCTGAGGTCTTCTCCATGTTTCAACTAGCATGGTCTAGGCATCGTCTGGAGACTGATGAGAATTGGGAGATGTTCTGGTAGGATCCTGTTTTGTTGGGTCTTAATTCTGATTGATATTCTCCCATCCCACATAAAAGGTCACCATGACATCCATCCCGTGGTCATTCCTGTGGGATATTTACCCCCTGCTCTGATTTTGATCATCCCCCCAGTCGAGTCACTGTCCACACCCCAGTGACTAAAACTGCATTTAGGGGGCGTATTTTTAGCTCAAGTTGTTTTTGCTGGAGGATTTTCACTGCTGATCTCTTGGCCAAATTGCCAAAGAGAAATGTCAGCAGGAGTAAAAAAAAAAAAAAAAAACCTAATTGTCAAGTCTCTTGCTTCGACATGTGCAGAGGTCGTTACAATGTGAATTAATTACTTGTTTTTGTGCCACTCGGGCTAAATACAGATTTCTGCAAGGCTGGAATGGACAGCTAAGCTATCAATGTTTAATATTTTATTATTTGGTTTTATTGCTATAAAAGTGCATTCACTATACAAGTGCACTTAAAAGTACAATATCGTCACGATCAACAGGGCATGGAATTAGAGTGCTAGTTATAGATTAACTCATCGACTGAAAATAATGCCCCACATGATAAGGTCATATTAGCATTGCTGCTGCATAAATAAGCCGGTAATTTTCAGTCACTGTGTTCATCTTAGACTAGGGGGCTGATTCCATGCCCTGTTAAAAGTCTGCTCTGATCGTGACGACAATATCCCTTTAAGGATAAATATGGGGTCAACTATTTTGCAGTGGGGAAAAGTTTTTGTTTCTTGTAAAAAAATAAAAAAATAAAAATAAATAAACAACAACAAAAACAAACTAGAGCTCAAGTGTTTGTTAGAACAAACACACGGTGTTCGTGTCAACTTCAATCAAATTATCATCGTTGATGTCAATCATATTTTCCAAAGGTGTATCATCTTTTATAAGAACAATATCAATTTCATATTCAAAAGACCTATCAATTTTGCATTAGAATGTGTTGAATTTGAACTTCTGTTTAGACTGGAAGTAAATGTCAGATTAGGTGATTTGAAGGTCATATGTACGACACAATAAAACTTCCTCGTGATCATAAAAAAATAACGTTAGTACCTGCTTTGGTTCAATATCTGAGATTGGAAAACAATCCCTTTTTAAAAATGGGAATGATTTTGGCAAAGTAACCAGGGAGTACTAATGTAAAGTGCAGACATTTTGTGAAATTGGTATATAAGTATGTAATATTAGGACAACTAAACTCTAGTATGTATCTAGTCTTGGTTCAAAACTGTCATTGTATGTTCACTGATCGACAACTCCACAGCAGTCCGTTGTGTGCACTAAAAATGTGGGCCGCGCTAGCATTTCAAATTGACACATGCGTAGTGGTTTCCCCCCCCGGGGGGGAGATTCTACGAAGTTCCCAAGACTGTGTTTGATAGCGGTTCGTGTGTGTGGTAGCGGTTCGTGATTGGGATCGTGTATCATAAACATATAAACACAGTTTTTGAACCAAGACAAGTATGTATCTCACGATATGCAAGATATTCAACTTCCATGAATAACCGTGGTAGAGAAGTGGTTGAAACCATTTGAAAAAAAAATACATTGCACAAGCACATGATACATGTACATGTAAGAACACGACTGTGCATTTATACATGGACATGATACACATCGTGGCAACTTTTATCACAAGTAAACAGATAAGGTACAAA
Source organism: Zoroaster sp. YZ-2022 (assembly GCA_029582265.1). Lineage (NCBI taxonomy): Eukaryota > Metazoa > Echinodermata > Asteroidea > Forcipulatida > Zoroasteridae > Zoroaster > Zoroaster sp. YZ-2022. The sequence goes on from CM055830.1 coordinate 33,411,141, forward strand.
GTTTTAAAATTTCTCCAAGAAAAAAAGTTGAGGGTCCATGCATTCATTGAATTCTTTGATCTCTTCTCCAATTAAAAAAAAAAATCTTCTTCTTCTTCTTCTTTCGGCTGCTCCTGTTAGGGGTCGCCACAGCGGATCATGATCCGCATATTTGATTTGGCATAGGTTTTACGCCGGATGCCCTTCCTGACGCAACTCTCCCATTTATCCGGGCTTGGGACCCAATTAAAAAAATATAAATAATAAAATTAAAAATAGAATAAAAAAAGGTGAAAACTAAGAATTTAGTTACAGTGAAAGATAAAGCATATGCATTCTTCATATGCCAACCACCTGTTTTCCAACATCCTCTAATGTGGCTCAGCATTTTTGACTTCCACCAGAATTAATGGTGGATGGTCCTGCCACCTGCCACAGCGGATGAAAGACCCTGATTTCAGTCATGTCTCAAAGGCCTCCCATTATCAGACACGCCATCATTTAGGTGGATAATGATTAAGAACTATTGATTCCTAACATTTAGCCTTGTAAGTATTATGATCCCGCAGCTGGCCTGTGTCTGCATGATAATGGTTTCTTCAATTGCATTGGAAGAGAATTGATGAGAATCAATGACATACTTTGGTGTGCGAAAGATTGTCATGGATTTTGGAGTTTGCATGAGTTTTATTGGAAGAACTTCATGATGAGATTTGATAAGATTTATTGCTTTTTTGAAAGATTGTCGTGGGCGAGTGGTGCAGTGAATCTGACATGTGTTTTGGTGGCTGCTGCATGAGTTTTATTGGAAGAGATTTGATGAAATTTGACGAGATTCGATGAGATTCTTTGGCGCGCAAAAAAATGACAGTGTGAGTGGTTCAGTGTATCGGATATGTGTTTTGGTGGCTGCATGAGTTTTATTGCAAGAGATTTGATGAGTTTCAGTGAGATTCAATGAGATTCTTTGGTGTTTGGAATATTTCCATGCATGAGTTGGTTTGGATCCATGGCAACCAAAAAGAAATTAAACAAAAATTAAAAATCAAAACTTTAAGTATCAACTCATCTCAAATAGAATGGATTTTTGGATGTCCAGATTGAAAAGACAGGTTGATTAGTGAAGGGGCTTTGGTTACAGTGACACCGTAAGCTGCATTTCTATTTCCAATTAAAGCTACGTGTACGTGCGAGAAACGGTAGCATTAGTAACCCAGGTAGCAGTTTGCTTTACTAAGTAATTGTCTCCCCAACTGCTCTTCGCATCAAGAATTGTGGGCTATACCAAACAAACAGTGCATCACCGATCCTGCATACCTGGCCTTCATTAGTGTATGTCTACATTTCATGTATGTACACGTTCAAAGCAGCCAATAATTCAATTGTACTGTCTGACGTCGTAACTTGAAAGTGTAGCGTTACGTTCTGAGGTGATTTTGACCTTTATTGTACTGCAGGCATCGTTTCCTATATAAGTCCAGGGGCTAGTTTCATAGAGCTGTTTAGCAGAGCATTTGCTTAGCAATATGAAACAGGCAACCAGCCAAACTGTGCACAATTAATGTGAAACTTTGACTGGTATCCAGCAAAACCTGCTTAGCAAATTTGCCTGTTGTTAGTGTTAAGCACAATTTCCTGCTAAAGGGCATGAAAAATGCTATACAAGGACAATTTCAGCTGTTCATTATTAGTATTATGTACTATACATTTACATGCACAGACATAGGTTATAACACGCACAACAAGTCCTCAATGTGATTTTGTGCAGCAGGTAGTTTTATCCGACCACATAGGGCTGTCGGGACGATACTTGGTCAAGTAATGATACTTGTCATTCAGTTACACTGGTTAGGGAGGCCCAGTTGAAGATAACCCCCACCCCTGCACTTCCAGGGGTGGTGGTAAATGATAAACATGATTGCATAACAAAATCCATGACTACCAAAGTTGAGCTGATACTTATAGAGGATGGTTTCTATACTGTCAAATCAAGAAAGCTTTTAGAGGATGGTTTCTACACTGTCAAATCAAGAAAGCAACCGGGGTCTTGGCCCAAAAAAATTCCAAAGCTGTAATGTAAAATGATATAGCTTGCCAATTTGTTTTACACATATTTGTATTAAGCTTTCATAGATAAGTGTTAACCAGATGACAGATAGATGTTTGACAAGACATCCACATACATGTAAACAATAATCTAATATTCTTAACCCTATAGTAGCATGTTATTAAGACACTCCTTATCATCCAAGGTCTTGTACAAGACATTCGTGTTTTTCAGTTGTAATTTTGTTATTCTTCATGCGTTCTTCTCGCTTTCCTCAGTTAAAATGTCTGTATGCGTTCACTACCTTTTCGTTGCTTCCCCCAGGGAACGCATAGAACAGTGCATGTGTATGTTCATGAATTGTACGTGTCTTGTCCAAAAAAACTGAATCTTGCATGTGTTCTTGTAATTTAAATCACGAACGCACACTCATCAGGAATTCCCGGTTCGGTTTCAGTTAACCTAATAATGCTCACGTTTCAGTGGCTGTTGAAGGAGTCGTTTTCTATTTGTCCGGAAAACGGGTCCTCATTCGTCCCCTGTATGGCCAGAGGGGGTATGCATTGATCAATATGGGCATATGGTGTTTCCAGAAGCATGCGGGCAGGCTCTCTAGAAACCAGATAGATTATAGAGGGATGAACCTATCATGGACATACATGTACATGTACATTAAATTATATAACCCATACGGGCTGAGAATAGCATTAATCATAGATTGCGGCTGTAATTATGGTGAAACTATGGACAACTGCATGCGTACATGGTGATCAGACTGCGACTTGCAGTTGCGAGTAATCAAATCTTAGTACCCACACACACTCTACAATTAAATAACAACACGACATGGCTTTTAGAAGCTAGCAGTATTTGTGCATGATCACGTAGAAGCACCACGTGCGGCACGCATTTCAACAAAGTCAGTGTATCATTGGTTTCGATCCAACTCGGACCCAAACCATCTCGGACCCATGCCAACTCGGACCCATGCCAACTCGGACCCACTACCAACTCGGACCCACGCCAACTCGGACCCACTACCAACTCGGACTCATGCCAACTCGGACCCACTACCAACTCGGACCCAAAACCAACTCGGACCCACTACCAACTCGGACCCAACCACTACCAACTCGGACCCATTATTCCATTTGACAATGTTTGGCAAATTTTAAAAGATATTGATTAGAATTTTATTTTGTGTCTGTCGCATTGTGAATGTTTGTACTTGCTTTTTATTTTTTGTTTGCTTCCGTATATAAGCATTTGTCTTGTTCTCTGTAGATAGCACTTTAAGTAACTTAGTATTATCTTTGCCCAGATTTAATTCTATTGTGGGGCAATTTGAGTTATTTTACATAAAGTGCAATACCATTTTAACAATGAACGAACAATCATTCAGGATTCTTTGGATGTATTTGGTGACTGGGCACAACAAAATAACATGAACATTAACTCATCTAAATGTGCCAATATGAATGTGTGCTTTATGAAAAATGTTCCCCAGTATGAGCCCCTTTTTATCATGGGTTCTGCTCTTGAGGTGGTGGATTATGTAAAAATTCTTGGAATCTGGATTAGTTCTAACCTTAAATGGGATAAACACATAGATCATATTTATCGTAAGGCCAATAGTAAGATATACATGTTGAAACTGTTGAAAAATTTAACTTATCTCTCACCAGATTTGTTAACTGTATACAAAGGTTACATCCGGCCTTTAACTGAATATGCAACTCAAGCATGGAATGCAGGTTTAACTAAAGCTCAGAATGATAAATTAGAATCCATTCAGAAACGAACCCTTAAAATTATATTGGGTAAAGATTATGGTGATTATCATTCGTCTCTGTCTAAATGTAATATTGTATCCTTGCAAAATCGGAGAAAGGATTTATGCCTGAAGTTTGCTACTTCATTGCAAAACTCTGATTTATTTGGAGATTGGTTGCCACAACAAAGACATACTACTGTGCAATATCAGCTTAGACATGCTAACAAATTAACTCAATTTAAGTGTAAGACTAATCGGTTTAAAAATAGTCCTATCCCTTATTTTGTCAATATTTTGAATGGTAATTAGTTTTGTGTCCTATTTTGTGCATGTATTTTTAATGTTTTATTATGTATTTAGTATTTGTTGAGTGTGGTTAATTGTATACTTTGCCTCAATTTAGCCTTTGGCTACAAGTGCAATGTTTTAATAAACCAGAAATAATATAAAAAAAATTAAATAAAAATAAAAAAAATACAATATGCATTTTTTTTAAATTATTATTATAAAATAATTGCAACATCGGTCACACCATTTTTACTCAATATAACAACAGTTTTATGCATGATAGATATATTTATTTATTCAACCAATGATTAAAAACAATTACAGGAAATTGTATCGTTGGGCTCGTTTAAATACATTACATTATTTTTACGAAAATCAATTATCATTTCTTTAGTTTTGTCAACATTCAAAATAAGATTGTTGGAATGACACCATTTTACAAGAGAAGATACTTCATTACAATAACTAGATTCATCGCCATTTAAAAATTAAACCACACAGGGTTGTATCATCAGCAAATTTTACAATGGACGTTAGACGAATCTCCAACATTACAATCGTGTGCATAAACTAAACAATAAAGGGGATAGACCACAGTCCTGTGGTGTTCCTGTGCTAACAGTGATTGTTTTGAGAAAACTTGAACCGATTCTGACAACTTGTCGCGCTTCTAATAAAAATCTAAAACCCAGTTACATAAAGATCTCGGTATATTAAGGTCAATCAACTTCTGATAAAGCTTAACTGGAATTTTAGTATTAAAAGCCGATGAATAATCAATGAATAAAATACGAGCAACATGAGCAAACTTTTATACATAATGAACACAAACTATAACACACGTATATTTTAATAAAACACTTCACTTCTAATATTATCCAACAACATTATTGAATGATCAGTTACGAAATCTCCCATCCATCCTAATCTGCTACCGGCAGAGCGCCGTAGCAGCGCCGCATGCATGCAGGAGTTGCTTCGGTTTTGCTACCTGCATCGAACTTGTCCCACAGCTGAAAGAGGCGCCCATGCATCGCCTTGCACGCGGCGCCTGTTACCGCAAAGATTAATCCCTTGACTTAATAGAATGATTGACAGATCATGTAGGGCTTCTTTTTTTGAAAGCCAAATTGATACTTTTTACAATGCAGCTAAAGTGTTCAGTTGCCTGAAAAACGCTAAGATTGAAATTAATGTAAGTTCATTTTTGAATCGAACTGCGTTCATATTTTCCTTTACATGATGACATTTCTGTGACATTCGTTAAATTTGATTGGGTGTTGTTTGTTTGTTTGGTACTGAAACAAACTACAGAATGAATAAGGAAGATGTAAAGCGGAGGCAAAAGGGGTCGTCGGGGGCACCTGGGGGTACCCAATTTGTTATGGGGGGGGGGGGCACTGAGGGCAGTGTATACATTGTGGCTCTGACATGTACAAATGATGGAATCAGATTTCTGAATATTATTTCTTGTGGGGAGGTGGGGTGTCTAAAACTCACTAAGTCAAAAAAAGAGATGTGTAGGCTACACGACGAACATCCAAAAACTTCGATCCAAAAACTGCATCGCCTGTATTAAAAAAAAAAAAAAAACTAGTTTATGTTTTAATCTTCCGAGACTGGTTTGGGGCCAACAACAAAAAATCCATCGCAAAGCTTTCCAGGTCAAAACCTAAATATTCCTGAAACTACCAACAAGAACTGATTCAGTCATTGTTGGGTCCGAGTTGGTACTGGTTGGGTCCGAGTTGGTAGTGGGTCCGAGGTTGGTTTTGGGTCCGAAAGGTAGTGGGTCCGAGTAGGCATGAGTCCGAGTTGGTAGTGGGTCCGAGTCGGCATAGGTCCGAGTTGGTAGTGGGTCCGAGTTGGCGTGGGTCCGAGTTGGCATGGGTCCGAGTTGGTTTGGGTCCGAGTTGACCTGACACCGTATCATTGGTCGGTGAAGCATTTTACTGCGTAGAACGATTGATGCAGCTCAAATCCAAGTTGCCCATAAGGATGGCGTCTTTCAGGAACTATCTGTAGTGTCAGACAATTAATGAGTGGAATTGCATTCATCTGCAATAAAAATATGGAATGTTGTTCAGTAAAAATCGGTTTCCAGGCCTGTTTACCCAAAATATTATATCCCTTTCATTACTACATGTAGTTAAATGGAGTTAAAATATTTAAACCTTGTCACTCATTTGTCAGTATTGATAGTGTAGACAATTGAGTGTGGAGTTCCATACTTCTAAAATAAGAACCACATTTTTTTTCCAATGAGATGATTTTTGTTCCCCCAAATGATACTGCTTTTTCAGATCAGGGGCGCGTTTTCGCGACCCTAACCAGAAACTTGTTTCTGACGTCATATTCTTGACCAAAAACAACACGACATAGCTACGTGAAAACGAGAACGTAACCAGAAAATTGTTTTCAGTTTGTGACGTGTTCAATTCCTCCATGGTTCAATCATCAACGTTTCTCGAAATATACGGTGTAATTAAAATTCTGTCAAAATAAAACTTACTCGTGAGTTCTAGTAATAAACTTGGAATATGTGCTTGTGTACGAACAATCATTCCATCATATTTTAACAAACACTGTAAAACTGGTAATTTTTGCGCAAGTAATCTTTCGCGCTCAGCCACCCTACTGACACATTCGCGGGTTGTTGCTTTCGCGCACGGTAAATATTTGACTTGTAGTACAATGCACATGATGTGGTTGACACGTATTTACCACTTCAAAAGGTGACATAATTATAGTGCCGAAGTCGTGCACCTGTGCTATGCACAATGCTTATATACATGTATGTAAATGTAGGTACATCTTCATTACGGGGCCGGGGTAAGAGGTAAACAAAGAAAATATTAGTAACTTACCAATCCACCGGGCGGGTAATAAATTCGCGTGTTTTTAAATTCGCGCTGTCTAATCGTTACGCGAAAAGCGCGAAAATAAATGTTGCGCGAAAATTACCAGTTTTACAGTAATTAACAAAACTTTCGTTACTTTTTACAATCCGCCATCTTGAAACCAAGTGTAACCGATCACAATCTTTGATTCACGTTTGGTCAGAACAATGACGTCATCGTAGCACAACCGAACTCGCGAAAACGGTTAACCAATGACCAAAGCACAAACATGTTTCTGGTTACGATCGCGAAAATGCGCCCCAGGCCTGTGATTTCTCAGGATTTTTCCCGATTTCAGGATTTTTTGCAATCTCCCTTTGTCTCAAAATTTTCCCACCAAGGGAAGATAGAAGTAGCCTGTATTGTGTCCAAACCTCTAGTTTCTTATTTGTGGAGAGTCTGTAAATCCTTAGTCCTCTAGACCAAAGGGAGACCCAGGCCAGCTAACCATATTTCAGGATATGTTACTTTTCTCAAATCACACCCATGTCAGATTTTACACCGAAATTACAAATACTCGGAAAATGATATCTCCTTCATCAGTTACATTGTGTGTTTTTTTTAGATATCGTACAAAAATGGAAAACTTACTAAAAGTGAAAACACATTTTCTTTTCAAATGATATGATTTTTTTTTTAAATCATACTGCTTTGTCGGATTTCACATCTAAAATAGAAATACTAGGAAAATGATATCTCGATCCTTCATCAGTTACATTGTGTTAGATATACAATAACAAATAACCTCTATCCATCACTTTTTGCATTTCTATATAAAAAGTATACAATTGTGTGTAGAATTTCAAACATCTAAAATAAGGTACACATGTTTTTTTATCATACAATACATATTTTTTCCTCAATTTAACTGCATCAGAAGATGTCATGTCTATAATGCATAAATATCTTTTATCAGATGCGTTGTGTTATATATTTTACGTGTTGAATAACTTATATAAAAATATATATAAACTTATATTAATATCAATCATTTGTCATTTCTATATTAACAGTTAGAACTTGTAGCTTTGAATGGTGAGGAGGATAAGTAAGAGTAATTGCGGTGACACCATGTGAAATGCTCAATTGAGTAGTAATTAGTTCTGAAAAGAACTGGAGGTACAACTCGACGTTTCGATCAGTATGTTCTGATCGTCCTCAGGAGAATGCCGGACTCTGGAAAATGCTGCTGCTTATGCAGACTGCTGGAGGATCATCCCATGAATGGATGCTGGAGGATTAGATCGTTGAGGCGCGCAGGCGGGAACTGTTGAGACTAGGATCCTAGTGGTTGGGGGAGAGGAGTGTGTGCTCACTGAACTGAATCAGTTGTTAACAAGCACAGTGTAGAGAATTAACAGTGTAGAGAATTGTGTGTAGAATTCCATATTATATAAAATAAAAAACAGTAATGTTTTGTTTCAAATGATAACATTGTTGTCTTCAAGTTCAAATGATACCTCTTTGTCAGAATTTACAGATGAATAACCAAACAATATCTCCTTCATTAGTTGCATTGTGTTAGATTCTGTGTTGTGTAATTGAAATTTGACAGACATTTGTCTGTTGATCACGAATACAGCAAATATGTTTTCATATTGTATCTATGATCGAGGAAAAATAAAAAGTAAATAGACTCAGAGGAGCTGAAGGTGGGAATTGAGATTCCTCTTGAAACAGGATAGATCGTAGGATGGAGGAAAACATGCACCAGGCAAGGAATTCCAAAGAGATGCAGCACGTGGGAAAAGCTATTGTGTATGGGTGAGAACAGGTGGAAATTTGAGTTACATGCTCACACAGCGTAACAGGAGGAACCAATTTGTATAGACAGTTACATTGTCTGTAGACATGTACACATTACATGCCCGCCGTACTTGATTAAAAATATTTACATGATCATTCACCGTAGTTAATACATAAAGGCAGTGTATTTTTTTAAATGATATATTTTTCCCCCAAATGATAACTGCTTTGTTAGATTTCACGCCTGAATACCCGGAAAATGATATATTTTTTTTAATTAATTACATTGTCATCACTTGTACAGACAAAAAAACTTGCATGTAATGGGCTGTATACTCCCCAGGGAGCTGAGAATGATTACAGGACTGATATTGGCCCAATGACCAGAGGAAATAATGTAAAGCATATTTGGACATTATGTGAAATTTGCTACATGTATATAAGAATTAAAATTATTATTATTATGTCAGCCATACTTGATTCAAAATCTTTTTTTTTGTATTTTTTTTTTTGTATTTTTTTTTTTTGGTATTTGTATTTTTTTTTGCCAACCAGTGAAATACGTGATACATGTATACGCGGTTATTGGCACCAGACCAAATTTCCCATACATAAAGTATGGTGGCTAGGAGAGGCCTCAAAAATTGGGCAAACCCCTATATGTGAAAAAGTCATTTGAAACACAGCATGGCAGAATTCCAATCGATCCAGCAATTTTGGCTGCAATTGGACATCGTTTCTTAGCAACAACAACAAAAACAAAAAAAATGCCAACGTGCGGCCGGGTCTGAGATGACGCGAGCAGAAACCAGAGACTTTTTTGGGGGGCCTAATGATGGCCTTAATCATAATCTGTTGGTTACAATCAAAGGAAATCTAATTAATCTTAATTGATTCCCGCTTTTATTTGTATCTTCCAGGAGGGTTCACATCACAACATCAACCCTGAAGTTTCTGAACGGTGACTATGAGGTGGAACCGGGTAACGGCAAGGAACGGAACAGCTATCTTAGAGACCACAATATCGACACGTATCTCATCCTTGCCAAAGGACCCAGAAAGGTAAGACCAAGTCACTATATGCTAATCCAATTGTGTCCCTTCCATCCCCAATCCCCCCAGGACTGGAAAAGGGGTAACTAAGTTATTATACCCTGCCGGCAAACCCCAGGGGACATGCTATTTCCACATTGTTTATTTATTTTCCGCTTAAAAGGTGACCCCCACACCAACTATTATTTATTTTGTGTCTTATTTATTTTGGGTAACCTGATCGGTGATTGTCGCAGTTTTTCCTCAGGGTGTAGCTTTGAACTGGGAGCAGAGAAGGAAGACATTAAAGATTTAGAAGTGGGAGGAAACCCCAGAAAATTTCTGCTGGGGGGGCGGGGTCAGAGTGGGATTTGAACCCATCCACAGAGTGGTAAAGAACCACCACGCCAACAAATTTATTTATTTTGTGTCTCATTTATTCTGGGTAATCTCACTGATTTATCACGATTGTCCCTCAGGGCTCTGTTTCTAATTGGTCTAAGCCACAGGAGAAATTTCAATTTCATTAGTTGAAAAATCTAAGATTTTGAAATCAACTTGTTATGTTACATAAGGCTACTGTTGAATGTGTCAACTGCAGTTAATCAAGCTTAAATCTTCACATTTCACTACAGAGCTGTCAGCAATTAATCAAAACACTCGGCTGCCAGGCATTAAACCGACCAATACCATTCCCCGGCCAATTGACTGCTAGCCAGACACATGACTTCTTTGCAGTGATTTCATTGGTTGACAGCTTGCGAGTGGGCGTATTGGTCTGTTTGCCCCCATGAGATGGCTAGCCACACGCATATTAAATGTTTGCAAAGTCATTACAGGTCCAAATGGGGAGCGTTTGAAACGATGTTTGCCGAGGCAGTGCAATTTCCGGCAGACTGGAAATCCCAAGGAGAATGTCAGAGAACTTTGTTCTTCTCCTTGGTGGGAAAATTATTGTTAAATCATAGAAAAAAGTCTCAAGTCGCTCTAAAAAACATCTATCATCCCACAAATTTCAAGGGGATGGGCTCATACCATTAGACATTCTCTAAAATTGAAAAGATCAGATTTGTTTTTCAAAACCTTTTTATAAGTTTGGTGGCTTGTTCATTTCAGGGGGAAAAAAATAAAATAAAAAATAAAAGTTGTTTTCTATGACATCACCTTATAGAATTTTTGCTTAGGTAAATACTTTTTAAATTTTGAATTTGAATTAATTTAAATTGTCTACAAATACAAAATTAAAAATTAAAAATTATGAATGAGAAGTGGCTTCCCCCTGTGGTCCTGGAAAACAAAATGGCATCAAAATACGACAAAACGCTTCGTAACCGGTGGATAAAGGCACTAGATTTGACATCATTTGACAGCACAACCCTGGATCCAACACAATTGTTTTATGGGTCACTGTAACATAAAAGCAATTTTTATAGGTTAATAGGTACCGCATAAATTACTATCCGAGTCACCAGATCATATTAGTAAAGGGACAGTCAAGTGTACATGTATCATAAACTGTCATTCTGTGCTGTGTCTCAGTCATGTGAATGAAAATGCATAGTACAATAACTGTACCTTTTGAGAGTTTCAACTCATTAAGGTAATGATTTATAAGCAGCTCAAAATCTTTGGGTGTCATGGCTGAGCGGTTTGGTGCATTGGACTTGTGTTCTGATGGCTGAGTCGTAAGAATGTGGGTTCGAATCCAGGCCGCGACCATGGTACTTGTGTCCTTGAGCAAGACACTTCACTGTACAGTGCTCCTCTTCACCCAGGAGTATAAATGGGTACCGGTTAAGCTTGGGCAATATCGTTTTTTTTTTTTAATCCCCGATATATCGACAAACATATATCGCAATTTTCGATAGTATCGTGATTATATTTTTCATTCATGCATGATTGCTTTAGCACCGATAAATGTACCCCTCTACAAGCATCACAATAAATTGTAAATTGATGTTTATTTTTTCCCCTTGTGAATCGTCTTTCCAAATGTCATTCTGATATTTGAACAAATAATGAATCATTGCGGAAAATCTTTCTATATGCTGATTGTGACTCCATAAATGTCATTATTTGTGGCTCGTCCTTTCCCATTGTGATTTTAGAATCTACTCAAAAACTCATCAGCCAGAATGTATGTTGTGTTTGGCTCGTAAATCTTGACTTTAATCATTGCAAACAAATAGCTTTATGTAATATAAATCCTTGCTAAGTAATTTTTTGGTTCGTCTTTCCAAATGTCATTCTGATATTTGAACAAATAATGAATCATTGCGGAAAATCTTTATATATGCTGATTGTGACTCCATAAATGTCATTATTTGTGGCTCGTTCTTTCCATTGTATGTTGTGTTTGGCTCGTAAATCTTGCCTTTAATCATTGCAAACTTACTCGTGAGTGCTAGTAATAAACTTGAAAGATATACTGGTATACGAACAATCATTCCATTATGTTTTAACAAATAATTAACAAAACTTTCATTACTTTTTACAAATCTTGAAACCAAGCTTAACTGATCACAAACTTCAGTTGACGTTTGGTCAGAACAATGACGTCATCGCAGCACAACCGAACTCGCGAAACCGCTGAACCAATGACCAAAGCCCAAACATGTTTCTGGTTAGGGTCGCGAAAACATGCCCCTGGTGTGAAGTTGCTTTTCATAGAAGGGTGGAAGGGTTATTCACCGATGAATTATAATTCTAAATATAGGTTGACCTCCACATACACATCTCTACGCGTGCCTCTAATAAAAGATGATCCATGACCTCACATAACGCGCATGATTTACACACGTGTTTCTTTTATTAAACACGTCAACAACAGACCATGTCTGCATTGACAAAAAACGCGGACATAGTGTGTAAGTTTTCATTGAAGCGTTACAATGCGCGTGATTAAAAAACCAAACATTGATCATGTTTGACCTGTATTTGACGTGTGACGTCATTTTCAAACAGGGCTATTGAAAACGTCATTATTTAACTTTGGTTTTATTTTTAAACACAAAAACATTCCAAAAGCTAGATAAGATGTATTTGAAGGGATTGTCAAATTAGCCGTTAAGAAACTGAGAGAATTATTATCTAAAAGCTTACACGGTTTTAAGATGGTAATGTTACCACGGTGTAAATGCCGGGGGGATGAGGGATATATACACCCCCCACTTTTTGGCCCCCCTCCCAGAATTTTTCATGCGATTAACCCTAACTCCCTAGCCTTAATTACCAGGTACCTTCCTCAATCCTTCATAATCCTCCGAAATGTGTTTGTGCATGAAACTCACAGCCTCAATCCTTCATAATCCTCCAACTTGAGTTTATGCATGAAGCTCACTGCCTCAATCCTTCACTATCCTCCACTATCAAATGCACGACCCTCCTCAATCCTCCATAATCCTCCAATTGGTGATTTTCGAACGTGCCTCATTCCTCCAAAATCCTCCAAATCCTCCGGAGGATACAAGATTATGTTTCTGTCAATCCTTCACAATCCTCCATAATCCTCCACATTCATCCAAAGTAAATTTCCATTATGCCCTCAATCCTCCACAATCCTCCGGGATCTCTTTGAACCATGCTTCCTCAATCCTCCACAATCCTCCACTATCAAATGCACGACCCTCAATCCTCCATAATCCTCCAATTGGTGATTTTCGAACGTGCCTCATTCCTCCAAAATCCTCCAAAATCCTCCAAATCCTCCGGAGGATTATAGAGGATTTAGGAGGGTTAGGGTTAAAAAAAAAAATTTTTGTGGCAAGTAGCTATAGTGGTCAAAATCAGTCAACTGACTGGTTTTCATTGTCATTTTGGCCACCCTCAACATTACAAGATAGTGTTTTTACCAGTCAAAAACGGTCGACTCATTTTGACCTGTAAATGTACATATTACACATTAGGTTTGACAGTGTTTGACTTTTAAGTGCACTAGATATACATTGGCATGTATTTAGAAATTTTGACTGATTTTGATCCTTGCAGTCACAGACAGAGTACACTGTTCTTCTCAGCAATCCTTTTTATTGTAATTTCATCTTTCCACCCAGCAGAACGATGACCTTAACAACTCCCCACTGACGTCCAATGGTGAGCATCGGGGTCGTTCCTCGTCCGTCGCGCAGCTGGAGAGCTGGGGTGCTGAGAAGCCATTTTCAAACTACCTGTCAACAGTGCCACGCAAGACCAAAGATCTACGGAAGCACTTTGATGGGGATCGTCCGGCTGGAACCGCAAACTTGGAAAACAAGTAGGTTTCAAAAAGATTTAAATTTCATTTGATTTGATTTCATATTTATTCATCATGACCAACACGAAATTCTTTTTTGCGGGATTCTCAAATATACGCAATATACATCTTGAAATCCAATATTAGGCCCCCTCCCCCCCCAAAAAAAGTCTCTGGTTTCTGGTCGCCTCAGACCTGCGCATTGGCATTTAAAAAAAATTTTTTTTTGGCTATGAAACGATATCCAATTGCAGCCCAAATTGCTGGATTGATTTGAATTCTGCCGTGCTGTGTTTTAAATGACTTTTTCACATAGGGGTATGAACGCTTGCCTGATTTGTATGGGAAAATTGGTCTGTTCCAATAACTCCAATCACATATTTCACTGGTTGGGGAAAAAAACCAAAAAACCCCCGCATCACCGCACTGATTTTGAAGCCGACCTATGACCAGAAACTGGAAACCTTTTTTTTTGCCTTATTACATTATACATACAAATAAGTGACCACATGATACAAAGTCTAAGAAGGGACTCAGAAATACCTTACACAGATCGTATACATAACCTTACCTTTAATGAGATTGGGATCTTCTTCATCAAATTGATTGACTTGCCATAGGGAAAGTTAATACTACCCCTAGGCCAGTTATGTTGTTATCAGATGCCACTGAGATGCATTGATCTCATTAACAATAAGGCTCGTGCGGTATATCTTAAAATATGGAGAATTGATTGTGAGGCAATAGTCATGTACAAACATATGGTGCATGTGCCTTCCTCATTTTTTATCACAATGCATGTAAATTACCCCTTTATGCCAGTATGCCCCCCCTGTTTGCCAGTGTGCCTCATTTTTGCCAGTTTGCCTCATTTTTGCCAGTTTGCCTCATTTCTGCCAGTTTGCCGCATTTCTGCCAGTTTGCTGCATTTTTTTGCCAATGTGCCAATTATTTTGGCCAATGTGCCAATTTTTTGCCCAATGCGCCCGTTTTTCCAAGGTGCACCCATTTTTGCCAGTATGCCCATCTTTGTGTCAGTGTTCCCCCTTTTTGGTAAAGACATTTCAGCCCCCTTACATTATAACATGCATTTTTGCCTTATAATGTTTGCTTGCCCCAAATACAAAGTTTTGTTTTTACTTTTTTGTGGTGCACCTTGTATAGAAAAATATATGGTCAAATGTGTCCTTCCATGTGAATTGTTATTAAGAGTACAATCTGAAATGAAAGAGATGAGAAAAATACATGTAATGACCACAATTAATCAAAAATAATTTGATGCAAAATTATCAGCAGATCAGCAGATTAGCAGATTTTCTATGCGTCAGAAACTGTCCCTGCACAGAAAGTGCTTTGCCGATGTTAATGATCCTTTCAACCAGAATACTATTTTTAGAACCTTGCTTTCATCATGATTTTAAATGTCAAAGCAGATGGGTAGATAGACACAGATTAAGATAAACGACTCAGACATTTTCCTCAGTGGGGAGGTGAGCAGTTGTTTGTAATGATGAAACATGGTACACGCTCTTCAGACTAGAGATCAAAAGGTATCATTTAAAGGGATTGTACACCGTTGGGGAATGATGGGTACCAGGGAAATGTCTGTAAATGGGTGAAGACCCCATGGGTGAAGACCCCATGGGTGAAGACCCCATGGGTGAAGACCCCATGGGTGAAGACCCCCATGGGTGAATACCCCCATGGGTGAAGACCCCCATGGGTGAAGACCCCATGGGTGAAGACCCCATGGGTGAAGACCCCATGGGTGAAGACCCCATGGTGAAGACCCCATGGGTGAAGACCCCATGGGTGAAGACCCCATGGGTGAAGACCCCCATGGGTGAAGACCCCATGGGTGAAGACCCCATGGGTGAAGACCCCATGGGTGAAGACCCCATGGGTGAAGACCCCATGGGTGAAGACCCCATGGGTGAAGACCCCCATGGGTGAAGACCCCATGGGTGAAGACCCCATGGGTGAAGACCCCAAGGGTGAAGACCCCAAGGGTGAAGACCCCAAGGGTGAAGACCCCATGGGTGAAGACCCCATGGTTCTCCCTGAACCAGATTATCACTTAGCGATAGTTGAGAAATGAGTTGCCCGAAAAGCTTCTTTTCAGAACCCTGCACCTCACTGTAGTTGAAATAAACACATGGTGTTACTGCAAACTGAAACCATATCATCATCGAGTTAATTTTAATTATTTTTTTTGTAAAGCTGCGATCATTTACGTTTCTTAATAATACCATTATACCAGTAGTGTATAGTAGCATTATTACATCCCCGATTATATGACAAAACATTCATTAGGATGGATGAAGAAGACTGTAAACTTGTTGATCAAATATCACTGATTGAACCATTTTAGGCCTTTTTTTGTCAATCAATCTCTGCTGTTTTTCTCTCTCTCGGGGAAAAACAGAACACCGGGTCTTCTCAAATTATTTTGATAAGAAACGATCAAATTAGATTCACTGTTTTCAGAGAAAATGAATCAAACAGCTTATAAACAGAAATCAATCAAAAGTTGATTCGGGAGTTTATTTCTTTATGTCCTACGGTTTCTTCGCCGCTAGTCGCCTGACATTTCGGACGAAATTCATGTGGCTTTGGGGCAAACACTGTGTTTCCGTTTTCTTCATCAGTTGCTCGGGGCTCATTTGATTAGTTCCGAGGAAATGTGCTATTGCCGCAGAGCTTTATCCACAAGATCGGAACAAACATGAAACTTCAGCAGCTGTGTTGACGCCAACTGATGAAGATGCTTCCTCGCTTTGAATTTTTTTTGCCCCTACTCACGAGAAAAACCCTTGAAAATTAAGGATTTTCATTAGTAGTTTCTTCAAAATTTTGTATTTGTGGCAATCTAATTTTAAACCTTCTTTTGAAGGGATTTAACCAGTTTGCGTCGGAGGCCGTGTATACACGCAATTTTTTTTGGGACAGCGGATCAGAGAGTGTCTAAACACGCCACAGGATTCTCGGGAATATTTGTATAGATTCCTGGTCGATGTGGCAACGAGCCATAAGTATACGGTGGAAGATGCGGTCTCCCCGGTCACGCTCTGGTGGGCACCATTGGTCGTGTTTGTGCGGTAAAAATAAACCCGCCACGGGGTTTGGAAAAACTTTTTTATTCCCGGTGCGAACTGGTTAAAGATCCCCCTCCCTTGAAATCAGTGTTTCCACTAAAAACACAAGAATCAGAATGCTGTATAACTATACTTCAGATTAAAATAATATACTTTACTGCACGATGCATTTGTATTAATTTCAAAGAATTCTCCCCCCCCCCCTCCCCCTATTTTTTTTTAATGCATGAATCACAATGCTTCAAATGTATTTATTCTAGGGCAATTAAGCTCGGTGGTCGAGAGGTTAAGACGTCTGCACTAGTAAGCAGGAGGTCGTGGGTTCGAATCCCGCCCGAGTTGCCTGTGTAGTTTTTTCACAGACACTCGGAAAGCACTGAGTATACAGTGCTATACACACGTCGATGTAGGGCTAAATTAAATCAATTGTTTATCTCCCGATGTAAGAATTTCACCAACCTATGCATATGCTAGTTTTTGATTTACAATTGTGAAGAAGTATTTCAGGTTTTGACTATTAAGAAACCCCCTTGAATCAGAATACTACAAGTATGTATTTATACTATTCTTTACTAATGTGAAGATGTATTTTTACATGTTATTTGCTATAGACACTGTATAAATCAGCAACAATAAATGTGGCTGGTACCCAATCAAGGCTGGTACCCATGGTGAAGTACATGTAACACACTTCAATATGGTACCTTCCTGTTAAGTACATACAAAAGAAATATACACATTTCAAACCCAAATATGAAGCCAAAAAGCAGAGTTAGAAGGGTTGGGGTTTGCCCCTGATGATTTTTGGCTCCGTGCCTGTACGTGCGAAGAATTGTCTGCTCCGCTCCTGAAATAGACCCCTTGGGACAATGATAAGTGTCATTTGACATCTATTTTTTTTATAGTTGACATTTTCCGAGTTGCAACTGAGATATAAAATGCTGTCAATTCTGACACATGTCTGAAAATTGAATTTTCAAATTTGTTGAATTGTTCTGTCATTTTCCTTTCTATATATAGACTCGGTCTTAAGGACATGAAACAGAGCCGTAACGACCCTGAAGAGGAGGTCAATGAATTTCTAGGTCGTGCAATCGACGCTCGTAGCATCGACCGGTTACGCTCGGAGCACGTCAAACGATTGACGCTGACATTCCGCAAGCCAGAACTGGAAGATAAGGTACTCATTAACCCTAATCCCCTAGGTATTCTGGCTAGGAACCTTCCTGAATCCTACAAAATCCATCGGTGCACTTTTGGAAACACGCCCTTATCTTCAAAATGCACCATGCATTTTCATTGATCTTTCATATTCAGCACTTATGGTCTGTACTTCTTGCCAGGTAGTAATTTTGCCCCATTTGAAGAGGTGAAAGTACCAGTTTCCAAAAGTGCTAAATTTTTCAAAAAAGTGCCCCTTGGAGGATTTTGATGGATTTGGGGTGGTTAGGGTTAAAGGGGCAGTATCTTCATGATCAACAGGGCATGGAATTGGAGTTGCTAATTTTAGATTAACTCAGTGACTGAAAATAATACCCCACATGATAAGGTCATATTACCATTGCTGCTGCATAAATGAGCCAGTCATTTTCAGTAACTGTTCATCTTAAACTCGGACACCGATTCCGTGCCCTCTTAAACTAATAATGCTATTTTCAGTCACTGTGTGCATCTTAAACTAGGACACCGATTTCATGCAATGTTGAAAGTCTGCTCTCGGATCGTGATGATAATGTCCCTTTAAGCTTTTTAAGATAACTATCCGTACCAATGTTGCACCTCCCCTTTAATGGAAGTTGCCGGGAGCTTCGTTCAGCCGAAAACACTTGACGTAGTCGCCATAGTTCTAGTCACTATAGACTTGCATAAGTGTCATGATTGCACCGTGTCTGGTTGCAATAGGTAATACTTGATTGATTTTATGTGTAATGGGCATAATATATAATCTTTTTTTGGCATTTAAAAAAAAAATTTGCTCAATCCAAACTTGATTTTTATACTGTCATTGGTGAGTTTTACATTAATCCTTCTGTGACTGCAAGGGTCGAAATAAGTAAAAATTTTGCTGTACTTGCCAAACTAGTGCACTGAAATGTTGAACACTGTCAAATCTCACGTACTAGTAAGTACATTTACAGGTCAAAATGAGTCAGCTGTTTTGACTTGTCTGGTATTGTTCAGGGTGGTCAAAATGACAATAAAAACCAGTCCAAAATGCCCCTGTGTGCACATTTGGGTCAACAGACAAAAACAGTCAGTTGACTGATTTAGACTGCTATAGCTACATGTACTTGCCACTAAAGTGCAGCTATAGTAGGAGGGTTAATACTCAACCATATGGGTATTTTTCAATAACTAAACCTGTACCTTAATTTGAACGTAATTTGCTTTGATTTCCACAGTATTCTAAAGTGCGAGACCACATGTTTAGTTCCTACATGGTCTGTGCATTCCTGTTTCTCATCATCATCTGCATTATACAGCTGTTTATTTTCCCGAAGTGAGTAAGCTATGGGAAATCAGCTTCCTAAATCTTTCTTCCTAAATCTTTCTTCCTTTTCCATCTTTCCTTGTTCCTCTTACCATACAGTCCTCTAACAGGTGTCCTTAATCACAGAGGCGGCATGGGCGGAAAAATAGTCTGGTCCCATTTATAAAATGAGAATCGTCACTATAACCATTATTGCATACAGGGAATCAGACAAAGATGGCCGCAGTGTCAGACAGGGGTGCAAACAATTTCGAGTGGAACCAATTGTGCGCCGCCAACATTAGCAAACGTTAGCAACAGACGGCGAACGCAGTTTTGAGGCGTTCACAGTTGTGCGAACAGTGCGCTCACAGTCGGTTCCACTTTGACCCATTCGTCCCCAAACGTTCACGCGAACGTTTGCGATACATTCGTGCAAGCGGAACGCTAATTGTTTACCAAATCAGAAAATAGTCTGGTTACCTTTGAATGAGAATCAGCACTACAACTGTTCTTGTGTACATGGAATCAGACAAAGATGTCCACAGTGTTAGACAGGTTTATAACCTATTTATCAAGAGTGTATTCTGGCTTTTAAGTTCCTGATTCTAATTGTGCACTAAACCAGGAAATATCACTGTTATTGCAGACAGGGAATCGGACAAAGATGTCCACAGTGTTAGACAGGTCTTTAACCTTTTCTCAAGAGTGTATTCCAGATTTAATTGCAGGCCTCCCATTTCCCTAAAAAAACCTATATTTTTAATCTTCTGCAATAAATTTTCAACTTCCTCATAAAATCCTCATGGCTTTGAAGAAAAATTACTTCCTAAGTATAAAGAGGTGAAGTCAGTAGCCAAACTGTAACATGTGTACCGCTCTTAGATTTTCTGCCGGACAGGGTATGGGATAATGTACTTTGTTGCAAAAAGTACTCAGAAGGTAGGCAATTTACCAAAAACTTGTTACTTAACACTGCATAATCACAGGAAGTAACCTATAAAAGCCTATATTTTGGCATTTGGTAAACCTATAATAACCTAAATTTTGCTTTAAAAAACCTATATTTGGCTTTAAAAAACCTATATTTGGTAGATCAGGCACTGGGAGGCCTGTTATTGATATATATATTTTTCGTCCATTATTACACAGAACCCTGCTGATGTTGGCTGTATTTCTCAGCACCATTGTACTGCTAGCATTTATCTTGTTCATCGTCCTAGCAGAAAAGTGTTTTGTAAGTCAACTATACAAGATAGTTTAAAAGCTTTTTTACAAATTTCCTCTACTTTTGAAAAACAATTGGCCAGAAAAACTCAAATATTTGGTATTTGTCAGCATAGTACTTCTAGAATTCAGCTTATTCATCGTCCTAGCAGAAAAGGGTTTTGTTATGTCAAATTTATAGATAGTTTGAAAATTTGTGACAAATTTCCCAAACTTTTGAAAAATAAAACAGTTAATTATTAACATGAAGGTACAACATTGGTGATTACCCGATTATCTAAGTAACAAATCATCGTGTCAGTGCAAAAACGTCGTATGTTCACAATGCAATAAGGTCGTATGTACAGCGCGTCGTCAATCTGCATAAATTTACATACATTAAAAAATGTTTGTGCAACAACGTCGTATCTCAGCCATTGCTTTTGTGCATTCATCCGGGAACTTGTTACATACGACCTTTTTGCACTGACACAAACTGGTTTTGCGCAAAAACATCGTAACTCGGAGATACGACGTTTTTGCACTGACACAACGAAATAATATTATCTAAAACTGACTTGGTGTAAAAGTTGGTACACTTATCAATCATCCTGAGAAATGAAGTATTTTCATGTACAGACTTGTGTTCTGATGGCTGAGTCGTCGGAATGTGGGTTCGAATCCTGGCCGCGGCCATGGTACTTGTGTCCTTGAGCAAGACACTTCACTGTACAGTGCTCCTCTTCACCCAGGAGTATAAATGGGTACCTGTGAGGGTAGAGGTTGATATTGTGGTTCAAAAAGCTTCCGATGCGCTACGGTAGCTCAGGGCTGTATACTCCTCAGGGAGCTGAGAAAGTTTAAGGATTGATATTGGCCCAATGACCAGGGATAATAATGTAAAAGTGCCTTGTACTCTTTGGCAATTTGGCGCTCTATAAATCCAGTTATTATTATTATTAGGTGTTCGGGTATGCACCCGAAACACCTATTGTTTTTGTTCGGTTTTTAGGTGTTCGAGCTACAGCGCGAGCACCTATTTTTTATTTATTTTTTTTCTTCTACTCCTTCTTCTTCTCCGGATAGATTGTCTACAAAAAAACACATACTTCCAAACTTCACATGAACTTGAAACTTGGCATGTACTTAGAACTTAACAAGTAGATGAAACACGAGTTGTGAGTGACCCCAATTTGACCTTACTTCCTGTCCAAACCGGAAGTCAAAATTTAATATTTAAACAAATCTAGTTTAATATTAAAAAAAATCATATCTCAACAACCACAAGAGGTAAATTGACATTTATTGTACCATTGTATAGATTGTTAATTGTCGAAAAATATTTACACAAAGGTGACCCCAATTTGACCTTACTTCCTGTCCAAACCGGAAGTCAAAGTTTAATATTTAAAAAAAATCATATCTCAACAACCACAACAGGTAAATTCAGTTTTTGCGCCATTGTACAGATTGTTAATTGTCAAAAAATATTTACACAAAGGTGACCCCAATTTGACCTTACTTCCTGTCCAAACCGGAAGTCAAAGTTTAATATTAAAAAAATCATATCTCAACAACCACAAGAAGTAAATTAAAAAATTTTGTACCATTGTACAGATCGTTAATTGTCAAAAAATATTTATACCCCAATTTGACCTTACTTCCTGTCCAAACCGGAAGTGAAAGTTTAATATTTAAAAAAATCATATCTCAACAACCACAAGAGGTAAATTCACAGTTTTTGCACCATTGTACAGATAGTTAATTGTCAAAAGTATTTACAAAAACATGACCCCAATTTGACCTTTACTTCCTGTCCAAACCGGAAGTCAAAGTTTAATATTAAAATAATTTCTAAATTCAGTATTGTATTGTATTCAAATAAACTTCTCGCGAGAACTTCAACAGACGTTAACATTTGACTTCTCCAACACTTCGAATTGATGACGTAACCATTTTAACTTCAACCGAACACCTTGGTTTTGTTGTGACAAAAACTTATATCTAGTTATTATTATTATTATTATTTGTAAAACATAAAAACAGAAAAAAAACATGTAGCAGTTTTTTGTTGTTTATGATGAATCTTTCACAGGTTAGTTTGAGGAAATATTTCTTGAACGCAAGAGGGTTGAAATGAGTGTTTGTAACCAAATACCAAATGTTGTACCTTCCCTGTAACATTTTATATCCTGTGCTTTTCATGATGAGTGACGTGTTTATTTGATGCAGTGCATACCAGAACGCTTTGCCAAGATATCCCACGTAATTCTTGAGAGCCGTAGTCTGAGTTCTGTCATTGCAGTCTGCACGGTTATAATCATCTTTGTCGCATCGTTTGCCTCCATGGTGAGTCATGTCAGAAGCTTTTTTTTAAATTTATTTTACTTATACACCTATCCGGCCTGTCAATCAAATAGCATGGATTGACCAATAAGGTTACACTATACCTGACAACTGTTGCTATGCGCACTTTTTTCGGTCAAGCTTTGCAGGGTTATATAGTACAGTATAGTATAGTATCATTGGCGGATCCAGGTGGGGGAACTAAGGGGGCTGTAGCCCGCCCCTAAAATCGTTTAAAAAAAATAAAAATAAATAAATAAATAAATTTAAAAAAATTAAAAAAATTAAAAAAGGGAGAGAAAGAGAGAGGGGGAGGGGAGGGGAGAACGCTCTCCCATTCCCTCACTGTGCTTTGTTTTTCTCTCCCTTTGATTATTTCATTGTAATTTTTGTAGTACTGAAAAATAATTGTTTTTGATTCTCAGCCCCCCCCCCCTAAAAATGTTCTGGATCCGCCCATGAGTGTGATTTGTCTGGAATTTTGCAGATTTTTCTGGATTTTTGGATTTTTACAAATCGCAATGTTGTGATCCTCCGGATTTTAAATCAATAAAGGAAAGCGAAGCAAACCCTCAGAACTATAGATTTCACCCCAGCGCTGTTCACAACAGCGTTCCCGATACCCCTAGCAAAATTGACGTGGATTTTTCAAAACTGCCCAATCACACCCCCTGATAGTATCAACTTCTGGGGTGAACAAAAATGCAGTTTTGTGAAACCTTTCCTCTGTGGTAAAATGCTGTTCTGCTCTTGCCAGGTCTATGATTTCTCATGATTTGTCCTGATTCAAGACTATTTTACAAATCTCCCTTTGCCTCTCCCCTAGCAGAAAAGTGTTTTGTAAGTCAACTATACAAGATAGTTTGAAAGCTTTTTACAAATTTCTTCTACTTTAGAAAAACAATTGGCCAGAAAAACTCCCCAGAATGTTCTTGAAAGAAGAGAAGTAGCCACCAAGAAAAGAAAGAAGTAGCCCTGTATTGTGTCTAAACCTGTAGTTTCTCTTTCTCTTACATAGTTTGCGTATGACACGAACAGTCTCCGTACCTGTCTAGCTGACAAAGAAAATATCAATGAGTCAGAAGTAAGTTTTGAAGAGGTTATCAACAGTGGGATGGAATTAGGAAATGAAGAAAATGTCAGCACTAAATGCCAGGGAGACAGACCTGCTTGCCATTTCCCCCAGGTGAGCAAAGAGGGCATTTAAAAAAATATAATCAGGGGCGCATTTTCGCGACTGTAACCAGAAAATTGTTTGGGCTTTGGTCATTGGTGGAGTGTCGTGGCCGAGCGGTCTAGCTTACCGGACTCAAGTTCTGGTGTTAGCAGCAGAATGTGGGTTCGAATCCCGGCCGTGACACTTGTGTCCTTGAGCAAGACACTTAACCATAATTGCTTCTCTCCACCCAGGGGTTAAATGGGTACCTGTGAGGGCAGAGTTGGTTGATTAGCCCTATATGCGCTGTAATGGCAGCAATTGAGCTGTATACTCCCCAAGGAGCTGAGATGGTTCAGGAATGATTTATGAGCCTTATGAGCAGGGGTAATAATATAATGCGCCTTGAGCACCACTCAGTTGGTGGATACGTGCGCTATATAAGTCCACACATTATTACTATTATTATTATTATTGGTTAAGCATTTTCGCGAGTTCGGTTGTGCTGCGATGACGTCATTGTTCTGACCAAACGTGAACCAAAGTTTGTGATCAATTACGCTTGGGTTCAAGATGGCGGATTGTAAAAAATAACTAAAGTTTTGTTAATTATTTGTTAAAACACTATGAAATGATTGTTCGTATACCAGTATATCTTTCAAGTTTATAACTAGCACTCACAAGTAAGTTCTATTTTGCAAACATTTGAATTACACCGTATATTTCGAGAAACGTTGAGGATTGAACACGCCACAAACTGAAAACAATTTTCTGGTTACGTTCTTGTTTTTCGCGTAGCTATGCCGTCTTGTTTCTGGTCAAGAATATGACGTCAGAAACAAGTTTGTGGTTAGGGTCGCAAAAATGCACCCCAGGTCCCCTCCGGGTTTGGTTAATGGAGTGTCGTGGCCGAGCGGTCTACTCTAGCGCACCGAACTCAAGTTCTGGTGTTGCCAGCAGCAGGGTGTGGGTTCGAGCCCCGGTCGTGACACTTGTGTCCTTGAGCAAGGTACTTAACCATAATTGCTTCGTCCTTCGGATGGGACGTAAAGCCGTAGGTCCCGTGTGTTGTGTAATGCACGTAAAAAAGAATGCGCCTTGAGCACCACTTAGTTGGTGGATACGTGCGCTATATAAGTCCACAGATTATTATTATTATTATTATTATGATGTATCGCCTATGTGTTTGACTATTTTAATGGCAATTGTCTAAAAATTTCCTTTTTTATCGGAACATCACTATTTTCATTGAAAAAGGGAAAACAAATGCTTGAAAATGAATTATTTTTTGAAATAATCGTGAGAAGCATGTATTTATACAGTAAATATTGTTGTGTGCCCAGAAGGTCGTAAGGCTCTACGACCTTCTTCCGGGCACACAAAGTACAACGTTTTGTCCCAGCAGAAGGTCGTAAGCAATAAAATGGCTCCTTTGAAAAAAAGTAGGGCATAACTGTTATATATTTGTTGCTAGAATTATTCCTATGTTTTTCCATTCCCATGTGGAATTTAACTTTCCTACAATGACTTATAAATGGCAGAAAAACGTCCAAACTTTCACACTCGGTTTTCCTAAAACACAATTAATTGCTTACGACCATTTGCCGGTCACACTTTCATTACGTCCTTCTTCCGGGCACACAACGATATGTGGTATCGAATTAATGGTAGGCCCCGTCATAATGTAATTTATGCAGTGTTTTATTGTAAAATTAATAATCTGACCACTATTTTGTGAGACATTTCATTTCAAAACTATTTGTTTTCCTTTCTAAAAGGAAATTATCAATGTTCCAATGAAAACAAAAAACTTAAAATTAATAATAATAATAATTCAAACCCACAATCTGATGACTCAGCCATCAGAACCAAATCTGATGCACTAAACCGCTCGACCACGGCACACCATTACCAGTAAATCTTGCGATAGATGGTTTTGCTTGATGGTCACTTGAATGAGAGTGGCTGTGTCAAGGAGATGACCTAAGTTCTGAAAGGGCTACGGTGTGCACACAGCTGATAACAGTATTCTATTTTGCCCTCCCTACTACAGTATTTTACATTCTGTGTGATGCTCGTCATGATTAGCTGTGCCGTTTTCCAGCAGCTAGGCAGTGTGACCAAACTTTGCCTTCTGATTCTCATCGGTGGGGTCTTTACTGCTATCGTTGAGACAGCTGAGGTCAACCTCTTCAACAACAGTGACTTACTGCATGAAGGCTACATGTATATTGGGTAATAATAATAATAATGTGGACTTATATAGCGCACGTATCCACCAAACTGATGCTCTAGGCGCATTATATTATTACCCCTGCTCATCAGGCTCATAAATCATTCCTGAAACCATCTCAGCTCCCTGGGGAGTATACAGCTCAATTGCTGCCATTACAGCACATATAGGGCTAATCAACCAACTCTGCCCTCACAGTTACCCATTTACCCCTGGGTGGAGAGAAGCAATGATGGTAAAGTGTCTTGCTCAAGGACACAAGCACCCCGGTCGCGGCTGGGATTCGAACCCACATTCTGACGACTCAGCCATCAGAACACAAATCCGATGCACTAAACCGCTCGACCATGGCACTCCATGGGTAAGGGAGTCTTTTGTTTTATAATAAATACACTTAATGCCAAAAAAGTCGCTGATTTTTGTCATAAGTTGGCTTCAAAATCGGTGTGGTAACATGCTTTGGTAATCTTTATCTTGTTTGCCAACCAGTGCCAATCTGTATAGTCACTGAACTTTTTTGCCTAAAGAGAATCAGTGTACATTTAAGTGTCTTGCACCCCATTGTAGCAT
Organism: Zoroaster sp. YZ-2022; assembly: GCA_029582265.1. NCBI lineage: Eukaryota > Metazoa > Echinodermata > Asteroidea > Forcipulatida > Zoroasteridae > Zoroaster > Zoroaster sp. YZ-2022. Next base: position 33,438,214 of record CM055830.1, read on the forward strand.
TTTAATATTTTTATGTATAAATATTTCTTGATCTAGGTTGGAACAGACTTTTTACATCTCAATGAATATCACTGGTCCAGTGCTGATCCTGGTTTACATCTTTGCTCTGTGGCTTCATGGCATACAGGTTGAGTCCACGGCCAGACTTGACTTTTTATGGAAACTACAGGTAAATCTATCAACAATTATACACTTCCTTTTGTGTTTTAGGCAGTGTCCGAATTAAGCTTTTTTGGCTATGGCTGTGGCTGTTGGCTGCAGCAGCAATCCGACTTGAGGAGGGCCAAAGTCATGGTACAGCCAAGCCTTTGAGAAGCCTGGCCGGCGCTGGCTTTGCCCAGATCTGAAGTAGATCTCAAATAGCTCTTATTGTTAACACAGACTTGACTGACACCTCAGCTGTCTTTTGTTCACAACTGCAGCCATTATAATGAGCTCTACTTGGCTGGCCTAGGCCCTCCAGAAGCCCAGGTTATGTTGATTGGCAGGTACTGTATTGTTACAGGATTATAGGACTCACAAAAGACAGATTAGGAGGCCATGTAGCCTGGGCCTGGCCGGGCTTCTCAAAGGCTTGGCCGTACCACGACTTTGGCCCTCCTCACTTACATTCGAATCCTCAAACCTCGAGTTCGAGTCCGAGTCCCCAGTGTCAAGTCCAAGTCCAAGTCCAAGTCCGAGTCCTGAGTCATGTGGGTTGAGTCCGAGTCCGAGTCCGAGTCACGAGTCACGAAGGTCTAGTCAGAGTCACAAGTCACTTAAGATCAAACGAAAAAAGAAAATCTTACACAAATGTCAAAGTTCAAAGTTCAGTGAAAAAATACTTGACATATGGGTTAGTATCTCATCAGTTTTTACTAAACCAAAGATTTATTTCCATGACTTGAAGTCATGAAATTGAAGTAATATTTTTTCAGTTCTCAAACTTCAAAAAAAAGAAGGAAAATTTGTTAATGTACTGTCCACACAATATGTCATATTAGTAAATAAAAGGGAAACCAGTACACTAAACCATCGAGTCCGAGTCACGAGTCTGAAGGGTCAAGTCCGAGTCCGATTCATTGCACATGGTGACTCGAGTCCCAGTCCGAATCACTAAAAAAGTGACTCGAGTTGGACTCGAGTCCGAGTCCGAGTCAAGAGTCATACAAGTCTGGCAGTAGTGCTTGAAGTATAGGAAGAAACAGGGATCTAGCCATAGCCAAAGCCGTCATTTCAGATACAGCATTACTTATTATCAGAACAAGATAACCTTCAAGCATTTCATTTAATTCATTTATTAATTTCACAGGTAAATATCACAAAGCTACGTATAATAATCCAACAAAGTCAAAAGATATTAAGATTGTTTTTTCTGAAGATTACCAATAGTGTACGTTAGCTTAAAAACGTTTCACCTATTTTGTCCCATGAATGGCAATTTCACTCCCAAATGGTGCCCAAGGCAATCATAAAAGTGCACAAACTCGCCTTACATTACCTGGGTACCATTAGGAGTACCCTTGATCACAATGACCCCGTTCTGCACTCTTAGCCCACATCCATAATTTTGAATGTATTGGTTTCTTAGGCAACCGAGGAGAAAGATGAGATGGCCATCCTCCAGGCATACAACAAGCGTCTCCTTAATAACATCCTTCCGTCCTTTGTCGCCGAGCATTTCCTGAAGAACACTGCTAAGGATATGGATCTGTACTACCGTGCCAATGATTTTGTCGCCGTCATGTTCGCCAGCATCGCAAACTTCTCGGATTTTTACGTGGAGCTAGAGGCTAATAATGAGGGGGTGGAGTGCCTACGGCTTCTGAACGAAATCCTTCATGATTTTGACGAGGTTAATGAAGTTTTTGTCATAAATAAAATTGGCTATTGCGAATTACTTACCAACCAAATGGACATCGTTTCAGTTTGTGATAACACCATGTGTTTATCTCAACTATCACTAAATAAGGTACAGGGTTCTGAAGTGAATCTTATCAGACAACTCATATCTCAACTGTCTCAACAAATCTTATTCTGCTTATGTCATTTTTTTATAAATGTTCACTTTCCTCTTTTCACCCCCAGATCATCGGTTACAAGAAATTTGTCCAAATCGAGAAAATCAAGACGATTGGCAGTACCTATATGGCAGCATCTGGGCTCACCGACGAAACATTCGATCGGGAGAACAATGGGCACGTCATCGCTCTGACAGATTTAGCTTTCCACCTCCTGGCCCAACTCAATAATGTCAATGAGCATTCCTTCAACAGTTTTAAAATGAGAGTTGGTAAGTCCTAATACGAAAACTTGCAGGGTTTTGCAGTAACAGTTTCTTAGGAGTTGTAGTAATTGTTGGTTGTGAGATAACTTGACGTTTCGATCAATATACTCTGATCATCTTCAGGAGAATTATATGATGCTACTGCAAACCTTACTCCTACTTATAATTTTATTTTGCCTCTGCTGAAATTTGTTTTCACCATCAATGATTTCACATGTATACCTAACTCTCTAGGTCTGAATGTCGGGCCAGTTGTATCGGGGGTCATCGGCGCCCGTAAACCACAGTACGACATCTGGGGGAACACGGTCAATGTTGCAAGTCGCATGGATAGCACTGGTGTCCCAGGCAAAATACAAGTATGTATCTCAATTAAGGTGGTATTTTGTTTGATTTTTGTTTTGATCATATAAAATATATGCTAAAAAAGTCCTTTTTTCCTGTTTTCATTTTCAAAGACCCCTCCCCTCTTCCATATTACCCCCTCCCCTCTTCCATATTACCCCCTCCCCTCTTCCATATACCCCCTCCCCTCTTCCATATTACCCCCTCCCCTCTTCCATATTACCCCTCCCCTCTTCCATATACCCCCTCCCCTCTTCCATATTACCCCCTCCCCTCTTTCATATTACACCTCCCCTCTTCCATATTACCCCTCCCCTCTTCCATATTATCCCTCCCCTCTTCCATATTATCCCTCCCCTCTTCCATATTATCCCTCCCTTCTTCCATATTATCCCTCCCCTCTTCCATATTATCCCTCCCTTCTTCCATATTATCCCTCCCTTCTTCTTCCATATTACCACTCTCTTCTTCCATACACCCCTCTCCTCTTCCATGTTACGCCCACCCTCTCTGGCACAAGCCTTGTTTATATTAAAATATCTATCTCTTCTTGTAGGTCACACAAGAGATGGTGAATATCCTTAAGCCAGTAGGCTATACCATTGTAGAGAGGGGGTATATCACCGTCAAGGGCAAAGGTGAAATGCTGACCTACTTTCTGGAGGGGTCACCGAACGAGATCAAAATACGGTGACCGGGTTATTATGTAATAATAAGTAACTAGTTATAGTGTATTTTATATCAATTTTATATCTTCTGTTCCCCCTGTGAAAGATCTGGTATTTCTTTGTCTACAGATGGGACTTGTTTTGCATCTTGAGACAATTTCATGGAGAAAGTGTCAGAAAGATTTCTAAAATAAAAATATTTTACTAAGAAATGTTCTGTATTTCTCTTCCCTCTACCAAATAATAATTCCCTGCACATCATCCATGGACAGTTCAACAGCAACAAAATTTTAAAAACTCTAAACCTGGAAATCTTGATTCCACAAACCTTTATAAAAAGCATAGCTTGACTGACATAGTAACAATTGTCATGGAAAGGCGTAACCCTATTGCTCATTCTGTGCCGTTTGATTGACAGGCCGGATAGGTGTATTATCCCTAACTACCCCAAACTCATAATCCAGCAGGTGATTTGGTTGGAATGTCCTTATGAATTCATGATTGTTTTTTCAAGTTCATTCCCATTCCAAGTTTGTACATTTTATGAATAAGAAAGGTTAACTTAACGAGAAAGGGTGCAAAGTGTATATATATTCAGAGCTAAATATATTTAAATGTAGCAATATTTTGTTGTGCTGATAGCATCTTGAACAAACTATAGAACCACCTTCAAAGATGTGCTATTAAAGATATGTCAGTATACGGTTTAAGTTAAATTTTGGCATGGTACACTTTTGGCAAACTTTGGTAAACAATCATGGTAAACAATCATGGTAAACAATCATGGTAAACAATCATGGTAAACAATCATGGTAAACAATCATGGTAAACAATCATGGTAAACAATCATGGTAAACAATCATGGTAAACAATCATGGTAAACAATCATGGTAAACAATCATGGTAAACAATCATGGTAAACTTGGGTAAACTTGGGTAAACGTTGGTAAACTTGGGTAAACGTTGGTAAACTTAGGTAAATGTTGGTAAACTTTTGTAAACTTCGGTAAACTTTGGTAATGGTTGCCCTGTGAAAAAAGTTTATTGATTACCAAGGATGTATCATGCCTTAAAATAAGATCTGTAACAGAAATGCAAATTTACCTTCTTATGAAGATGAGTCTAATTATTTCTGCAGTAATCTTAACAAGCAATGGAGGGTCTTGGTTAAACTAATATTTGCCATCTTTATCAAAGGAAATTTGCATTTCTTATTAGAATTTCATGTTTAAAGCTAAAAATTAAATAGATGAGGTATTAACTGTAAATAAATTGTGTGCTAAATAATGTAAATAAATGAAATATGTACATATCTATTGTAATACTGTCAGATAATTTAAGCAAAATATTAAAAGGGATACAATAATTATTAGAAGCCATCTATAGAAATAATTGCACTTTTATCTGCACATAGCTGTATTATACTTTATGTGAGGTTTATATAAGTATTGTTAAGTCATAAATATGCTGTTACCTAGACAGGGAACCATATCTGTGCTGATATAGGAGGCTAGGCCTTTTGACCTTTGACCCTGCACCCATCTTGGTTGGGTTTCCTGAAGTAATGGCTAAGAGCGTTATGCAGTATCTGACCACCTTGTAAAGGTACCAGTCTATTGTGGTCGCATTATCAGGGCATGTTTTCGTGACCCTAACGTCATATTCTTGACCAGAAACAAGACGGCATAGCTACGCGAAAATACAAATATAACCAGAAAATTGTTTTCAGTTTGCGACGTGTTCAATCATCAACGTTTCTCAAATATAATTTTTGCAACATATGGTAATAAACTTGAAAGATATACTGGTATACGAACAATCATTTCGTCATATTTTAACAAATAATTAACAAAACTTTCGTTACTTTTTACAATCCGCCATCTTGAAACCAAGCGTAACAGATCGCAAACTTTGGTTCACGTTTCGGGAGAACAATGATGTCATCGCAGCATAACCGAACTCGCGAAACCGCTTAACCAGTGACCAAAGCCCAAACATGTTTCTGGCTACGGTCGCGAAAACATGCCCCACCAGCTTCAGGGACTTATTTGGAAGAAATCCAAGACGGCTGCCGTGTGACAATGTTTGGTAGTATTGGTCTGGTTTCCATCGCTTTGTGTGCACAAAAAATTAAGCCAAACATTTTAGTTGGGTGCCTTTCAGGGGTTTTGTAAAAAAGACTCAATTTTAGTTGTTGTATGCTTATGGGAATGATCAGTGAACAAGCAGTAAGATATTCAAAATATTTACATTTCTGGATGAATTTAAACCAAAAAGTAAAATGTTTGGGAGGGGTAATGTTTAGGCGCAGTGGATCTGTTAATTTTGTTATTATTTTTTTTATTAGGTGTGCAGTCATTGTGTACCAGATCATTCAGATCAGTAGGCTGTTTGAATATGGGAGGGTGTGTTTTGGAGAAAAGGTTTTTGAAGTGGAACTCTAACATTGCCAGGAAGAAATGTTCAAACGTGTTATTTAGTCATTTCATATATGAGCCCCTGGGAGGCAATGTGGGCTATCCCACAAAAACCACATAGAAAAATCTGCATATCTGAAGATGTTGAGTGATTTTTAAAACTGTCAATAGAGGGCAGTAGAGTACAATTCATGATAATGCCAGTGGGATCAGGACATGCATTGACCCTGAAGCTATAGTGTAGTGTATGTATCTCATTTTTGACCTACATGTGGGATAGCCCACTTTGCCTCCCAGGGGCTCATATGTTCTTGCACAGCAAGTGGAAATAGTTGGGGGTACATTCACCCCCAAAACCCTCTCCATAGTCCTAGTCTGTCTATCATTTATCATGTTAACCCTCCTACTTGAGCCGGAACTTTAGTGGAAAGTAGTTATAGTGGTCAAAACCAGTCAACTGCCTCATTTTGACCTGTAAATGTACTTACTACAGGTAAGGTTTGACAGTGTTTGACTTTTAAGCACACTAGATATACCTTGGCAAGTATATCAACATTTTGACTGATTTTGACCCTTGCAGTCATAGGAGGGTTAATATCATAGCTTTATAAAATTGCAGTGAATTTGTAGTAAGGATTATTTTTATTTAGGAAAACTAGTAATATTTAATTTACATAAATAAGTTTTTGTAATTTTATTTTAGAAAAGTACTAAATAATAAAATGTGATTTGAAGATAGCTTTACGGGTAGTATCATGTGAACTTATCGCTTCTTGGAAGATAGATTGAAACATTGCAAACAGCATTCCAAAATATTTCAAAATAGTAATATTCTTTCTTTTATAGGGCATTTCGCATAATATCACGATGCCTTTTCATTTTTACTTATTTTAAACATTTCAGTATTTTACTCTAAAAGGTGTCGGTTTTCAATTTCAGAATTCCAAATTTAGTCATCAGGGTATTTGTTTTGAGTTTATTTTTATTCATATAGTTTTAATACCTTGATTGACAGCAGAGCTTGTATCATTTAATATTCTAAACATTCCTGTGACTTGCTTGAGCCTAGTCATCCAAGTCACTGTTTATCTTGTTAAACTGATTTACTCAATATTTTAAAGATTGTTGTAGAGTGGAGTGTCGTTATAGAGTGGAGTGTCGTGGCCGAGCGGTCTAGCTTACCGGACTCAAGTTCTAGTGTTAGTAGCAGAATGTGGGTTCGAATCCCGGCCGTGACACTTGTGTCCTTGAGCAAGACACTTAACCATAATTGCTTCTCTCCACCCAGGGGTTAAATGGGTACCTGTGAGGGCAGAGTTGGTTGATTAGCCCTATATGCACTGTAATGGCAGCAATTGAGCTGTATACTCCCCAGGGAGCTGAGATGGTTTCAGGAATGATTTATGAGCCTTATGAGCAGGGGTAATAATATAATGCGCCTTGAGCACCACTCAGTTGGTGGATACGTGCGCTATATAAGTCCACACATTATTATTATTATTATTATTATTATAGAACCTTTGTATAGCTTGGTTTATTGGCAGAACCAGGAGGGTGCTAATAGGGCGTGCACCCCGGCTTTATTCAAGCTACGCGCTTGCATGTCTCCTCCCCGCTAGCTGTCTGCGGCACTAGTGGTTTGTGGTTGAGCGATTCTGCCATTCTAAAACATAATGAGACGCGAAAATTTCATCTTCTTCAACAGCAACAGCCCCCAACAAATAATATGACCCGCTCTGTCAAAACCCGAAACTTGTCGGCATTTACCATAATGCGTAACAGCCATGAAAAGGTCAAAAACTGACCCCAGGGACCAGTTTTCATGTCACCATATAGAGCATTTTCTCTAGATTTTGATGGAAAAAGAAAAATCATGAAACGTTGTTTGGGAACATTTTTAATTTTCACGATAAATTTGGAAGGTCACTTTGGGTCCAAGTTTATAGGGTTTTGCCAGAGGCAGTCACAAAGAGCACTCCAAATTCGCCATTGTGGTTGAAAGATTGTGCCCTTCTAGAACAAAATAAGACGCGAAATATTTCATCTTGTCCGTTTTAAAACTAGTTTTTCATTTTACAAGCAGCAGCAGAACCCATCAAATGACACTTGCCATTGTGGTTGAAAGATATTGCCATTCCATAAAAAATAAGACGCGACAAGTTTTATTTTGTCCTTTTTAAAACTAGTTTTTCATGACTCCTTTTCAGTGTAACCTATACACAAACAGCATCAGCTCCCAACAAATGGCAATGAGTTGTTATTGTAGGATATCAAGACAGTATTGGAAAGTTGAGAAAAGTTAATGGTTTCCTGATATTAACATGTACCCACTCACTGGAAAAAGGTCTGTGTTAAAAAACCAAGCAGCTGTTTTTTTCGTTTGGTTCCTTTTCTTTGGAAGTATCTACCCAAACAACATTTAAAATGGTTGAATTTCGTAATAAGCCTAGCAGTATTTAATATGTAATATTAATGATGTGTGACTGTGTTTTATAATGAGTGTGCAATAGAAAATGGGTGAAACGGGGTATGACAATGTTGTATTTTTGATACACGATCACTCGCCAAGACTATATATATAAGACTACATTGTGGTGTGCTGACTTCTGGCATTTATTTGAATATATTCTTTCGTTTATTTCTGTATTATGTTGAAAGTAATGGAAAGCATTATATAGGCCCAGTATGTAAGGGTTACGACGTGTATAAATGTAAAATGGCCGCGTCTTAGAGGTTGGGTACACATCATTGATAATGTAATGACCCAACTGTAGTATTGGCCCAACTAGAGTTGGGTCTGTCCCAATAATAGTGTTGCAGGTGGACTTATAACACTTCAGCAATACAGCACTGCAATTGGGCCTGCCCCATTTATAGTTGGGACTGATGCTAAGAGTGACAGAAAACACCTTGGTTTGTTAATGGTTGTAGATTGTAATGGTATCAAACAGTTATTCCATCAACTGACTTGTTGTCATTTTCGAGCAAAAATGAATACAACCGAATGGAATAAGCTGAACCATTTGCATGTTCCGGGTTTGTAGACATATGTCTTCATGCGTATAAAGTATGCATGCATTTACAGACATTTTAACCAAGAATGTACAACCTTTTCAAGGTTTATCTCGGTAAAATTGCCAGTTTGTAAACATTATTTTCATCATTACCAAAGTATACCTGCGGCCAAGGTTGTGTACTTACATTTATATACATACGGCCTAATGTATTGGGGCCATGTAATTTTTGTTTCAAACAGATATATAAATATTCATAGTAGAGTTCAATCAAGCTTTAAGCAAATACATTATATTTTGCTAGTCGCTGACATGTATTTAACGTCCAAGTAACTAAATTATGTGTGAATTTATTAAGGATCTGTGTAATTAATTTATTTTGTAATAAATTAACAGTGTACAGAGAAAAGATTAAACCAACATGCGCTTCATTTTTATTCCGTTTGCGGTGACTTTTCCCCGGTAAATTTAATTACCTCCGCCACCGAAGGTGGAGGGAAGGTTACGTTTTTACCCCCTGAGGTGTGTCCATGTATAAGTAAACTGAGGACTTATAACAAAAAGGAGCAATGGGTCCTCGGTTGGTGGTTATTGTTTGAAAATTTCGTCAGTTGTAAATGTGTACAAATCAAATGCCTAAACAAGTTTGTTCAACAATAGGCGGTTCTAGGTTTACTCTATGTGTGTGTATAACACATGGCTACCCATAAAAACCGAAGGAACAGTCACGGTGGGTTTCCCTGCGTATCAAGAGGGGTATCCGTTTGCTAAGGAAAGTTGGGGAGGTGGGTTTGTTGTTCATCAGGGCTAATTAACGGAATGTTTTTTATTTGAAAGTATTTCAACAATTTGTAATAGAGTATCCTACATTGAGTACTGGGATAGTACCCGCTTTTGTCCAATTGCCTCTTTGTAAAGTTACATCACAAGTGAAAAGGTATGCATGCCTTGTTCCTCGTCTCGATAGTTTGCATTCTTTTCAAAGCGAGTTGCACGCCATTCGCAGAAGCAGGTCTTTCTGTGCCCACTGGTTGGATCAAAATGGACGCAAATTCAAGTACCTCGGAAATGGACGACAAGGGTTTAGACCAAAAGGGCACTGAGGACACTGCCCCAGCGTCCCCGTCTGCAAGTGAGAACACACCGCCGCCACGTGCAGTCGAGAAGGAGACACGCTTTTGTGACGATGGGGAATATAAGGTACGGTAAATAAGCAGCACGAGCAATGATTTTAGGATTTTTTTTTCAAACGACTTGCAGGACTAATGACAAAAGAGAAAGAATGTAGAATACAACCGCCGCTTTTCTATTCAAATATGACAGATTTTCCTTTAAAAGATGACAGTACACAAGTATAGAAGAGGAAAGTTTAGTCAAGTGAAGATTGGAAACAATATTTTGGGAGATTTTGAGCAATGAATGTGCATATCCAGTGAGATGTTGGCCATTTTGTCGTGTGCTAAAAACACATGCTTAGACATTGTGCACACGTGGCGGTTGGGTTTGTCTTATTTTCCTGTACTTTTTTACATTTATCTGAGAATCGCTCCTCAAATTAAACAACAAATAATTGTAATAATAATCCGACATGTGTGAACATTATTACCCCTGTCATCGGGCCAGTTATATCATTCCTAGAACCATCTCAACTCCCTGGGGAGTATGCAGCCCATGCTGCCAAATGTGCTGCGCAATGAGCTTAATCAAACACAATTACCATCTCTGCCCTCACAGGTCCCCATTTATACTCCTGGGTGAAGAGAAGCACTTGTGTCTTGCTCAGGGACACAAGCACCCACGGTTGCGGCCAATATTCGAACCCACCTTCTGACGACTCGGTGTCACCACTTTCTAATTTATCTAGTAGTAAATCTCTATTAGTATTAATGACAGTGATGATCTCAGTTAATAATTAATAAACAACAACTGAAGGAAGAACAAACGAGACCAAGTTAAGCTGTTGTATTTGCACAGATATGTACAAATATTTATAATTGTGGGTGATGCTGAAATTAGGCTTTAACAGTTACTTTAATTAAAGCTTCAAATAATAAATCCACAATCTATAAATTTATATAACCTTGCACTATATTGATTTAATTTACTAATATTATTTCTATAATTATAACCCCCTTTAAAAAAAAGTTATGTTGTAGCCACCGATTGAATACTGGAAGAAATGATACGTCGGACTTTACGGTTGGATGCTCTTATCTCTGGAGTTGTCCCACTCACCCGTTTATATGTCCCGTTTGATGAATGGCCTAGTATAGTCTCCGTCTCGAGGATTTATAGCGGCCTCGCGGTGCAGGGGTCAATAGCTCAGTCGGGATTGGGATATGCGGTGAAGTCCAAGGAAACGGCCATCTATAAAGTAAAATATAATCCAAACTGCAAGTTTCGTGGAATAAAATCATGTAATCATAAATGTGAATTAAACCATCAATTCTACAATATTCAACAATCGGTAAACCTTCTTAAATCATTAGAAGATAACTCCAACTTTATGACATATTCAATAATCTTGTGGTATATGCTCATACTCACAATGCTAATGCCAATATGCACCTATAGCAGATCATCAATTCAAATTAACAAGTATTAATTCTCAATACTTTAAACGGGTAGAATGTCGTATCCGACCGCCATTTTTTCTCATTTAATATAACCAATAAAGTAATCTTACCTACCCAGTAAGGTGGAGAACATAATGGATGATGATGGACATATACTTCAAATTATTCCAGGATATTTATTTCATGAAAATTCAGGCATTTTTGGTATACGATGACTTCCTCAGTCATGTCAGTCTGATCTTGTACACTCTACAATTAGTGACCAACACAGTCATTGTACATGCGCAGTGGCAACTATAATAGGATCCTTCTATTTTCTGAAGGGGAGGATTTTTTTTATAAGGGAAATAAAGTCCGAAAACCATCGTAAAAGTGGATTTTAAAGATAGTTTTCGCTTTCTGTACCACCAAAATTCGATAGAATAATTTTAACTGGTTAGTGGTTGCAAAAAAAGTCCAAAAAACCCCTTTAAACAAATATTCTACAATACTTTAATTATAAACTTACAGTTATTGCTTAGGTGAGAACTTTACGATGAGTCGAGGCTGAGTGTTGCGATGCAGGATATGATTGGGATCGGTTTTTTGAAGAATCTGACTTGGCTCGGATTTAGCCAAGTCGTTGATCAGATCGAGCCAGGACTGAATTTCTCGGACCGATCGCCACACCTGTTGCTTCAGGAGCTTCAAGGCAGTTGGTACCGGTCAACTCACTCAGCAATCACACTCTTTTTGATGATCACAGATCGTTGATCAAAATCGTTCTGATCAAACCTAGCTAGGTTTCACTTTCACGCAAACTCACCAAATTCAAATCACTCTAAATTAAATGGCATTACGAAAGACAAACAATGGACAAACAAATCACAACAATACAGAACAATGTTCGGACAATAACCATGGCCGGTTTTCTTACGTAATTTCTGTGGCAACAAGAAAAGCGTCCTATGGTACTAAAAGCGCTTTGCAAAATATACTAGTGGCTGTGGGAGTCTACGCGGGAAAATTTAAACATGTATCATTGGCTAATGGCCGCGTCGGCTAGAGGATTCAACTATTCCGTTGTCGGGGGTGATTTAATTCGCAAATAAAACAAAACTGAAAATACAATATACGCAACGCGATTCTGACACTCGGCCATCAGAACACAAGTCCGATGCACTAAACCGCTCGGCCATGAGACCCCCAACTTGGCAAAAATGGCGAAATTTGTAAATTTGAACATTAGGCCCAAGTGTGCACAGCCGACACTTTTTCAGGAGTGAAAGTTGGGTCACACACACCCCCTCAAAAAAAGTGGTTTCGGGGAAGGAGCCCATCAAGGCAGACCTGTAAACTGGGGGGAGGGGGTTGCAAACGCAACCCCGCAATTTCTCATTGGGGTGACCACCCACACCAGTGATAGTGATCTTAATGTGTATTATTATTATTTTTTCACAGCACAAACTCGATGACTTGAAGGTGAAAGAGAAGGAGGCGAATACCAGACTTGAGGTGGTGGAACGCAGACTGACTCTAACCGAGAACAAACTGCGCAGCTGCGACGATATGCTGGTGCTGATTGGTCTCCTGAGAGATCGGCTTGAACAGGTTTATCCGGAGGTTGGGCTGTTGCTAGGAGACGATGACTCATCCAGCGGTAGCCAGTCTGTAACCGTACCCAGGTCAAATTGATCAGGTATGTGGAATCTAGGTTTATGCTATAACCATAATGAGATCGAGTAAATATTTATTATATATTCATTTGGCAAGACTTTGCTTATTAATCTATAAATTATTTTATCCTTGGATACATAATAGCAAGTAATTTGATCATTAAAAGGTTCCTAGCCAGAATACCTATAGGGAGATTAGGGTTCAGGAAGGTTCCTAGCCAGAATACCTAGGGGGTTAGGGTTAAGGCAAACAAAATCCTTCAGTCACTGTACCGATTTTGAAGCCAACCTATTACCAGAAAACGGATATTTGTTTGGCCTAAATAAAAATGATGTCTTATTTTAAAGGGTGAATCCAGGGACGGTTGGAAGGCAGAGGGAATTGATCCAAATTTGGAGAGCAAAAAGAATGGGGTACCATTTTTAAATTAATAATTAACCCTCCTACTTTTGGTACCTTTTTCATACAAGTTGATCCACCATTTGAAACCATTCGCTTTTGTGGTTTTGAATGGTGAAATAACTGTACAGTATTGATTCCCCCAAATGGTTTTGAATGGTAGGTCAGCTAATACAAAACCTTGTTTGGATACTTCTATGCATTTGGACCCTCTATGCATTTGAATGGATTTGAATGGTAGTAAAGCTTGCTACCAACACTTCAAATGGTATCACCATGTGTGTACAAAACCAATGGGCATTTTGGTAAGTGGAAATTTTAAATGGTTTCAAATGGTCAAACAGTAGGAGGGTTAAGCACACATTTAGGCATGTTTTACCATGCGTTTAGCTCAGTTATAATGTACTAAAACCCAATCTTCTCTGCCATTAACCCCCAAGTAACAAAATGAAGTTTGAAAAGGAAAGAAATGTATATGCCTAGGTTGACGAAATTCTTGCGTCGGGTGATAAATGATTTGAATGTATAATAATAATAATAATAATAATGTGTGGACTTATATAGCGCACGTATCCACCAACTAAGTGGTGCTCAAGGCGCATTCTTTTTTACGTGCATTACACAACACACGGGACCTACGGCTTTACGTCCCATCCGAAGGATGAAGCAATTATGGTTAAGTACCTTGCTCAAGGACACAAGTGTCACGACCGGGGCTCGAACCCACACCCTGCTGCTGGCAACACCAGAACTTGAATTCGGTGCGCTAGACCGCTCGGCCACGACACTCCATACTCCATAGCACTCCATACTCGGTGCTTTCCGAGTGTCTGTGAAGTTTTTTTTTCAAAGACACTCGGAAAGCACCGAGTATACAGGTGTAGGACAAATTAAATCAATGAATGGAATATTGTGTTGATTTTGTTTACTTGTAGGTGTGATATGCATGCTGCACAGCCAATTCAACACGGAAACTATAGCTGGACTATGTATAAGATAATCCTTACTAAAATAATTGACTCTAAGAGTAATTAATGCATGATTGTGTATGTGACATCTATGAAAAAAGAAATGCTTGTAAGTTTGTGGCCATAATTAGGTCAATTATTAAAGCAAATGTTATACTATGTGCAAAACCGATGTCGAGAGAAAATTGTAAGTCAATTAAATATCACATTATGAGATTAAGATATTGACATGTGATTTATTTCATACACAATAATTGAAGCATCTGTCTGTAAGAAAAACCTCAAAAGACAACAATATTTTGCGATTAAAGATACATTTTATTTTCTTCATATATAACATAAATAAGTTTTTGTATTAATCATGTTCCATTTATGTATCAATAATATACCGATGTAGAAGTGTCAATTACAATAATTCCTGTGTTTCCACATTCTATCAAAAGTTTTCTTTATATCCATTATGTAACCTTCCTACTTTAGCTGCACTTTAGTGGCAAATAGCTATAGAGGTCAAAACCAGTCAACCGCCTGTTTTGACTGTCATTTTGACCGCCCTGAACAATACCAGACAATGCTTTTACCAGTCAAAAACGGTCGACTTATTTTGACCGTGTTCAACTTTTAACCAGTTCGCGTCGGAGGCCGTGTATACACGCAATTTTTTTTTGCACCACGGATCGGAGAGCGTCTAAACACGCCATAGGAAACTCCGGAATATTTGTATGCATGCTCGGAAGTGCCAGCCACCCGCTATGGAAGCTTCCATTAACGTGTGTGTGGGAAAAAGAAACCTGCCACAGGGGCCCAGAAAAACTTTTTTATTCCCGACGCGAACTGGTTAAGTGCACTAGATACACCTTGGCAAGTATATCAACATTTTGCCAGGAAAATATAATACGTAAATGTAAATTTACCATACGTTTTTAGTGTGCCTCCACTTTTTGGCAGCGTCTCCCTTTTTTAGAGACACTAGATCCGCCCCTGATCTGGAGCCCATTAATCTAGGTCCAATTAAATAGTTTGATCGCTCAAAAGCCTGTGGCAGAGGAAGGGTTTTAAGCTGATCTCTCCAGTATCACAAATGAGTACAACAGCTCCCTCTATGTGCCATGCACAGAGCAGATTATACATCTTGCCATTATGAATTGTCCATGGTACGGAGCCACTCTCTATCTTCATAGTATCATGATGTATCAGGGAAGAGGCCCGGGAACCAGTATAATATTTCTCCTTCACCCTGTTCATCGACCCACACCAGTCCTTCTTGTACCATTCGATCCTGTACACAGAAGGGATGCAAATACAAACGGTCATCATTTCTGCCAAACACATGAGCAAATTAGTGATGTCACATTGTTGATTGTGCATAAAAAAAAGAACTGAATCCCTTGTTTTTTTAGTTCTCTCATGTTGTATTGTATTGTATTGTATTGTTAACTAATTATTTTGTTACCAATTAGTAAACTTATTGAAGTAACCACTGTTTTCTTGTGCAAGGTGTGAGATTTTGATTTGGTGTACATGTACTTTCTGTGCTACTGAGACACTGACTTCCTGTTGTGTTCTCACAAAACAGCGCCCTCGTGTGTCAAGGATAAGCAAGGATAAAACTTTATGGAAAGTAGTAGTTACTGGCCTTACATTTCGAACCTAGCAGGTTCTTTCTCAAAGGCAAAATGGACGAACTTTATCTTCAATTTACATCAAAAATAAACTTCCAATTTTGTTAAACTGTCCAGAAGCATGGATATTGTTTAAAATATGTATCTACAACAACTGCATTTTATTGGCCTTTTCACCCTCCTACTACAGCTGCACTTCAGTGCCAAGTAGTTATAGAAGTCAACTGCCTGTTTTGACTGTTGACCCAAATGTGCATTTTTGACTGGTTTTTATTTTCAAAAATACCAGACAATGCTTTTACCAGTAAAAAACGGTCGACTCATTTTGACCTGTAAATGTACTTACTACACGTAAGGTTTGACAGTGTTTGACTTTTAAGTGCACTAGATATACCTTGGCAAGTATATCAACATTTTGACTGATTTTGATCCTTGTAGTAGGAGGTTTAAAGTTATATTCGTTCTTTGGTTATACTTACCATTACAAGACGTGCTCTGTCCTCATCCCATTTCAACTGCTGCTTTAACTTTGAAAATGAGGTATAGCCTGAACCCTGAATGAGCGGATAATGGTAATAAAGATTAGTTATTTGCATCTTGCATGAGTTGTTAACCCATCGCGTACGGTATTATTTTTACTGAGTGAAGGCGGTGCGGTCAACCAAGAAACATCTGTGGGAAGCGCCAGGTCGAACCCGGCTGTGGACATGTTCAGCCGAGCATATAGACCGAACACTGAGGCCAAGCTAAACCGGGCATACCCTATTCATCGCACACAAAGTCCCCACATAGCGGAATTTGTTCACAAAGCTCTTGAAAGCCCAATCTATTATATAACACTCCATTTCAAGAACAATATGGTTCACCAAACTATCGGCCTTCTTCAAGATTTTTATTCAAGGTGAATTCTCAGCAAATGCAGCTGGAAAATTAATTAATTCAACAGCCCAGTGGCCTGTCCGCAAGCTGCGGCTATAGCCGTCAACCGTATGCAAGGGATTAAGGGCATATATTGTTAGCTCATGTTGATCAATATGGCAGCTAATTACATTTGGCGTATTTTGCAGTTGATGTGCGTATGCATGGAATATCACCAGCAACCACTGGCTGGTAGATGTCCATGCACGCGTAGAACCGTTACACAGGTGCATCAAGGGTATGCACAATGCTCTCATTGATGCCAAAGTGACTATCAAGAGGACATTGGGTGGAATTTCACTGCTAGTGGGCTAGAATGTACACAGAATGGATAGTCGGATGTCTTTAACTACTTGAAGGTTAAGGTACAGGATTGGTAATTGAAAAATAACCAAATGGTCAAATATTAAGGTAAAACAACTTACTGTAATAATAATAATAATAATAATAATAATGTGTGGACTTATATAGCGCACGTATCCACCAACTGAGTGGTGCTCAAGGCGCATTATATTATTACTCCTGCTCATAAGGCTCATAAATCATTCCTGAAACCATCTCAGCTCCCTGGGGAGTATACAGCTCAATTGCTGCCATTACAGCGCATATAGGGCTAATCAACCAACTCTGCCCTCACAGGTACCCATTTAACCCCTGGGTGGAGAGAAGCAATTATGGTTAAGTGTCTTGCTCAAGGACACAAGTGTCACGGCTGGGATTCGAACCCACATTCTGCTGCTAACACCAGAACGTGAGTCCGGTAAGCTAGACCGCTCGGCCACGACACTCCACAGACTGTAAAGATGATGATGATGATATTTCCTTTAAATACTAATATCTAGTGCAAATTGTCTTTGTTGGTACCAGTGCATTGTATATCATGTCTATTACCTACATGAAGTGTGCCAGCCTGCTGTAATCCATACCACATTGTACTCCAAATGCGCGCACGCACAATGAGCTCGGTTACGGGTTTTACTACCCCTGCCCGGCCTGCCGTGGGGCATCATGATATAGGCGCTTGATATGCAAAGCTAATTCCTAGAACTAGACACAATCTTAAACAAGATGTAGATTAACCATACTGTGTGGCGAACATGCTTAACCAGTTCGCGTCGGGAAAAAAACTGGCCCCCGTGGCGGGTTTCTTTTTCCCACACACACGTTAATGGAAGCTTCCACAGCGGGTGGCCGGCACTTTTGAGCATGTCACCGTACACGCGTGGCTCAACCGAGCATGCATACAAATATTCCGGAGTTTCCTATGGCGTGTTTAGACACTCTCCGATCCGTGGTGCAAAAAAAAATTGCGTGTATACACGGCCTCCGACGCGAACTGGTTAACGCTAAGGTTTCTCTCACACGCCAGGTAAGTCTCCCAGACTGCACTGCTTCCTTTTGCGCATCAGTCTGTGAAACAATACGTCATGAATGGCCCAAATCCATTGTTCTTGGAGTACTATGCCGTGGACTAGGTTATGTACACGAGTGACAGACTTCTGATATTACATATGTAATATAATTATGTATGTACACTAACAAAATCACAGTATCTTGAATTAGTTTTCTTAAAACGACTCCGTTATTTGTTTTACCTCGGCTAGACTCATAACACTGGTGTGATCCATGTTGAGCTCTGCGGGGACCGACTGAACGATGTACCGACCATCTTGTAGTCTGTGTAGAGCAAACCCGTTGCCTAGGATACGCAACTTCTTAATGGCCCTCATAAGATCATCTCTAAACGTTTGTGAAAGGAAAGCAGAAATTATGTTTTGAAGATTTTAATTTATTACATATCGTCGGTGCAACAAGGTTGTATCATAGTTACGACCTTGTATCATAGTTACGACCTTGTTGCAGACATGGATTATGCTCAGTGCAACAAGGTTGTATCATAGTTACGACCTTGTTGCAGACATGGATTATGCTCAGTGCAACAAGGTTGTATCATAGTTACGACCTTGTTGCAGACATGGATTATGCTCAGTGCAACAAGGTTGTATCATAGTTACGACCTTGTTGCAGACATGGATTATGCTCAGTGCAACAAGGTTGTATCATAGTTA
Source organism: Zoroaster sp. YZ-2022 (assembly GCA_029582265.1). Lineage (NCBI taxonomy): Eukaryota > Metazoa > Echinodermata > Asteroidea > Forcipulatida > Zoroasteridae > Zoroaster > Zoroaster sp. YZ-2022. The sequence goes on from CM055830.1 coordinate 33,457,132, forward strand.
CGACCTTGTTGCAGACATGGATTATGCTCAGTGCAACAAGGTTGTATCATAGTTACGACCTTGTTGCAGACATGGATTTTGCTCAGTGCAACAAGGTTGTATCATAGTTACGACCTTGTTGCAGACATGGATTTTGCTCAGTGCAACAAGGTTGTATCATAGTTACGACCTTGTTGCAGACATGGATTTTGCTCAGTGCAACAAGGTTGTATCATAGTTACGACCTTGTTGCAGACATGGATTATGCTCAGTGCAACAAGGTTGTATCATAGTTACGACCTTGTTGCAGACATGGATTTTGCTCAGTGCAACAAGGTTGTATCTTTTTACAAAGTTCCAGGATGAACACACAAAGCCTATGGAAGAAGATATGACATTGTTGCACTCAATTGTTTTTATGTATGCAAATTTATGCATTATTGCACATACGACCTTGTTGCACTGATGCGACGATATCCTTGGAGTGCCATCACCAAGCAGTTAAGTGCATCATTTTTATTCTGATTGCCAAGTCATCAGAATGTGGCTTCAAATCTTGGCCATGACCTTTGGTTGTTTTATGTATATTTGGATTCAAAGAGAGAAAAGGGTGGTTTACAACAATGGTGAAAAAGTGCAATTTCAGGGTAAATTTAACAGTAAATTTTGCTTCAAATAAAGTTTGAACTGGCCTTCTCATAAAAGCAGTTTTGCCAACATTACCAATGCTATACCATGCCTTTTAACCCTAACCTTCCCAAGGATTTAGAAGGATTGAGGGCAAATGTGATTATTTGCTTGGTGGATAATGGAGGATTGAGGTGATCAGGCTATATTTGACATTGGATGAAAATGGAGGATTGAGGTTACAATGTTGATCTGTCCAAAAATTATTCTGGAGGATTGAGGTTATTAGGCCTACATGTCTGTACTTACCTTTTAGTACATGCACATCCAGGTTTATTGTAGGTATTGCAAGGTCAGTGCTTGGGTCAGTGGACACTGTTTATTGCTCCATGCATGCAGGGAGGGTCCCTGACCCTGGGCCATGTACAACACATATTAGAAACACATGTGCATCTGCATACAATGGTAGTGGTCATTGTGCTTGCTTTACTACTGAAGGATTTTGGAGGATTCAGGTTGTGTGTAGGCAAGTGGGCCTTGAGAGTTAGGGTTAATGACTTATTTGGGACTTTATAAATGAAACACGTTATCTCCACTAATTAATAAGTCGAATACTTACAAACTGACATCTTGAGCTTGCTTTGTTCGCCCTCGTGTTGCTTTTACTTTATTCAGTAGTTCATCCAGACTTAGTAATCCTCCGTTCCGATGTTGCGTTGCTAGGCAAACCTCGATGATCTGTACTCCCAGCTCGTAGTAGAAGTCACCCACACCAAGCAATTCTGACCAGAACCCTTTACCAGCTGTCAAGAGAAATACAATTCATTAAAATTAAAACGGATGTATTTGTAACAATGCAGGCCAATATAAAACCCCAAAATGAGTAGAAATGGAGAGTACATATTTAATCAGTAGTTGAAATAATTTGTTGACATAAAATGTTTTTCTACTGAACCCCCCCCCCGAAAAAAAAACATATCTAAATTTATGTTTTTGTACTCCCACATAATCAAATAACTTTGAATTTTTTTCTTTTTGGTATTAAAATGTGTTCTTTTGCAATGAGTTTCTGACTTCATTGTAGTAATGGCAAGGGCGTTTCCATGGTAATGAAAGGGGGAAAATTTACATTCATTGCTAAGAAAAGGGTAGGGGGAAACCTGCCTATGTTAACTTAAAGGGACACTATCATCACGATCAACAGGGCATGGAATCGGAGTGCTAGTCTTAGATTAACCCAGTGACTGAAAATAATACCCACAAGATAAGGTCATATTTCCGTTGCTGCTGCATAAATAAGCCAGTGATTTTCAGTCACTGTGTTCATCTTAAACTAGGACACTGATTCCATGCCCTGTTAAAAGTCTGCTCTGATCCTGATGATACTGTCCTTTTAATAGGCACACCAACCTACCAGATTTTCATCTAATAATCTTTCAATTTGTACTGTATACTATTTTTTTACAAAAGGGAACAATGGATCCTCAGTTGGTGGTTATTATTTGTAATTGCTATACCTCATACATATTCATGATCGAGAGCCGAATTCTCACTGGTCCATTCACCATCACGTGCCAGATGCTATTTTGGCTGTTTACCAAGCGCCCGTGAGTATTCACGCACAGGGTAAATATGCATGCTTAGTAGACTGTCGCATATGCGTCAGTCTACTACGCATGCGCTTTATGAAGCAATCGGGGAACAGTCGCACGGGTGTAGTATGCACGCGCGAACAATCGCCCGAGCTACATGCACATGAAAAGATTGCGGCACACGTAAATTCGCGTTTCCCCAAGCTCCTTATTATTGTAATGGCAACTGAATATGTATGAGGTATAGTAAAACAAATATAACATGGTTTATTTCGGGTGGACAGTCGATACTAGTTCCCTCGGCTAATATCGACTAATATCGACTGTTCACCCTCAAACCATGTTATATTTGTATAATGTCCTCGGTTGAAAAATGTGTACAAATCATATATGGGAGATGCCTAAAACAGGAAGTCCTCGGTTTATACCATAAACAAACATCCTGGAGTTTGCCTACGTTAAATTTAAAAATAACAAATTTGGATGAACCCTTACAGGCCAAGGGGTCTACACCAATCGTTGCACACATTTCTTGAAATTGCATTCTAAATTCCGGATTACGGCGGATGTCGTTCTTGTGACTCGTTGCAAACTCCTCCAGGTTGCTACGGAACGCTTCCAACATCTTAGACATCTGGCTTAACTGGTCCTCGGCTATCTCACTGCCTTTGTCTTTGTATTTGGCCTGGTAAAATCAAAAAGTACAATGGAAAGTAATACTCAAGGCCCCAAAAAAGTCTCCGGTTTATGGTCTCCGAGCGCGGTGCATCAGTCCTGCACGTCGGCATTTTTATTTATTTTTTTATTTTTTGCTATTAAATGATGTCCAATTGCAGCCAAAATTGCTGGATTGATTGGAATTCTGCCATGCTATGTTTAAAATGACTTTTTCACATAGGGGTAACATTTCCCCGATTTGTGAGGCCTCTCTTAGGCATCGTACTTTGTGTATGGGAAATTTGGTCTGGTTCCAATTACTGCATATACACGTATTTGACTGGTTGGCCAAAAAAAAAAAAAAAAGCATCACTGCGGTGATTTTGAAATCAACCTATGACCAGAAACCGCAGACTAGTTTTCTATGGCCACCAAATTTTCAGCTTAATATGACATTGTCAAGTTACTGAGAAAATTCTAAAACAGCATTCAGATTTTTGTGTTTAAACTGAAAATTATTTCATTTTTTCCTAAAGTACTCATGTGATGGTTTATGTGCAAAATTATAAGTGTGGAAAATAACACAATTCTATAACAATCATCCCTAGCTTCTTAACACAGTTTTGGCACTCGGCTCAAAATTCAACTTGCACCATCTACATACCTGCGCCAATTTCCGTTTGTTTATCGCTCCGAGTCCTGCAGCACGTCTCATCTTCTTTAGCACTCCAGATAAACAACAAATCAGCAAAAAATCGACAGGAATTTGAGGAAATTATGGGCGAAAGCAAGACTTGATATATTATTATAATTAACCCGGCCCAGCCGCTGATCGATCGATCAATCACAAAAAATAATACGGAAGTCAGTGAAGCCAAAACTCGACGGCTGTTGCATATATGTATATAATCGGAAAAAAATTGTTTGTGTGCTTTTGCTTTCCAGTTTTTATCCCAAATCCATATAATTGAAGGATATTATTTGGAACGAGGCAACAATATTCTTAACAAAGAACATACAAATTGCGTTGTTTTCGCTGAGTTCTTGTGAACATAATAACAAAAGTGCACAACATTCGAAAGAGTTCATGAAACAGTTTATGGGCTTAATGGACAACACCCTTTTGTCGAAGAGGGCGCATTTGGACTGCTCACAGTACACCGCGCTAGATGAAAAATATGTTGTCAGTGTGAATGAGAAACTGGGTAAGCAAATTACTTATTTTGCAGCTATAATCAGTGAAGAAATTATTTGAAATGGCTGTCATATTTGTGTTTAATACCATTGATTCCCTGTTTGTGTTACGGGAATCGTATATCACTTAATTGTTTTATTTTTTTAGGTTTGTTAAAATCTGACTGTTGTCATTCATGACTTGTTTTTCTATATCACTATTTATTATTATGTCCATCATGTTGCAAATCATTCTGCCTCGTTGACGTTGTCTTGTCCTCGGCTAGCTAGCCTAGGGCTAGGCTAGGAATAGGATGATTCTAGCATTTCATATGCTAGGAAACACCATTATTATTCAAAATTGTGTGATTGCTTAATATTTATTTAACAGTCTTGTCCGTGCTTCTCACAATTTTTTTATTGAAAAAGTTATTTTTTTTGGTACCCCACACCACAGTATTTTTTCCCTTCCAAGTACATGATGTAACTTTAAAATGATAATATTCCAATAAAAGAAAATTTCCAGAAATTGTTGTAAAATAACGAAAAACATGGGCGATACATTTTTATCTTCAGATAATGACATTTTCTCTGGACCAGTATCAGAATTAACCTACGTCATCTGTACACAGCTCCAACCATTCCACAGTCATGGAGTTTCAACCGCCCACGGGGGAGTACCAAGCTAATGAATACATGGTGGATGGTAGCATTCCTGTGGATGGATACGTCGGTGACGATGGACATCCTCCTATTGTTGATGATTATTCTGAAGGTACGCAATCAGTCTTAGGCACTTTTTTGTTAATAACTTGGATTTGTACCCAAAAATCACTTTTCTTGAACTTGTTGAAGGTAAAAAAAAATGCTTGCAGCTCTATTTGATTTTCCATGCATGCAGTGTATACATATTCATTTGTACTATGGTATTTAACCCTCTTATGACTGCAAGGGTCAAAATCAGTCAAAATATTGATATACTTGCAATTATATATCTAGTACACAAGTTGAACACTGTCAAACCTTACGTGTAGCAAGTATATTTACAGGTCAAAATGAGTTGACCGTTTTTGACTGGTAAAAGCATTGTCTGGTATTGTTCAGGGTGGTCAAAATGACAGTCAAAACTAGTCAGAAATGCCTGTGTGCACATTTTCGGCCAACAGTCAAAACAGGCAGTTGACTGATTTTGACCTCTGTAGCTACTTGCCACTAAAGTGCAGCTATAGTAGGAAGGGTTAAGAAGAGGTCCATAAAGTGAGTGTTATATGCGACTAAAATAACACCTTTGTGTTCTGTTTTGTCAGGGTCTCAGCTACCAATGCATGGATCCTACAGAGAGCTTCGTAGTCTGATGGCTGATGGTGGCAATCACTATGGCGTGTCTGCCGTAGCCTTCGACAGACAAGAGGAATTGCTGTGGATGGGGAACCAAGGGGTAAGAGATTGTTCGTTTGAAGTATTCTCAGTGGCGTACATCCGTGTCAAAAAGTGGTGGGGATGATTTTGAAATTTGTTTGCATAATGTACAACGCCCCCACAACACCGCAAAAAACATCACTCTATATAACATTTATCTGTTTTTGTTTTTTCTTTTTGACCAAAAACAAAAAATAAAATCGGCATGCCCATGGGGGGGGGGGGTGTGTGGCAGTGGCCTTTAAACCCCTTCCCCCCTCGTGGTCAGCTGGCGCACAACCATTCAGAATCCCACGGTTAACATAAAAATGATGCCCAAACAAACAAAGAAACAGACAATAAATATTTAAAAAAAAAATTCCCCGCCCCATTTTTGCACAAATTATTCGCTTATTTATTACCGCAAGACAAATTCGGAGGGGGGGGGGGCCATTTAAATCATCCCCCCGGGCCAAAAAGTGGGGGTATATATCCCCCATCCCCGGGATTTATGCCCGTGAGTATTCTTTTGTTTTTGTGGGGTTTCTAAAGTGACGGGGGACAAGATAAATTTGTGTATTTTTGAAGAAGAATTTATAAGAACTTTGTGGGAAATCATGCGTCTGTTTGTTTTTCTGTCTATACTCCACAGGGTCATGTGACCTCCTACTACAGTTCCCAGATGCAGAAGTACACATCATTTCAGATGCATGCGTCCAGTGAGATCCGTCAAATCACAACGTTTGATGATGGGGTGCTAGGTCTCACTAGCAATAGTCTACATTGCCACGCTAGACAGGGACTACGTGTCTTTGACTACAGGTAGATTGAACTTCCCACAAAAACATTATCAGTGGTGTGATTTTTCCAGATTTTCAGATTTTCACAATAAAGGAAAGCAAAGCAAACGCTCAGAACTATAGATTTCACCCCAGCGCTGTTCACAACAGCGGCCCCAATACCCCTAGCAAAATTTACGTGGATTTTTCAAAACTGCCCAATCACACACCCGAGTTATTTATTTTTAATACTGTGTTCATTCATATGGATCAAGAAACATGTATCTAGAAATCTTTCACCACCCCTCAGGTTATGTTTATCAAAACAAATCTTACTTAAAAGGCACTTACGTGTATATACTATTTTTACACAACCAAGGGTATGGCAAGTTTATACCCCTGCTTGATGCAAGTCTGTGAACCATCCCAAAAAAGGACCAGGCCCTATTGTTTGTCAGACTTGTTGAAATGTTATGCCCCCTCTCGCAAGGTACGTTCCAGTGCAAAATTTTTGCTGGCTGAACAAAAGTCAAAACATTCTTGGGGTGACAGATCTTTTAAAGTTGTGGCTCCATACCTTTGGAATGATTTACCTCTGTACATTCGTGAATCTCAATCTGTTGACTCCTTCAAGAAGAACTTAAAAACTCATCTTATGTGTATTGCCTATAAGGACTACTGACATTCATTTATGCATTTTTAAAATCTTTTGTTTAGTATTATATTGCATTTGCTGTTGTATTGTTATGCTATTGTATGATTTCTTGTTTACTGTAAAGAGCCTTGAGCACTTCTTGGTGGATATGTGCGCATTATAAATCTTCTGTATTATTAGTATTATTATTATTATTACTTTGTTTCAGAGGTGAATCTCTTCAGGACATGCAGTGTATGCTGATCTATAACGGCACCCACTTACTGATGGGTGGTCACCAGCCATTACTTGTTGAGTTTGACCTGATCGAAGGCAGGGAGGCTGGTACCTTCACTGCCCAGGACCCGGGCGTGGCCATCATGAGACACGGCAAGAATTTCATTTGCTGTGGGGATACGAGCGGCAAGGTAATGAAACAGAAACAAAATTTAGGGGGGGGGGGTTCGGGGGTTCAAATCCACAACCACTGAACCATTTAAGGGGGATTGTTTGGCTAGAATTGGGAAGAAGTTAGTGAAGAAGTGTTGGCCTCTAAGGGGAACATGATACCAGCTATTGGAGTTTTCTGTAGCGCTAAAGCGGGAGTGTGAAAATCATTTGTATCCCTGGAAGAGGGTTTTGAAAAACATGATATGAAAGGTTTTTTTATGTCAAATTCTCGACCAGAAACAAGTTTACAGAGCTACGCGAAAGCGCATACGTAACCAAAAACTTGTTTGCGCTTTTTGTGACGAGTTAAATCCTCATAAATGTAAGGTCACTGACTACTTTTTTACTCTTCTGCAGAAAAATAAAAACATTAAATAGACAGGGCCAAAGCATGTACCTTGGGGAACCTTAATCTGCAATAAAATGAATCGTATAGAATCATTTCTATCATCTTTCTCCCAGGTTCACCTGCGGGATCTGAGCACACTGAAAGTGGAGCACGTTCTTGATGCTCACTCAGGGACTCTGTCGGATTTTGACGTCCACGGAAATCAGCTAGTGACGTGCGGCTACGGAGAAAGGTAGTGTCTGGCTTCCAAAGCTCTTTGACAAATGACATGACTGATTATAAAATAGATGATATGTCCTACTCATGAGATTTTGGCCATTAGTTAACTCTCCTATTATCAGTGTTCTTAACAAAGTCGACCCATACTTCAAAATGTCACAACCGTGACATTTTGAGGCACACACTTTCTTATCTGAAGATTAATGGCATTCCCCAAGGCACTTCAGAGAGATGAGGTAAACTGAACCAGCCACCTGCTTTGTTTCATTGCAAAATACACTGTACATATAGCAGGAGTTATCCACAAAATACCATGTGGCACACTCGGTTTGTGTGAAGGTCAGAACACTTTGTTTTTGTCCCAGGGGCATTTTGGGGTATCCATGTACCACTCTTGTGTACAGTATGCAATATTTTAAGGCATGCATAGAAAAAGCATTGTGTATTTAGCAGACACAAGTTTTTGTGGCATTTTGGAGACTGCATGTATACAAGGGTTAATGATTGTAGGTCCAGCTAAATTGATGGCACTGCATTGTTTTCACATGGTGCGTGGACTTAAATTAGGGAATGAATTTTTTTCCCAGATGTTAATACACCCCCCACGTGATGGTTCGAAACTGTCTTGGGTATTGATTCATTTAAATATGAATAATTTTTATTGTTGTATGTAGTGCATACAGTTAAAATTATCCTTCAGAGATAAAAAAAAAATCTATGTCCGTGTGTAAACCTGGGTTGGATTCTAACCCATAGCAGTAAAAAACAAAAACAAGGGAAGTTCTTCAAATACAGCAATAACATCCTAAATTATATCCATTGTTCAGAATATTTCATAAGGCCAAAAATAAAGTGTTAAGTTTCTGGTCTACGTGTGCATCACCTTGCTATCAAACGATGTCCAATTGTGGCCAAAATTGCTGTATTGGAATTATTGGATTGGAATTCTGCCGTGTTGTGTTATATAAATGACTTTTCCACAAAGGGGTATGGAACTTTTGCCTGATTTGTGAGGCCTGTCTTAGTCACCATACTTTGTGAATTACTTGCTTTTCTTGTTGTTTTCCTTGACAGGAACGGAGGCCTATCTCTGGATCGCTTCTTAATGGTGTATGACCTTCGAACCATGCGACCTATGAACCCACTGCACATACCAATTGAGCCGTGGTATCTTCGCTACGTGCCAACGTACTCTAACCGAGTTGTAGTCGTCAGTCAGGTAAAGAATGTCATGAAAGCATAATGTTTGGTACCTGAATTCTATTTTTACCGCACTCGTGTATCGCCTGTGTTTTTGGCAATTTCCAAAAACGTTCTTTTTCTTCGGAACATTGCTATTTTACCTGAGGAAGGGAAAACAAGTTACATATTTCAAAAAGATCGTGAGAATTGTTTTTCAGTAAATATGTACCGAAATTAATTTAAATTAAATAAATTAATTTTGGCAGAAATATTTGGTTTTTGATTTAAATTTTTTTTCTTTTCTTTTTATGTTTGAAGGGTTTTTATCACCAAGTCCCATCCCCAGTTCGGTATCACCCACTCTAGATGGGACGAGGTAATTAAAAACCCTTCAAACATCTTGAAACTTTATAAAAAAAACATCAAGTATTTCTGGTGACTTTGTCCTGGTTTTGTGGGGACAGGTCTCATGTTGGCTCTAAATCATAGTTTGTCTTATTTTAACCCTCCTACTAGTACAAGGGTCAAATTCAGTCAAAATGTTTATATACTTTCCAAGGTATATCTAGTGCACTTAAAAGTTGAACACTGTCAAACCTTATGTGTAGTAAGTACATTTATAGGTCAAAATGAGTCGATGGTTTTTGAATGGTAAAAGGATTGTCTGGTATTATTCATGGTGGTCAAAGTGACAGTAAAAACCAGTCAAAAACAGGCAGTTGACTGGTTTTGACCTCTATAGCAACTTCCCACTAAAGTGTAGCAGTAGTAGGAGGGTTAATTGGCTGTATATAGCCTATGAATTAATTTTCTGTGAAATATAAATTATTTTTTCACACAGACTGGTCAGTTCCAACTCCTTGACCCCAGCGGTCTGGTGACTCCTGAGGCCATGTTACTGTATCAGGTCAACATTGCGGGGGACATGACCCTTGCATTGGATGTCTCCAGTAACTACAAGGCTATCTCATTTGGAGATTCCGGAGGTATGGTTTTATCGAAAGACTTTGTGGCATATTGCGAATGTGGTGATTTGGGGTAAACCTATCACTATGATAGGCACAGCCCTAAGCCCCCCCCCCAAAAAAAACAAAAAAAAAAACAGTCTCCACGTCTTATGGTTTATGGTCGCCTCAGACTCGCGCGTGAGCATTTTTTTTGGCTATGAAATGATGACCAATTGCAGCCAAAATTGCTGGATCAATTGGAATTCTGCCATGCTGTGTTTTAAAAGCCTTTTTCAAATAGGGGTATGAAGTTTGCCCGATTTGTGAGTCCTCTCTTAGTCACCATACTTTATGTATGCGAAATTTGGTCTGCTTCCAATAACGTATCATGTATTGCACTGGTTGGCCAAAAAAAACCGCTACCGTACTGATTTTGAACCTTTGAACTTTTTTTTTTTTTGGGGGTGAGGGGATCTAAATAGTCTATATGGAAGTTTGTGTTTCCAATGCAAGTTGAAAATCTCTAATCCTAAATTTGTTGTTCTTTTAAACCAGGATATGTACACATGTGGACGGACTCCGAGGAGGTCACCTTTAATGCGTTTCCGAGAGAGACTGAGTTTGCTCACCCAGTAAGCAGTTTGAAAAACCCGGTTTTAAACTTAGTAAAGGAATGTTTTGCTGATTTTCATAAAAATAAAATATAGATTAACCCTCCTACTCTAATGTATATATTATTACTGGGGTGCCATATGGTTGAAACAATATCTCCTCCACCAGGCCTATAATTTAATGAAGGCCATGGCCTCTGTTGCCCTGGTCTTGGACTTAGTGCCGCTTAACCCTAACCTTCCCAAATCATCTAAAATCCTCTTTGCTAAAGTGAAATGTTTTAAACCTTTTATATGCATATTTCCCCCACCCCCCCGGTTAGTCTGACCACCATCGACCAGTCACCATCAGCGATGAGTTTGCCTCCTACGGAACCATCCCCATGCCGTTCTGTGAGAGTCCACTGCTCTCTGATTGGTCGCAAGAGTTTTGCCATCCTGTACTGAGGTGAATAAAGCATAGGAGTTCAAAGTTCAAAGTGCATGTGTGTTTTACAATACTAAAAAAAACTTTTATAAAGGCAAATACTTTTGTTAGTTATAGACCATGTGATCTATGACATCACATGTTTACAGTAGACATTCTCCTGACGAAGATTAGAGCAGGCTAATCGAAACGTAGAGAAGAACCCGTGAAGTCCCCATGGTTCTCCCTGAACCATATTAACCTGTGAAGTCCCCATTGTTCTCCCTGAACCATATTAACCCGTGAAGTCCCCATGGTTCTCCCTGAACCGTATTTCTCACTTAGCAACAGTAGAGAAAAACAAGTTGCCCGACATTGGTTCTCCCTTGAACCATTCTAACTTAGCGACAGTTGAGATACGTGTTGTGCGACAAGGTTCTTTTCAGAACCAGTACCTCAGCTTCGCAATAGTTGAGATAAAGACATAGTGTTACCGCAAACCGCAACGATATAGACTAGTTTACAAACGTAACTAGTTTTGCGTGGAAGTGCCTCTTGCATGATGGCTTACGGCAGACCAGACAGGAGGGGGCAATACTTGTAACCATGTTTGTTGTGCACACTTCATGTAGGTAATAGACTTCTGGTATTATATACTGTCCACAGTAGATGGATTCCAGGCCTCCCAGCGAAACCTATAAAAACCTATATTTCAAAATGGGAACCTTTATTTTCCCCAAAAAACATATATTAACCTATAAAAACCTATATTTTTAATCTCCTCCAACACATTATCAACTTCCTCATAAAATCCTCATGGCTTTGAAGAAAAATCACTTTCTAAGTATAAAGAGATGAAGCCAAAACAGTAGCCAAACTGTAACATGTGTACCGCTCTTAGATTTTCTGCCGGACAGGGTATGGGGTAATGTACTTTGTTGCAAAAAGTACTCAGAAGGTAGGCAATTTACCAAAAATCTGCATAATCACACTGCATAATCACAGAAAATAACCTGTAAAAGCCAATATTTTGGTGTTTGGTAAACCTATAATAACCTATTTTTTTGCAAAAAAAAACCTATTTAAAAAAAACCTACATTTGGTAGAGTAGGCACTGGGAGGCTTGAGGTTTCCACATTTTCAGTGTTTATATATGTATAATGCAGAAAAGAAATGCCTTCACTCGAGTACTCAAAATATTTAAAGCAAGTCCACCTAATTAATATTCAGTTGATTTTATTTTATTTTTTTTTTATTTTTTTTTTTTATTTTTTATTTTTTTAATTAAAAAAAATAATAAAATTTTTCCAGACAAGCTCCAGCTGTTGATGCAGAAATCCTACGTTCCATGAAGGTAGTGCAGTTCATCGGGTATGCCCCGAACCCTGGCACTAAGAAGAGAAACCAAGTCATGTACAAGGAGGTGAAGCCGGAGAAACGAAAGGGGAAGAGCCATGTGCCTGAATCACCTCTTGGAAGAGGTTTGGAAATATATTTGATAAATAGATAAAACTAGATGCATTCATACTTAGTGAGGAATCAAGACATGCTTGTAGAAATAACCCAACGAAAATTTCAGTTGGATCAGTCCACAAATGTCTGAGAAATTATCTTCTCACTCTAGTCAACAGAGGGCAGCATTTTTTTCCCATTCTCACACAAATCAACAGAGGGCAGCATTATTTTCCATTCTCACACATAAGGCAGTAAGGCCAAAAATAAACAGTCTCTGGTCTCCGCGCGTGTCACCTCACACCTGAGCGTCGGCATTTTTAGTTTGTCCAATTGCAGCCAAAATTGCTGGATCGATTGGAAATCTGCCGCGCTGTGTTTTAAATGACTTTTTCACATAGAGGTATAAACGTTTGCCCGATTTGTTCATCCTCTCTTAGCCACCATACTTTGTGTATGGGAAATTTGGTCTGGTTCCAGTAACCGCAGATATGGCACCAATTTTGAAGCCAACCTATGACCAGAAAACAGATACTTTTTTTGGCCTATTAGAGTTGGATTTATATCTTTTTTGTGAAATATATACAGATGCAGATACACACATGTACATGGTGCCTAAGTACTACCGCAAAGTGGAGATAAAATACTCCAAACTCGGCGTGGATGACTTTGACTTCCGTCACTACAACCAGACAAACTTTGCTGGTCTGGAACCACACATCCCCAATGCATACTGCAACTGTATGCTACAGGTAGGTAACTTAGTCTGTTAATCAATCATAAAAAGGTATCGGCATGTATCTTATGTGGTCACTCCGGGTCTCTTTATGGGTGTCCACCATAGTTTCTACTATAACTGATTTGACTGTCATTAAACCCCAACCACCCCAAATCCTTCAAACTCGTTACCATTCTTGTTGTGCATGTGTACATTTGGAGTATAATGCAGTGGACTAGGTTGTTATAGCAGACTGGTACACTGAGTAGGTAATAGACTCAGGCCTGGCCGATCGCAGAGCTTGTGTCCTTGAGCAAGACACTTAACCATAATTGCTTCATCCTTCGGATGGGACATTAAGCCGTAGGTCCCGTGTACTACAAACATTAGTGCACGTCAAAGAACCCATAATGACACTTATCGTGCAAGAGTAGGGGGTTACCCCGGTGTCTCTGGTAGCTAATTGATGGCCCATTGAAAATCATCTATAGGTGACATGGTTACCATCACTAAATAAAACTTTATTATTATTAGACTCGGGAGTCGAAAGTAACACAAGTCCGCTAGCCCAAGGCTAGTGGTTTTTGCAGCGGGACTACTAGCTGCAGGGGTTTGGGTAGTCCGATGGGATAGTGAAAAAATAAATAAATAAAAGAAATACGCAAAAAGCAAGATATTGGCAAGAATATGTTGCTCACCAGGTCAAGGTTCATTTCTTTTTCATGTATTCATATTCACTTTTTTCAGGACTACTAAAAAATGAGAAGGACTGGTAAAATTTGGACATAACTAGTCCTGTGGGCTACCATCAAATTCAAGTTAATTTTGACCCCTGAGACTTGAGATAAAACTAACTGTGATCATAGAAACAATGTGGTTTCAATGGATGATTTTTTTCTTTATATTAGGTGCTGTATTTCATTGAGCCGTTAAGATGTGTGCTAGAGAGCCATCTGTGTACTAAAGAGTTCTGTCTAGCTTGTGAGATGGGATTACTGTTCTACATGTTGGATCAATCCAAGGGACAAACCTGCCAGGTATGTCTTGAACTTCGCTTAGAGAGGAGGGCCAAAGTCGTGATATAGCTGAGCCTTTGAGAAGCCTGGCCAGGCCCTGGCTTTGCCTATATAATCCCCTAGGCTGAGCGCAAACGACCCTTTACTAAATAACAGACTTGACTGACACCTCAGCTGTCTTTTGTTCACAACTGCAGCCATTGTAATGAGCTCTACTTGACTGGGCTAGGCCCTCCAGAAGCCCAGGTTATGTTGATTGGCAGGTGCTGTATTGTTACAGTATTAGGACTCGCAAAAGACAGATTAGGAGGCCGAGTAGCTGGGCCTGGCCGGGCTTCTCAAAGGCTTGGCTGTACCATGACTTTGGCTCTCCTCTATCATTTTGCTCCTTGAGGGCGCATTTGTGGACTATCTGAGATTTATGTGATGTCGTAGCAAACATACCAGTTGATACCATTGAACGGAATGTATAACCGTATTTTGTAATGTATATTAATTTCACTTGTTTTCAAGAAATATCAAAAAATAAAAAATAAATTTAAAAAAAAAAATCTGAAAGTTTCATCACATTTGTTTGAAAATGAGAAAAAGTGTTTGTTTTTCTGTTTTACAAAAAAGCTGTCTTAGTTCTAAAGTTCACAAGTCAAAATAAAATAAGTAAGAAATGAAACAAACGTGTAATTTTTATGTTTTTTAGGCAAGTAACTTCCTGCGAGCATTCCGTACCATCCCAGAGGCCTCCGCTCTGGGCCTGTTGCTAGGCGACGCAGAGGAGGCTGCTGGGAAGGCTAACTTCCCTCGTCTGATTCAGAGCTGGAATCGGTTTGTTCTTCAGCAACTCATACATGTAGGTTGTGATGTCTGACATCTTGGAACCTTTCCACACAAGTGGATCACAAAGTAGCAAACCGTGCCGCAAACTCTTCATATAGCAGATAATTGTAAAATATTGCCCTGCAAAAAATAATTTTGTGCTATTGGCCCTTAATAGCAGTCAATATTTGCTAACTATTGCCCTGAAGAAAGATAATATTGTGTTATTGCCCTGATTAGCAGTCAATATTTGTTACAAAATTTCCCCTGGTATCAGTCAATATTTGTTAACACTGCCCTGCAGAAAAAATATTGTGCTATTACTCTTAAAAGTAGTAAATGTTTTCAAACTATTGTCCTGCAGGACACAATGGAAACAGATTCAGGATTGGGAACTGAGAGGATCAAGCAGATGTTTGAATCGGAAGTGCAGACGGAAGTGAAGTGTCGATGCGGGAAGGAAACAGAGAGGAAGTCAACCAGTCTGTTGGTCACCCTCACATATCCGGAATTCCTTCCTCCAAGTAAGTATTCCCTCATCTCTAAAAATTGCAAAATGTGTTACACTGAAGTTTCCTTGCTTTGTACCTGTGTAATCTTATCACAGAACAATACTACACAGGCCTATGGGATTCAATTTGAGGCTTGTCTAAGGGAGTCTTGGTACAGCCAGGCCTTTGAGAAGCCCGGCCAGGCCCAGGCTACCTGGCCTCCTAATCTGTCTTTTGTGAGTCCTAATCCTGTAACAATACAGTACCTGCCAATCAACATAACCTGGGTTTCTGGAGGGCCTTGCCCAGCTCATTATAATGGCTGCAGTTGTGAACAAAAGACAGGTGAGGTGTCCGTCAAGTCTGCGTTAACAATAAGAGCTATTTAAGATCTATTCATTAGTAGAGGGTCTTTTGAGTTCAGCTAGGGGATTATATAGGCCTCTAGGCCTGGGCAAGGCTTCTGTAAGGCTTGGCTGCACCACGACTTTGGCCCTCCTCTGTAAAAAAGACTGGTGCCATTGAAATTGATTTATTTTTTTAAATTTTTTTTTAATGGTGATTTTGACCGGTAGTCAGGGAACCACCCTGTTTCCTTCGCAGCCTAGGTTTAACAGCCTAGGTTTAGCAGCCTAGGTTTAGCAGCCTAGGTTTAGCAGCCTAGGTTTAGCAGCCTAGGTTTAGCAGCCTAGGTTTAGCAGCCTAGGTTTAGCAGCCTAGGTTTAGCAGCCTAGGTTCAGCAGCCTAGGTTCAGCAGCCTAGGTTCAGCAGCCTAGGTTCAGCAGCCTAGGTTCAGCAGCCTAGGTTCAGCAGCCTAGGTTCAGCAGCCTAGGTTCAGCAGCCTAGGTTCAGCAGCCTAGGTTCAGCAGCCTAGGTTCAGCAGCCTAGGTTCAGCAGCCGAGGTTCAGCAGCCCAGGTTCAGCCGCCCAGGTTCAGCAGCCTAGGTTCAGCAGCCTAGGTTCAGCAGCCTAGGTTCAGCAGCCTAGGTTCAGCAGCCTAGGTTCAGCAGCCTAGGTTCAGCAGCCTAGGTTCAGCAGCCTAGGTTCAGCAGCCTAGGTTCAGCAGCCTAGGTTCAGCAGCCTAGGTTCAGCAGCCTAGGTTCAGCAGCCTAGGTTCAGCAGCCAGTTCAGCAGCCTAGGTTCAGCAGCCTAGGTTCAGCAGCCTAGGTTCAGCAGCCTAGGTTCAGCAGCCTAGGTTCAGCAGCCTAGGTTCAGCAGCCTAGGTTCAGCAGCCTAGGTTCAGCAGCCTAGGTTCAGCAGCCTAGGTTCAGCAGCCTAGGTTCAGCAGCCTAGGTTCAGCAGCCTAGGTTCAGCAGCCTAGGTTCAGCAGCCTAGGTTCAGCAGCCTAGGTTCAGCAGCCTAGGTTCAGCAGCCTAGGTTTAGCAGCCTAGGTTTAGCAGCCTAGGTTTGGTAATTTGGTACAGAAGGAAATGTGAATGGAATAACGTTTTAATTATACACATTTTGTTGCCAGCTGCTTCTAGACCTGCCAAGGATGTGTCATTTGCGTCCGTTCTACAGAACAGTATGCTTCGGGATCAGACCATGCAAGCATGGTGTGATGACTGTAACAGGTACCAGCCTACGGTAAGTAAAGACAGACAGATAGACAGTCATGGTGACGTATGGGTAGACGGTCATGGTGACGTGGGGGTAGACGGTCATGGTGGCGTGGGGGTGGACGGTCATGGTGACGTGGGGGTGGACGGTCATGGTGACGTGTGGGTAGACTAATCACCAAACAAGATACTCGAAGACACAATACAGAAATCAATCGTATTTTACTGATTTTTTTTCTCCTTGCTTCCCAGTCTCAAAAGCGTACCTACAAACGCTTACCTGATGTTTTGGCTATCAACTGTCACTTGGAGTCTAACAACGATATGGTTTTCTGGAAAGTTCAAGAACAGGTAATGGGTCACTTACCTTAAACCCAACCCCCTTCAATAACTGGCTAGACACCCTGCTCAATGCAACAACATCCATCAGTTGTCCAAGTGTGTAGCTGCCCTAACCCCCTTCAATAACTGGCTCAATGCAAAAACGTCCATCAGTTGTCCTAGTGTGAAGCTGCCCTAACCCCGTTCAGTAACTGGCTAGACACCCTGCTCAATGCCCTAACCCCCTTCGGTAACTGGCTAGACACCCTGCTCAATGCAACAACGTCCATCAGTTATCCAAGTGTGAAGCTGCCCTAACCCTCTTCAGAAACTGGCTAGATACCCTACTTAATGCAATAATTTCCATTATAGTTGTCCAAATGTGAAGCCTGCTGAGATCAACAAGATCTTATTTTTTCAACCCATTGTGATAAATCTTTATTGATTTTAAAATTGGGGCAAAATTTGTTAAAATGGTTTCCAAGTATGAATATTCCTTACATTTAATGTGCCCAAAAGTATGGAGTGTTAAAGTAGGCACCTATTTGTTGTTCCTTTCCTCAAGTATTATAGCAATGTTCTGATGGAAAAAATAAAATCCTTAAGTTACCAGTAAAATGTTGTGAAACACAGGTGATACATCTTGAATGATATAGCCCAGGTCTATGCCTAAATGCTACATGTACATTGCATTTTGAATGATATAGCCCAAGTCTGTGCCTAAATGCTACATTGCATCTTGAATGATATAGCCCAAGTCTATGCCTAAATGCTACATTTTTTTGGTTATTAATCCTAGTTCTGGTGCCTTTTTCAGACAAGTTGATGCACCATTTGAAACCATTCGTTTTGTGAAACACACCAAAGTGTAGTGTATCCACCATTCAAAACCATTTGAATGATTTATAAGCCACTGTGTAGTACATTCACCATTTGAAACCATTCGGCTATGGAAACACACCAAGGTGTAGTGTATCCACCATTCAAAACCATTTGAATGATTTATAAGCCACTGTGTAGTACATTCACCATTTGAAACCATTCGGCTATGGAAACACACCAAGGTGTAGTGTATCCACCATTCAAAACCATTTGAATGATTTATATAAGCCACTGTGTAGTACATTCACAATTTGAAACCATTCGGCTATGAAAACACCAAGGTGTAGTGTATCCACCATTCAAAAACCATTTGAATGGTAGTAAAGCTTGCTACCAACACTTTTCAAATGGTATCACCATGTGTGTACAAAACCAATGGCCATTTTGGTAAGTGGAAATTTTGAATGGTTTCAAATGGTCAAACACTAGGAGGGTTAATAAGATAAAATTTAAGAAAACTATTTTTTGTTGGTCTTTTAAAGCTTGCCTTAGCCAAGGAATCCGAGTCCCACAAGCAGCAGTTAGAAGCAAACATGGCCAGTATTAAGATGTGTCGTTATGGCCAAGCCTGTACCAGAAATGGCTGTAAATTCAGGCATATGGATGAACGAGATGCCTCAAACCCGTAAGTGATTAAAAAAAAAAAAATGGCGACAACGGACTATTTCACACAAGATTTGTTTCCGAAACGTGCTGAGCATCAACAGAAATAGCTTAAATTGTTGGTAGTCAGCAGAATTTGTAATCTACAGTTCAAGTCGATGACAGTACAATGCTTTGCCAATGAGCA
This sequence comes from Zoroaster sp. YZ-2022, assembly GCA_029582265.1. Taxonomy (NCBI): domain Eukaryota; kingdom Metazoa; phylum Echinodermata; class Asteroidea; order Forcipulatida; family Zoroasteridae; genus Zoroaster; species Zoroaster sp. YZ-2022. The sequence continues at coordinate 33,476,176 of CM055830.1, forward strand.
TATACTGCATGTACAATGTCCATAGTATGTAAAACCTAACTCACAGAAACACAAACGGATTGTATCATTTTTGGGCTGTAGAAGGTAACAGCAGAGATTAAAAAAGATTGCAACGGAAAAACCTCTGTTGTAGCAACAGTTGCTCAGTCGAATGAATTAAAAATCTGGCATTTACAGTTTTATTTATTACAACTTTTAAGAAGTAGGCCACAACCTGACATATCATCCTTCAAACTATTCAATGAATTTTCAGGTCTAAGCGCAGTAAAAGTTTTTTACAATTATTTCGCGTTAGCACAGCATGAAAATAAAGATCTTGTTTTCCTTTCTGCCGGTTGCACCTCAAGTCAAACCACGTCCCGTAGCCTTAGATCTCGAGTGTCTTTCGCAGAATCCTTGCTGTCCCTAAGAGTGACGCCTTCTGTAGTAATTCCACTCTAACAGATATTATATAATAGATAAAACAAGATTATTTTTTTTCCATAACTGATTCTAGTCTCCTTCAGGAAGAGAACAAAGCATCTTGGCTACCTCATGGTCTGAGAATACAGCTGAATAAAAATGGCACAATAGATATACAAGAAGTCAGAGATGAGGTTAGTAAGCACCCACTAAAGAAGACCCAGGCCCAATTTCATAGAGCTACTAAGCAGAAAATATCGCTTAGAAAATTTATCTGCTGAGCAAAATTTAGCTGAGAACCTGCCAGAAACATTACGTGACAATTTTGGCTGGTAACCTATTTTTGCTAAACCCTTTCATTACTGATTTGTTTCAACAGGATGTCCCACTGGTTACCGAATTCCCTGCCCAGTCATGCATGAATTCACACATTATTGCACAACAGTATACATCCATTTTTCATCATTTTTCATCATGAAGAATTTGTTGGAGAAAGATATATTCAATGAAATTATTGTTGCTTACAAAATTCTCTTTCATATGATACCAAAATCATTGGCATTGCGTATAAAATGATCAGGTTATTTATTTTACTTCCCCTGACTTTGTTTCACAAACACGGAGAGCATTTTGTACACAAGTGTATGGCGTTCCGTAGCACAAATGGCTATTGAAAGGATTGACTTGTATTATGTCTGATTTCTATAATAGCAACATGTAGGTTGGGCTATACCATTAGAAAGATACGGAATCAGTCTTTCCAACCATATATAGCATGGGTATGGACTGCAAAGAAGGGAAAAATACAGCTGTTTTAAAAGCTGGTCATGATACTCCCAATTAAGTGCTGTGTGTGTGGTGACCTTGGTCGACTAAAGTCACCAATGGTAAGCAACAGGGGATATGTGTGTTGTCGACTAAACTTGCCAATGGTAGTGAAAGGGTTAAGCATATCTTTTCTGTGCTTAGCAAATTTGTGTGTTTAGCAGCTATGTGAAATTGCCGTTGTAAGTGGAGTGTGAATTAAGCTGAGAACCAGAGCTAGAAATAGTATACATCATCGTGTGACCGGCAAATGGTCGTAAGCAATTTAATGTGCAAAATTGTGTTTCAACAAAACTGGGTGTGAAAATTTGGTCGTTTTTCTGCCATTTATAAGTCATTGTAGGACAGTAAAATTCTGCACGAGAATGGAAAAACGTGTCCTGGGAGTAATTCTAGCAACGAATATATAACAGTTATGCCTTACTTTTTTTTCAAAGGAACTATTTTATTGCTTATGACCTTCTCCTGGGACAAAAAGTTGTACTTTGTGTGCCTGGAAGAAGGTCGTAGAGCATTACGACCTTCTTCTGGGCACACGACAACATTATGTGACAATTTGGATGGTTACCTGTTTTGCTTTGGTGATTACCTGAGTTATGAAATCACTGAATTATAAACAATCTTCATGTCAGCGACACAATGAAATAAGCTGAAACTATCACTGGTTGGTTTATATGTATATATATCTTGATTCGTATAAAGTATAGATGCGTAAAGACTGTTTGCGGTGACACCATGTAGAAATTCTCTTTTGAGTAGTAAATAGTTCTGAAAAGAACTGGTTGGTACAACTCAACGTTTTGATCAGTATGCTCTGATTGTCTTCAGGAGAAATAGTATAGATGCATTTTACCAAATTTCAAACTGTTTATTTAATTTTATTTTATTAAATTTTTTTGTTCAGGAAAAAGTTGATAATTCCTCTGGTTATGTGAATTACTATCTGCACGCATCCATTGGTCATATCAGAGATGTACGTACTGGAGGAAACCTTATTGCTCACACGCAGGTCGGTAAAACCTACCACAAACGCAAAGAGGTAAGTGTCAATTGTTACGGTCACAGTTTGTGTCCCTTAGTTATTTCAAGCTCATGTTCACTGAGCCGTTAATACTTTCGTTTCAAGTCCGTGTCACAAGTCGAGTTTATGTCCAAGGCACAAGTTAGTTTCAAATTTACATTTTGCAAGAATAGAAAATATCGGATTCAGAAGTCCAATATTTCATTTTTACTTGTGCTGATTCTGCCACCATTACAATTTTATCATGTGCATGATAAATATTTTACAGTTCTTTGAGCAGAAGAATAATTGATTGTTTGCTATGTGTATCCTGTATACAGGGAGTGACACACATGCAGTGGTATGTCTTCAATGATTTTAGCATTGAATCTATTGAGAAACATGAGGTGGTGCAGTTTAATATGGAATGGAAGATACCATGCGTCTTGTACTACATGAGAGAAGATATTAATGACCATTATGACATCAAAAGTAAGAAATTTCTGTTTATCATTTCACTTAGTAAGTTCAGTACAGTGCCACTGAGTTAATCACAGAGTTCATCTAAAATCAGCACTCCGATTCCATGCCCTGTTGATCATGATGATATTGTCCCTTATCTTGGCAACCTTTTAGGTCTTGTGCCACATATTATCTTAGGGAGGAGGGCCAAAGTCATGGTACAGCCAAGCCTTTGAGAAGTCTGGCCAGGCCCAGGCTACCTGGCCTCCTAATCTGTCTTTTGTGAGTCCTAATCATGTAACAATACAGTACCTGCTAATCAACATAACCTGGGCTTCTGGAGGGCCTAGCCCAGCCAAGTAGAGCTCATTATAATGGCTGCAGTTGTGAACAAAAGATAGCTGAGATGTCAGTCAAGCCTGCGTTAACAATAGGAGCTATTTGAGATCTACTCATTAGTAAAGGGTCTTTTGTGCTCAGCTAGAGGATTATATAGGCCTCTAGGCCTAGGCAAAGCCTGGGCCTGGCCAGGCTTCTTTAAGGCTTGGCTGCACCATGACTTTGGCTCTCTTAAGAAATATCTAAATTTGTATGAAAATTCTTCTTGAATTCCTGAAACAATTCACTGTTTGTTTTGCAGTCAATTCACCCATTGACCACACTGTCCTACAGCCAGAGGCATCCTTATCACAAGGTGCCCTCAGTCACAGTACATTCACCCCACTAGACCTGGAGGAGCTACCCAAGGAAGGAGACATCGTTGGCATTGATGCAGAGTTTGTCTCCTTGAATCAGGTAAGGAAAGGCATTGACCCTATCGCTGTTTGCGTCTTAGACACGCCCCAGTGGTTGCTAAGTTTTCTCAGTGAAGCTAAGGGTGGGCATGGACTTTGGCCAAATCTTGATTGTTGTATTGTGAATCAAGTCACTTCTATGAATTACGCTTCACATTTTCTTGTAAAAATATTTTGTTTTCCCAATTTTATTATCAACTAATGGGAACTATCTGTGAATCTCAAATGATCAGCTCCATGCTTGACCTGTTGAAAGCCCCTTAGAATATTACTGGTTAACCCTCCTACTCGCTGAACTTTAGTGGCAAGTAGCTGTAGAGGTTAAAATCAGTCAACTGACTGTTTTGACTGTTGACCCAAATGTGCACACAGGGGCATTTTTGACTGGTTTTTACTGTCATTTGACCATCCTGAACAATTTTTTTTTTTTTTTTTTTTTAATGAAAGGTTGCCAAGGCACAAGGCTCTTAAATGCCACTCAATGTGCAGGCTAGAACTAAATGGGGGGGGGGGGGGGGGATAAAAAACCAAATAAAAATACACTCAAAAGTGGAAATTTACTGTCACCTGACACTTTTCCGTCAATACTTGGAGCTTTCCCACCTGACTGAAAGATTACTTCATTCTAATACCAGACAATGCTTTTACCAGTCAAAACGGTGAACTCATTTTGACCTGTAAATGTACTTAAGGTTTGACAGTGTTGGACTTTTAAGTGCACTAGATATACCTTGGCAAGTATATCAACATTTTCACTGATTTTTGACCCTTGCAGTCAGAGGAGTGTTAATGTTCACTTCAGTCATATTCAAGGAATAAAGGTTACCATGGAAAAGTTTTCACAGACTATTTAAAGTACTTATTGCATTATATGGACTCCAATCTACAATTGTTGATTTGGATGAGTGGGAGTATTTTTACTGATTATTCTTAATGATTTATTTCATGTTATTAACGAACAGGAAGAAGCAGAGATTCGTAGTGATGGCACACGATCAACCATAAAGCCAAGCCAGATGTCAGCAGCTAGAATCAGTGTCATCCGTGGCGAGGGACTGCGAACGGGCCAACCGTTCATTGATGATTACATATCCACCCAGGAACAGGTCAGAACATGCACACTCATATAATATTAATATTTCATGTAAATGGCCCAATGCACTTTACATTATTTCCCCTGGTCACTGGGTCAATATCATTCCTGTAATCTTTCTCAGCTCCCTGGGGAATATTCAGCCCATTATGTGTAACGTTTAGCCGCTACAGGGCTAATCAAACACAATTACCATCTCTACCCTCACAGGTACCCATTTATACTCTTGGGTGAAGAGAAACAATGTTCAGTAAAGCCTTGTGATCTTGACGCAACCATCTCCTTTAACCCTAACTCTACCCCAAATCAATCAAAATCCACCACCTGGTTTTGCTTGATTTTGGCAGATTCAGTACTCCACACAGTATAGCCCAGTGAATGTGTACCAAATCCATCAAATTCCACCGGCTGCTTTTGTTGGATTCAGGACTGTGTATAGCCAAGCCATGGATGCTTTGCATTTGCTACTGTACCATTTCCATCGAAGTCCAACAATTGGGGTACCTTTTTACTGCATGTTGATGGATTTGGGAAGTTTCGTAGCAAAAATGCCTAGGGAATTAGGGCTAAGCATCTGACCTTTCTCAAGATCACCACCCTGTCCGTATGTCAGTCTCTAAATTGATTCCTTTCCCCTTCTCCTCTCAGGTGGTTGACTACCTGACCAAGTTTTCCGGCATCAAGCCTGGTGATCTGGATGCTACCATCTCCTCCAAGCATTTAACCACTCTCAAGGCGACCTACCTCAAGCTTAGGTATCTCATCGACTGTAAGGTCAAGTTTGTAGGTCACGGTCTGCGCAAGGATTTCCGAGTGATCAACCTTTTGGTAAGTGGATTAGGAGGTTTGTGATCAGAATGAAGGTAATCTACAAAGATTTGGTTGGAGGTTGTGAGAGTGAGCGGGTGTTTTAAACTTTGATAAGGTGTCTTTGAAGTTATGTTGAAGTGGCTTTCCATAATTGCATTCAGGGAATCATTAGTTTGTTACTGGATCTCTCTGTGCATGAGCTTTAGAGGGCGCTTCTTGTTAGATCATCGCTGATCGATAGGGTAATGGTAAAACCAAGATTCTGACAACTATTGTGTGAAATATTTCCTTTCAAAGTATTTGTTTTCCTTTCTAAAAGGAAATTATCAATGTTCCAATAAAAATGAACAAATCCGGAAATTGCTGGTAAAACACGGGCAATACATCTTGAAAGTGAACCTGGTTTTATTGTACATTCTAGATGTTGCTTCCATTTTTATAATGTGTTTTTTGATTCCACACAGGTGCCACACAAGCAGGTGATCGACACTGCAGCTCTCTTCAACCTTCCCAAGCAAAGGATATTATCCCTGCGTTTCCTAGCCTGGTTCTTCCTTGGTGGGCACAAATCACTTCTTTTCAATTTCACATTCATTCCAACGTGCAATTTTTGAAATTATTTTACCATAACGATAGCACCTGAGATGGAAATATTTCAAGGGATGTTCGAAACCATCATCAACTTTACGTAAATATGTTATCAAATAACATTTTTGTTTGCATCTATTCTCTCTCCTGATTGACCAGGTATGAACATCCAATCAGAGACTCATGACAGCATTGAAGACGCCCGGACGGCTGTCCAGCTCTACCGCAAGTATCTAGACCTGACGAAGGACGATCAGGAGGAATGGCAGAAGGAATTGAAGCGTCTTTACAGCGAGGGACGAAGCTTGCAGTGGAAAGTTCCTGGATCCACTTGAGTCTTCACATCCAATAAACTCAACCCAAGTAATTTCATGGTTTGTCACAGGGAGACCAAAGTGACTTATCGCGGCTGTGACTTACCGCACCGTCAAATTAAACTTGCCAGAAATATTAACGTTGGACAGTGTTTTCTTTTTAGTGGCATTGTACTCTACTACATGAAATGTTCGATACAAATATGTTGGTAGGGCCAAAAATAAAAGTCTCTGGTTTCTGGTCTCCGCGTGCATCGCCTCAGACCCATGCATCAGCATTTTTAGTTTTCTTTTACTTTCCTATGAAACGATGTCCAATTGCAGCCAAAATTGCTGGATTAATTAGAATTCTGCTGCGCTGTGTTTTAAATGACATTTTCACATAGGGGTATGAACGTTTGCCCGATTTGTGTGGCTGCTCTTAGCCACCATACTTTGTGTTTGGGAAATTTGGTTTGGTTCCAATAACCGTGTATCAAACTTCAAAGTCACGGCACCGATTTTGAAGCCCAACTATGACCGGAGACTTTTATTTAGCCTAACATGTGTTTGTGACAAAAATATCCAATGAAATTAATCCATTTGAGGTGCTCAGATGTCCAAAAAAAGAATTGTATTAAGTATCTTGTAAATAATTTCATTCCAATTCAAAATAATACATCTCATTCCAGTCTTTCCGCATTAAATGTAAAATTGTTTAATGTATAGCTTGAAGAGTTTGCATACTCCAAGAAGCAGTCTTACATCACCAATTTCATATATTCCCTTTAATTTCCAATGATTTTACAGGGTAATTTTCTAAAATGTTTTGAATAGTAAACTGTATTCTCCATTACACTCTGTAGCAATTTAACGCAATTTTGAGAATGACAAATTTGTTTGTATAACTTACGGTTTCATTTGAATGTTTGCTAAACTTAATCAAGCAAGTGGCCATTTGAAATTGAATTTGGAGCAAGTTATTTCATCGTAATTTTAGAGAAGTCCAACACTCATACAGTTGTTAACGGACCCCCCCCCTCCCCCCCCAAATCGTCAAAAGATTCCTGGAACACAATGAAGACACAATGGGAGGGGGTGCACTCTGCCACATATCAAGCATCATATGAAGGAAGACCTCACCCCCTATGTGATATAGCAAGTGTTAAAACTGGGAAATGTATGCACTGTCAACTGATATTATAGTGTACCAGACATTACTGGGATGAAACTGATATAATAGTGTACCAGACATTACTGGCATGAAACTGATATTATACCAGACATTACTTGGATGAAACTGATATAATAGTGTACCAGACATTACTGGCATGAAACTGATATTATACCAGACATTACTGGGATGAAACTGATATAATAGTGTACCAGACATTACTGGCATGAAACTGATATACCAGACATTACTGGGATGAAACTGATGTAATAGTGTTACCAGACATTACTGGGATGAAACTTGCAAAAGGCCAAGGTAAAACAAAACAGTCGCTGGTTCCTGTGCATCTGCATTTTTGGTTTTCATTTTTTATTTTGTTTTGCTATGAAACGATGTCCAATTTCAGCCCAAATTGCTGGATGGATTGGAATTCTGCCACCCTGTGTTTTAAATAACTTTTTCACATAGGGGTATGAATGTTTGGTCTGGTTCTAATAACGGCACATACATGTATTACGTATTTCACTGGTTGGCAAATATATATTTTAATTAAAAAAAGGCACTGATTTTGAAGTTGACCTATGACCAGGATCCGGAGACTTTTTTGGGGGCCTAATAATTGGTGATTATTATTTCCTCTGCAATATTTTATTGAAGCAACTATCTGATCAAAAAATACAATTACTGTGAGATTTTGTTTTTACTTAAGCACACATCATGTACATACTGATTTGTTGTCCCAGTTGCTAACAAAATCAGAGGTGAGATTTGTAAATTGTTGAGATTTGAGATGTTTTGCTACTTCAAACATTGTTTACACAGCTTTGAAATTATAAGTACATGCAAGTAGCACTGATCAATTGGACCTGTAAATATGCTGTATATAATAAAAAGGCAGTTTTCCTTAAATGCAAATTCATTCCCAATGTATTTTGTCAATATTTCGGTGAAATGTTTGTAGCAAATAAACAATTTAGTGTTAGTGAAAACTGGAGAAACCACAAGGGGAAAGCCGTTTTTTCAAATTTTGCAAAATTTGTTTAAATTCCTTAGATGTTACATGGGGGTAAGCCTTGCATTTTATTTTTAAGGCAAACAATGAGAAATCCTGTTTTTGTCCCCTCAAAATATATTAGAGCAAACTGGAAAAATCACAAGGGGTAACCCTTGCATTTTATTTTGGGACAGAAAAGGCAACAATAGGGGGAAAATCACAAGGGGTTAACCTTGCCCTAAAATAAAAATGCAAGGTTTTACCCCTTGTGATAAAATGTAATACACAAATTCTAAATAGCGGAATACAATTCCCAAAGTATGTTGCAGAAACGCCACATAAAGGTTTATATTTGGAATCGCGTTGAAGATGTTAAAATAGTTCCAACTTTGTGGACTCTCACAACAGTACTTGCTTATAGCAGAAGCCTCGTGTACAATATGAATTATCGGACGATGAGGAAAGAATGTCGAAACCCAACCGCCACTTGTGCACAATGTCCAAGCATGTGTTTTAGCAGATGACAAAATGGCCAACATCTCACTGGATGTGCATACATTCATTGCTCAAAATCTCCCAAAATATTGTTTCCAATCCTCACGTGACTACATTTACCTCTTAAGTGTGTCCTCTATCATCTTTTAAAGGAAAATCTGTGATATTTGTTCATATTTCAAGAACAGTGGTGGTTGTATTGTACATTATTTCCAAATGTTGTCTGCACTTATCATCACTAGATCGTGCTCAGGATATTACGCCATCTATAAATTAATATTCAGAATAACCAAAATCCCGGGTGCCCCCATTCAAAATATTGAAAAATAGGTCCCCATTTGAGGCTGTATTGACATTCCCACCTAGAAAAAGTGATGCAAGCCCGAGTTCTCCCCTGAAAATTGTACTATAGTTACGCCACTGCTTGTCGTGGTAGCTCAAATAATCGGCCTTCCCGCCAGCGTATTTTTTTTTTACACCGCAGCGACGGGTTTTGTACGCATTTCGCCCTTGTGTCAAGACTATGAACCCATTCAGCACGCATGCGCGCGAAGGGAATTTCGACACGCAAAAAAAACCTACCATCAACGGCGAGGGAATGGCTCCATGAGTTCCACTGCAGAGCGCCATGGTCGACTGCAGCTTAGAGTTTTTTATCGTCGCGCGCCTAGGGTTTCGTAGTCTCTCTCTCAAGACCGGAATTGGCACTTTTACTGCACAAAACCCGTCGCTGCGGTGTAAAAAAAAAAAAAACGCTTCCCGCCAACTGGTCACTGGTAACTAGTTAGATGAAGCAGTAAAGCGTTATGGTATCGCTGGGTTTCAGTGCAGGGAATCTGGGATGGACTCAGTCGCCCAATCACAATAATTATTTTAAGTAGTTTAAAATTCAACTCCAAATTAACTACCAACACGGATTGGTGGCGCAATCACATTTTGTTTAAATTTCATTTTTTTGGACAATGCTTGTTGCTTTCATTGAAGCTCCAATCATTTTTGTTAAATGCCAGATGATGCAATAGTCTAATCGTTAAGTTGCCAGGCTTCGGTATTGACGACCTGGGTTCAAATCCCAGCGGTGCCATGTCGCTTTTTCTTTTTCATTTAAAATGGTTATGCAACCATTTAAGTAGTTTAAAATTCAACTCAAAGTACCAACAGGTATTGGTGGCGTAACCCGCTGGTGTTGGGTTTGGTGCAGGAGACCCAGGTTCGAATCCCAGTGGCGGCACTATTTTATTATTAAATGATTACGCACTCACGATTCATTTAAGTAGTATTAAATTCAACTCCACATACCAACAGGATAAATGGCGCAAGCCGTTGGTCCACTGGTCTGTCAATTGCGACAGTTCCAGGCTGGTACGTCCGGGTTCGAATCCTGCTCCTGAGACACAGAGACATGGCAGCTGCTGGCTGCGGCAATGGCTTGGGGACCGCCATGTCTCTCCCCTGAAGGTTAGAGCGTGGAGGAAATGTACGGACGGGGGAAAAGGAGGGACCGGGAGGGTAGCGACCTCCCAGAAGGGTGCTATGGTGATCATCATGCCGGGGTGTCACGGACTTTGAGTCATCCGAATACCTGGTCGACACTCTGACTAACTCTCCGCACTTTTTTACAATAATTTTTTTATCCCCAGATACAAACACTATATTGCGTCTGTATTCCGTCTGAAGTATGAGACATTTTTAAAAATTCCATTTTTAGGCCAAATTTGTAACTCGGTGGATGTATTCTGCAGACCCACGGCTTCATTCTGTGTAATTTCGAAGAGAATCGGAGACATTTTATTCGAGGTGAAAAAAACGTCAAGGGGTACGTACCCCTTGTAGTTTTTGCCAAATTTGGCCTAAAAATGGAATTTTTAAAAATGCCTTATACTTGTTTGAGAGACGTGATACAGTGCTTAGGTCTCATTTTTCTTAATTTGAGCCGCCTATCTTTCCAACTTTTTCAGAAAATCAGTATTTTATGAAAAATTTGAGTGAAATAGTGAAATAAAAAATTGGTCCAAATAGACTATAACTCAGTGGCTTTATTCTGCAGACCGAGTGGTTCATTCTGTGTAATTTTGAAGCGAATCGGAGACAATTATTTTTCCAAACTTGGCCTAAAAATGACATTTTTTTCAAAATTATTAATATTTGCTGGAGGGACGTAACAGAGTGCCTAGAACACATTTGTGGTAATTTGAGTCGCCTATCTTTCCAAGTTTTTAAGAAAATCAACATTTTATGAACAAATATAGGTAAAATTTCAAAATTTCAAACTTGTCCAAACAGGCTGTAACTCGGTGGCTGTATTCAGCAGACACATTGGTTCATTCTGTGGAATTTTGAAGCGAATCGGAGACAACTTTTTTAGAGGGTTTTCCTTGTCGTTTTTTCCAAATTTGGCCTAAAAATGACATCAATTCAAAATGATTAAGACTCGCTGGAGTGACGTAACAGAGTGCCTAGAACACATTTGTGGTAATTTGAGTCGCCTATCTTTCCAACTTTTTAAGAAAATCAATATTTTATGAACAAATATAGGTAAAATTTCAAAATTTTAAACTTGTCCAAACAGGCTGTAACTCGGTGGCTGTATTCTGCAGACACATTGGTTCATTCTGTGGAATTTTGAAGCGAATCGGAGACAACTTTTTTAGAGGTGAAAACAAAACGACAAGGGGTACCCCTTGTCGTTTTTTCCAAATTTGGCCTAAAAATGACATTTTTTCAAAATGATTAATACTTGCTGGAGAGACGTAACAGAGTGCCTAGAACACATTTGTGGTAATTTGAGTCGCCTATCTTTCCAACTTTTTAAGAAAATCAATATTTTATGAAAAATATAGGTAAAATTTCAAAATTTTAAACAGGCTGTATGTAACTCGGTGGCTGTATTCTGCAGACACATTGGTTCATTCTGTGGAATTTTGAAGCGAATCGGAGACAATTTTTTTAGAGGTGAAAAAAACGACAAGGGGTAACCCTTGTCGTTTTTTTCCAAATTTGGCCTAAAAATTACATTTTTTCAAAATGATTAATACTTGCTGGAGAGACGTAACAGAGTGCCTAGAACACATTTGTGGTAATTTGAGTCGCCTATCTTTCCAACTTTTTAAGAAAATCAATATTTTATGAAAAAATATGGGTAAAATTTCAAAATTTTAAACTTGTCCAAACAGGCGGCTGTATTCTGCAGACACATTGGTTCATTCTGTGGAATTTTGAAGCGAATCGGAGACAACTTTTTTAGAGGTGAAAACAAAACGACAAGGGGTACCCCTTGTCGTTTTTTCCAAATTTGGCCTAAAAATGACATTTTTTCAAAATGATTAATACTTGCTGGAGAGACGTAACAGAGTGCCTAGAACACATTTGTGGTAATTTGAGTCGCCTATCTTTCCAACTTTTTAAGAAAATCAATATTTTATGAAAAAATATAGGTAAAATTTCAAAATTTTAAACAGGCTGTAACTCGGTGGCTGTATTCTGCAGACACATTGGTTCATTCTGTGGAATTTTGAAGCGAATCGGAGACAATTTTTTTAGAGGTGAAAACAAAACGACAAGGGGTAATACTTGCTGGAGAGACGTAACAGAGTGCCTAGAACACATTTGTTGTAATTTGAGTCGCCTATCTTTCCAACTTTTTAAGAAAATCAATATTTTATGAAAAAATATAGGTAAAATTTCAAAATTTTAAACAGGCTGTAACTCGGTGGCTGTATTCTGCAGACACATTGGTTCATTCTGTGGAATTTTGAAGCGAATCGGAGACAATTTTTTTAGAGGTGAAAAAAAAACGACAAGGGGTACCCCTTGTCGTTTTTTCCAAATTTGGCCTAAAAATTACATTTTTTCAAAATGATTAATACTTGCTGGAAAGACGTAACAGAGTGCCTAGAACACATTTGTTGTAATTTGAGTCGCCTATCTTTCCAACTTTTTAAGAAAATCAATATTTTATGAAAAAATATAGGCAAAATTTCAAAATTTTAAACAGGCTGTAACTCGGTGGCTGTATTCTGCAGACACATTGGTTCATTCTGTGGAATTTTGAAGCGAATCGGAGACAATTTTTTTAGAGGTGAAAACAAAACGACAAGGGGTACCCCTTGTCGTTTTTTCCAAATTTGGCCTAAAAATGACATTTTTTCAAAATGATTAATACTTGCTGGAGAGACGTAACAGAGTGCCTAGAACACATTTGTTGTAATTTGAGTCGCCTATCTTTCCAACTTTTTAAGAAAATCAATATTTTATGAAAAAATATAGGTAAAATTTCAAAATTTTAAACAGGCTGTAACTCGGTGGCTGTATTCTGCAGACACATTGGTTCATTCTGTGGAATTTTGAAGCGAATCGGAGACAATTTTTTTAGAGGTGAAAACAAAACGACAACCCTTGTCGTTTTTTCCAAATTTGGCCTAAAAATGACATTTTTTCAAAATGATTAATACTTGCTGGAGAGACGTAACAGAGTGCCTAGAACACATTTGTGGTAATTTGAGTGGCCTATCTTTCCAACTTTTTAAGAAAATCAATATTTTATGAAAAAATATTGGTAAAATTTCAAAATTTTAAACTTGTCCAAACAGGCTGTAACTCGGTGGCTGTATTCTGCAGACACATTGGTTCATTCTGTGGAATTTTGAAGCGAATCGGAGACAGTCTTCCCCTCTTCCTTCGTCAAGCTTCTTCAACCAGTTCTTTCAAACAATTACTCAAAATCTGTTTACACTCTAATCCCATTTTAATTTTGTTGAGCGCCATGAGCGTCACTACGTGATGGATTTGTGCGCTATATAAGAAGCCACTATTATTATTTATATTTTTCTAAATATGACTTAAATCTGCCGTTGAGAGGTTTAAGGATAACAATGGGTTCATTGTCGATCGATAAAAAACATTATTTAATTTAAAGAAAAACCTACCTAAGTGTTGTCTCGATCCTCTGCTTATGCATACAAAAATTACCAGCGTTACTATATCTATTCTTTTAGTGTAATTTTGAAGCTAACCGTTGACAACATTTTTAAAGGCTAATGTAAAAAATACAATTATTAGACCTAATATAAAAATTAAAAAATTTAATACGATTAAAAACATTTCCCAGTTGGGGATTTCTATCAAAAATGGTGTTTCTATGCCCTGTTGATCGTGATGATGTCCCTTTAAAAACACTAGCTACAACTACTGTAAAGGGTTTCTAATGAAGTTTAAAAAAACAATTAATTTAATGTTTTTTAAAAACAATTTATTTCATTCCAAAAATCATTTAGTATTATTCCCTATACTCTAAAACGTCACCAAAACAAATATTGCCTTGATCCTACCCCTATAAACCCTAACAACCCCTAACTCTAAATCCTAACGCTAACCCTATCCATGGTGATTTCTTGGTTTGAACCCCTGATATGGAGGATTTTTTAACCGCTTCATTTGTACACGTTGAATAGCGCGGGGTGAACCCGGGATATGGACGATTTTTAACAGCTCGTATTGTACACGTTGAATAGCGCGGGGTGAACCCGGGATATGGAGGATTTTTAACAGCTTCATTTGTACACGTTGTATAGCGCGGGGTGAACCCGGGATATGGACGATTTTTAACAGCTCGTATTGTACACGTTGTATAGCGCGGGGTGAACCCGGGATATGGACGATTTTTAACAGCCCGTATTGTACACGTTGTATAGCGCGGGGTGAACCCGGGATATGGACGATTTTTAACAGCTCGTATTGTACACGTTGAATAGCGCGGGGTGAACCCGGGATATGGACGATTTTCAACAAGCCCATTTGTACACGTTGTATAGCGCAGGGTGAACCCGGGATATGGACGATTTTTAACAGCTCGTATTGTACACGTTGTATAGCGCGGGGTGAACCCGGGATATGGACGATTTTTAACAGCCCGTATTGTACACGTTGTATAGCGCAGGGTGAACCTTCAATATCTTTCATATTGGGGGTTCACCCCGCACTATACAACGTGTACAAATGAAGCGGTTAAAAAATCGTCCATATCAGGGGTTCAAACCAAGAAATCACCATGGATAGGGTTAGGGTTAGGATTTAGAGTTGGGGTTGTTAGGGTTTATAGGGGTAGGATCAAGGCAATATTTGTTTTGGTGACGTTTTAGAGTATAGGAAATAATATTAATTGATTTTTAGAATGAAATTATTTTTTTGTAAAAAAAAAAATAATTAAAAAAGGAAAGTTCATGAAAGACCCTTAGTAAGTAGTCTTGTGTTCTGCTATGCATTATATATATTTATCTTTTTGTTGAATTTTGTTGAAGGAGAAATATATATTTTTCCAAATATGACTTAAATCTGCCTTTGAGAGGTTTAATGATAATATGCAACCCTTTGTCGATCGATAAAAAAACATTATTTAATTTAAAAAAAACCTACTTAAGTGTTGTCGCGATCCTCTGCTTATGCATACAAAAATTACCAGCGCTATATCTCTTCTTTTAGTGTAATTTTGAAGCTAATCGTTGACAACATTTTTAAACAAACCCCTAAACGTCATCAAAACAAATATAATCGTGTACGTGCATGATGAGTTCGGATTTTTTAGGCCAAATTTGGAAAAAACAAAAAAAAATTGTCTCCGATTCGCTTCAAAATTACACAGAATGAACCAATGTGTCTGCAATGTGTAATTTTGAAGCGAATCGGAGACAATTTTTTTTCGAGGTGAAAAAAACGACAAGGGGTACCCTTGGCGTTTTTCCAAATTGGCTAAAATGACATTTTTTCAAAATGATTAATACTTGCTGGAGAGACGTAACAGAGTGCCTAGAACACATTTGTGGTAATTTGAGTCGCCTATCTTTCCAACTTTTTAAGAAAATCAATATTTTATGAAAAAATATGGGTAAAATTTCAAAATTTTAAACTTGTCCAAACAGGCGGCTGTATTCTGCAGACACATTGGTTCATTCTGTGGAATATTGAAGCGAATCGGAGACAACTTTTTTAGAGGTGAAAACAAAACGACAAGGGGTACCGCTTGTCGTTTTTTCCAAATTTGGCCTAAAAATGACATTTTTTCAAAATGATTAATACTTGCTGGAGAGACGTAACAGAGTGCCTAGAACACATTTGTGGTAATTTGAGTCGCCTATCTTTCCAACTTTTTAAGAAAATCAATATTTTATGAAAAAATATGGGTAAAATTTCAAAATTTTAAACTTGTCCAAACAGGCGGCTGTATTCTGCAGACACATTGGTTCATTCTGTGGAATTTTGAAGCGAATCGGAGACAACTTTTTTAGAGGTGAAAACAAAACGACAAGGGGTACCCCTTGTCGTTTTTTCCAAATTTGGCCTAAAAATTACATTTTTTCAAAATGATTAATACTTGCTGGAGAGACGTAACAGAGTGCCTAGAACACATTTGTGGTAATTTGAGTCGCCTATCTTTCCAACTTTTTAAGAAAATCAATATTTTATGAAAAAATATAGGTAAAATTTCAAAATTTTAAACAGGCTGTAACTCGGTGGCTGTATTCTGCAGACACATTGGTTCATTCTGTGGAATTTTGAAGCGAATCGGAGACAATTTTTTTAGAGGTGAAAACAAAACGACAAGGGGTACCCCTTGTCGTTTTTTCCAAATTTGGCCTAAAAATGACATTTTTTCAAAATGATTAATACTTGCTGGAGAGACGTAACAGAGTGCCTAGAACACATTTGTTGTAATTTGAGTCGCCTATCTTTCCAACTTTTTAAGAAAATCAATATTTTATGAAAAAATATAGGTAAAATTTCAAAATTTTAAACAGGCTGTAACTCGGTGGCTGTATTCTGCAGACACATTGGTTCATTCTGTGGAATTTTGAAGCGAATCGGAGACAATTTTTTTAGAGGTGAAAAAAAAACGACAAGGGGTACCCCTTGTTTTTTTTCTTCCAAATTTGGCCTAAAAATGACATTTTTTCAAAATGATTAATACTTGCTGGAGAGACGTAACAGAGTGCCTAGAACACATTTGTGGTAATTTGAGTCGCCTATCTTTCCAACTTTTTAAGAAAATCAATATTTTATGAAAAAATATGGGTAAAATTTCAAAATTTTAAACTTGTCCAAACAGGCGGCTGTATTCTGCAGACACATTGGTTCATTCTGTGGAATTTTGAAGCGAATCGGAGACAGTCTTCCCCTCTTCCTTCGTCAAGCTTCTTCAACCAGTTCTTTCAAACAATTACTCAAAATCTGTTTACACTCTAATCCCATTTTAATTTTGTTGAGCGCCATGAGCGTCACTACGTGATGGATTTGTGCGCTATATAAGAAGCCACTATTATTATTTATATTTTTCTAAATATGACTTAAATCTGCCGTTGAGAGGTTTAAGGATAACAATGGGTTCATTGTCGATCGATAAAAAACATTATTTAATTTTAAAAAAAAACCTACCTAAGTGTTGTCTCGATCCTCTGCTTATGCATACAAAAATTACCAGCGTTACTATATCTATTCTTTTAGTGTAATTTTGAAGCTAACCGTTGACAACATTTTTAAAGGCTAATGTAAAAAATACAATTATTAGACCTAATATAAAAATTAAAAAATTTAATACGATTAAAAACATTTCCCAGTTGGGGATTTCTATCAAAAATGGTGTTTCTATGCCCTGTTGATCGTGATGATGTCCCTTTAAAAACACTAGCTACAACTACTGTAAAGGGTTTCTAATGAAGTTTAAAAAAACAATTAATTTAATGTTTTTTAAAAACAATTAATTTCATTCCAAAAATCATTTAGTATTATTCCCTATACTCTAAAACGTCACCAAAACAAATATTGCCTTGATCCTACCCCTATAAACCCTAAAAACCCCTAACTCTAAATCCTAACCCTAACCCTATCCATGGTGATTTCTTGGTTTGAACCCCTGATATGGAGGATTTTTTAACCGCTTCATTTGTACACGTTGAATAGCGCGGGGTGAACCCGGGATATGGACGATTTTCAACAAGCCCATTTGTACACGTTGAATAGCGCGGGGTGAACCCGGGATATGGACGATTTTCAACAAGCCCATTTGTACACGTTGTATAGCGCGGGGTGAACCCGGGATATGGAGGATTTTTAACAGCTCGTATTGTACACGTTGAATAGCGCGGGGTGAACCCGGGATATGGACGATTTTTAACAGCTCGTATTGTACACGTTGAATAGCGCGGGGTGAACCCGGGATATGGACGATTTTTAACAAGCCCATTTGTACACGTTGAATAGCGCGGGGTGAACCCGGGATATGGACGATTTTTAACAGCCCGTATTGTACACGTTGAATAGCGCGGGGTGAACCCGGGATATGGACGATTTTTAACAAGCCCATTTGTACACGTTGTATAGCGCAGGGTGAACCTTCAATATCTTTCATATTGGGGGTTCACCCCGCACTATACAACGTGTACAAATGAAGCGGTTAAAAAATCGTCCATATCAGGGGTTCAAACCAAGAAATCACCATGGATAGGGTTAGGGTTAGGATTTAGAGTTAGGGGTTGTTAGGGTTTATAGGGGTAGGATCAAGGCAATATTTGTTTTGGTGACGTTTTAGAGTATAGGAAATAATATTAATTGATTTTTAGAATGAAATTATTTTTTTGTAAAAAAAAAAATAATTAAAAAAGGAAAGTTCATGAAAGACCCTTAGTATTAAGTAGTCTTGTGTTCTGCTATGCATTATATATATTTATCTTTTTGTTGAATTTTGTTGAAGGAGAAATATATATTTTTCCAAATATGACTTAAATCTGCCTTTGAGAGGTTTAATGATAATATGCAACCCTTTGTCGATCGATAAAAAAACATTATTTAATTTAAAAAAAACCTACTTAAGTGTTGTCGCGATCCTCTGCTTATGCATACAAAAATTACCAGCGCTATATCTCTTCTTTTAGTGTAATTTTGAAGCTAATCGTTGACAACATTTTTAAACAAACCCCTAAACGTCATCAAAACAAATATAATCGTGTACGTGCATGATGAGTTCGGATTTTTTAGGCCAAATTTGGAAAAAACGTCGTTTTTTTCACGTCGAAAAATTTTTTTTCTCCGATTCGCTTGAAAATTACACAGAATGAACCAATGTGTCTGCAATGTGTAATTTTGAAGCGAATCGGAGACAATTTTTTTTCGAGGTGAAAAAAACGACGTTAGTGGACTAACGGCTTGCGCCATTTATCCTGTTGGTATTTGGAGTTGAATTTAATACTACTTAAATAAATCGTGATTGCGTTATCATTTAAAAATAAAACATTGCGGCCACTGGGATTCGAACCCGGTTCTTCTGCTCGAAACCTAACACCAGTTGGTTGCGCCACCAATCCCTGTTGGTACTTGGAGTTGAATTTTAAACTACTTAAATAAATCGTGATTGCGTAACTATTTAAAATGAAAAAGAAAAAGCATCGTGGCATCGCCGGGATTGGAACCTGGTTGGTTAGTACCGAAGTCTGGCGCCATAGGCATAGACTATTGTATCATCTGATACCAATGAAAATGATTGCAGCTTTACTGAAGGGAGCAAGCTGGGGTAAAAAAAATAATAAAATAAAATTAAAAATGTCATTGCGTCACCAATCTGCGTAACCATTTAAAATGAAAAAGAAAATGATTCATGTCACCTCCGGGATTTGAACCTGGGTGTGTAGTACCAAAGTCTGGCGCCTTAACCATTGAGCTATTGCTTCATCTGATAACTACTGAAAATGATTGCAGCTTTACTGAAGCTTTGGTCAAAAAAAATTAAATAAAATAAAAATGTGATTGCGCCACCAATCTGTGTCGAGATTTAAGTTTGAGTTGAATTTTAAGCTACTCAAACTAATTAATGGATTGTGATTGCGCATTTGAGTGCATCTCAGGTTCCCTGAGCGACACTGGCTTGACCAGGCAGAGATTATTAATGTTTTTTCTTAAAAACATTGGTCCCTGCAGAATGAATTTTCACTATTTCCTTGTTAACATTACCTGAAACTTTCATATTTTTTGTTAAATGTAAGAATACTTTTAAGCAAAATGTGCGGAATCATCGGTCCAGCAAGTTTGGCTGCAATTGGACATCGTTTCATACATGGACGGATCATCATGAGCACAGGTCCTGGGCACAAATTCACCACGGGCCCATACACGCGCATAATACTACTAGTACTATGCTTTTTTTTTTTTTTTTGAAAACCAAGGGCCCCTATTGGCTCCTGGGCCCGGGGCACGTGCCCAGTTTGCCCGTGCGGTAATCCGTGCATGGTTTCATATTGTTTTTGGTAAGTAAGATGGTTTAAGATGCCTTTTGAGGTAGACTGGGTAATAACTATGGGCACAGTCGAGACGCCTATTGTTCCCAAACTTTTTTTTAAAGTTACGCAAGCCCCCAAGTCCAATTATTGTAAACAAAAGTGCATCAGAAACAAAATCACCTCAAATAATTATGTATTTTACTGGAAAATACATTAATAACTGGAATTGTGTTGTAAATAAAATGTTGCCCAAATGATGTTATTTTTTCCAAACTAAGTCACTGTTTATATTTTTAAAGAAGTTTTAAATGACAATGAGTTGAATGTTGATCCATACTTTTTCCAGGGATTTTTGTTTTAATTAATTAAAATTTATATTTATTTTCAAGAGGCTGAATTAATTATGGCATTTCCCATCAGCATCAACCAAGTGCGACATCTACAAGATTGTTAACTTGTAAAATGCGAAATTGGGTTGTTTCCATGGAAACCTGATTATGAGGATCATGTTCAGTGTGTTTCAAGCACTTCATGTACAGGCAGCTTCCAAATTTATCACTCTCAGAAGGTTGAAAAAGCTCAATCACGGCTTGGTAAACAGTAGCTCTGAATTTACTTATTTTATTAATATATTTGTCACCAAGGTTCCCATGGTAACATGGCTATTTAAAGCATTATCTATGCTGGTATCAAATAACAACAGATCCCTCTGTAACTGAATTTCCTGAATTTGATATAAAATACTAAAATATTACCAAAGTTGTGGTTACTATTGCTATTGTAAAACAACAAATTGGTTAATTTCCATAGCAACAGGATAATGATGTATGTATAACTTCCTCAGAGATTGTACATATATTGAAATATATAGGTTAATAAAATATGGATTAAGTTTTGCAAAATAAAACAACAAATTACAGATGTTATTTTTTTAATTCTTTTAATTTATTGTACTTATTCATGTCATGTTTCCACAGCAACGGTTTTCATTCAGCAATAATGATATTAGTCTATAGACCTTTTGTCATTCTTCTAATGTCACAAGTTTTGTTCAAATCCAAAAAGAAATAGAGTAGATAGACAGCATTCATTAAAATAGTATGCTAAACAGTGCTGCTGCCTTTCCTATTCCCCAAATAAATAAGAAATGTGTATTTTTTTTAGTTTTTAAAATTGTTTTATCTCAGCGATGCTAAATCCAATTTGCACCCAATAAAGTGCACTAAATTTAATCATTATCAGCATTAAATGAAATATTTCAAAAGATATCACTTGATGCAGTGGGGCACCTGAAAACCCTAATTATACAATGGGTTAGCATTGCGTATTTGAAGACAAAATTCGCTGTATCTACACTTTCCATCTCTCTTGCTACATGTACAAAGAAAATACAAACAAACATTCAAGTAACAATTTGAATATTTATAACCTCCTAAATATACAATGATAGTCAAGTAAAACTCTCTTTAATACAACAGAGACCCATGATGAATGAATGCAGTGCTGGGGCAGAAGGGGTCGCTGTCACCCAGGGTACTCCCCAATGGTACCCCGGCAATCTCAATCCTATATGTACATTAGTAATGCAGAAGGGGTCGCTGTCACCCAGGGTACTCCCAATGGTACCCAGGCAATCATATGTCCACTGTACATAGGATTGAGATTGCCTGGGTACCACTGAAGAGTACCCAAGGTGACAACAACCCCTTCTGCATTACTAATGTTTGAATAATACCTATATATTTGAATAATACTGTAAACATAGCAGGGCCGAAAGGGTCGTTGTCACCTAGGCTACAACGACCCTTTCGGCCCTGCTATGTTTACAGTATTATTCAAACAAAAATGAAAAAAAATTCATGTCGCTACTTATATTCAATTGACCATTTTATACCCGTTGGTAGTCAAATACAACACAATTTACAATGGACACATCAAATTCAAGATGGTACAATGCTATGCCAATGAGCACTTACAATATGTACTCCATGTACAATGTCCATAGTACTTACAATCTAATTCACAGAAATAGGTATACATGTACATGTTTTATCATTTTGGGCTGTTAAACCAACAAATCTATGAAATTAACATCACAGATTACACAATTTCAATAGAAATCCTCCACTTTGTAGCTATAGTCGCTCATACAGGTTGGATTCATTCAAATTAGCTCAAAATATGTCATTTACCATGTTGTGAACAGCAGCAAAAGCTCCAACATTTGCTGCCATTTTATCTCACTACCAACAAATATCACCAAATTTACGTGAACAATATGCTGCATAAACAGGCTTAAAAACAGTTACAAATCAGAGTGCTATGTGAAATGGTCACTGCTTTTTTTTGCCAACCAGTTAAATATGTGATACATTGTATACGCGGTTATTGGAACCAGCCCAAATTTCACATACACAAAGTATGGTGGCTAAGAGAGGCCTTACAAATCGGGCAAAAGTTCATACCCCTATGTGAAGTCGTTTAAAACACAGCACGACAGAATTCCAATCAATCCAGGAATTTTGGCTGCAATTTGACACCGTTTCATAGCCCCCCAAAAAATAAAAAATAAAACTAAAAATGCCAACGCGCAGGTCTGAGGCGACACATGACCAGAAACCAACACAACAATTCTACCCCTTGCCCTAAAAAGGTTTAGCAATGACATGTCATTTGCTCATTTATAAAACACACAGCTGTTTATGAATATGTGGATGGCAACTAGGCAGTCCTTATTAAATGGATGGTACGACTTTAATTTTTGGTAACATATTTCCAAACGATTTATCATACATGTAAAACTAACCTGTGAAAGATTCATCACAAAAAATGCTCACGTTCAAACAACAAATTACAATACAAGTTTTTACAAACAGTTTCTGAATGACAACTTTTGTAAACTTATTCGACATACATTTAACAATTGTTCAGAAGAAAAAAATTCCCAGGATAATTGATAACTTAATTAGATAACAAATGGTTAATTTAATAATTTGGTTAACTGAGACTAATTGTGGTGACACCATGTGAAATTCTCTATTGAGAAAAAAACTGGAAGTTGTAACCTCCAGTTCTTTTCAGAACTAATGACTACTCAATAGAGAATTTCACATGTGTCACCGCAATTAGTCTTACTTATCCTCTTCACCATGCAAAGCTACAAGCTTTACCTAATAATCTGGTTATTACCAATGCTATTATCTATGTTGTACTTTCCCTATGCATCTACAGATAATGTATAAACCTTAAGTTGAAACCTGAAGTTGAAAACCAGTCTAATGATTATAATAATAATGAATATTTATAAGGCACACAGATCAGTGGGAAAAACAGTGAAAGGGATCAGCTATGGTGAGAATCACAGTGTTTGAAAACAAGACAGAAAACAGGTGTCTTGAGATGACGTTTGAAGACTCTTGACTCCTCGGTTATCTCTGGTCCATCTCAATAAATCATTTTCAAACTGTGGCCATCTTTGTCATATTCCCTATTCGTATGATAATGATTATAGTGCTGCTTCTCAATGGGGGCCAGACTATTTTTCCTTTTAGCCTTGGTTTGATCAGAGGGTATGGAAGAAAGTCAGAAAGCAAATATAGTCAGAGGCTTCTACTAATGTGAGTGCAGCTAATATTTCAGCCTGTGGTCATGCTTGTACCCATTCGCAATTAAGGATTTACCGATTACATGGCTTTCTACCAATTAGATTTCTGTGCTGACCCTATGAGCAGAGAATTCCTAGTTTGGCAGTGCCATGAAATTGAGGCCCGATGGTAGCTCGAAGATCTAACTTCACGCTTTGGGGCTGGTGAAAGATGCCAGAAAAGGCCTCTCAGTTTTGGAAAGATTCAACTTTGATCTTGGTAGCCGGTCGCAGACAGGGGACCAGTCTACCCTGGAGATCTCTTCTAGTGAATGGTAGATGGCAATGTGAAGATGACATGACCACATCAGATGTAGTTCTTGATTTTAGTAATGAATTACTGATATTAGGGAGATCTAGACTGATTACTGTCTACTATATACACACACATGTCTGACTATATATGTAATATATCTAAAAACGTGAGATATGCATGTGGTATCTACACATCTATATCTTTCTATACTCAGTTTTAAATGGTCAGGGTAAGGTAGAATATTGCTTAGTTTATTTGTTGATTTTATTCTAGTCAATAGAGGGCGGTATACATTTTGTTAACAAAATACATGTGACGTCACATTCGTATTACATTGCACACATTTATTCTCCATCTTCATTAGATGAAGACGATAGTGAATAGGGAGGGCAATCGCCATACACCAGACTATTTGGTGGTCAATCTCCAGATAGCTATCCCAATTGAAACCACTGCCACTCCTATCGTCACCGGACTCAGCAAGTGCTTTAGTGCCCGGTTGCCCTTGGGTGTGGTCGGTGAGTCCTCTAAGTCAGCAGAGGGTGGGCGTGTTTCTCGTCCATTAGTGAGCTCCTCGTTGGTGCTGACACTGCTATGCTGAACAACTGCAGGATTGCAGAATAAACAATTTGTGATTTTAAAATTGTTGTTTTCTCTCCATCTCTCATATTTTTCTCCATCACCTTCTGGACAAATCCAGTTTATTCTCCACCTTCCTTATCCTTTTCTTGACCACCGTCTTTGTTCTCAACTGACTTTTTAAATATGAATCACGTAAATTTAAGAACATTTCCTTTTTTATCAAAACACTGCTAATTGATTTCATTTTTTCCCTTACATCGAACATTGCTATTTCACTTGAAGACTGACAAATCAAATTCCTTAAAATTACAAATATGTAATTTTACAGTAAATTTGTCCCAAGATGAATATATGGTAGGTCCTGTTATACATTTATTTGGGCACTAATTAACTATTCAATCAAAATTCTGACAATAATTTTGGGATATATCACATTTAAAAGAATTGTTTTTTCTTTCTAAAAGAAAATTAGCAGTTTGCTGGAAAATTGCTTGATAATGATGATTGTCAATTGGCAATAATGATAATTACCAGAGTTAGATGCTTGACTTGGTCCCCAGATATCCTTCTGGGATGCCCCCTTTGCCTTCATTTCCTCCAAGAAGACAGCCCAGTCTGGTTCCGTCCTTGGAAGAAGGATCTGCATGTGGTTCCAAAATCTGAAACAAAAAGAGAATGTTTTCTTTTAACGATAGGTCATCTGTTTTAAAATCATCAAATAAACCAAAGTGGGCAACTGACTTGGTACATCAATTAATTTTTTGAGTGACCAATGGAAAATTATAACAATTGACTTCTTAGGCCCCCCCCCAAAAGGTCTCCAGTTTCTGGTCATCAGTCGGCTTCAAAATCGGTACAGTGACGCGTTTTTTTTTGGTGGTCATCTTTGTTTTTTTGCCAATGGGGAAATACGTGATAGATTGTATATGCGGGGACCAAATTTCCCATATACAAAGTATGGTGGCTAAGAGAGACCTCCCAAATCGTGCAACATTCATACCCCTATGTGAAAAAGTTGTTTAAAACACAGCACGGCAGAATTCCAATCGATCCAACAATTTTGGCTACAATTGGACATCGTTTCATAGAAAGTCCGAGGCGACACGCACGGAGATCAGAAACCACAGACTTTTTTGGGGGCCTTATCTGCGACCTACAGATTACCTTGATGTTCTTCTTTTTGTGTTTTTGCGTAGTTATTTGGAGGTAGCAGGTTCGAGTTTGAGGTCGCTTTGGTAAATTTTGCTTATATACCCACAGAGAGCTACCATAAACGTCATTTCCTACACACAATTTGGTTTTAAATGATACTGTCTCAAAACTACAGGTTAGGAGAGTTTTTTGTTCTGATTGGTCAAGCAAAATAATCATTTCACCAATCACAGACAGACTTACAGATAATGGAATGTGTCGGGTTCTCTGGAGATCCTATTGTTGAATCCGATGTAAAGATTATCCCAGAAGCGACCCTGTCTGACTGTCTCTCGATGAACACCAATTCTGTTCTCCATCTAATGGTTGATTCAAGTATTTATAAAGAAAGATAAATTTGATTATATATTTAATGTAATTACAGAAGTAATATTTGTAGCTTTGCATGGTGAAAAGGATAAGTAAAGACTGGTTTGTGGTGACACTATGTGAAATTCTCAATTTAGTAGTAATTAGTTCTGAAAAGAACTGGAGGTTACAACTCAACGTTTCGATCAGTATACTCTGATCGTCTTCAGGAGAATGCTCCTGATCAGAGCATACTGCAGGGTTGTGCTTTGACAAAAGTAACAAATCCTGAATAATGGGTAGTGGGTCTGGGTATCCCTTTGGTCTAGAGGACAAGCCCCCTGAACCTCCTGTGGGTAGTGGGTCTGGGTATCCCTTTGGTCTAGAGGACAAGCCCCCTGAAACTCCTGTGGATAGTGGGTCTGGGTCTCCCTTTGGTCTAGAGGACAAGCCCCCTGAACCTCCTGTGGATAGTGGGTCTGGGTCTCCCTTTGGTCTAGAGGACAAGCCCCCTGAACCTCCTGTGTGTAGTGGGTCTGGGTATCCCTTTGGTCTAGAGGACAAGCCCCCTGAACCTCCTGTGGGTAGTGGGTCTGGGTATCCCTTTGGTCTAGAGGACAAGCCCCCTGAACCTCCTGTGGGTAGTGGGTCTGGGTATCCCTTTGGTCTAGAGGACAAGCCCCCTGAACCTCCTGTGGGTAGTGGGTCTGGGTATCCCTTTGGTCTAGAGGACAAGCCCCCTGAACCTCCTGTGGGTAGTGGGTCTGGGTATCCCTTTGGTCTAGAGGACAAGCCCCCTGAACCTCCTGTGGATAGTGGGTCTGGGTATCCCTTTGGTCTAGAGGACAAGCCCCCTGAACCTCCTGTGGGTAGTGGGTCTGGGTATCCCTTTGGTCTAGAGGACAAGCCCCCTGAACCTCCTGTGTGTAGTGGGTCTGGGTATCCCTTTGGTCTAGAGGCCAAGCCCCCTGAACCTCCTGTGGGTAGTGGGTCTGGGTATCCCTTTGGTCTAGAGGACAAGCCCCCTGAACCTCCTGTGGGTAGTGGGTCTGGGTATCCCTTTGGTCTAGAGGACAAGCCCCCTGAACCTCCTGTGGGTAGTGGGTCTGGGTATCCCTTTGGTCTAGAGGACAAGCCCCCTGAACCTCCTGTGGGTAGTGGGTCTGGGTATCCTTTGGTCTAGAGGACAAGCCCCTGAACCTCCTGTGGGTAGTGGGTCTGGGTATCCTTTGGTCTAGAGGACAAGCCCCTGAACCTCCTGTGGGTAGTGGGTCTGGGTATCCTTTGGTCTAGAGGACAAGCCCCTGAACCTCCTGTGTAGTGGGTCTGGGTATCCCTTTGTCTAGAGGACAAGCCCCTGAACCTCCTGTGGATAGTGGGTCTGGGTATCCCTTTGGTCTAGAGGACAAGCCCCCTGAACCTCCTGTGGATAGTGGGTCTGGGTATCCCTTTGGTCTAGAGGACAAGCCCCCTGAACCTCCTGTGGATAGTGGGTCTGGGTATCCCTTGGTCTAGAGGACAAGCCCCCTGAACCTCCTGTGGATAGTGGGTCTGGGTATCCCTTTGGTCTAGAGGACAAGCCCCCTGAACCTCCTGTGGGTAGTGGGTCTGGGTATCCCTTTGGTCTAGAGGACAAGCCCCCTGAACCTCCTGTGGGTAGTGGGTCTGGGTATCCCTTTGGTCTAGAGGACAAGCACCCAGAACCTCCTGTGGTGTAGTGGGTCTGGGTATCCCTTTGGTCTAGAGGACAAGCCCCCTGAACCTCCTGTGGCTAGTGTGTATGGGTATCCCTTTGGTCTAGAGGACAAGCCCCCTGAACCTCCTGTGGATAGTGGGTCTGGGTATCCCTTTGGTCTAGAGGACAAGCCCCCTGAACCTCCTGTGGGTAGTGGGTCTGGGTATCCCTTTGGTCTAGAGGACAAGCCCCCTGAACCTCCTGTGGGTAGTGGGTCTGGGTATCCCTTTGGTCTAGAGGCCAAGCCCCCTGAACCTCCTGTGTGTAGTGGGTCTGGGTATCCCTTTGGTCTAGAGGACAAGCCCCCTGAACCTCCTGTGGATAGTGGGTCTGGGTATCCCTTTGGTCTAGAGGACAAGCCCCCTGAACCTCCTGTGGATAGTGGGTCTGGGTATCCCTTTGGTCTAGAGGACAAGCCCCCTGAACCTCCTGTGGATAGTGGGTCTGGGTATCCCTTTGGTCTAGAGGACAAGCCCCCTGAACCTCCTGTGTGTAGTGGGTCTGGGTATCCCTTTGGTCTAGAGGACAAGCCCCCTGAACCTCCTGTGGATAGTGGGTCTGGGTATCCCTTTGGTCTAGAGGACAAGCCCCCTGAACCTCCTGTGTGTAGTGGGTCTGGGTATCCCTTGGTCTAGAGGACAAGCCCCCTGAACCTCCTGTGGGTAGTGGGTCTGGGTATCCCTTTGGTCTAGAGGACAAGCCCCCTGAACCTCCTGTGGGTAGTGGGTCTGGGTATCCCTTTGGTCTAGAGGACAAGCCCCCTGAACCTCCTGTGGATAGTGGGTCTGGGTCTCCCTTTGGTCTAGAGGACAAGCCCCCTGAACCTCCTGTGGATAGTGGGTCTGGGTCTCCCTTTGGTCTAGAGGCCAAGCCCCCTGAACCTCCTGTGTGTAGTGGGTCTGGGTATCCCTTTGGTCTAGAGGACAAGCCCCCTGAACCTCCTGTGGGTAGTGGGTCTGGGTATCCCTTTGGTCTAGAGGACAAGCCCCCTGAACCTCCTGTGGGTAGTGGGTCTGGGTATCCCTTTGGTCTAGAGGACAAGCCCCCTGAACCTCCTGTGGGTAGTGGGTCTGGGTATCCCTTTGGTCTAGAGGACAAGCCCCCTGAACCTCCTGTGGGTAGTGGGTCTGGGTATCCCTTTGGTCTAGAGGACAAGCCCCCTGAACCTCCTGTGGATAGTGGGTCTGGGTATCCCTTTGGTATAGAGGACAGACTCTCTACATCACCACAAACAAGAAACTAAAGGGTTGGACACAATACAGGCTACTTCTTTCTCTCCTTGGTGGCTACTCCTCTTCCTTCAAGAAAATTTTGAGGCAATGGGGGATTTGTAAAAAAATCCTGAAATCCTGTATTAATTTTATTCACCAAAACATGTCTCAAATTTGGTTAAAAAAAGGACAAAAACTGGCCACAGAAAGAGAAGCTAGAAGACGGCAGACATTGATCTTGATATAAACACAAAGGGAATACAACACAGACTGAACTGTGACCCGACCTCAATGTAGCTGTGTTCTCTCAGGGGGCGTTCTGTTGGGAAGGTCGGTTCTTCCCCGACAAAATCCACCATGAAATCGTAGCCACCCACGACGGGTTGAAAGTCATCATCTCGTTCGATCATCTGGAAAACAAACACAGGGTTAAAGATTTTGGTATGGAAACGATGATTAAGTTAACCTTCCATCAACCTGCAACATCAACAGGGGATCTCAACCAGCCAACTGGGCCCAAACAGCTGCAAAGCAAGGATGTATTGCTTAGCAAATTTATCCGCTAAGCAAAATTTACTTGAGAACCAGCCAGTAGCAATATTATGTGACAAACTGGCTGGTTACCTATTTTTGCTAAGCATTAGTTTTCTGTGATCAGACATTTGTGTGTTTAGTAGCTGTATGATCAGACATTTGTGTTTAGTAGCTGTATGATCAGACATTTGTGTGTTTAGTAGCTGTATGATCAGACATTTGTGTGTTTAGTAGCTGTATGATCAGACATTTGTGTGTTTAGTAGCTGTATGATCAGACATTTGTGTGTTTAGCAGCTGTATAATCAGACATTTGTGTTTAGTAGCTGTATGATCAGACATTTGTGTGTTTAGCAGCTGTATGATCAGACATTTGTGTGTTTAGTAGCTGTATGATCAGACATTTGTGTGTTTAGTAGCTGTATGATCAGACATTTGTGTGTTTAGCAGCTGTATGATCAGACATTTGTGTGTTTAGTAGCTGTATGATCAGACATTTGTGTGTTTAGTAGCTGTATGATCAGACATTTGTGTGTTTAGTAGCTGTATGATCAGACATTTGTGTGTTTAGCAGCTGTATGATCAGACATTTGTGTGTTTAGCAGCTGTATGATCAGACATTTGTGTGTTTAGCAGCTGTATGATCAGACATTTGTGTGTTTAGCAGCTGTATGATCAGACATTTGTGTGT
The DNA here is from genome assembly GCA_029582265.1 of Zoroaster sp. YZ-2022. Lineage (NCBI taxonomy): Eukaryota > Metazoa > Echinodermata > Asteroidea > Forcipulatida > Zoroasteridae > Zoroaster > Zoroaster sp. YZ-2022. The sequence goes on from CM055830.1 coordinate 33,506,515, forward strand.
TTAGCAGCTGTATGATCAGACATTTGTGTGTTTAGCAGCTGTATGATCAGACATTTGTGTGTTTAGCAGCTGTATGATCAGACATTTGTGTGTTTAGCAGCTGTATGATCAGACATTTGTGTTTAGTAGCGGTATGATCAGACATTTGTGTGTTTAGCAGCTGTATGATCAGACATTTGTGTGTTTAGTAGCTGTATGATCAGACATTTGTGTTTAGCAGCTGTATGATCAGACATTTGTGTGTTTAGCAGCTGTATGATCAGACATTTGTGTGTTTAGTAGCTGTATGATCAGACATTTGTGTGTTTAGTAGCTGTATGATCAGACATTTGTGTGTTTAGTAGCTGTATGATCAGACATTTGTGTGTTTAGTAGCTGTATGATCAGACATTTGTGTGTTTAGCAGCTGTATGATCAGACATTTGTGTGTTTAGTAGCTGTATTATCAGCCATTTGTGTTTAGCAGCTGTATGATCAGACATTTGTGTGTTTAGCAGCTGTATGATCAGACATTTGTGTGTTTAGTAGCTGTATGATCAGACATTTGTGTGTTTAGTAGCTGTATGATCAGACATTTGTGTTTAGTAGCTGTATGATCAGACATTTGTGTGTTTAGTAGCTGTATGATCAGACATTTGTGTGTTTAGTAGCTGTATGATCAGACATTTGTGTGTTTAGCAGCTGTATGATCAGACATTTGTGTGTTTAGTAGCTGTATGATCAGACATTTGTGTGTTTAGTAGCTGTATGATCAGACATTTGTGTGTTTAGTAGCTGTATGATCAGACATTTGTGTGTTTAGTAGCTGTATGATCAGACATTTGTGTGTTTAGCAGCTGTATGATCAGACATTTGTGTGTTTAGTAGCTGTATGATCAGACATTTGTGTGTTTAGCAGCTGTATGATCAGACATTTGTGTGTTTAGTAGCTGTATGATCAGACATTTGTGTGTTTAGTAGCTGTATGATCAGACATTTGTGTTTAGCAGCTGTATGATCAGACATTTGTGTGTTTAGTAGCTGTATGATCAGACATTTGTGTGTTTAGTAGCTGTATGATCAGACATTTGTGTGTTTAGTAGCTGTATAATCAGACATTTTTCCTGCTGAGGAGCTACCCTTCCTAGTGGTTTGCACTCTGTTGTTTGTTTGTTTTTTCCATGCAAAAACATGCAATCTATCAGTCACACGTAGTTCCACAAGTCAGAATTTCAGTATATTTTATTTTGGCATAAACATTTTTTAACAATTTTCATAAATGTTTCTCAAAGGAAAATTAAAAAATTTTTTCCAGAAACATTTCCCCTCCCTGGCCTTCACATTACAATTTTCTACAAGTATCCACGTCTTGTTTGTCTGTGGTCCTCACCCTAATAACCAGGTTATAGTTCTTGAAGCCTGTCCACTTATAGTAGAACTGAATCCACTCTGGGTATGCAAATATCTCATCTTCTATGTTCTTGTTGATGTCATTCAAGTACTTCTCAAAATTCCAGCTGATATAGAAAGAAAAACTACAGCGATATTGATAAACATTTATTTAACCCTAACCATAACGGATGTAACAATAATAATAATAATAATGTGTGGACTTATATAGCGCACGTATCCACCAACTGAGTGGTGCTCAAGGCGCATTATATTATTACCCCTGCTCATAAATCATTCCTGAAACCATCTCGGCTCCCTGGGGAGTAGGCTTGGGCGGTTCCGGCGGGTACCCGGTTCTACCCGATTCCAAATTGAGAATCGGAACCGCGGTTCCACTCTTTTAAAGAACCGGGTACTCGCAAGAGTCGGTTCCGGAACCGAGTCCTTCAAATACCCGGTTCCCAGAGCCGGCTGGGAGCCGAGTCCCAGAGCCGGCTGGGAGCCGAGTCCCAGTCAGAGCCGGCTCCAGCAAAATACCCGACTCTGAGGACCAACCCGGCTCCAATTGAAATACGCAGTTTTCTGAGCTCCAACTCTATAGAGCCGAGAACCGGCTCCAGTCAAAATACCCGATTCTCTTTGATGAGTGACCGACAAAATGTGTAGACTGCAGCAAACTTGGGAAGGTGCCACACACACAACTGATGCAAACCGCAATGTCTGTGCATTCGTAGTATGCATTGTGTGTCACCGAGTTGTTTATAAATTTGTCCCGTAACATGGATACTTTGGTCATGGAGATGTTAACAATTTTGTTAAAAATGTTGACAGCACGTGTCTTGGGAAGTGGAGTGATCAAGGTGGCCCCGTAATATGGATTAAACTTGTGACGAAGTTAATAGTCGTGTTGCTAGTGTTCTTTATGTACTTTCAATATGGCATGGACGGAAGTACGGTACCTTGTGTATTGGGGGTGGTACAATTGCTTAATTGCACTAACCCCCGTTTATAAATTGGCCCCCTAACATGGATACTTTGGTCATGATGATGTTAAAATGTTGACAGCACGTACGTGTCATGAGAAGCGGAATGATCAAGGTGGCCCCGTAATATGGATAATCTTGTGACGAAATTAGTCATGTTGCTAGTGTTCTTATAATGTAATTTCAATAAGCATGGACGGTAGTATGGTACCTTGTGCATAGGGGTGGTATACTGTATTTGCTAATTGCTCCATCAACCCCTGAAGCATGTGCATGCAAAGCCATGGCATGTACTACCACTGCTTGTAACGTTGTTTGCTAACGGTAGGATAATGGAAGCAAATCTCTAATTTAGCTTAACGTTTCCAAAAAGTTTCTTTAAAGTTTCTGAAACATATTTTAAATTAAACAACATTATCATCACTGCATTTACGGTTGAAAATTGAAACTCCTTCGTTTCGTATCAGGGACACAACGAAGTTGAATAGACCGTATGTTTTATTATTTTCTGTAATCCTTATGTTTTTCTTTGAATCTCTTGGAACCGGTTCCGACTCGGAACCGAGTCTTTTTTTGGAACCGAACCGGTTCCAGAAATTGTGGAACCGCCCAAGCCTACTGGGGAGTATACAGCTCAATTGCTGCCATTACAGCACATATAGGGCTAATCAACCAACTCTGCCCTCACAGGTACCCATTTAACCCCTGGGTGGAGAGAAGCAATTATGGTTAAGTGTCTTGCTCAAGGACACAAGTGTCACGGCCGGGATTCGAACCCACATTCTGCTGCTAACACCAGAACTTGAGTCCGGTAAGCTAGACCGCTCGGCCACGACACTCCACAGAATGCAGAATGCACTTGATGTAAAAAGTGAGTAGAGAACAAATGATATTTGATCTTGTTGCACTAGACAGTCTTCACACAACTGATGGATGTTGTTGCATTGAGCAGGGTGTCTAGCCAGTTAGTGAAATGGGGTTAGGGCAGCTACACACTTGGACAACTGATGGATGTTGTTGCATTGAGCAGGGTGTCTAGCCAGTTAGTGAAATGGGGTTAGGGCAGCTACACACTTGGACAACTAGTGGATGTTGTTGCATTGAGCAGGGTGTCTAGCCAGTTAGTGAAATGGGGTTAGGGCAGCTTCACACATGGACAACTGTTGGATGTTTTTGCATTGAGTAGGGTGTCTAGCCAGTTACTGAAGGGGGTTAGGGCAGCTTCACACTTGGACAACTGATGGACGTTGTTGCATTGAGCAGGGTGTCTAGCCAGTTATTGAAGGGGGTTAGGGCAGCTTCACACTAGGACAACTGATGGATGTTTTTGCATTGAGCAGGGTGTCTAGCCAGTTACTGAAGGGGGTTAGGGCAGCTTCACACATGGACAACTGATGGACGTTGTTTCATTGAGCAGGGTGTCTAGCCAGTTATTGAAGGGGGTTAGGGCAGCTACACACTTGGACAACTGATGGATGTAGTTGCATTGAGTAGGGTGTCTAGCCAGTTACTGAAGGGGGTTAGGGCAGCTTCACACTTGGACAACTGATGGATGTTTTTGCATTGAGTAGGGTGTCCAGCCAGTTACTGAAGTGCGTGGGCAATCTACCGATTGACCACTGTGGCTGTCAATCAGAATCAAGCGTTTGGAATATCAACTTTAATTTACACTTTCTGACATCTGAATTAAAAAATTTCTTCGCTTTATAAAATCTTTTTTGTGGGTCGTCTTAGTCAAACACAGGCAATATATCTTTAACATATCACAATGGGCAGTTTTTTATCCTTTGTCACATCATTGGGCATACATGAAACAAAATAATTTGCTCACCTCGTCTTGTATTTCCTGGTACCTCTTGGAGGGTCTTCAATAGAGTCACTAAATAAGTTTAAAGTAGAGAGAGAAAAGAAACAAAAATCCTGGAGAGTAATCAGCCCATATGTGCAACATTTTTTGGTGCTACAAGCCTAATCAAACACAATAATCACCTCTGCCCACACAGACACCCATTTATACTCCTGGGTGAAGAGAAGTAATTATAGTGAAGCGTCTTCCTCAAGGACACAAGTACCACGGTCGCAGCCAGGATTTGAACCTACATACTCATCTCAGCCATCAGAACACAAGTCCAATGCACTGAGCCGCTCTGCCATGGCACCCCATGGTGGTATTAATTGGCATTACCTGTCCCCTTGGATAGCCTTCTGAAGATCCAACACAGCGCCTGGGCTTGGGTTCCATGTCTTGATTTCAGGCGAGTACTTGTTGATCAGGGCGTTCAGCGTGTCAGGGTCATTCTTCGTATTGGTTGTCTTGATATAACTGACGAGGTGATGGAAAAACAAAGCATTTGTAACACCAATTCATTACATACAAAGTGTGCCAATTGTGAAATAACCTAGTCCACGTCATTGTGCTCCAAGAGCAATATATTCCAGCTGTTCATGATGTTCTCTTCCACATACTGTTGTGCGAGGTCTCAAAAAGAAGCAGAGTACTTAACGAGATGTACTTAACGAGATGTACTTAACACATGTGCGTTTAATGTGTAGTGTGCTGTTATCATGCCTTCAAAGTTATTATTGATGGTTTATTAAAATGTGACAAAGCAGCCTGTAAGCTGAACACAGTCAAATTTACATATTTACACAAAATTATATATATAAATTGTTCTATCATAAAACTTAAGGAGAAATTAAAAACATATAAATGTACGAAAAGGGAAGGCGGAGAGCAGGCAAGTGGAAAGGTTACAGGGAAATGAGAGAGGGGGACAACAGGGAGGAAGGCTGGGTAAATTAGGGGGTGAGCGGGCAAGTGGAAAGGTTACATGGAAAGGGAGAACAAACTATAAACCACTATACAAATTTACAAATTGGATGTTATTGTGGGAATCTCAGATGTAGCCAAGTTGCATTTAGTTCATATCCCGTTTTGTTCTGGAACTGGCAAGCAACTTCAAGCACTTCTGTCATGACACCCCAAGGCAGGGTTACCATGCTCAATTTTCTGAAACTGCCGTCCAAATAGCAAAAAATAACATGGGGGAATACATCTTTGAATAAAGGGCAGAACTCACTGGTCAGATGGATGCGCTTCAACAAAGTATCCAGCAAAGGGACAATAGACAGTTGGAGCAACGTCCCGAACTTGTTGCATTTTGTAGTAGAGCAGCTTACGACGTTCACGCTTCACAAACTCCGCTTTCCATTCCTCTGAAGAAAAAATAAACACAGTTGACTCGACTTGAAGGAAATTTCAAACTTTGTTCGATCCCCTAACCAAGAAAGCGGCAAATTCTTAGTTTTTTGAGGTACATGCTTAAAAAAAAATAGAATTTGAAGATTTGCATGGTGGGAAGTACAGCAAGTAAACAATCTCTTTAAGGAAATGTTGGATAATTGTTAGTTTTGAGAAGAACCAGTGTTAAGAAACTTTATGTTTCGATAATAATAATGTCGGGCATTTTAAAGCGCTTTTAAACAAGGTATCAAAGCGCTGTACATTATTACCCCTGCTCATCAGGCGCATAAATCATTCCAGAAACCATCTCAGCTTCCTGGGGAGTATACAGCTCAATTGCTGCCATTTCGGCGCATATGGGCTAATCAAACACAACAACCATCTCTGGTATACACTGATCATTTCCAGGCGAATGCCAGAATCTAAAAGAGGGAGCTGCTTCAATAGCTGAGTAAGGATCCTAATGCAGGTGACCAGATCTTACAATATGCGTCTTATGGGAGGAAAATTATCACTTTCAGAAAAACAAGCACATTATCATCTTCATTTTGTTACCAAACATATGTGACCCGCTTCATCGAAATGAGCAATGTGCCCCGAATTTCACATTTTGAGATATGGATTAACTTAAAGAGAATTTAATGGGCTTTCTGATGATACCAAACATTTCAGTTTTTGGTTCATTTCATTCCTGTGTTAGGATGTGATAAATTGATAATGTAATAATGCAGTCATGCACGTTTTGTGAACATTGGAAGTCCATTACACGGAAACATGTGTTTTGATGGAGCGGGCCACATATGTAAATATCTTATGAATTAAGATTTTTATGTGGTGAAATAAATCGGCAATTTCTATTTTGCAAAGTCATCATTAACGGCATATCTAAACACAAAGGTAGCTGTGGCTACTTCAACTCTACTTCAACAATATGTTTACATATCACACCTGTATACTTTCCCCCAAAGAAAGTCATGGGGAAACCCGAGGCTCCTCCGGCAAAATCACTCAGCATCACATCCACTCCCTTTGGTAGTTGTCCCCCGTTGGGATTGGTACAGTCCACCGTGTCTAGAATCAGATGACCTGTGTATAAAAGGAATGAACGAGTCAGCCTGGTAGCCTGAGCCTGGTAACCTGGCTATATATCACTAGGTATGATGAAATGCAATTAGATGTTCTATTTTGAGAGAAATATTTACATTTTTTTTGCTGTTGTAGTTTTTTTTTGATAATTTGATATGAATAAGCCATTTCCCAGGTTCCTCATCAAGCTTGGGGGCATGATTAGGTTTTATGGCATCTGTCAAGCGTCCCCTAGAACAAAGATATCAATAATTTAAACAAAATTCCCATTTTGTTGGGGAGTGTTCCTGATACATTTGTGACTCTGTATTTTGTATATATATATTTAAAAAAATAAAATATTTCTAGTGCAGTACTCGGATGTTTTTTTGTTAAATACATGTACCTACTCTGCTTTCTATAATTTTACCAAATTTTATGTCTTGTTTAACCCTTACCCCATAATGGTTTTTGGCTAGGAACCTTCCTGAATCCACCAAAATCCAACACCCTGCATGGGCTATACAGTACCGAGTCCATCAAAATGCAACACAACCAGCTGTTGGAGTTTGATGGGTTTGAGGTGGTTAGGGCTATACAATACTGAGACCATCAAAATGCAACACAACCAGCTATTGGAGTTTGATGGGTTTGGGGTGGTTAGGGTTATACAATACTGAGACCATCAAAATGCAACACAACCAGCTGTTGGAGTTTGATGGGTTTGGGGTGGTTAGGGTTAATGTATTGTTTAATTCTCCTTTTTTTCTAAAAAAAAAGTTTTTTTTTATATATTGTCACATGTAATTTGGCCCTTGGGTCATGAATTGTGATTTTAAGAACTAAATCTAAATCTAATCTAAATCTAATCTAATTGGGAGTAGGCTGACTAAAGGGATGTATAACTCAGTTGGAAGAGCATTGGTACGGTAATATGTGACCGGCTCCACAAAAATGGGTATTATGGGACAAAATTAAAAAATTGAGTTACATACATAGCTGAATTGGTTACATTATAAGCTTTAATTTGGTGTAGGTTTGAACCCTGTGGCATTTTGCATTCTGGAGATATACTGATTTTTGCATATTCATATTGTACAAATTAACGCAAGTGCCTTCAGAGATACAGCCCTTTAAACACAGCAAGTGGAAAAAGAAATGAGCTAAGAAGAAACTCTCTTGAATGCCCATAGCAACAGTTATGTTCCTTTTGACCTCCTTTAGGAATGCTTGTGCAATATAAATTTGAATTATCAAGCATCTTGAAGTATATTTTCAAATATTTTTGCTAATTTGCATAATGTGTAAAATTTTAACTTTTGTTTTTTCATCTTTACTCATCAATGATAATATTTCTGTAAATAAATTATGAAAGTATTGATATAATAGAAGCCAATAAACCAACAAAAAAAAAAATCACGTTGTGAATTTTTTTTTCACCCTCTCCACATAGAACAGCCCTTTACGGGTAATAGCATAGCGTCCCTTAATACCCTTTTTCGCAGAGCGGGTCACATATGGAAGTTGTGTAAGTCAATATTTCTCTGTTCACTCCAAAGAATAATTTATTTACTAAGTCAGTTTCCCTATTTATTCATGAGTTTTATATTAACAGATAAAGAAGCAATATCAAAGTTAAGCAAACCAATGCCCATTGCAAATTGTGTACATAAATACACATTGTGTATGCAGAAGCAAAGATGTTTTCCAGTACACTAGACCACTCGTCCACTCCACTTTACACACTGTATTAATACTAACCTTTGTAATCTATAAGTGCACAAGTGTCCATGTCCGGGTGCACACCGTCCATCATGATCATAAACCTCACGTCTTTATTAATCTACACCAAAAACAAAATGTAAAATGTGAATTTCATTAATTTTTTTGTCAAGCCCGATGTGGCCAGGTTTAAATAGCAAATATATTTGCTAAGCAATATAAAACAGACTAGCAGCCAAAATGCATACTTTTTTATGAAAGTTTAGCTGGTAACCAGAGAAATCCGCTAAGCAAATTTTTCGGGTAAGCAATTTTATCAGCTTAGCAGTTCCATGAAATTTGTTCCATGTGGTCTTTTTTTATAGTCGGGTCTGACAGCAGCCATCTTGCCTTGGTTATACTCAAGTGTATGGAAAATGAAAATGAGGCTAGTAACCAAATTATACTGGTGCTACTCATAATGTAATACTTATAATGCTAATTTATCAACTGGTAGTCAGGGAAACAGATGAATAGTTACAGTGTGATCAGAGTCCATAGGTTGACCACTTTACAAAGGTCCCCGCCTATACATGTAAAAAAAAATTAAACAAAACAAAACAAAAACAAAAAACAAAAGTGCGTCATCGCACCGATTTTGAAACTTTTTTGGCCTTATGCACAGCAAAAATAATTCACTACATATTTCTGGAAATACGGAAGGATTTCAAGATGTCCGTAAGGCCGCACCGGAAGGTTGGCTGAAAATCCGAAAGCTGTCCAGCGAAATCGGACACGTGGTTTGCGACGCTCACATGCTTTACACACACACGCACATACACCCCCACACACACAAGTTTGAAAGTTGACTTGGATTCAGGACGATAAATGACTTGTGACTTCACTTGACTTGGGAAAATTTGACTTGAGACTTGACTTGACTTGAGAAAAAAATGACTTGGTTACAACACCGGTCTATAGATCCATCTTAAAACCCCTTTAAAAAGGTTCGCATTTATACATGCACACAATGTCTATCAATATCAAATTGAGGCTAGTGTCCAAAATAGATTGGTGCCTTTTAACCCTCCTATGCCCAGGCTGAAATTTGGCCCAGTCAGCACGGCACTCACAGACAGTCACTTGAATATTTTTGGGTGCATTGCCAATTGGTAGGTCAAACCACAGAGTCACACAGAGCTGTGTATGAGTGCACTGCACAAAGTCAATGGGTTGGGAGTTACATACAAATTTTGAGTGTCTTTGGGTTTGACTTCCTATCACACAGCCACATGTGTTTGCATGTATTTGAGTGCACTACACAAAGTCAATGGGTTAAGAGAGACATACAAATTTTGAGTGTCTTTGAGTGTTAAACCTATAGGAGGGTTAATGTGTGATAATTCTAACACTGATTTTAAATTGCAGTCAGGGAAACAGACAAAGGTTTGAGCTCATACAAGTGCACTCATTAATACAGCGCCAACTCACCTCAATCCATTTGCCAAATTTCTTGATGTGGATGTTGTTCAACTTCACCCCGCTCTGTTTCATCTTGACAAAGACAGGCATTGAAGTGTCGCCGACGTAGATTGGAATGTCAGGGTTGCGCTCCGATAACAGCTGCAGGGTTGGGTAGCTGAAGGTGTTTATTGGAAAGAAAACAGACATTCTGATGAAATATTCAAGATAAGCTATTTCCAAACAGACAAAGAAAGTAATAGGTATGATTATTTGCAAAATAGTAGTTATTGGCCTTATGTTTCGAATCTAGCAGGTTCTTTCTCAAAGATCCTTTGAGAAAAAACCTGCTAGGTTCAAAACGTAAGGCCAGTAAATGCCCCAAAACATGAATTTAACCATTTGTATTTGCCTTTTTTTTTTTTAAATTGCTATATTTTGACATTTTGAAAACAAAATCGATACTAGCATTTATGAATGGGAAAAAAGTTTGATGCTTCATAACGCAGGATAATGACTGGTTTTGGACATGAGCAATAAAGTTGTTATTTTATAAGAAAACTTAATGACAATTGTTAACTTCAAGGGACTATATCAATCATGAACAGGGCATGGAATCGGAGATGATATTGTCCCTTGAACTGAAACAAATACTCACTTCAAATGGTCCGAGTGAAGATGACTTATGTAAATGAGGTCAGCTTTGGCCAGCCTGTCCAGCCAATCAGCTGGCGGTTCATGCAACAACCACCAACCACGTGCGAATGCAGGACCAGTCAGCCACGGGTCAGTGAACATGATAAAGTCACCAAGTTTGATTTCAATGCATGCATGGGTGAAGTAGGTTATCTGCAGGAAAAGCGCAACAAAAATCTTCATTTACATGTTTAAATACCCGAGACAGTTAAGAAATTCTGATTGGGTGAGAACTGATCACGTGGGTGTATAAGAACAGTCCTAAAACTGCCTGACTATTGGCTTTTAACCCTAACCTTCTCAAATCCTCCCAAATCCTCTTTGCTAAAAAGTGAAGGATTTTGAAGGATTGAGGTTACATGCTACATGCTCTTTGCTAAAGTGAAGGATTTTGGAGGATTGAGGTTATTAGGCATACTTGCCTTTCCATAGTACATGTACATCCATGTTTGTCGTAGTGATTGCAAGGTCAGTGCTTGGGTCAATGGACACTGTTTATTGCTCCATGCATGCAGGGAGGGTCCCTGGCCATGTATCACAGATTAGAAACACATGTCATGTGCTTGCTTTACTAGTGAAGGATTTTGGAGGATTCAGGCTATGTGTAAGCAATTGGGCCTAAGGAGTTAGGGTTAATTGATAATAATTTTGTATGCATGACCAGAGTTGGAATACTCATACTCGAGTACATTTTTGCTGTACTCATACTCGTATGAAAAGTATTTGACTGCAACTATAGAGTTGGATTACTCCTACTCGTACTCGAGTACATTTTTCTGTACTCATACTTGTGAAAAAGCACTTGACTACAAGTCTGTGTGAGCCCACTCTCTTTACAATATACCCCTCTGCACCATTTTTGTTCTGCGCCTCCTTAACAACCCAGTATTCTCCACTGATGTTTGACTTCAAGTATAAGACTCCTCTAACCTGCACAACCATTATCAATCTGGTGACTGACCTGAACTTCTCCGACTTTAAGAGGCAGTGGTTCCCTCTTGTCCGTCTCCCATGGCTGGGGTGGCTTCAACTCGATAATATTCATACTTCCATCATCATTTAATTCTGCCACTATTGGAGTCAATAAAAGGAAAATTATTATTTAAAACTTACTTGGTATAAAGCTGGTACACATCAATCATCCTAAGAAAATATATTGTATAAAGTGCTTTTATCTTAGAGAAAACAGGAATTTTTATGTCGAATTACAAAAGGTTGGCAGATGGCAACTTGTTAAAACATGAACAAAAAGAAAAATAAGTACATTTTTACAAAAATATATAAAAAGTTCTATGCCGTTTTCTCAAAAGCGTGACGTCAGATCTTCTGCATAACGTATCCAATGAAATCCCTTGAATGGTACAGCCAGAGTATGTCTTTATCCTTGATATGATAAAGACAGTCTACACTACCACCCAACTGTTGGACTTAGCTGGAATTGGGACACCCGGCCCCATGCAAAGTATCCCTGTCTGGGCTATACAGTACTGTGTCCATCAAAATACAACACCATGCAGTAACACTACCACCCAACTGTTGAACTTAGCTGGAATTGGGACACCCAGCCCCATGCAAAGTATCCCTGTCTGGGCTATACAGTACTGTGTCCATCAAAATACAACACTATGCAGTAACACTACCACCCAACTGATGGACTTAGATGGAATTGGGACACCCGGCTCCATGTAAAGTATCCCTGTCTGGGCTATACAGTACGAGTCCATCAAAATACAACACAACCAGCCATTACAGTCTGATGGGTTTGGGGTTGTTAGGGTTAAACAAGGTGCACTAGCCATAGCTATACAGTACTGAGTCCATCAAAATACAACACAACCAGCCATTACAGTCTGATGGGTTTGGGGTTGTTAGGGTTAAACAAGGTGCACTAGCCATAGCTATACAGTACTGAGTCCATCAAAATACAACACAACCAGCCATTACAGTCTGATGGGTTTGGGGTTGTTAGGGTTAACCAAGGTGCACTAGCCATAGCTATACAGTACTGAGTCCATCAAAATACAACACAACCAGCCATTACAGTCTGATGGGTTTGGGGTTGTTAGGGTTAAACAAGGTGCACTAGCCATAGCTATACAGTACTGAGTCCATCAAAATACAACACAACCAGCCATTACAGTCTGATGGGTTTGGGGTTGTTAGGGTTAACCAAGGTGCACTAGCCATAGCTATACAGTACTGAGTCCATCAAAATACAACACAACCAGCCATTACAGTCTGATGGGTTTGGGGTTGTTAGGGTTAAACAAGGTGCACTAGCCATAGCTATACAGTACTGAGTCCATCAAAATACAACACAACCAGCCATTACAGTCTGATGGGTTTGGGGTTGTTAGGGTTAAACAAGGTGCACTAGCCATAGCTATACAGTACTGAGTCCATCAAAATACAACACAACCAGCCATTACAGTCTGATGGGTTTGGGGTTGTTAGGGTTAAACAAGGTGCACTAGCCATAGCTATACAGTACTGAGTCCATCAAAATACAACACAACCAGCCATTACAGTCTGATGGGTTTGGGGTTGTTAGGGTTAAACAAGGTGCACTAGCCATAGCTATACAGTACCGAGTCCATCAAAATACAACACAACCAGCCATTACAGTCTGATGGGTTTGGGGTTGTTAGGGTTAAACAAGGTGCACTAGCCATAGCTATACAGTACCGAGTCCATCAAAATACAACACAACCAGCCATTACAGTCTGATGGGTTTGGGGTTGTTAGGGTTAAACAAGGTGCACTAGCCATAGCTATACAGTACTGAGTCCATCAAAATACAACACAACCAGCCATTACAGTCTGATGGGTTTGGGGTTGTTAGGGTTAAACAAGGTGCACTAGCCATAGCTATACAGTACTGAGTCCATCAAAATACAACACAACCAGCCATTACAGTCTGATGGGTTTGGGGTTGTTAGGGTTAAACAAGGTGCACTAGCCATAGCTATACAGTACTGAGTCCATCAAAATACAACACAACCAGCCATTACAGTCTGATGGGTTTGGGGTTGTTAGGGTTAAACAAGGTGCACTAGCCATAGCTATACAGTACGAGTCCATCAAAATACAACACAACCAGCCATTACAGTCTGATGGGTTTGGGGTTGTTAGGGTTAAACAAGGTGCACTAGCCATAGCTATACAGTACTGAGTCCATCAAAATACAACACAACCAGCCATTACAGTCTGATGGGTTTGGACTTGTTTAAACAAGGTGCATTAACCCTTGTATTAAACATAATCAATATCTTCTGATGCTACTGATAAATCTTTACACACATTAACCCTCCTATTATCAGTGTAGTTCTTCACAAAGTGGACCCATACTTCAAAATGTCTCAACTGGGACATATTGTGGTACACACTTTCTTATCTAATAATTAATGGCATAGCCCAAGGCTCTTCAGAGAGATGAGGTAAACTGAAGCAGCCACCTGCTTTGTTTCATTGCAAGGCTAACTTGAAATAAACCAGTGCAGTAACTTGCGGTATACACGTACTGTGTGACGATCAAAACAGTTTGGTTTTTGTCCCATACCCAGGGGCATTTTGGGGTATCCATGTACCATTCTTGTGTACAGTATGCAATATTTTGAGGCATGCACACAAAAAGCATTGTTATATCATGGTCTTAGATTGTGTAATTTCATTGGTCGAAAGCCTGTCACATGACAAATCACAAATCTTCATGTTACCCTCGTGACGTCACTCAAAAAGTGACGTTACCCTCGTGACGTCACTCAAAAAGTGATGTTAACCTCTCAAAAGTGGTACATCACCCTGATCGTCCCCGGGAGTATCATCCCCATATATCTTTCACAAGTGCTACTTTTGATTGCAAGAAGTGAAAACAGCGACCGAGGTTGTTATATTGCTGGTACTCCGCAGAACACGCTATATTTCAATTTGATGCACTGTAGGGACCAGCTAAACAACTTGTCTGCTGTGTGAATTTGTTCGCTTCGACCATGCAGTACGAATAGTTCGCGAATACTGCAACGAAACGGGACGAGATGACAGCAACTTCCAGACACTTCCAGTTACAGACTTAGACAGTTTACTGGAAGATTACTTCGGTAACGTAATCTAATACCATGGTATAACAAAATAATTGTTGCCTGGCGTGATGGGGGTCCATGGGTTTTGTACACCCTCGGGGGCTGATGGCACCCTCGGCTTCGCCTCGGGTGCCATCAGCCCCCTCGGGCACACGTACAAAACGCCATGGACCCCATCACGCCAGGCAACAATTATTAATTGTGTACTGAGCAGTTCTTTTTTTTGCAGCATTTTGGAGACTGCATGTATACAAGGGTTAACCAGTTCGCATTGGAGGCCGTGTATACATGAAATTTTTTTTTGCACCACGGATCGGAGAGCGTCTAATACACGCCAGAGAAAACTCCGGAATATTTGTATGCATGCTCGGTTGAGCCACGCGTGTACGGTGACATGCTCGGAAGTGCCGGCCACCCGCTGTGGAAGCTTCCATTAACGTGTGTGTGGGAAAAATAAACCCGCCACAGGGACCCAGAAAAACTTTTTTATTCCCGACGCGAACTGGTTAACTGAGAACAAACAACACATTTTGTAAATGTTAACATCCATGTACAGAATCCCTGACTCCATGAAGATTGCTAGTGTCATTCCTATTTTTAAAAACGGTGATCCTCAGTTAGTTAACAACTATAGACCAATCTCTATTTTAAGCTCCTTTTCGAAAATTCTTGAACGTATAGTGTATATTCGTACTTCTCAATTCCTGCATAAACACATTATTTTATCTGATTCTCAGTTTGGATTCAGGGCTAAACATTCTACTACTCATGCCATTTTACAGATGATTAATCAAATTAATGCTGGTATTGAACAGTCTCTTCATACCATGGGAATCTTGCTGGACTTCTCCAAGGCTTTTGATACCATTGACCATGCAATTCTTTTATCCAAACTTTCTTATTATGGTATAAGAGGTATCGCGTTGGAGTGGTTCAGGAATTATCTTTCTAACCGACAACAATATGTCTGTCTGGATGGCATGAAGTCTTCTCTTAAAGAAGTACCTTGTGGAGTTCCCCAGGGTTCGCTGCTGGGTCCTCTTCTTTTTTCAATTTATATCAATGATTTTGTTAAATCATCAAACATTTTTTCTTTCATTCTTTTTGCAGATGATTCCAGTTTATTCTGTTCTCATAGAAATCTTGATATCCTTGTAGATATTGCTAATTCAGAGCTCGTTCATATCTCCAACTGGATTAAAGCAAATAAACTTTCTCTCAATATAAAAAAAACTAATTTAATGTTATTTAGTAATACGGCCAAGTTGCTTCCTTGTGATGTTTTATTTGATAATATATCTATTAATCAAGTTGACTGTATAAAGTTTTTAGGTTTATATGTTGATTCTAAATTATCTTGGAATCATCATGTGAACTATTTATGTAAACTGTTATCCAGAAATATAGGAATTATTAACAAATTAAAACATTTTTTTCCTTCTGGAATATTGTTTAATATTTATAATGCATTAATTTTGCCTTATCTATCATATGGTATTCTTGCCTGGGGTAATACTAGTGCCAACCTGTTAAATAGAATCCATATTTTGCAAAAAAGGGTCCTCAGAATTATTGATCGAGTTGATTTTCGGGCGCATTCCAATTTTCTATTTTTTAATCATAAGACTCTTAAACTTAATGATATTTATTTGCTTCAACTTGGTATTTTCATGTATCAATTTATTTCACATGATTTACCAATCTCGTTTCAGAGTATGTTTACTTTAAATACTCAAATTCATTTTCATCAAACTAGACATTCTGATGACTTTCATATTCCATATGTGCATCTCTCAAGCTCTTAAAACTGTCAGTTATCAGGGACCTAAGTTTTGGAATTCTTTAGGCATTAACCTCAAAAGTCTTAAAACTTGCCCCGTATTTAAAAAGAAGCTTAAGTATAGCTTGTTGGAAAAATACTGTAACATTTAATTTCAGCTAATTTTAATTATTTGTTTAAGTTACTCCTTACTCTTATATTAATAATGCCCTCCCGATCTTTCATTATATATTACTGCTGTGTAGTTACACCATGCTGCCTTGTCTCATTAGTGTTTGTCCTGTCTTGTTTATGTGTAAGTAACATTAATATATTTCTCTGTGTGTAATTTATGCATCTAGTTGTATTACAGTTGTATTAGCTCAGTTAAATTTCTACACACATTATTTTTGGGGGTCTCTACTCGACAAGCTTGCTTTTTGGAGACCTCCACCACTTAATCACCTTTGTCACATTGGCCCTTCGTTTATAATTACATGTATTATTGTTTAACTGATTTTTCATTTTTTATTGGCCTTATATCTTAATTTGTTGTGTTCTGATTGAGTGGAAAATAAACTGAAACTGAAACTGAAACATACCAAGCTGTTGTTGACTAAAGCTGTCAGGAGGGTTCACATACCGCATTGATCTAGCATCCAGCTTCCATCCGTGTTTGGTACAGCGTAGCACGCTAACAAAAGCATAATAAAGTCAACAAAAAGTTAATATTGGTCAAGATGAATCACCCCAGATGTAACTGTACATCACAGTAACTTAACATTCAAATGTGAGGTGGTTTACCTAGCTGTTTTTTCCCCAATTTTGTAACATCGCATGTAAAAACTGCTTTAAGAATATAAAAATGAAAAACGGTGTATTTTGTGTTTTACATTATAGGTCTTTTATATACTACTCAAAACAATTTAGGGAACACCGGATTTTTAACATCAAATAGGTTTGAAATGTTCCATGAACCGGGATTTTCATTTGCAACCCCCTCTTTCTTTCAGTAGTCATGTCATGAAATGTGTAATCACTACATGCATCCTTTATCATCTGTTTCATTGTGCAGTTGTTTCTTATCAATTCTGTGAAACATTGTGTTTATCTGAAATAAATGATCTTGCTTTAACTGAGATTATTCCGGTGTTCCCTAAATTGTTTTGAGTGGTATATATTATAGTGCTGTACATTTTCAGTTATTTCGGGAACCGGATACCCGAAATTTGAAATCTTCTTATGTCGGGTGATAGAACATTGATTTGAGGTTTATTTTTTAAGCAGTTTCCATCGTTTTTCTAAAATAAAACTTGATCACCTATTGTGATGAAACTTCCACACATGAGCTTCAACCTAACCCCCTACAGGCATTACACAGTCACCCTGCTGAATGCAATACAATGCAACGACAGGAAAGTGTGCTACCTGCTCAGTGCAACAAGATCCACCAGCTACATGTAGATATTAACCCTCCTCCTACTACTACTACAAGGGTCAAAATCAGTCAAAATGTTGATATACTTGCCAAGGTATATCTAGTGCACTTAAAAGTCGAACATTGTCAAACCTTACTAATACTAGTAAGTACATTTACAGGTCAAAATGACTCGACTGTTTTTGACTGGTAAAAGCATTGTCTGGTATTGTTCAGAGTGGTCAAAATAACAGTAAAAACCAGTCACAAATGCCCCTGTGTGCGCATTTGGGTCAACAGTCAAAACAGGCAGTTGACTGGTTTTGACCTCTATAGCTACATGTACTTGCCACTAAAGTGCAGCTATAGTAGGAAGGTTAATTATTATTATTATTATTATTATTATTATTATTATTTATTCGGCCAAAACATTCAAAATACAAACATGTACATTCAAAGTAAGAAAGGGCATACATCAGGGACAGTCAAGATGAGAGATAAATTGTATAACAAATACCAATCAAAAAGAATAGATGTATAGGTACGGTAGGTAAGAATGAGATGGGGAAGAGATGTGGGTGGGGGAGGGGATGAGGAAGGTATAGAAGGGGAGCGGATTGGGGAAGAGGGGAAGTGGTTATTTTATTCACTGCTGAGGGCAACAAGATGCAACAACTTTTTTCTTTTATTGCGTCTGAGCTAGGTTAGGGTTAATGATCAATTTCTTTAAAAAAACGTACATTACCATTACCACTACCAATCTTGGACTTTCCCTTTTAAAGCCACACCAGGAAATTGATCAACAAATATTTACTTGGTACAACAACTACATGTATTTGACCAGGATGTTTACATTAACCCTAACCACCCCACATCACACAAAATCCTCTATGAGGTATTGGAGCATTTTGGGTGATTGAGGAAGGATGCTATATATGTTCTGTGTTGTTTTGGGTGATGCAGTATGGTACATGTACCAACAAATGACATGACACTTTTACTGCAAAAACACCTGTGTCAATATCAGTTGACTGAGCCAACAAAAGAACAAAAACAAAAACATGTATTTTTGTTCATAATAAAAGGGATAAAGGCAAAGGGTACATGTATGTGTGATTTTGTGTGATTGAGGCAGTGGGCACCCTACACACGAAATACAGCACAATATATTGGGTGATTTTGGAGTATTCAGGAACCTTCCAAATTTTATGAAGACATTTTGTAGCATTTTGTGTGATTGAGGATGCATCCTACCTAAAAGGGCCTGGGGGTTAGGGTTAATGATGAGAGTGGAACATAATCAATAAATGGAACATAATCAATAGAGCAATGCAATAATGTCTTTTGGTTTCAAAACCAGATGGGCAATTTCACAGTAACTTACGCTACGAATAATATGGGCAATTTACGAACTTTAAATCTACATTACCAGAAGTCTATTAGGCCCAAATGCATAAACAACCCGGTCTTATAAAACCCCCGGTGTTGGCCTGGTCTTAAAATAGCCCAGTGTGAGTCATGAAAGCGCTCGGTTACTCAAGCGTATCGCTTGGTTGACTTCTGGTCTCTGGCTCTGGGGTCGAACAAAAGGCTGGCTAATCGGATAAGTCACTATTGTTAAAGGATTATTCGCTGGCTAGCGATTTTGGAAAGTGGCAGAGATGCCAGTTATTACGATTTTGGTTTAATTTAGACGATTTCTTCACCCCTTTTAAGACTTTTCTGTGTAAATTTCCGTTGATAATACGTACACGTTAATATGTCTTGATTCTTTATTATTTCCCCAGCACATAACATTAGGATGCACATACCTACCGGTAACAGACTAATAATTGTATGAATCTTAGCACCTAAATCAGCGACTATGTGGCTGTGTGTACATACAAATATAATTCTCCTTGGTAAATTCGCCTGTATCGGCGTAAACAAGCGCCACAGCTTCCCAGGTCTCCGCAGTTTACGCGCGCAAACATAATACATCTTTACGTTGGAGACCGGCGTAAACAAATCGTTTTAAAATACCACTGTAAAAGCTACTTCTTTTGCATGGGGCGACAAAATATTCCACATGCCTAGCACGGAACATGTACAGTATGCAAATGAAAATTTGAACGTGGATGCACATTTCAGCTGTATCGAAATTACGCTTTCATTTCGAATTTCTTTGGCATGGTGGTTTTGGTTTCCGTTTTTTATAAGTGAAGCACATAATTATAGAATACTGATAAATTTTATTTGTGAACTAATTTGCTTTCGTTCATGACAATTTGTATCAAAGTAAAACAGAGAACTGCGATCGTGATGTATCTTTGGCTACCTTCAATGAAGAAATCCATGCTATATTTCAGCAAGCAAAACAACAATTCCTCCTCTCCCCCAACCCCTAGGATCCTAGTCTCAACAGTTCCCGCCTGCGCGCCTCAACGAACTAATCCTCCAGCATCCATTCATGGGATGATCCTCCAGCAGTCTACTTAAGCAGCAGCATTTTCCAGAGTCCAGCATTCTCCTGAGGATGATCAGAGCATACTGATCGAAACGTCGAGTTGTACCTCCAGTTCTTTTCAGAACTAATTACTACTCAATTGAGATTCCACATGGTGTCACCGCAATTAGTCTTACTTATGTATATATAGTTTGAAGTTCTGTTTTTTAGGGAACTCTATAACAAAAAAACACATCTTTAACACTGGCAAGTCTTGCAGTTTTAAGGATTAGCGCTGGTTCTATGAATCTGCTGACTGCTGGCGGAGCTATTGTTCCCTTAACCGGGAGATTAGTGTTTCACAAATTGGTTTTGTTGTTGTCCCATACTGGCTGGCTATCAAGCAAAGATCTCTCCAGACTCCATGAGGATAAACCCGGTCTGATTCAAATTTTAGCCCCGGTAAACAATACCGGGTTCTGACCAGGCTACCAAATTCCACCGGGTTATTTATGCATTTGGGCCTTACCTACTGTACATGAAGTGTGTTAGTCGTGTCTAACCCTTTCCACGGCAGAGTACTCCAAGAACAATGGATTTGGGTACTTAATAATTTACTGATGTACATGAGGTACATGCAGCATAATTATTATGCCATAGTGTACAATGGTATCACATGTGAGGAATGTAGTTTCGAAGAGTTCAAATATTACAGAAGCTATTTATTCGTGAACGTTTTGGGAAGTGGTAACTGATGTTACAGTAACTGATATTACGCCTGTTCGGCAATGGTCAGATTCATCGAGCTGCTTAGCAGAAAAAAATTCCATAACAGAAAAATTGGCTTAGTGGTTTTCTTTGGTTACTAGCCAAACGTTCATATAAAATGTATGCATTTTGGCTGGTAGTCTTTTATAAGCTTAGCAAAAATATTTACCAAGCATAATTTTTTGCTTGGCAGCTCTATGAAATCAGCCCTAGATTTTGTGAAATTCTTTGTCCAGGTGCAGTAAAATTGTTTGATTCATCTTGATTTTACTAAAATATTGACCAGTGTACGGCCGGTTAACCGGTTTACCGACCAAAACTTCACTAACCATTGATAAATTTTGCAAACCGGCTAGAGCAAAATCGACATTTAAAAAAATACCACCAACAATTTTGGCAGAATTTGCCACCCAATTTGCCGTTCTAGACTTCCTTTTTATGCAATGGATATGAAACAACCATTGCGGGAAATTTATTGACGTATTTTGATTGAAACATTGTGCCATTTGCAGATGATCTAGTTTGTGTGGCCGTCAGGTGCTGACTTTCGGTTAACCGATTAACTGACCGAGAAAGATTCAGTTAAACGCTTAGTGAACTAACCAGTAACTCACAGCACTAACCCTCCTACTACTACAAGGGTCAAAATCAGTCAAAATGTTCAGATACTTGCCACGGTATATCTAGTACACTTAAAAGTCAAACACTGTCAAACCTTATGTGTAGTAAGTATATTTACAGGTCAAAATGAGTCGACTGTTTTTGACTGGTAAAAGCATTGTCTGGTATTGTTCAGGGTGGTCAAAATGACAGTAAAAACCAGTCAAAAATGCCCCTGTGTGCACATTTGGGTCAACAGTCAAAACAGGCAGTTGACTGATTTTGACCTCTATAGCAACTTCCCACTAAAGTGCAGCTATAGTAGGAGGGCTAATGTTGACTTGTTAAATATGTTATATTGACGATGAAATCAAAATGTATTTAGTCTCAATGTCCTAAAGTTTGTGGAGTTATCCAAATGCAGGTATGCTTACATCTTGCCCGTCTATCCAGCCAGTATAATACATGTTACTAGGGCTGTGCGTTTTCGGATATTTTTGGAACAGAATACCCGAAATCAGGAAAGTTCGGATACCCGGATACCCGTTTTCATTCTTGTTGAAATCATGCCTCCTTTGGTGTACAAATACATGTAAACGTTAACAAAATTGACCTTCATAATACAGAGGATACCATATTTAATTCGATCTTTATTAAAGTATAACATCTTGGTGACAAAATATTGTATTAATTTACGGAAAGATATTTCTGAAATAAAACCGTAAAAATTGATCACACGCATGGCCGGTGCATCACGCAGCTACAGCGGCCTCGCACATGA
This sequence comes from Zoroaster sp. YZ-2022, assembly GCA_029582265.1. NCBI lineage: Eukaryota > Metazoa > Echinodermata > Asteroidea > Forcipulatida > Zoroasteridae > Zoroaster > Zoroaster sp. YZ-2022. The sequence continues at coordinate 33,528,865 of CM055830.1, forward strand.
CTGTGTCAGGGAGTGACTACCATCATCAGAAGACAATAATCACTGGTGCGTGCGTGATCAGAGCGCATGCATATATAGCAAGTTGACTTTAATGTTTATGTCACAAAACACGTGTTGAATAATGTCATTGGTCAAAGGCGATGTGGGCGGAACTAACCCGTTGTGGGAAAATGATTCATGTGCTTGCGCCTTGCCGCGCCCTGCCTTCTAAATAAGGATATCCCGTACGCCATGTTGGCTTTGGATAAGTACATGATTTTGCATACTAAAATAATATTTTATATTATTAAACTAACAAACTGCAAAAAATTAACGAATCTAAAATCAGAACTTGAATATTAATATGTTCAATAAACCTGTCAATAAACATTGTTTCTTGAAAGAATGAATTTTTACCAATTTGGGCCCCTTTTTCTCAAAATGGGACCAAACTTGACTATTCCCTGTTGACCGTGGCATCGTGTTGATCGGTCAGTCAAGAAATGAGTCCTAAAATTTAGGATGCGCACTCATCACAAAATAACTTAACAAAACGTATCGGTGTAAGTTTTGTCTACTTTTTAATTAGTATTCAGCCAATTTGTCCCCTCCATCAATGTTTGACGATCCATAATTCGCAGCTCATCATAAGCAACCGCATTTCGTCCCTCATAAACGTCTTTTCAACTGATAGATTAGGTGATTGTTAAAATATGCTGCCCAATTGAAAGGATCAAACCCGCAACCAATACCTTTCAAATCAGACTGATTATGGATCCTACTGTTGGTTTCAAAGACAATGACCGACTTAACACCTCCTTTTTTATGTCTTTCTTTTGAAACAAACTGTCACCTTGTCGGCAAATGTAATACACAAGAGAGCTCGGTATCGGCGGGTAAATAAATGTAAATGTTGGTGATATGCTGAGGGATGGTCATGGTGGCACATCAAAATAATTACACAACAAAACCAATTTCAACACTACTTTTTTATTACGACAACAATTAATGTGGACGTCCCCGATAATAAAATCCCTCTATTAACCCTAACTCCCTAAGCATTGTTAGTGAACAATAAAAATCCTTCAAAATCCTCCAACTGCCTTTGTTGTCTAGGGAGTTAGGGTTAACACATCATGGTGCACACTCCAGTGCAGACATAAACCAGCAGTTATTGTCCCACTAATCCAATTACTGTGAACAATAGGCAAACGTTCCATCCTGAGCAGCTAGTTTGATACTTGTTTGTAGCATGCCACAGCCAGGCTATTTGAGTCTTAATGATTGGATACAATGTATCGGTTGGACAAAAGTGTATGGAAAATGTCCGTAAAAATACTACAAAGGCGTTATCTTGAATAAAATTGCTCCTAAAAGTGTAAACAGTACATTGTTCAATAGTCAAAAATTTCTGTTCACACCACTGAAATGGTAAGTCCCAATTTTAAAAAGTCGTTTACGGGTACTCGGAACCGAAAAGGATAATGACAGTTTCGGTCGGGTATCCGGATACCCGGCACAGCCCTACATGTTACAGGTGTGTGCTTTGACAAAAGTAAAAAAATCCTGAAAAATGGGTAGCGGGCATGGGTCTCCCTTTGGTCTAATGCCCCCTGAACCTCCTGGATGTTTAATTTTGGAGGATTTACACATCCCCACAAACAAGAAACTAGAGGTTTGGACACAATACAGGCTACTTCTTTCTTTCCTTCGTGGCTACTTCTCTTCTTTCAAGAAAATTTTGAGGCAAAGGGAGATTTGTAAAATACCCTAAAATCAGGAAAAATCCTGGGAAATTACAGGCCTGATATAAAGATCAAACAACTCCTTACCAATTATCTCCGTCTTCAATATCCTTGATAAAAGTCCCTCCCTGGTGTTTGCATTTGTTCAGACACGCCTTGAACATATGTGCGGTGGCGGGTTCCTCTGCAGTATTCTCGGCTGTCGGGTCCTTGTAAATGATGAACTTTTCTTTCTCTGACCTGTTAATGAGGTTGACGCCCTCTTTGAGTTGGCTTGTCTCCTCTGATGACAGAGAGAAGACAATTTCTCTGTGTTGCTCCATGGTGGGAGGATCTGATGGACAGTTTTTTGTCTTGGAAAAAAAACAGGCAAAAAAACCCACATTTGTATTTCAAATGCGCTTTATCCCTACCCCCTACAGGCACTTCACAGGCACTCTACTGAATGCCAAGGTATATCTAGTGCACTTAAAAGTCAATTTAACCCTTCTTCCATGATTTAACCATCCTACACATCGAGGCCAATGTAAACCACTAAATGTCCAATGTGTTGTGCACACATTGTGCATTTAACCCTCCTACACATAGAGGCCACTGTAAACCACTAAATGTCCAATGTGTTGTGCACACATTGTTTGTGCATAAGCCACACTGACCCTTTGAAGTAATCTCCAATGTGCATACATGCATACAAAGACACATGTATACCACAATTGACCTTAATAATAATAATAATGTGTGGACTTATATAGCGCACGTATCCACCAACTGAGTGGTGCTCAAGGCGCATTATATTATTACCCCTGCTCATAAGGCTCATAAATCATTCCTGAAACCATCTCAGCTCCCTGGGGAGTATACAGCTCAATTGCTGCCATTACAGCGCATATAGGGCTAATCAACCAACTCTGCCCTCACAGGTACCCATTTAACCCCTGGGTGGAGAGAAGCAATTATGGTTAAGTGCCTTGCTCAAGGACACAAGTGTCACGGCCGGGTTTCGAACCCACATTCTGCTACTAACACCAGAACTTGAGTCCGGTAAGATAGACCGCTCGGCCACGACACTCCACCTTACTCCGACACGACCTTATTTTCAGCAGGTTATACTGTAAACAAACTCCCAATTGATAATAAATCACCATCAGCCACTGAGACCAATAAACCATACCAAGCCTCCATCATCCATTGGGATTTTCAGCAGTTATTTGTAAACACAGACTCTCCATAGTAACCTACCACCAGCCACTGAGTCTGGAACAAAGTAATGCCCTGCAATATGTCAATCACAACCCACTAAAACCAACAGACATATGAGGCATTATGTTACTATGCAGTATACATGTAGCTATGAGGAGCCACTGCCTACCATAGCAATGACTTGGAGTGGCCTGAATGGGTTGTTTCAAAAATTTCACAGATTGTAGGAGGGTTAACAGTACTTAATTAAATACCCTAATGGATTTAATAATAATAATAATAATGGACAGTTATATTGCGCCGGTATGTGGCAAGTTTGACGCTCATGGCGCATGAATATTATTACATCCGTCATTGGGCCAGTTATATCACTCATAGAACCATCTCAACTCCCTTACGGTAATTAGGAAAGAATGTTGTATCCAACCGCCACTTTTTAAGGGTTTTTGGAATTTTTTTGCAACCACTAACCAGTTATAAAATGATTCTATTGATTTTTTGGAGTACAGAAAGTGAAAACTATCTTTAAAATCCACTTTTATGATGGTTTTCAGACTTTATTTCCCTTCTAAAAATCCTCCCCTTCAGAAAATAGAGGAATCCTATTATAGTTGCCACTGCGCATGTACAATGACCATGTTGGTCACTAATGAGGGAGTTGACAAAATCACACTGACATGACTGATCTGAGGAAGTCATCGTATACCAAAAATGCCTCATTTTCCATGAAATAAACATCCTGGAATAATCTGACGTTATGTTCATCATCAACCATATGTTTTCCACCTTACTGGATAGGTTAGATAACATTATTGGTTATATTGAATGAGAAAAAGTGGCGGTCGGATACAACATTCTACCTGGCAATTATAAAGGACAATACAACTTTGGTTAAACCTCTTCTATGATAGTGATGCCAAACTCGACCGGATTTTCACGCCGCCTATTCCGAACAGTGCTGGGGTGAAATCTACAGTTCTGAACGTCAAGACACTTGGTTGATGGTTTTGAAATTCCCGCTCTAGGCACTTACACGGGCATATTATTTTTAAACATGTTAGGTATGTCTGGATAACTGACAAACTAATCTTTCCAAAAACTGTTGTCACCATACTGTCATCACCCCTAGTTTGTTTGTTATTTACCAAAACATTTCATTTTTTGGGCAAACAAATATTAAAAAAATTAAAATGGACTTTTCACTTAAAAAATTATTAATTAGAATTTTGAACCCATATTCTAATTTATCATAATTTTTTCTTCATTTTGGTACCTTATTTGCCTCCCTATCTTATTGCAATAAAGTACAGACAACATTTTACATCGAGTGGTGCTAGCGCTCCTCAAAAATAAAAGTCAGAAATTTTGTGTCAGATTTGAGATTTGTTCAAACACACATAAAACATTTTGGATCAAAATGTCACTTTATGGCAGAAGGATAACATAAATAATGTCATTAAGGATAAGGTAAGGTGTTGAAAATGAATATTACATTGTATTTTTGTGGAATAATGTTCAAGTTGTGGAAAAATATAATTTGTGATGCATTATTTTGTGCAGTACGGAATAGGCGGCGTGAAAATCCAGTCTGGTTTGGCATCGCTAGTAGAGGAGAATGTCGGTCGTTTCGTACCCAAGTCGTTTCGTACCCAGGCTTCATAGCACAGTAACAAAGGGTTCCAAGTCTTTTTAGTCTCCGGTGCCAGCCCTCCACGTCGTTGTTTGTGCGAATGCTTCTCATAAACACCGACCAGTTGCGTGGGCGTGGTGCGGAGGATCCGGAGTATAATTCTATCAACCAACCAGACGCTCAGTTCAAGATGATGACCAACCTCAGTTTATCAAAGACACCGCCGTATTAATGAGGTGCAAGGTGGTGCTCGCCGGAGTGGGCAGTACAGAAATTGGATCAATGGGTTACCAAGATAGTTGGGGATGCAGAAGTTCCCTCACACAAAAGGAATAGAAGCTACATACAAAACTTTTTGAATTTGATAACATGATATTGTAACGAAAGAAAAATGGATGCACAAGTCCGAGGCAGAATGATTGACAGGACCATCGAGCAAGGACCGCAGTCTTAATCCCTTGGAACGTGATACATGTCTATGATGATGCCGTACGTCGGCGATGTCACAGGAGCAGGTTTGCAAGACTGGCTTAATCTCCTTTGTGCGTCATAATTGACTGGGTACTTGGGTACGAAACGACTTGGGTACGAAACGACCTGCTTCGGTAGAGGAGACTCTGCTCTTTCAAATGAGTGGTAACATGTCAACATTATTATGGAAAATAAAAATTGATTTGGCATCGCTATCTATGAGTTTGTTACTTTATTTGAATCAAGATTTATTATTTAACCACCAACCTGTAAAAGTTTCAAATTAAGCATTCACAATTTTTACAAAAAACACTTGTAGCAAAAATTTTTTGTTTTCATTTCTAAAAGAAAATGTGCATTCTTGTTTGTGTTTTCTCTGAAATCAGAACACTTTCGACAGAATAATTGTTCAGGTCCTTTACCAATGTGTACAACCCCCGAGAATATTGGCGCTGCTTTATAAATGTATTGTAAACGTAGTGAGGCCACTTGTTTTCCCCCAATGTTCTCGAGGCCTTTCAGAAACCAGACTGAAGCTAGCCGCGTATTGGGCCAGAAATTCCAACCGCGGATTCACAAACTACCCAGCCGCGTATTCAAAAAAAATAGAATCCATGCAGTTCAAGGTGGTGAAATAAGCACTCTGTATTTCAGAATGTTTCCTGGATATTTTGAACGAAATTTTATATTATCTATATTTATCACCAATTTTTTTTTTCCATATTCTTAAAAATCATAACACTGGGTATACTTGAATGTACACAAAGGTAATTTGGCATATAAATTAGTGAGTAATTAGCCGCTACAACGTAGACCTCATTATTCAGTATATACTACACAAATATTGAATAAGTTCCACTCACCCCAAACAAAATGTACCCTTCATGTTCAATAAATTATGAAATTTTATTCTATAATCTTAAAGACCATACCACTGGGCACACTTAATTTTGGAGGTGGCTAATTTGGTTCACTAATTAATGGCTAATTAGCTGCTAGAATAGACGCCATTTTCTTACACAATATGCGGTATATTGTACACATACCGACTATGATTGCACTTACCCCAAAGAAAATGTACCCTTCATGTTCAATAAATTATGAAATTTTATTTCATAATCTTAAAGACCATACCACTGGGCACACTTAATTTTGGAGGTGGCTAATTTGGTTCACTAATTAATGGCTAATTAGCTGCTAGAATATAGGCCATTTTCTTACACAATATGAGGTATATTGTACATACCGACTATGTCATGCACTCACCCGAAACAAAATGTACCCTTCATGTTCAATAAATTATGAAATTGTATTCTATAATCTTAAAGACCATACCACTGGGCACACTTAATTTTGGAGGTGGCTAATTTGGTTCACTAATTAATGGCCAATTAGCTGCTAGAATAGACGCCATTTTCTTACACAATATGCGGTATATTGTACACATACCGACTATGATTGCACTTACCGGTACCCCAAAGAAAATGTACCCTGAATGTCTTATAATGGCCACTTTCTAGTGAATTGCCTTCGTGGACAACAACTGAACGCAAACGATAAACTGCCTATTGTGTAAGAAAATGGCGTCTATTCTAGCAGCTAATTGGCCTTTAATTAGTGAACCAAATTATCCACCTCCAAAATTAAGTGTGCCCAGTGGTATGGTCTTTAAGATTATGAAACAAAATTTCATAATTTATTGAACATGAAGGGTACATTTTGTTTGGGGTAAGTGCAATCATAGTCGGTATGTGTACAATATATACCGCATATTGCGTAAGAAAATGGCATCTATTCTAGCAGCCAATTAACCATTAATTAGTGAACCAAATTTGCCACCTCCAAAATTAAATGTGCCCAGTGGTATGGTCTTTAAGATTATGAAACAAAATTTCATTATTTATTGAACATGAAGGGTACATTTTGTTTGGGGTAAGTGCAATCATAGTCGGTATGTGTACAATATACCGCATATTGTGTAAGAAAATGGCGTCTATTGTAGCAGCTGATTGGCCTTTAATTAGTGAACCAAATTAGCCACCTCCAAAATTAAGTGTGCCCAGTGGTATGGTCTTTAAGATTATAGAATAAAATTTCATAATTTATTGAACATGAAGGGTACATTTTGTTTCGGGTGAGTGCAATCATAGTCGGTATGTGTACAATATACCGCATATTGCGTAAGGAAATGGCGTCTATTCTAGCAGCCAATTAACCATTAATTAGTGAACCAAATTAGCCACCTCCAAAATTAAGTGTGCCCAGTGGTATGGTCTTTAAGATTATGAAATAAAATTTCATCATTTATTGAACATGAAGGGTACATTTTGTTTGGGGTAAGTGCAATCATAGTCGGTATGTGTACAATATATACCGCATATTATGTGAAAAATGGCATCTATTCTAGCAGCCAATTAACCATTAATTAGTGAACCAAATTTGCCACCTCCAAAATTAAATGTGCCCAGTGGTATGGTCTTTAAGATTATGAAACAAAATTTCATTATTTATTGAACATGAAGGGTACATTTTGTTTGGGGTAAGTGCAATCATAGTCGGTATGCGTACAATATACCGCATATTGAGTAAGAAAATGGCGTCTATTCTAGCGGCCAATTAACCATTAATTAGTGAACCAAATTAGCCGCCTCCAAAATTAAGTGTGCCCAGTGGTATGGTGTTTAAGATTATGAAACAAAATTTCATAATTTATTGAACATGAAGGGTACATTTTGTTTGGGGTGGGTGGAACTTATTCAATATCTGTGTAGTACATGTATACATGTATATTGAATAATTAGGTCTACGTTGTAGGGTTAGGGTTACTCACTAATTAATAAGCCAAATTACCTTTGTGTACATTCAAGTATACCCAGTGTTATGATTTTTAAGAATATTGAACAAAATTTGGTGATAAATAAAGATAATATAAAATTTCGTTCAAAATATCCAGAAAACATTCTGAAATATAGAGTGTTTATTTCACCACCTTGAACTGCATGGATTCTAATTTTTTTGAATACGCGGCTGGGTAGTTCGTGAATCCGCGGTTGGAATATCTGGCCCAATACGCGGCTAGCTTCAGTCTGGTCTTTCAGAACAGGGTTGGGTCCGGTCAAACATGGGTCAACATTGCAACATACAAAACTTCCATGACAACATGACTGATATACACTGCTGTACGTGTACGTGTACGCGTACGGCATGGATGTAAACTACCCTGCAACGTTAACGTTTAAAACAGTAAATCTGAACTCATTTGATCGAAATGGACCAGCTCAAGTGTTATTAAACCGAGCCAAATTAATGTAAAAGTCAATATTCAAAACTTACATTTGACGCCAGAAATGGTGTTTTAAAATATGGTCACGTCACATCACACAACGTTGTCACTTGTCAGCCATGTTGCGTTACATATAAAGAAGTGTAAGAAATGTACACGTGCACCGGCGCGGTATATTGTGTACGGTGCCGCACCCACCCACCGCTGTTCAAAATGCTCTGCAGGCGACATGTGGTTTGGGCGCATGCGCGAGAATTTTGAAGGGTCATACAAAAATGCATATTCATATCGTGACCTTTACTTTTTTTTCCGTCGCGGAGTTCATTGATAAAAACGCCTGTTACATACTGAAAATTAATTTCAAAGAGAATTTTTAACCAATAGGATTAGAAAGAATATGTCGTCTGCAAATATTGAACTAACATTACAGCAATATGGGCAAACGCGCGAATTTCCTTGAAGTTTTTTTGTGCACAACTTTGGCCCTTGACAAGAGCGCGCACGCTGAAAAAGGTAATATTTCAAAGCGGATTTTCTTCCTGATGATGAATTTTCCTTGAGACATAAAAAGTATGATAGGTGAAAGAACTCTTATTTTAACTAATTATTACTTTGTTATTTGAGCAAATGCAGTAGCTAACTTTTAAACGGTGGGATTCCCCTGCGGCTTTAGCGTTGTTAAACAAAAGATTTCTGGGGAACCCGTTACGGTTTTTGGGATGACATCATTGTGTATGCGTGTGCATACACACACGGATTAGATTGTGGGCGTTTTCATTGTAAGGGGTTAAATAATTTTTAATAACGTTAGAATATAAAAAACGGGGAATGATTTGAGTTTATAAGCCAATATAAACCAATATTTAATACATATATTCTGTTCACTCTTCCATTTTAAATTAATTTCTAAGGATTTTTTCCTTTCTATGCACTCCAAATCCATTATTTAAACAGCGAAGATGTAATCAATAGCAATATTTCACCTTTTTGAATTGCTGCCCAGAGGCCGTTACTTGGGTTTGCTCAGGTATAATCACCATGAAACTGTTCTTCGTGAGTTTAACTACCCTCCTATGCTTGATTTTTCAAGAAAAAATTCACGAAAGACGTACAATAACGTCAAAAATGGACCAATAATTAGCTTCTCTCGATCTGTAAAATTTAACGGATGCTCAATATTTGATGCACATTGAAGACGCTTTTACACTTCGCGGGTTTCGATGAATTCACCCAGAAACGTGTCATCTTGTAAAGCCATGACTGTAGATTGATGTGTGATCTTTGTTCATTGAGGTCATTTGGCATTTGCACTCACTTTGATCGTACACCTCCAGTCGATTTGCCAAATTTCAAAAGACGCGACCTTGTTTAAAGTTGGTGAAACAACACCAATAGAGGGCGCTATACAGAGCAGAAAAAGGCGCATGCGCACAAACCTCTTGTCGCTCTGCATGCAGCGGATACCCATTGGCCCAGCAATATTTAGTTTAGAATTTCGTGCACCAGCGCGCTGGTACCCGCGCAGGCAAGTACGTTTCCCGCGGTACTGCAACATTCCTTGACAACAGAGGTCGCCCTCGTGTAAACAAACAACTTTGACCCTATCTAGCACGCCGAGTTTAAATAACTTTTCCTTCAAATTGACGTTACAAACACTCCAACTCATGAATAAACGACACACAAGCACATTGATTGACAAAACTATCGAGAAGATGTGTAATGGACCAGAAATCGGTTGCTAAGGTATCTATTTTTTTTTTAAAGTAAGGGTTAAAAAACACTTAATTTAAATCCATAATGTCTCAGTTTCAAAAGTTTTTGTGAAGAATTGGAAAATAGTTTTCACGAGATGAATGGTTTGAATTTACAAACACGCTTACACTTTCTTACTACATTTTTTCCCTTTTCCTTTTTGGGGCATTTTAAAAACTATAAAATGGAGCATCATCTTACTGTTCTGGCAGCACTTTGTCGAATCTGTGGAAACAGACAAATGAGCTCAGCCTATAAAGCGAAGGGAAAATCTAAAACCAAACTCAAACCGCATTTGTATGCAAGGATCAAGGACACTTTCTCACTAGATTTGACATGTGATAACTCACATCAAGTGCGCATGATGTTATGATACATTTAATTATGATAATGTATTTTTGCCTATTTAAATGGTAATTTTCTGAAATGTTCTTTTTTAGGAAAACAAAATAAATGCTTTAATTAAAGATGCCCGCCCGTGTTTTACCGGCAATTTCCGATTTTGTTGTTTTCATTTGAACATTCATAATTTCCTTTTAGAAATCAGAAAAGAAATACTTTGAAATTAGATATTTTGCAAAATAGGCCTAGTTGTCAGAAGCTTGGTTTTAATTAAATTTTAAAAAGTGCCAAATATAATTCATTTCAATACATATTTACTATTATATTAAACCATGCTTCCTATCTATGATTATTTTAAGAAATATATCATTTAAAATCATATGCAATCATAGGCTATTTTTCAAATAACATGTATTTAAATCATAATTTGATTGTATTATTAGTCCTATGCGAAAATAAATCATATAGGCCCTACAAGAGTATAGGCCTACTCACCTCTAGGATGGTACACACAGTGACCAGGGCCGTGCGAGCGGGGGTGGGGGGTGATACCCCCAATAATGTTCTCAGTCGGCATTTAGAGCCTCAGTCGGCAAATGAAGCATCAAAGGTACTAGAACAAGGGGTTGGTCCAGAATAAATTTTCAGTCAGCAAAGCTAGAGCTATGGGTTTGCCAACTGCAATATCGTATTTCTAAGCATGAATTGTTTGTTATAAGTCGTTTATATATATATCATTTAAAATCATATGCAATCATAGGCTATTTTTCAAATAACATGTATTTAAATCATAATTTGATTGTATTATTAGTCCTATGCGAAAATAAATCATATAGGCCCTACAAGAGTATAGGCCTACTCACCTCTAGGATGGTACACACAGTGACCAGGGCCGTAGCGAGCGGGGGTGGGGGCTGGGGGGTGAAACCCCCAATAATTTTCTCAGTCGGCATTTAGAGCCTCAGTCGGCAAATGAAGCATCAAAGGTACTAGAACAAGGGGTTGGTCCAGAATAAATTTTCAGTCAGCAAAGCTAGAGCTATGGGTTTGCCAACTGCAATATCGTATTTCTAAGCATGAATTGTTTGTTATAAGTCGTTTATAAGCTGCGGTTCCCCCCCCCCCCCCCCCTGTTGAGCGGCTTTACAGAGTGTCCATTTTTGGGGAAAACCAAGTAAATTTATGTCGGTAAACAACTTATTAGGCTATATGTGCACATACTCATAATGATAAACGGACTCATTATTTTGTGCATAATATATAAAAAAATCGTTATGTGAAAGCGACAGCTGATAACATTAATTGTGAATATTCACATTATATAGCCTGGTTTTCGGCTTAAATTTAATAGCTTTAATATTAAATTTAATATTGCACCGACAAAAGTGCCATAAGGAAATACATAAGTCATAGGCCTACAACTAAACCTAAAATGTGAAAAAAATGCACCAGTTTTGCTTGTGTCGATATCCAGAATCCCTCTATACCATTGAATGGTTTTAACATAACCTGTATTGTGATGCATAAACCAGACATTAACAAATACACCCAGACATCATTACTCATCCGTCCAGTTGCAGTTTAAAAAGCTAATTAGCCTATATACGCTTTTGATCCGGGCGGCGCAATCCTCCCTAAGGGATTTCTTTATGAAAGATAAATTATTATTAAAATAGAATGCATTTTTACTATACATGTGTGTTCACATAATAGACAAAATAATAGCCAACAAATATGCGCTTTATTTATCGAGAGGCTCTGATAGAGACAATAATGTATTTAAAATAATGTAACATGTTTGTTTTATCCAAACCCCTTTTTTCGCGAACTATAGAAAGGCGAGTTCACCACTTTCTTTGAACGCGGAAAAACAAATCCGTGCAACTTACCCGGCTACAAGGAAGTGACAATGATACTATTTAAAAAAAAAGTATATAAACATAATTTTTCTGTGCTTTTCCGTCCATGAAAGGAGCGACTTTGAAAGGCTGACATCATTATCTGGGAACACGGGAAACCAAAACCGGTACTAATGCCGGTGAATGAGTGCGAGTATAATGTTTAACCCCATTCTATTTCTAAATATTGTACTTAATCAGCACCGTACAATCTTAAAACGCTTATACCTTAGACACATATAGTGCAATATTTCGAGCAAAACTAAAAAAGAAACCCCACAATCACATTATAGTTTTCAGGTCAGCCTCCACCCCCATCCTTAAACTTTGTCACCTCCCTGGGGAGTATACAGCTCTGTGCTGCCATATATATATATATATATACTCAGCGTGCGCTACAACACACTACAACTATTCTCACCGTGCATGAGCTGTTGAGGGCACATGTTGTAATGGGGGAAATGTTGCAGTTGATGTGCGTACGCGCGGAATATCTCCAGCGATCATTGGCTGGTAGAAGTACACGCGCGTGTAGTACCATAACATACGCACATAAAGTGTACGCACATAAAGTGTACGCACATAAAGTGTACGCACAACGATCACACCATCGACGCAAAAGTGGCTATCATGATCAAGACACTGGGTGCAAATTCACCACTAGAGAGGGCTACGCGATGTGCACTGAGCGAAGCAATTACAGTGAAGTGTCTTGCTCAAAGAAACGAGCGTCACGGTCGCAGTCAGGATTCAAACCCACATCAGCATGGACTCATCACCCATCAGAACACAAGTGTAATGCGCCAGACCGACCAAGGAATAATGTAATGGATGGTACCTTTACAAAATCGGATTTGAAGCATTCTTCTTGACATAGTCCCCACAAACTGTCGGACGGCGAAGGAATCAATTCTTGAAAACCGACAGGGAAAATCAAACTGTTAGCAGTATTACGTCTATTTGAATGTTTTATTTGTTACTTTAATAAGAAACAGAGTTGGAACAGAATGGAACAATTTTTACACTTAGACCTCAGTACTTAAAAGTCTCTAATAACACAACCAAATAATGCAAATTGTGATAAATAACAGAACAGAAGACTGTTATCAAGAGCTGTAATATTATGTCTAGAATGTTTTCGTTTTGTTTAAAAATAGGAACAAATGACCAGTTTAACAAATATAACTCTAAAAATAAGACGGTTTTATTTATGTTAGTGTATTTTAAGAATGGATGTTCCTCTTATGCGTATTTCAGATTTGTGCATACCAAGACTTGCTTGGTTCAGTGCAAAATTCGTTAAATGCAACGCTTAGGGGCCGTCCATAAAGTACGTACACACGAAAGAGGGGGGGAGGGGGGTTGTTGACATTGCGTACACCATGGGGGGGGGGGGGGAAGGGGGTCTAAGCCAATGCGTACCGTACGCAAACCGACAATTTGCTTTTAATGAATTATCATGAAATCAATGTACTATCTCATATAAATAACTACCAGGACCAGCTTTTGTGCATCGAAAAACAGTTATAACACAGAAGTCAAAAAGATATATGGAACACGTATGTGTACAGGGGGAGGGGGGTTGGAGCCACTGCGTATGCAATGCGTACGGGGGGAGTGGGGGGTAAAAAAAGTCGGCATTTCGTGCGTACGTACTTTATGGACGGCCCCTTAATGCGTGAAATGCAACGCTTAATGCGTGAAATGTGAAGCTCAATGTGCCTGATCATTAATTCCAATGCATGTGACATACGCGTAATGCCTAAGCCTTGTCACGTGTATAATCTTCTGCCCACGTGCATGCGATGTGATTTCATTTCCATCATCCATAATGTTATTTCAATAAATTCACAAACAGATTTCAAAACTATTGTTCCTCAGCATACAAAAGAAACTTGAAAAAGTATATATTTTGCAAATTACCCCTTGACATATTTCTATATTTCCACAACTGCTCAATATAACGACCCCGTCACAATATTAAAAACCTAAATAAAATACAACAGAAACTTACATTACAAATTTATATTCTGCATTGGAACATAAGAAGCATACAGTTTGTCTGAAATTTGAAAATTGAAAACTTTAAACAATTTTCAACCAAAAGAAAAGGAGTTCATTATTTCAAATGGGAGATACTATGATTCAGAACGTTGGTGGACGCGGCAGACTTTTTCCCACTGTTGTTAAGGTAATTCTGAGCATGCCCAAGATATTGGAGATAATAATTATTGTAGACTGGTCCCCCGTCTATATCATTGACATCTATACTAACTGGATAGGAGATGGGCGCTGATTGGCCTATAAAAAGTTAAAGTAACCGGCCGCCATGTTGGTTCCCCCAAAATGTCAAGAGTCAAATGTCACGTTACAATAACAACAACCGGTTCAGCAGCACTCAGCATTGTCGTTGGTCGGGAACACTGATCTCTATAGTATATTATAGAGATCAGTGGTTGGGAAGCAGTAAACCTGTCCGGCCGTCACGCATGGTCCTTCTTTCTTGGGGAAACAAAGGTGGCGAACAATGAGCTTCAGCCAATCGACGTGATGTCCTATCCAGTTAGTATAGAGATCAGGGCCCATATTCATAAAAGCTTGCTAAGCCTAGTTGGCAACTAAATTGGCCCCTCACTGCCAATTAAGCCTAGTTGGATACTAAATGTTATTCATAAAATGCCGCTAAGCTTAGTGGACTGCTAAGTTGTCTGCTAACTTTAGAGGTGATCTTGGGTACCTCTATTTTTCTAAGTCACTAGTTGACAACTAAACCCTTCATTTGTATGTTTGACTCTGTGTTCACTATGCTGAGAACATAGAACTGCCTGTACATTGCATTCGATAGGCGCACACACACAGTTCGTGCATGCACAGATCTATTGTTAGACACATTAACATGCCACTCATATTGAAAGTGAAACTTACCCATATTGTGTTTTGTGGTTTGGAACAATGCCAACTGCTAAGTTAACAACCAACTAAATCCTAGTTGACAACTACCTGGCACTGTCCCTAGCAGGGTTTTATGAATATGAAAATAGCAAGAAACTATGGAGCAGGCAACTAGGCATTTAGCAGCCTGCAAAGGCCTAGTTGGCTGCTAGTTTAGCAGGCTTTTATGAATATGGGCCCAGTGGTCTAAAGGATTATAACAGTTACAGGCTACATACAGGCGTACCACACTCAAAGGCTTTCGTGCTGAAGATCTGACGTCACGCTTCGAGGCATGGCCGCGCTAGCTTTACCAGCTTAACCAAGGTCAAAGTTGAGCATCGGGAAAAATAGGGCGGCTGCACGGCCTAGCTCTACCTCGCTCAAAGCGTGACGTCATATCTTCAGGCTAATAATATTGAAGACCCAGTAAGTCTACTGCCACCTAGCGTCTGAAAAGTCTTGCATTACTTCTGTGCAGTTAATTAAAACGTTTATGAGGAAATAAGTTTACATGCAGAAAGAGTTTTCTTGCATTGTTACTTTAACAAAGCATAATATAGACGTGTTATTTTAAATCCTAAATGCTCATTAGATGATAGGCCCCTAAATAGTACAATAAGTAAATTCTAGACATTATTGGTAATGATGGCAAAACCTGTTCCTTACTTTAATCCACCAAAATCCAACACCATGCATGGGCTATACAGTCCGAGTCCATCAAAATGCAACACAACTAGCTGTTGGAGTTTGATGGGTTAGGGTTAAACAACCGTCCAGTGAAAGTTTCAGATTATTACATTTTGTGCGGTTATCAATAAAATAATAAACAAGCATTTCGATTTGTCATGTTCATTCCACATGGTGTCACCGCAATTAGTCTCACTTATCATCCTCGCCATGCAAAGCTACAAGTTTTACCTATGTTCATTCCAACTACGTTTATTTATTTTTTGTCCAGTTGGACAAAAATGTCAGATGGAAAATTAATTGTTTTACTGATTTGACGAAATGATAGCACCTCGGGCACAAAAATTTCAATGGAAGTTTGATACCATCATCATTTTTACACCAAGTTGAATGTAAAAATGTGGTAATTTATATTCAGGATTACCAATAGTGTACAGGGGTTACAGATTTTGTAATGTTTTTAACATACACATTTTTCCCCAGATTGCAACCTGTGATCACGTGACGTGTCATCCACTTCAAAAACATTTCTTCATAAGTCATAACAGACTACAAAATATTATACTATTTTTTAAAACTTTGTTAAAGTAGAAATAGCATTTAAAGTAACACCCATGTTTTTGACTATTTTATATTTTTGTTTTAATCTGAAAATTACTATTTTTCCTTACAATAAGGCAAATAAACACTTTAAAATCACAAATTTCACCAAAAATATTCAGATGCAACTGTACATCACTTTACACTCTTTAAAATTGACAGCACCTACAAGAAAGAAAACAAATTTGGGAAGATTCATTCCATCATCAGCTTTACACCAAGTAAGTTTCACATTACAATAATCTTTTAAAATGTTGAATTACCAATACTCAACTTCAACTTCAAACCATGTTTCTTGACCTTTATTTTTTTAATAGTCAAAAACACGGGCGAGAAATCTTACTTTTGCTCACAACTCCCTATACATTCTTAGTAAGCAATAAAAATACATAAACCTTTACTTGGCACGAT
The DNA here is from genome assembly GCA_029582265.1 of Zoroaster sp. YZ-2022. Lineage (NCBI taxonomy): Eukaryota > Metazoa > Echinodermata > Asteroidea > Forcipulatida > Zoroasteridae > Zoroaster > Zoroaster sp. YZ-2022. The sequence goes on from CM055830.1 coordinate 33,545,797, forward strand.
TGATTGGGTGAAATCCAACAGTAGTGACAAACATAATCACTTCATTTCAAACTAACATTTATTTCTATTCAACGACAAACTCCCTTAAGCCCTTTTCACACTACATCTTTTTTTACCAGGGAATAAAACCCCAGGGTAACCCAAGATGGCCCCGGGGTAGTCTTACCACACAGTTACACCAGCGCAGTTTCACACTGGACTCGCCAAAGCCCAACCGCATATTCCCTGGGTTCATATTCTCGGGAATCCGAACTCACGTTTCAGTTCACACTATGATCAAACCCTGTTTATTTCTTTGACGTGATCTGTCCCCCACTGGGGAAAGCACAACCTGCGTTCGTTTCCTACTATCTGCTATTCCCATGGGTTTTTACTGCTTACCCCTACTCCGGAAATGCAGTCCCGGTGGGGGGGGGGGGGGGGTGTGATGGGATCCAAGTGTGAAAATGCCGACTAATTCCCCGGGACCGCCCCAGGGAATTCGACTTGTGTGAAAAGGACTTAAGAAAAAAAAATCTTTATGCCCATAGAGAGAAACGCAAACACAGCAGTTAATACAATGTTAAGTCTTCATACTGCAAATAGTTACTTTCATAATTTCAGCTAAGAAAAACCATCTTTACACAACCTCAAAGAACTCAAAAACATTTTTTTCAAACTATATAATACAATCAACTTTTTCTTGTCATATTTTATGTACAGCAGTGGGACATTTTCACATTAATATAAAATAAATACCAGTTTAATGTCCATTTTGGGACTTATTCAGGTATTTCATACTGCGGCCATCTTGTATTGCTCCCTGACTGGCGTAGCAATTAACACAAATATTTGGGTCACCACGTCATAGGTACAAGCCTATTTTGGTCAAAGAAGTCTGGTCCCAAGCCTCATAGACTTTGATGTAAAAAGAAAAACATAATACAAATAGGTCATACATAGAAGGCCAATTAACATTAAATTTACAGACTAATTTTGCTTAAACAGCATGGTCAGTATTTGGAAGGGCGACCAGATTTCAGATCTTGTTACTATAAACAGACCCTTTTAAAGGGAAGGTAAAACATTAGTATTAACCAAATTATCAAATAAACTAATTATTATCATAAAAATACCTTGGTAGTATTGTATATATCAATCATCTATTCTTAAAGGGTCACTATCGTCACGATCAGAGCAGACTTTCACCAGGGCATGGAATCAGTGTCCTAGTTTAAGATGAACACAGTGAATGAAAAAATAACCGGCTCATTTATGCAGCAGCAACGGTAATGTCCTTATTATATGGGGGTATTACCGAGTTAATCTAAACCTAGCACTCTGATACCATGCCCTGTTGATCGTGACGATATTATTTTCCCCTTTCCATTTCTAGAAAACCAAGTAAAATTCATCAAAAAAAAAAAGCAGTCTGGCATTTCGTTGTAAGACATAAATGACATGCAACACTTTTCTCAACAATGTGAACACACATCAGTTTATATGCTCAAGGACACAAGCACCACGGTTGGGATTCGAACCCACATTCTGACGACTCAGCCATCAGAACACAATCTGATGCACTAAACTGCTTGACCATGGCACTCCATGGTATATTTCACGAAAACTAAGAGGGTTTGAAATGACACCAATGTTGAATCTTCCCTTTAAGATTGTTCACTATCTTAGTAATATTTCATACATTGTATATAACCGGAGAGCAAACACAGTAAATATAGTAACAGAATAAATATAATTTCTTAGAAAACAAGATCTTGACAAATGACATTGTCATGGCAGTTAAAATGTCACGACATTTCTTACATTTAAAATTTAAAATGGTTGTTACAACATCAGTGGTTTTTCCTATGTTTTGGAAGCAAAATTTTCACAATTATTAAAAAATAAAAAAATAAAAAATAGTTACCGACATATGTGGACACCCTATAATCTCAACCATAACTTCAGGGACCCCCTTAACTGTTTTTGTTCACAAGCAAGCCAGACCAGTAAGCTTGTCTTTTAACTAGTCTGCCAGCATTTTCACTAGTCTGCATTTTTCTAACCATTTTCGTGAAGTGGCAGACAACTTTAGTGAGAATTGTGACAAACGCTCCTCAGGAAAAGTGATCTTGCGCCTCCAAGAATGAAATTCCAGGCCTGTTATTTAATCTAACTCTGCAATGTACAGTAGTACACATCTAATGCCTGGCATCAAAAGTATTTTGGTAGCATATTTTAACTAGCCTGGCTGGTTTTTACTAGTCCGCGGCTATTTTAACTGGAATTTGGCGAGCGGACTAGTGTGAAGGTTGAAGCCTGAACTCTCTCATTCATACCTTTTCTAATGCCATGTAAATGAAAAAAACAAAAACAAAAAAAAACAGTTAGCTTTCCTCAATACAAGGACAGAGTGGACAGTCTGCCTAGATCGAGGTGAACGTTTTGTAATTTTGCATTGTTTATTATAGTAATTATTGTCATCATTAGGCATGAAAAAGCTTCGGCAACAAGCTAACAAAATATACCAGAAACTGCCTGCATTTGGCCAAGATGTTGGTTTTGATTACAATTTAGATTGAGCTACTTCAGAAGTCTATTACTTATATAAAGTGTGCTGGTCTGCTGTAACAAAGTTCACAGCATTGTACCCCAAAATACAGGCAAGCACAACGAGCATGGTAACAAGTTTGGCTACCCTGCTTGTAAGTATCACAGGAAAAGCACTCAACATCGCTTCCTTGTCCCAGAATTAAACGGGATGCAAACTAGACGTGGTTAGCCACAAGTTTTTTTAATTTATTTATTTAAAGAATTTTTTTTGATCCACTACAGGAGACAGGATACCTGGCAATACAAAATAAGTTTTAAGTCGCTGGGTGTTATTTGTACCTAGATGTGTAGTCCCGGGGTGTGATTTGATATAAGTAAAATATCCTGGTAAATGGGTAGCAGGCCTGGGTCTCCCTTTGGTCTAGAGGAATGTTAAATTTTGCAGGATTTACAGACTCTCCACATCCCCACAAACGAGAAACTAGAGGTTTGGATACAACACAGGCTACTTCTTTCTTTTCTTGGTGGCTACTCCTTTTCTTTTGTGAAAATTTTGAGGCAAAGGAATATTTGTAAAAAAAATTCCTGAAATCAGGAAAAATCCTGAGAAATCACATGCCATTGTGTTCTGGATTTTTCAGTGCATATCAATATACATGTACATGAATTGAAAAATTCATTTGTACAAAGTTGTGGTCAACGTATGACTAATTTGCAATTACAGTGTATATCCATTAAGAACTGCATTCTTCACAAGAAATAAACAATAAAATACAACCTACACATGTTACTTCGGTCTTTGTTTATAAACTTGCACAAGTCACTCACAGACGCAGCAGTGTTCAGTAAGATTCACAAACACTTTAACTAATGTAATTTTCTAGGTGTCCTGATACCACGATAGATTTACTCCTAATGGTTTGATTGTTAACAATGATAAACAGATATACTACAATATATTTTATCCAGCCAAGACTTATAAATATTTAAGCACTTTTGGCAAGATTGTACTAAATATTTTAGGACTTAAGGTGCATTCAAGAAAAAAACGTAACTCCTCAAGAACCTTAGTAAACAGAAAATATAAATGAAAGCAAGTTAACTTTTACCCTAAGAAAAATAAATAAATCCAAATGAACAGGAACACTGTACAAAATACTTTCACTCATCAGCTAGGCTTCAATATTAATTTCAATATTCAAAATCAAACTCGAAAAGGTAAAAGAAACTTCTGTTATTAACCCTCCTACTACTACAAGGGTCAAAATCAGTCAAAATGTTGATACACTTGCCAAGGTATATCTAGTGCACTTAAAAAAGTCAAACACTGTCAAACCTTACGCGTAGTAAGTACATTTACAGGTCAAAATGAACCAACTGATTTTGACTGGTAAAAGCATTGTCTGGTATTGTTCAGGGTGGTCATAATGACAGTAAAAACCAGTCAAAAATGCCCCTGTGTACACATTTGGGTCAACAGTCAAAACAGGCAGTTGACTGATTTTGACCTTTATAGCTACTTCCCACTAAAGTGCAGCTATAGTTTTGGAGGGTTAATAAGGATGAGTCTGGTCCGGAAAAAAAAAAAAAAAAAAAAAAAAAAAAAAAAAAAAAAAAAACACTGTATATTATGTTCTAGGTGTCTACCTAGAATTTTTATTTGACATTACATACAGGTATATGCATATATGTATAAATGTCACTGCATTCTGCTGCTTCATTGAAAAAAAAAATCCTTGCATACAAGCCAATATGCACTATTGGTAAAATATCTGTAACTGCAACTGTACTTTACACGAAACAAAAACATACGTGTAAAAACCAACCTGTGAACGTTTCAGCTTATTTCATTGTGTCGTTGACAAGAAAATTTGTTCCAGTGTGGAATATGTGTCTTCAAGGGGCCATCACCAACTTTACACTCAGTAGGTTTTATGTAAAACTGTTCATATAATTATGCTTTTTGAGATTACCAATAGTGCACAGTGGCTATCAGTTGAATATACCAACAAAAGAAAGAGAGCTTTAATTTAAAACCTTTAATAATTACAATATCTGCATCTTACTATACAGAGCAAAAACCTGACCTTGTATGTTGACCCGTGGTTGACCTTTGACACCATGCAGTCAGGTCACCGTTTACGCCTGCAGAGACGTTTATGTTCTTTGTGCCAGTGACTCTGTTGACAGTTGATACTGCAGTAGGAGGTGTTCCAACAGCAGTGGTACATGGCCTCTTGCTCACAGTTAATGCACTGTGTGAAACAACGCACAATGTGTATACGGGCTTTAGTATTTGCAGGATTTTTGTGCAATCTAGGGCCACTTTGAGCGCTGACTAAAGGTTGACTAATGGTTAATCACTATTTTACAATGTGTATATGGGCTTTAGTATTTGCAGGATTTTTGTGCAATCTAGGGCCACTTTGAGCGCTGACTAATGGTTGACAAAATGGTTAATCACTATTTTATAATGTGTATGTGGCTCATTCTATAAATACAGGGGCCAATGGTGAATTCAAAATATGTACAAATTTTATGAAGTTTTTCTCTTTAATGTGACATACAGGGTCATTTTTTTCAGGTTGTGCTTTTTAAACATGTTGTGAGACATTGGTTTTAAGTCACACATTTTGAACCAATCCGATATTTTTTTTATTATGGAGACAAAAATTGGTGTGTTTCTACAAATTTTTGTCAAAAAACTGACATTAAAAGTGTTAACATTAAAAATATTTTTCTGACTTTTCTTTGAAGAAAAACGTTTTATTTTTAGTTTATAATTATTGAGTACACCCAGGTTGTTAATACTGAGTGAGTTTTCAGCAGATAAACATCTCAGATTATTATTGAGCAAATAAAAACGGCTGTCACAGCGTAACATTTCGTGTCCCCTTGTGTTACGTATGAAACCCAATTCCCTTTTCATGTATCACTTAACAAAATAAAACGATCACACACTCATTCGGTAGTTCTTATACATTTGACCAACCACTACAAATAATACAGAAACTACACGTGGAATCTGAAATAGGCACGGTAAATCATGGGCTTCCAAAGTTTTGAAGTGGAATATTTCGTGAATTTAGTGTCCCTCTGAGTTGTTACGATGTGCAAAAAGACGTTGTTGTAACAAATATTTCCCTGTATGTCAACGGCTGCGTGAGCTGCTGCAATACTGTACCTGGTCATGGCCTTCATCTGCAAAGCAAAGTTAACGTCGGCAACTTTTCCATGAGGCTGCTGAAGCATAGACAAATTTTCGTGTCTACCCTTGTTACGAAGTTGTTGAAGTTACGAAGTGATTCATCATTAACGAGCAAACCAAGGTAAGATCGGCCTTTTTTTTGTAATTATTCTATTCAGACATTGGAAATTACAAACTACTTTGACTGATAAAGTCATTTTACATACACTTATTTAATCGTTAGTTTTGCAGAAATGTGTTCGTCTTGCGAGGGTGGGCCTCCGACGGGATTTGTGTCCAAAGTTACGAAGTGATTTTGCAAAAACTAACGGAATATATCTCAAATAAAACACCAAGCCAGACCCCCAAATTATACCTCAAGGTATTTTAGTGATTGAAGCTATTATAATAATGTAAACAAACATTTAGATTGCAAGTTTTAAAGCATTTTTCATGATTGTTTGCACATCGTAACTGGGCTCGGGAGGCATCGTGTCGCTCGTTACGAAGTTTCAGACTGGTGCCCCGTTGCTTGCACCCTTGCTAATCACTGCTGTAGTCTAGTTACCAAACACACTAGCTCTTTTTCTGGACATCGCGTCTAATGACCAAAAAAGTTACAAAATTCCGTCTCTTAGGCTTGAAAAAGGTGTGAAATTGCGATATCACACGTGGTGAAGACGAGGGAGTGGATACAAACAGATTGATAGGAGAATTTTACCGTAAACAATCGATTTCGAAGTCACGACCGACGCAATAGAATTTCATTATTATTTTTGGGCACTTGTGGAACGTACCATTTAAAACGGGTAACTGATCATTATGGTTTTCCTACGTTGGTTTTATTTTGGTCGTATTGAGAGAATATTGGAATTATTTATTATACATTCATAAAGCAAACCCTAAAAAATATATGTATTTAAACTCTCTGTAAATGTACACATTATTATTTTCTTCAAGTATCATTAAAAACATTTCATTTGACATTCCCCCCCCCCCCCTTCATTTTAATGGTCGAGTCAGTTTTCCCGCGCTAGCGAATATGGGGTCTAATAGTAATAAAGTGGTAATTGATTATTTTATGCAGCGGGTGTGTTTGTGGGGTGGGGTAGGGTGGGGTGGTGGGTGGGGGTGGGGTGCGGGTGGGGTGGGGTGGGGTGGGGTAGGGTAGGTTGGGGATGGAAAAGGAAAATTCTTGTGCAATAGTCTTAAAATTTTCTGGCAGCTTTTATTTAAAAGCTGCCGCACGGCGAAGCTACGCCCAATTTTTTTTTAATGTGTGGGGGATTCTTGAGGGACATGCATTCCAACAAAAACCCTTTAGTTTATGCAATAGTCTTAAAATTTTCTGGCAGCTTTTATTTAAAAGCTGCCACACGGTGAAGCTATGCCCATTTTTAAAAAATTATTTACTATTTATTTTTTATATATATTTTTTGGGGTGGGGAATTCTTGAGGGACATGCATTCAACAAAAATCCTTTATTTTACACCCATTTAAAAAAACAACAACTTGTTGATACCTTGCATAAAGAGCCAATATTATTTTGTCTGAATAGAATAATTATGACAAAAAGGCCGATCTTACCTTGTTTGCTCGTTAATGATGAATCACCTCGTAACATCAACAACTTCGTAACAAGGTAGACACGAAAATTTGTCTTCACTTCAGCAGCCTCATGGAAAAGTTGCCGACGTTAACTTTGCTTTGACCAGGTACAGTATTGCAGCAGCTCACATAGCCGTTGGCATACAGGGAAATATTTGTAACGTCTTTTTGCACATCGTAACAACCCAGAGGGACACTAAATTCCACTTCAAAAACTTTGAAAGCTCATGATTTACCATGCCTATTTTAGATTCCACGTGTAGTGTCTGTATTATTTTGTAGTGGTTGGTCAAATGTATAAGAATTACCAAATGAGTGTGTGATCGTTTTATTTTGTTAAGTGATACATGAAAAAGGAATTGGGTTTCATACGTAACACAAGGGGACACGAAATGTTGCGCTGTGACAGCCGTTTTTATTTGCTCCTCAATAATAATCCGAGATGTTTATCTGCTGAAAACTCGCTCAGTTTTAACAACCTGGGTGTACTCAATAATTATAAACTAAAAATAAAACGTTTTTCTTCAAAGAAAAGTCAGAAAAATGTTAGTTACTTTTAATGTCACAGTTTTTTGACAAAAAAATAGAAGAAACACAGCCACTTTTTTCCCCATAATAAAAAAAAATATCAGATTGCTAACTGCATAAAGAGCCAATATTAATTATTTTGTCAGTCACTGTGTTCATCACACCAATTCCATGCCCAGTTGAAAGACTGCTCTGATCGTAACAATATTGACCCTTTATGCAAAAAAGTACATATGTGTAGTGTTGTTTCACATAATTGGGATTTTTGGTGTCCCAGTTACACATGGAACTGGCAGCACCAGATGTTGTGTGTGTAATACATGTACAAGTATGTATTTATGTTCTGAAGAAAGCTGTTTTTTATTAAAGGTGTTTATGACTTTAGGCATTAAACCACAGAAACCCACAAGTTTACTGTGTAATTTGGCCAGTCTGAGATTTATATTTAATATATTTAATACGTGTAATAATATCAACACTGAATAATTCTAATGTAAATTGGACATGTGTTGCACACGTACTTACTTGTAATGCCCTTTGAACATAAGAATCATGGTTCACCTCGCTGTAATACCCTTGTGTATACTTTGGGTTTCACGTGTAACATGGACACCATGTACTTGGTGTCCATGTTACACGCGAAACCTTCCATTCACCCTAACTCCCTAAGCATTGTTACTGAACAATAAAAATCCTTCAAAATCCTCCAACTGCTTTTGTTGTCTAGGGAGTTAGGGTTAAGGCACCAGCTATGATAATTTTCTTGCTATTGATGACAAGTTTGACCTGTTGGATTGTTTAATTACCTTATTATCACCTCATTGACTTAGCTAATTAAAATTTGATGTGCAGTTTTGATGAAAAAATATTTTTAAAATCAATTTCATTGAAGGAATTGCAATTTTACGCCATTTTTGGTGAAAAACGTGCCTTAATTTCATTTGAAGAAACATAAAAGTTTGGTTGAATGTTCTGTTAAAGTATGTACCTATATGAAGCCTACTCAAAACTGCTAAGAAGTAAAAAGAAGTCTTCTGAAATTAAATGCTGGAGAGAATTTACATTTGGATTTGGTGTCCCTGTTACGCGTGAAACTTTTCTATATCTGTTGTTAGTCCATGCCACTGTAAACCATTCAAACGAGCAATAATTATGAAATAATTATTAAAAATATCAAGGAGATATATAAGGCCTTACAAACATATGGAAAAAGTTCATGTCAAACAATTTTGAAATTTTGATACCAATGTCACACTTTGGACCCTTAATTTATAGAATGAGCCACATGGGCTTTAGTATTTGCAGGATTTTTGTGCAATCTATGGCCACTTTGAGCGCTGACTAACGGTTGACAAATGGTTAATCACTATTTTACAATATGTATACTTTAGGCAAAAAAAAAAAAAAAAGGCTTCAAAATCGGTGCGGTGACGTGTTTTATTTATTTTTTGGTATTCTTTGGTAATAACAGGGAAATACGTGATACATACGCGGGGACAAATTTCCCATATAGAAAGTATGGAGGCTAAAAGAGGCGTCACAAATCAGGCAAACGTTCAAAAAAGTCGTTTAAAAACAGCACAGCAGAATTACAATCGATCCAGCAATTTTGGCTGCAATTGGACATCGTTTCATAGCAAAAATTAAAAAAAAGAAAATTAAAAATGTCAACGTGTGGGTACGAGACCAGAAACCGGAGACTTTTTTTTTTACCTTATAGCATAACGGACTATTTCTCTGCAAATAACACAGGGCACAAGCTGATTTACGCAATGCATGCTGGACTAGCTGCAATACTGCAAAACCTTACCTCGCCAGATAGTGTTCATCAACCTTACAACCTCACCAAACACTTACAACCACACTAACAAATTATTAAGGTTTGTGGTAGCACCATGTTACAAAGTCTTTAAGGGTTGTAATAAGTGTTGGTTCTTTAGAGAAAGAGAAGAACCGGTGGTGAGCTAACTTGACATTTTGATTGAAAAAGACAATTGCTGGAATTGCCATAAAATAGCCCAAAAATGGGATGTGAGCAACAAGTCTGCGCAGGGCAACGGAGGCTGTTGTAAACAACGCACATCTGTATCAAATTCACAAACAACCTGACTCACCCATTGTCGTTTCTTGGTGAAGGAGACCTCCTCCTTATGTTTGGTCTTGAGTTTCTCAATCTCCTCATCCTTGTCTTGTTGCGCCCTCTCGGCTGCCTCTTTCCTCTCTGTCTCCGCGTCCATCTTGAAGACATCCCTGGCATGAGACAGTGCCTTCTCTTTCTCTTCTTTGAAATCTTCTTTGGCCTGTAACAGAAGTCAAACAACTTATTAAAATGTTTTCAAAAGTCTATTCATATGAAAAAGTCAATGGGCAGAGCAAAAGCCATAGTTTTATGTGTCTTTGAACGCCTGGTTTGCTAAATGGACACCCTGTTTTATTTGTAATACCTATGCAAGGAGCAGTGTAAGCTAAACTTTTGGACCCCCTGTTTTTCAAGAAATTCAAAAATGTTGACACCCTATTTCCAAATCCTGGCTTATACTCTGTGGGGGGGGGGGGGGGTTATTTCTCAGACCTGGGGCCAATTTCACAGAGTTGGTAATCAGACAAAATTGCTTACCAGAAATATACTACTCAAGACAATTTAGGGAACACCGGAATAATCTCAATTAAAGCAAGATAATTTATTTCAGATAAACACAATGTTTCACAGAATTGACGAGAAACAACTGCACAATGAAACAGATGATAAAGGATGCATGGAGTGATTACACATTTCATGACATGACTACTGAAAGAGAGAGGGGGGTTGCAAATGAAAATCCCGGTTCATGGAACATTTCAAACCCATTTGATGTTAAAAATCTGGTGTTCCCTAAATTGTTTTGAGTAGTATATTTGCTTAGCAGATTTATTTGGTTACCAGCCAAACTTGCACATAAATTGAATGTACTTTGGCTGGTAGTCTGTTTCACAATGCTTAGTGAAAGTATTTGCTCAGCAAAATGCTTTGCTTAGCAGCTCTATGAAGTTGGCTCCAAATTTTATAATCAGGTAAATCAATTTTGAAATTGCCAGAGTGGTGTTCAGTTTAAAGGTGGTGGTATTTTGTGTGTGTTGGGGGGTGGGGGAGAGAAGGGGGTGGGGAGAGAAGGGGTGGGGTGGGGATGGGGGGTGGGGGAGGGGATGGGGGTGAGGTGGTGGGGGAGAGGGGGTGAGGGGGGTGGGGGAGGGGGTGGGGGAGGGGGTGAGAGGGGTGAGGGGTTATCACAGACCTTTTTGAGTGCCTCTTTGACCGCCTTATCTAGGGCTTTCTGATGGTCTTTCTGCTGTTGGGCTAGTTTCTCCTCCAGTAAGATGTCAAACCTCTCCTTACAATTGCACGGTGAAGTGCTACCATGATTGTCTCCATCCCTCTCTGGCACTTTGGGCAACTCTGGCATTTCTTGATGTTCGGGAATGCTCACAGAGTTCCGCCGCTGCTGTGATGGCAGAAATAATGAATTTCATTTTTCAAGTATTCTTTAATGAAGGGAGTCTGGATCAGTGTAATTACTGCTTTTCACTTGAGCCTCTTAAATACATTTGACACAAAACAATTACACAATCAAATACGCCAGGCCTGGAATTTCACAAAGGCCACAGCCTTTGTTGCGCTGGTCTTAGCCATGGTACCCCTTAAACTTTGCCCATAGACATTCTGATATTCTAATGGGAGTGCCCTTTACTCAGGAAGAGTGGCCTTGCCTCCTTACAAGAGTGAAATTCCAGACCTGATATATCAAGACAAAACCTCAAAATATGAAAATGCAGCATAATTATTATACACACAGACAAATTCACATATTTAAAATAGACTAAAACATGTAAATAAGAAAATATAAAAATATGCAGTAAATCTGGATTACAAAATAAAGGAAATATACAAATTGAAGACTGTTATCCACTCAGTGCATGACCAGACTAGGGTGCCCTTTAGGCAAGTAGCAGGTTATCATGGACGAGTATTCTAAGGTTATACTGAATATGTGTTTTAACACGTTATTATAAAATGGCCACACAAAGTGCCCTAGACTTTGTAGACTGGGTGCATATTCCTAGTTATTCAAAGAACTACATCTCTTTATAAAAAAAAAAGCAATTTGTTTGAACACAAATGCTTTAAATCTTATAAAAATTACAGTCTAGAGAGTACAGACTTTGGACTTAGGTTGGAAGTAATAATAATAATACACGATTCTTATAAAGTGCACATATCCTAGTGACTAGATCAAGGCGCTGTACATTATTACTCCCTGCTCATCAGGCGCATAAATCATTCCTGGTCGCACCATGGTCGTAGCCAGGATTCGAACCCACATTCTGACAACTCAGCCATCAGAACACAAATCCGATGCACTAATCGCTCGACCATGCCACTCCATAAAGTATTGAGGAAGGATAAGACATTTACCTTTTTGGTTGGAGGTGGTATGACTGCATCTAGTGTTGCTGGATTAGGGGAGGACGGTTGACTGGTAGACAATGAAGGCTGACTGGTACATATGGAGTTTTCCTGAACGATAAAATATTTAATATAAAAATTGCAACACACATGGACAGAGAATCACACAGTGTTGTGGTATATAAGCATGGGTGATTCATAAGTAAAAATTCACAAGGACAATAAGAGAAATTGTCACTGATTTTTGATACCTTTTTAGCGGAAGTTTCATCTGCTGTAATACCACCGGGCGATGCTTGACTTGTGGACACGGAGTGATCCTTCAGAAAAAGGCAACATATTTGATTAATATTTCAGAGGCAAAGAAGAGGTTGTATGTGCATATTTACACCAACTTTTACTCTGCCCCTCCCTTCTACTTCATAAAAAACTTTGTTAAGCAGTTTTATGCAATGAGAGTACTTTCTATTAAGTCTGTAAAACGAAGGTTATGTCTTGAATGTCACAAACAAACATTTAAGGGGGATGTTGGGGACTACACCCTCCATATTTACAAAACTTAAAATATGTTCTACACGGTTTTTCCACCTTTCAAAAACTAACAGATGAAGGGTTTTGGCGGGTCTGTCAACACGATGACAAAATGGACTGAGAATAGGAAAGTTGAAAAGAAACTCACCTGTAACCTTGACTGCTTGGATTCAACCGGCTGAAAAAATAAAATAAATAAATCATTAGTTTTTCTACTCTGTTTTAAAAAACTCATGCACACAAGCATAAACTCATGAAACATGCCTACGTAAGCACTAAATTTTATGGTATAGTAAGCGCTGATTTTTCCGCTTACGTAAACACAGCAATTAAAATTGGTCCCTGGACTGTAGAGAACTAGCCAGCTTGGGCAGGCTTTAACTTTTGTCCTGATAGCCACAATAGCAATATTGGATTACCCAATAAATGCACTACAATATCAAAAAGGATGCATGGTGAAAGACAGAGAATGATAGTAACACATACAAAACTACTAAATAATAATCGCAAAATGTAAACAAAATTCATGATTTATTATTCCAAATAAGGCCATTGGTCCTTCTACGGCCCATTGAGCAATCGTTATACTATTGAAAGACGATTCAATGGTCGAATGGTTGTGATGATAGCTTGTTCAAAGCTTGGACACACCCAGTCAAACTGGCCCTCCTGGGTCAGACAAAAAGGCTTTTAACGGGGAGGATTAGAGGCAGTGCCATCGATGTTCCAGACTGGAGTAGCTCCTTTGTAGGTATTATGACTGTCAATTATCTCTTCTTTTGTCTGCTTCCAGAAGCTGTACATTACACTCTAATTGCTTTCAAATCTGGTAAACAAATGAAGCAAGCTTAATGAATAGTTTGGGCTTATAGTTTAATGATTGCTCAATGGGCCTGAAGAGGACCGTAGGTCTAAACATAACATACACAAACAAATGGTTGTGCATTAAGTTTGAAAATTAACGGTTCTGACATACCACGCCTCCATCACTAAATGAACTTGAGACCCTGTCGTCTTCGTCATCATTGCTCATCTCACTGTGACTTCTCTTAGGTGATGCGTTATCATCACCTGATTCATAGCTCTCCGCTCTGCAGAAAAATAAAGAAAGAAAAACAATAATAATAATAATAATAAAGATTTTTAGCGCGCACATATCCACCCTGCTGGGCGCTCAAGGCGCGGAAACAAAGAAAAAACATGAATACAAACAATATACAATGATAGCATAGGGAAAAAAAATTATGTACCGAGATACATGTACCTACAATGCAATTACAATTATACATCATCTTTGAAGAGTTGTGACATAAGATGAGTTTTAAGCATCGACTTGAATCTGGTTATACTATGACAAGATTTGAGTTTAGTTGGAAGATGATTCCAGAGTCTCGGAGCTGCGACAGAAAACGACCTATCACCCCAGTTCCGTTTTGAAGTTGGTTCCTTTAGGAGTGACATGTTGCTGGAGCGCAAATTGCATGATGGAGTGTAGACTTTAAGCAGTTCAGAAATATAAATTGGAGCAATGTTATTAAAAGATTTGTGAACAATTAGCATAAGTTTAAAAACAATTCTCTGTGAAACAGGAAGCCAGTGCAGTTCTTTCAAGATTGGCGTGATATGGCATGACTTTCTGGACAAAGTCACAACACGAGCTGCTGTGTTTTGTATGTGCTGAAGACGAGATATTTGATTCTGCGGAAAACCGTAAAGGAGAGCATTCCCGTTATCGAGCCGTGATGTGACAAACGCATGTATAATTTGTTCAGCAGCACTTTTATTCAAGTATTTCCTAATTCGGCTTATATTTCTGATATGAAATGATGATATGCGAACAATGTTGGAGATATGTGGTTTTAAAGTCATTGTCAAGTCAAATATAACACCCAAATTACGTGCATGTAATGAGGGGGTTATCTGCGAGTCACCAATTGTAATAAATGGAAGAGAAACTTTAGACAATTGCTGACGTGATCCAAATAGAACAAATTCTGTTTTTTCATCATTCAATTTCAGGAAGTTTTGTCTCATCCAACTTCGAATCTCTTGAATACATTTCTCCAGTGTTTTAATGCAGGAATCGGCAGGTTCTTGAGAAGATTTAAAAGTAATGTAAAGCTGCGTGTCATCAGTGTAAACATGGTAGTTTAAATTATACTTCAAAATGATATCACGAACTGGAAAGGTATAAACAGTAAACCACTGTGGGCTGAGCACACAGCCTTGGGGTACAGAATAGTCAAGAATAACAGGCTCGGAGATAGCGTTACCAATACAAACATGCTGAGGCCTATTTAAAAGGTAGGACTTACACCAATCCAGGGCTGTGTCATGTATTCCAAGATGATATTGAAGGCGGGAGAGAAAGTTTTTATAATCGACCGTGTCAAAAGCGGCGCTTAAGTCTAACAAAACTAATGCAGTGATTTTCCCCTCATCCATGGCAGATAAAATGTCATTGTTGACGTGAAGAAGAGCAGTTTCCGTTCCATGAAATGGTTTGTAGGCTGACTGAAATGTGTCCGACAGGTTATTAGCACGAACATGGTCAGAGATCCGTGATGAAACAACTCGCTCTATTGTTTTTCCAAGGTACTTTAAATTCGCTACTGGTCGGTAATTTTTGAAAACTTCCTTGTCCAAATTGGGTTTCTTTAGGAGTGGTTTAACATGAGCAACCTTCTGGCTATTAGGGAAACAACCGGAAGAAAGAGATCTGTTTACAATAATTGTGATATACTTAGCAAACACAATATTTTGTTTTATTAGCGAAGTTGGCACTGGATCAAGTTCACATGATTTTGATGGCGATTTCATGATGAGTTTCTTGATCTCCGTAACACTAGTAGGCTCAAACATGGACAGTCTACATTGTGGATCCTTGCGTGATGGTGTTTGTGATAGAATGGCAGGTACTGAGGGAAAAGAACGACGGATATTCTCAATTTTTGTGACAAAAAAGTTTGAAAAAGCATTTGCGAGGTCCTGATCGGAGTGTGTAGATGGAAGCACTGGAGCTTTGGGTTTATGAAGCAGCTTTTCAACAATGTTAAAGAGTTTTTTCTGATCACCAGAGCTATCTTCCACAAGAGATGAGTACTGAGTTATTTTTGCCTGGTTAATCATGTTCTTCACAATATCACGTTGGTTACAATATTATAATAACAACAAATATTTGTAATGCACCAGTAACTGTCAGACATTACGCTCAAGGTGCAATATATATTTATAAAAAAAAACACCAAAAATCCACAAAGTGTCACTTACATTGAGTTGCTGTTTTGATATGTCTGTAGTTCTTTCCAAGCCTTGCGCCATCCTTGTGTTGCCTTGATGCTTAGCTTACGATGACTCATCTTGATGTCTCGTGTCTTTTCTTCGGGAATCCACGCCCTGTAGGATCAGAAATCATTCATAAAAAACACAGCCATGGGCCCTATACCATAGAGCTGTTATACAGAAAAGACCAGCTGAGTAAAATAAAACAGACTACTAGCCACAATAATAATAATAACAACAACAATAACAACAACAACAACAACAACAATAACAATAACAATAACAACAATAATAATGTGGACTTATATAGCACACATATCCACCAAACTGGTGCTCAAGGCGCATTTTATTATTACCCCTGCTCATCAGGCTCATAAATCATTCCTGAAACCATCTCAGCTCCCTGGGGAATATACAGCTCAATTGCTGCCATTACAGCGCATATAGGGCTAATCAAACACAACAACTAACTCTGCCCTCACAGGTACCCATTTAACCCTGGGTGGAGAGAAGCAATTATGGTAAAGTGTCTTGCTCAAGGACACTAGCAACATGGTTGCGGTTGGGATTCGAACCCACATTCTGACGACTCAGCCATCAGAACACAAATCCGATGCACTAAACCGCTCGACCACGGCACTCCATTGTTCATATTTTGCATGAAAGTCTGGCTGGTAACCAACAAAACCTGCTTATATTGATAACATTTGCGGTGATACCATGCACTGAAATAATCTCTTTTGCATAGCTGCCAATATTTCAAAATTCCAATTAGTAATGAAACTTTTCTCACTTCCGATTACATGTTTACACAGTGGCGGGTGACACAATGAAACCGTAGGCTCTTCGCTGGTTCCTGTTTATGACCCATTACTACATCGCATAAATTGGTACCCCGACAAACAAGGTATCGATACTATGCTAATTGACATCCACAATACTTTTCGGTAATTCAGAACTTATTTGTTATAGCACACTACACGTACGAAAATATTCGGTATGGGTACCGATTCTGATTTTTACGATAGTTATACATGATTTTACCCGAATGCTCATAAAATGTTACTTTATCAAGGTTTTTTTTTTCAGTTGGGCGGAATTTTTAAATTTTTAAAGAGCAATTCGTACTTTCGTAATTCCTGAGAAAATTCGTAATAATCTTAGCTTATTATATTTGCAAATCTTGGCTTATACTTAACAAGTTTTACCTTTGGTGCCTGCTCCCGAAGAACCTGACATCAACGTTCCCGTTGACTCTCTGTAACACCTTAGCAGGCCAGAAACCAAACCCTTTCATCTGAGCCCACACCACCTCATGCATAGGATCCTGTAAAAAAAAAAGTAAAAAAAAGTAAATAAATATAAAATATGAAGAAAACAAAATAAGTAAAGACTGTTTACGGTGACACCATGTAGAAATTCTCTTTTTGAGTGGTAAATAGTTCCAAAAAGAACTGGTTGGTTACAATTCGACGCTTCGATCAATATGCTCTGATCGTCTTCTCCATGTACGCTACATAGTGTGATTGTGAGAATTACAGCCCCACTTTCGTTTTTAAATGTGCTAAACCTAGGAAGTGGCAGTGTGGGGAATCAACTAGGTGAGAATATTTATAGTTTGATGAAATTCTTGCGTCGGGTGATAATTGATTTAATTTTTGCCCTACACCGACGTGTGTATTGCACTGTATACTCAGTGCTTTCCGAGTGTCTGTAGAAAAAACTTCACAGGCGACTCGGGCGGGATTCGAACCCACGACCTCCTGCTTACTAGTGCAGACGTCTCAACCTCTCGACCACCGTGCTTGCCCTCAATGAACTTACACATGGGTTGCAGAACCATCCCTTGTCAGTTCGGCTGTTGGACATTAGATAGCAGTCTTTGCAAAGCTGTACCTCAGCAAGCTACAGAATGATTGAGAAATGGCAATATTTAAAGCCATTATACACTAGTAATATTGTAAAAACAGTTTTTTATCAAACTTAATTGTGACTGGCTCTGGCAAAACCCTAAACTTGGACCCAACATTTCGGAGTGACCTCCCAAATTTATCGTGAAAATTAACAATGTTCCTAACAACGTTTCAGGATTTTTCTTTTTCCATCAAAATCTAGAGAAAATGCTCTAGGCCTATATGGTGACATGAAAATCTCAAACTGGTCACCGGGGTCAGTTTTTGACATTTTCATGGCTGTTACGCATTATGGTAAACGCCGAGAAGTTTCGGGTTTTGCCAGAGCGGGTCACAATTGGTATTAAAGAGACAATATTATCATGATCAACAGGGCACAGAATCGGAGTACTAGTTTTAGATTAACTCAGTGACGGAAAGAATTATAATACCACACATTATAAGGTCTTATTAGCACTGCTGCCAGTAATTTCCAGGCACTGGGTTCATTTTAAACTAGGACACCGATTCCATGGCCTGTTGTGAGTCTGCTCTGACCGTGACGATATTTCCCCTTTAAAACAATGATGGTATCAAACATCCCATGAAATATTTGTCTCAGGTGCTGTCATTTTAATAGTAAAAGTAGCGAAATCATTTATGAAATGAATTTCTCATCCAAAGACAGAAATTCCACTTTGGAATTAATTTGCACAATCAGCATGCATTTTCATATTTTTTGTAAACAACAATTAGATGAAAATTTCCTAATTACATGTATGTTCAGTTCCAATAAATATTTACAAAATTACACACAAAATTCCAAATCATTGTGATCTTACCACCAGACGCTCATGTACGTTTGTTACAATAACCAAGCCAGCTTGAGTAGTCGCACTGAGGTTAACATTGCTTAACTTAGATAGCATGCCATTGCTTTTCCAATTGAGCTAACTTATACATATTCATAAGGTTAAAAATCAACTAATTATTCATCCTAACTACTAAATATTCACAAATAGCAAGGTATGTAGGTTTCTCTGTGAGAGATTATTGCTTACATCATAGTTGCAATCGTTGAGTGTCAGCTGGCAGAGATCAGTGCGTTCATTAGTCGGACCGTAGTATATGACAGATGTGTGGACCATCATCTCTGCATCTCCTTGGAAGTCTTCTATGCATCGATACTTCTTGTCATCAACTTTCTGCTCAGAAAAAAAAACTGGATATTTCACATACCACCATCAAGAAAATGAATAAAAAATGACACATTTTATAGATTAATTATGAGATGCTTATTTCAAACAGGGAACAATTTCATTCAAACATTTTGCATAGCAAACTTTGTAAGAAGAAATATTTGTTGTACAGTATGTAATGGTAATTTTGAATAGCAAATCCAGAATTTTGTGTAGCATTTTGCTGTGCGACACAAGGAAAATCATTCACTGATTTCACAGCAAAAATATCGTGAAATAATTAATGATGGCTCTTAATTACTGTTCAACAAAGTTTTTGAAAATTATTTTTGTGAAAAATTTAATTGTGTAGTACTTGTTTTTTGTTTCTAAAATGAAATTCACAATGACTGGATTAAAATCAACATTTATGGTAAAATAACCAAAAAACACATGCAATGCATCTTTATAAAAATGAAAATTAAAAATCTTACAAAAATGGAAATTGCCTGTGAAATACATGTAGTAAAAACACACTGGTAAAGCATCTATAAGGATATAATTTCCAAGCCAAATATGTACAATAAAGCAAAAACAATCAACTAACCTGCATGATTGTGGCAAGATCGACGTGTCGGTAGACAAGGTTGTAGTAATTGGGAAGCGTACCCATGTTCAATTTCTTGTGTAAATCACGCGCCTATGGATGTAAGAGACAAACAATATATGAATGCGTTGAAAGTAACTGATTTATTAAACAGATTATTGTGAATTGGCAGAACGTATGTACAGAATTAAAGCAAAAGCAATGTAATTAAATAAATTTAAGGAGGGTTAACTTTTTGCCTGTCACATGTATATGAATGTTGAAGAAATGCAGAGGTTTTTAGCCGACCAGAAATCCCAAGTTATTCTTAGTGAATCTTAGTTGAAGAAATGCAGAGGTTTTTAGCCGACCAGAAATCCCAAGTTATTCTTAGTGAATCGAGTTAAATTTATGAGTAGACCCGAGTAGACTCTCTCAAAAAGACTTGACCAGAATTGAAACTAACATGATGAAGACTCAGCCATCAGACCCATGTAAATGCACCCAACCACTCGGCCATGGCTCCCCACATACCTTGTCCTTCATCCTGTTTAGAACGTGTAGAAGGAGTTTGTACAGCATGGCTTTGGTGAGTTTTAGGCCTGGTGACTTGATGGCCTGTCAAAGAAAAAATAAACTAGCAATTACAATAATAACAAAAATAATAGTTAGATATAAATGTTTGTTTTAAGAAACACATGTTCAGATTAGATAGTGTAGTATTGTGGAATTAACGTCACAAATTTTTGTTTAAAAAATGTCTAATTTGCTTCAGAGTATCAAGACAACATTTCATATCTATTTAAAATTTTGCCTTTGATAAAGAACCTATTAGGTTCGAAACGTAAGGCCAATAACCATTTTTTGGGGTTAGAATACGAGTAACTTTTTGTCATACAATGTTTTAATTTGAAGTTGAAATAGGTCGATGTCCCTTTTTTAAAATAAAAATTCAATTCAATTCAGTGTATTTTCCATATTGTGAATACACATGAAAAATAAAGAAATCTGTGGATCTGCTGAAGAGTTGCTTGCCTGCAGAGACCAGGCCCGAAAACTTAAAATGGCGTCTGGTATCAGGCGTTCATCATGAGCCATCACGTGTTAGGACAACTCTAAGAGGGTGCCAGACAGACAATATATATAGATAAGGGTCATTTACCTTACAGACTGGACAAGTCCATGTTGACCCAAGGTTGTCCTGATCGACCCCCTCAGTGACACACTCGGGGTGATACACACGGTAACAAGACCCACAGCATAGCACCTCCCCAGGGCCATGACACTTACAGCAGTACCAGTCATGTGACTCATCAACCTGTAACAGGAATTTAAAGGTTTCTGATAAGAAATTCCAGAATGAAAACAAATTAATAGCACTACACTAAATTGTGAACTAGAAACTTGTTTGTAATTAGGTGTTCGGGTATGTACCCGAAACACCTATTGTTAGGTGTTCGAGCTACAGCGCGAGCACCTATTGTTTTTTTTCGTTTTTTTTTTTTTTTCTTTTTCTTCTCCTTCTCCTTCTTCTTCTTTTCCGGATCGATTGTCTACAAAAAAACACGTACTTGCAAACTTCATATGAACTTGAAACTTGGCATATACTTAGAACATAACACGTAGATGAAACATAATTTGTAACGTCATTATTAGGTCATCAGATATCGAATTACGATAAAGAATTCTTTATAAGTTAAAACGTTTCGATTACGTTGAAAATCAAAGTCTACACGGCTGTTTCAACGCTAAAAAGTGCGCCCTCTGTTGGTTAATCTAAATCAGCTCTGGTCGTGCTCATTATGTATGCATGTTTAAGGAATTGAGCGCCGACGCTCGGAAATGCAATTGACCCCTTCACATGAACTTGAAACTTGGCATATACTTAAAACTTAACACGTAGAAGAAACATAATTTGTGACGTCATGATTAGGTCATCAGATATCGAATTACAATAAATCAAAGTTTAATATTTAAAAAATCATATCTCAACAACCACAAAAGGTAAATTCACAATTTTGTACCATTGTATAGATTGTTAATTGTGGAAAAATATTTACACAAAGGTGACCAATTTGACCTTACTTCCTGTCCAAACCGGAAGTCAAAGTTTAATATTTTTAATAATCATATCTCAGCAACCACAAGAGGTAAATTCACAGTTTTTGCACTATTGTACAGATTGTTAATTGTCAAAAATGTTTACAAAAACATGACCCCAATTTGACCTTTACTTCCTGTCTAAACCGGAAGTCAAAGTTTAATATTAAAACAAATAATGATGCAAAGTTTCTTTTAAAAACATTCTGACGTCGTCATCACTGCCCTGACAAAACTCGAACACCTATGTGTTTGTATTATCACAAACACTGCCATCTAGTTTTTGTTCGTTTTTTTTCTTCTTTTTTTCTTCTCCTTCTCCCCATCGATTGTCTACAAAAAAACACATACTTGCAAACTTCACATGAACTTGAAACTTGGCATATACTTAGAACTTAACACATAGATGAAACAAAATTTGTGACGTCATGATTAGGTCATCTGATATCGAATTACGATAAATCAAAGTTTAATATTAAAAAAATCATATCTCAACAACCACAAAAGGTAAATTCAAAATTTTTGTACCATTGTACAGATCGTTAATTGTCAAAAAATATGTACAAAAAGGTGACCCCATTTTTACCTTACTTCCTGTCCAAACCGGAAGTGAAAGTTTAATATTTAAAAAAATCATATCAACAACCACAAGAGGTAAATTAACAATTTTTGTACCATTGTACAGATCATTAATTGTCAAAAAATATTTACAAAAAGATGACCCCAATTTGACCTTACTTCCTGTCCAAACCGGAAGTCAAAGTTTAATATTTACAAAAATCCTATCTCAACAACCACAAGAGGTAAATTTACATTTTTTGCGCCATTGTATAGATTGTTAATTATCGAAACATGTTTACACAAAGATGACCCCAATTTGAACTTACTTCCTGTCCAAACCGGAAGTCAAAGTTTAATATTTAAAAAAATCATATCTCAACAACCACAAGAGGTAAATTCACAGTTTTTGCACCATTGTACAGATAGTTAATTGTCAAAAGTATTTACAAAAACATGACCCCAATTTGACCTTTACTTCCTGTCCAAACCGGAAGTCAAAGTTTAATATTAAAATAATTTCTAAAATCAGTATTGTATTGTATTCAAATAAACATCTCGCGAGAACTTCAACAGACGTTAACATTTGACTTCTCCAACACTTCGAATTGATGACGTCACCATTTTAACTTCAACCGAACACCTAGTTTTTGTTGTGACAAAAACTTATATCTAGTTTTTGAATTGAATTTGCTTATCATACCAGCAGGGGTGTGATTGGGCAGTTTTGAAAAATCCACGTAAATATTGCTAGGGGTATTGGGGACGCTGTTGTGAACAGCACTGGGGTGAAATCTATAGTTCTGAGCATTTGCTTTGCTTTCTTTTTTATTGCTTAAATCTTTAAAATCCAGAAGCCCATTGGAAATGCATTGACCACCCTTTTCTTTAAAGGTTTACGCAAGAAATTAGTAAGCTTTGGATTGCATTTAACATGTGTTGTAAAGACTCGGAATCTTATAAACAAGGTAAATTTCTACCTCAAGAATCGCTTTTGAATGGTAAAATCAAGCAATTTACATTCAATTATACACAACAGTAAGCCAGCTTTGGAACCGGAAGTAGTGAAAAGAATGCGTGTACTACTAATGTGCGCGTGTATTACATATGAACTTACAAACAGGATAAGGATGTGAACAGAGAGCAAAACTCATAGCGATGTTGTTCTGATGGAACTGGGACACCTGGCCCCATGCAAGTATCCCTGGCTGGACATTCAATACCGAGTCCATTAAAATACAACACAACCAGCCGTTGGAGTTTGATGATAATAATAATAATAGTAACTAGATGGCAGTGTTTGTGATAATACAAACACATAGGTGTTCGAGTTTTGTCAGGGCAGTGATGACGACGTCAGAATGTTTTTAAAAGAAACTTTGCAGCATTATTTGTTATATTAAACTTTGACTTCCGGTTTAGACAGTAAGTAAAGGTCAAATTGGGTCATGTTTTTGTAAACATTTTTGACAATTAACAATCTGTACAATAGTGGAAAGATTGTGAATTTACCCCTTGTGGTTGTTGAGATATGAATTTTTAAAATATTAAACTTTGACTTCCGGTTTGGACAGGAAGTAAGGTCAAATTGGGGTCACTTTTGTGTAGATATTTTTCGACAATTAACAGTCTATACAATGGTACAAAAATGTCAATTTACCTCTTGTGGTTGTTGAGATATGATTTTTAATATTAAACTTTGACTTCCGGTTTGGACAGGAATTAAGGTCAAATTAGTCACCTTTTGTAAATATTTTTGACAATTAACGATCTGTGCAATGGTACAAAAATTGTGAATTTACCTCTTGTAGTTGTTGAGATATGATTTTTAAATATTAAACTTTGACTTCCGGTTTGGACAGGAAGTAAGGTCAAATTGGGATCACCTTTGTGTAAATATTTTTCGACAATTAACAATCTATACAATGATACAAAAATGTCAATTTACCTCTTGTGGTTGTGGAGATATGATTTTTTTAAAACATTAAACTTTGACTTCCGGTTTGGACAGGAAGTAAGGTGAAATTGGGGTCACCTTTGTGTAAATATTTTTAGACAATTAACAATCTATACAATGATACAAAAATGTCAATTTACCTCTTGTGGTTGTGGAGATATGATTTTTTAAACATTAAACTTTGACTTCCGGTTTGGACAGGAAGTAAGGTTAAATTGGGGTCACCTTTGTGTCAATATATTCGACAATTAACAATCTATACAATGATACAAAAATGTCAATTTACCTCTTGTGGTTGTGGAGATATGATTTTTTAATATTAAATTTTGACTTCCGGTTTGGACAGGAAGTAAGGTCAAATTGGGGTCACCTTTGTGTAAATATTTTTTGACAATTAACAATCTATACAATGATAAAAAAAATGTCAATTTACCTCTTGTGGTTGTGGAGATATGATTTTTTTAAACATTAAACTTTGACTTCCGGTTTGGACAGGAAGTAAGGTCAAATTGGGGTCACCTTTGTGTAAATATTTTTTGACAATTAACAATCTGTACAATGGTGCAAAAACTGTCAATTTACCTGTTGTGGTTGTTGAGATATGATTTTTACGTGCATACATAATTAGCACGACCAGAGCTGATTTACATTCACCAACAGAGGGCGCACTTTTTTAGCGTTGAAAAAGCCGTGTAGATCTTTCATTTGCAACGTAATCAAAACGTTTTAACTAATAAAGAATGATTGATCGAAATTCGATATATGATGACCTAATGATGACCTAATAATGACGTGACAAATTATGTTTCATCTACGTGTTATGTTCTAAGTATGTGCCAAGTTTCAAGTTCATATGAAGTTTGCAAGTATGTGTTTTTTTGTAGACAATCGATCCGGAAAAGAAGGAGAAGAAAAAAAACAAAAAACTAGATGGCAGTGTTTGTGATAATACAAACACATAGGTGTTCGAGTTTTGTCAGGGCAGTGATGACGACGTCAGAATGTTTTTAAAAGAAACTTTGCATCATTATTTGTTATATTAAACTTTGACTTCCGGTTTAGACAGTAAGTAAAGGTCAAATTGGGTCATGTTTTTGTAAACATTTTTGACAATTAACAATCTGTACAATAGTGGAAAGATTGTGAATTTACCCCTTGTGGTTGTTGAGATATGAATTTTTAAAATATTAAACTTTGACTTCCGGTTTGGACAGGAAGTAAGGTCAAATTAGTCACCTTTGTGTAGATATTTTTCGACAATTAACAGTCTATACAATGGTACAACAAATGTCAATTTACCTCTTGTGGTTGTGGAGATATGATTTTTTAAACATTAAACTTTGACTTCCGGATTGGACAGGAAGTAAGGTCAAATTGGGGTCACCTTTTTGTAAATATTTATTGACAATTAACAATCTATACAATGATACAAAAAATGTCAATTTACCTCTTGTGGTTGTGGAGATATGATTTTTTAAACATTAAACTTTGACTTCCGGTTTGGACAGGAAGTAAGGTCAAATTGGGGTCATGTTTTTGTAAATATTTTTGACAATTAACAATCTGTACAATGGTGCAAAAACTGTCAATTTACCTGTTGTGGTTGTTGAGATATGATTTTTACGTGCATACATAATTAGCACGACCAGAGCTGATTTACATTCACCAAATTACGTGCATACATAATTAGCACGACCAGAGCTGATTTACATTCACCAACAGAGGGCACTTTTTAGCGTTGAAAAAGCCGTGTAGATCTTTCATTTGCAACGTAATCAAAACGTTTTAACTAATAAAGAATGATTGATCGAAATTCGATATCTGATGACCTAATAATGACGTTACAAATTATGTTTCATCTACGTGTTATGTTCTAAGTATGTGCCAAGTTTCAAGTTCATATGAAGTTTGCAAGTATGTGTTTTTTTGTAGACAATCGATCCGGAAAAGAAGAAGAAGAAGAAGAAGAAAAAGAAACTAGATATAAGTTTTTGTCACAACAAAAACAAGGTGTTCGGTTGAAGTTAAAATGGTTACGTCATAAATTCGAAGTGTTGGAGAAGTCAAATGTTAACGTCTGTTAAAGTTCTCGCGAGAAGTTTATTTGAATACAATACAATACTGAATTTAGAAATTATTTTAATATTAAACTTTGACTTCCGGTTTGGACAGGAAGTAAGGTCAAATTGGGGTCACCTTTGTGTAAATACTTTTGACAATTAACAATATGTACAATGGTACAAAAATGTCAATTTACCTCCTGTGGTTGTTGAGATATGATTTTTTTAAATATTAAACTTTCACTTCCGGTTTGGACAGGAAGTAAGGTCAAATCGGGGTATAAATATTTTTTGACAATTAACGATCTGTATAATGGTACCAAATTTGTGAATTTACCTCTTGTGGTTGTTGAGATATGATTTTTGAAAATATTAAACTTTGACTTCCGGTTTGGACAGGAAGTAAGGTCAAATTAGTCACCTTTTTGTAAATATTTTTGACAATTAACGATCTGTGCAATGGTACAAAAATTGTGAATTTACCTCTTGTAGTTGTTGAGATATGATTTTTAAATATTAAACTTTGACTTCGGTTTGGACAGGAAGTAAGGTCAAATTGGGATCACCTTTGTGTAAATATTTTTCGACAATTAACAATCTATACAATGATACAAAAATGTCAATTTACCTCTTGTGGTTGTGGAGATATGATTTTGTTAAACATTAAACTTTGACTTCGGTTTGGACAGGAAGTAAGGTCAAATTGGGGTCACCTTTGTGTAAATATTTTTGACAATTAACAATCTATACAATGATACAAAAATGTCAATTTACCTCTTGTGGTTGTGGAGATATGATTTTGTTAAACATTAAACTTTGACTTCCGGTTTGGACAGGAAGTAAGGTCAAATTGGGGTCACCTTTGTGTAAATATTTTTGACAATTAACAATCTATACAATGATACAAAAATGTCAATTTACCTCTTGTGGTTGTGGAGATATGATTTTTTAAACATTAAACTTTGACTTCCGGTTTGGACAGGAAGTAAGGTCAAATTGGGGTCACCTTTGTGTAAATATTTTTGACAATTAACAATCTATACAATGATACAAAAATTTCAATTTACCTCTTGTGGTTGTGGAGATATGATTTTTTAAACATTAAACTTTGACTTCCGGTTTGGACAGGAAGTAAGGTCAAATTGGGGTCACCTTTGTGTAAATAATTTTTGACAATTAACAATCTGTACAATGGTGCAAAACTGTCAATTTACCTGTTGTGGTTGTTGAGATATGATTTTTACGTGCATACATAATTAGCACGACCAGAGCTGATTTACATTCACTAAATTACGTGCATACATAATGAGCACGACCAGAGCTGATTTACATTCACCAACAGAGGGCGCACTTTTTTAGCGTTGAAAAAGCCGTGTAGTCTTTCATTTGCAACGTAATCAAAACGTTTTAACTAATAAAGTATGATTGATCGAAATTCGATATCTGATGACCTAATAATGACGTGACAAATTATGTTTCATCTACGTGTTATGTTCTAAGTATGTGCCAAGTTTCAAGTTCATATGAAGTTTGCAAGTATGTGTTTTTTTGTAGACAATCGATCCGGAAAAGAAGAAGAAGAAGGAGAAGAAAAAGAAAAAAAAAACAAAAAAAAAACCGAACAATAACAATAGGTGTTTCGGGCGCATACCCGAACACCTAAAAAAAAAAAAAACCGAACAAAAACAATAGGTGTTTCGGGTAGGGTACCCGAACACCTAAAAAAAAAAACCGAACAAAAACAATAGGTGCTCGCGCGCTGTAGCTCGAACACCTAATAATGTGGACTTATATGGCGCACGTATCCACCAAACTGGTGCTCAAGGTGCATTACATTATTACCCCTGCTCATCAGGTGCATAAATCATTCCTGAAACCATCTCAGCTCCCTGGGGAGTATACAGCTCAATTGCTGCCATTTCAGCACATATGGGCTAATCAAACACAACAACCAACTCTGCCCTCACAGGTACCCATTTACCCCTGGGTGGAGAGAAGCAATTATGGTAAAGTGTCTTGCTTAAGGACACAAATACCCTGGTCGCGGCTTGGATTCGAACCCACATTCTGACGACTCAGCCATCAGAACACAAATCCGATGCACTAATGCAGGCGTCAATTTGAAGCCTGGACCCACCCTCCTCACGTCATCACCTTTCTTCACCTGAGCCAATTATGTATAAGGTCAGGATTTCACCACCACTTCACTCTATCAGCAAATGTGTTAGTCCAGGCTTCACCCTTTGAATTATTTCCATAGGTGAAGCTTCACTTTTTCAGTTTTCGCCAGGTCTGACGCTTCACCACTGTTTCACCATATTGGCCATTTGCTGATATCATGATAAGGACAGGGGACCAGTCTAGTTGTTAGTTGCTAACGTTCGCCAACGTTGGCGGCGCACTTGAGATCGGTCAACCTCGTCCCCATGGTTTACTTTATTTCCAACATGTTTACGGTCAACCTCGTACTGCTCGACACACCCTGGGGACGAGGTTGGAGATCGGTGGCAACGTGCGCAAACTTGGCAACGCTATGCAAGTGGAACGCACCCCAGGATACAGTTTGCAAGGTGGTGCGGGCGCGCGATGTTTTAGATTGTGTGTATTTGTGGGCAAACTTCAGTTCAAAAATTGCGCCGCACGAAATTCCAAGTTGGCTTGCGCGAATTTCAAAAAGGCCATCTTCAAAGATTGCATCACAACAGTTGTTTGAAACGCCACGACTTCGACATATTTTCGACACGACCGATGTAGTGGATTCGATGTCACATCACCAAACACAAATAAGGCTCGTCAACGCTTCACCCTTTCATCAACTTTTATAGGTAACGCTTCACCCAATTATTAAAAAAGAACGTTACGGCTTCACTATAACAACAAATTATTGACCTCAGGCTTCGGCGTCGAAGCGGCGTCGATATTTTGCGACCTCTGAGGAGGGTGGGTCCAGGCTTCAAATTGACGCCTGCATAAACCGCTCGACCATGGCACTCCATCTATGGGTTTGGGGTAGGAAGGATTTTAATTTTTTAAAGATTACTAACGCTGTGTAGTGGCTTTACATTACCTCTTCTTCCTCTTCCTTAGCGCACCAGAATGCCTCCTGCTCCTGGCCTGCTCTCATCCCTTTCTTAGCCTTGGAATTGTCCTTGACGATCAAGTTATCTTTAGTTGCATATGTAAGCTAGGACAAAGAAGTAAAACAATTATAACTAGATATAAGTTTTTGTCACAACAAAAACAAGGTGTTCGGTTGAAGTTAAAATGGTTACGTCATCAATTCGAAGTATTGGAGAAGTCAAATGTTAACGTATGCTGAAGTTCTCGCGAGAAGTTTATTTGAATACAATACAATACTGAATTTAGAAATTATTTTAATATTAAACTTTGACTTCCGGTTTGGACAGGAAGTAAGGTCAAATTGGGGTCACCTTTTTGTAAATATTTTTTGACAATTACCGATCTGTATAATGGTACAAAATTTGTGAATTTACCTCTTGTGGTTGTTGAGATATGATTTTTTTTAAATATTAAACTTTGACTTCCGGTTTGGACAGGAAGTAAGGTCAAATTGGGGTCACCTTTGTGTAAATATTTTTCGACAATTAACAATCTGTATAATGGTACAAAAATGTTGAATTTACCTCTTGTGGTTGTTGAGATATGATTTTTTTAAATGTTAAACTTTGACTTCCGGTTTGGACAGGAAGTAAGGTCAAATTGGGGTCACCTTTGTGTAAATATTTTTCGACAATTAACAATCTGTATAATGGTACAAAAATTGTGAATTTACCTCTTGTGGTTGTTGAGATATTATTTTTTTTTAATATTAAACTTTGACTTCCGGTTTGGACAGGAAGTAAGGTCAAATTGGGGTTACCTTTTGTAAATATTTTTTGACAATTAACGATCTGTACAATGGTACAAAAATTGTGAATTTACCTCGTGGTTGTTGAGATATGATTTTTTTTAAATGTTAAACTTTGACTTCTGGTTTGGACAGGAAGTAAGGTCAAATTGGGGTCATGTTTTTGTAAATATTTTTCGACAATTAACAATCTATACAATAGTGCAAAAAATGTCCATTTACCTGTTGTGGTTGTTGAGATATGATTTTTTTAAATATTAAACTTTGACTTCTGGTTTGGACAGGAAGTAAGGTCAAATCGGGGTCACTCACAACTGGAGTTTCATCTACTTGTTAAGTTCTAAGTGCATGCCAAGTTTCAAGTTCATGTGAAGTTTGCAAGTATGTTTTTGTTTGCGGACAAGATGGGGGAGAAGAAGAAGAAGTAAAAAAAAAAAAAAAAAAAAAAAAACGAACAAAAACAATAGGTGTTTCGGGTGCATATCCGAACACCTAATGAAGCACTGATTACAATACAACATGTAGGATACCCGACCAAAAATGTCATTACCCGGTTCCATTTTTCGGTTCCAATTACCCGTAAATGACTTTTGAAAATTCTGACTGAACATTTTAAGCCACACAAAATAATGGTCTCTGTTTTTTTGCTAACAAAATGAAGAAATCTTGGATGAAGGCTTTAGAAGAAACAGTTGCTGACAACCTTTCACAGACTTGCCGGCTTTTGTTAGAAACTCGTGTTCGTATTGGTTATTTTATACATTCAGGAGTATTTATGTGTGTTTACAAAATTGTTTACGGGAACACGAAGATTTCAAAATTTGGGTATCCGGTTCCTGAAATAACCGAAAACTGTCTGTTTTGACTGTTGACCCAAATGTGCACACAGGGACTTTTTAAACTGGTTTTTACTATCATTTTGACCACCCTGAACAATACCAGACAATGCTTTTACCAGTCAAAAACAGTAGACTCATTTTGACATGTGAATGTACTTACTACATGTAAGGAAAGTAATGCTAAAAAAATGCTCAATATGTAAATAAGGCTTAGTGAGGTTGACCAAATGCTTGTCAACTTGGGCCACTTTCATCAAGCTGCTTAGCAGGGAAAAAAAAATGCTAAGCAGAAACATATTTAATTAGTTACCAGCCGAACTCTCTTGCTCTGTGTAAACTGGCTGGTTGTCCGTTTTATTTTGCTTAGCAAGATTTTCGATTCGGCAGCTCAATTAAAATTGGACCCAGGTCTTTAACACGTACCTGTTGTTGTGTCTCCTTTGCAGTAATGCCATGTTCACGGCTCATGTACTTGATAATCCGATCTAAGTTAGCCACCTGTTTCTGCTTACGTATAGCTGTGATGGCTTCCCATAAGTGCTGTACTATCTGTGGGTCAGACATTCGCCTCTTCATTAAGATAGGCGCCATTCTGATTTACTGTATCAATGAGAAATTTGTACAATTAGTCATAAATGTGACTGACTCTGGCAAAACCCTAAACTTGGAACTTGTAGTTTGATTCTCTAGATGTTTCTCTTTCATTTGATACCAGATTTGTAGAAATCAGGAAAAAAAATTTTTCGTATATTTTTTTTCTTATATTTTTAAGACATTTTATTGAAGCGCAAAGGTAATTGGTTGAAACTTCAAAAAGCATCGCACAGTGCCAAAAATTGACCAATCACAGGCTAGAACACTCAAAACAGTAATGTTCTGACATGTGCCTTGTACACATTTAGCCATGCGTATTATATGCTCCCTTTGAATCTTGCGCGTGCAGTTAACCCATAGATATAGAACATTGTAACAATGACACGCGGCGCGTTAAGCCCGTATTTATCTTTCTCTGCAAGCTTGACGTCATAAGTGTGTCTTAACTTTTAACAAAAGTAAGTAAATATAAGGTTTTTTTAAGGAAAGAAAAAAAGATTGTTCCATTGAACTGCAGTGAATTTGTTTTTATATTATGAGTGATACTTCATGATACTATATTTAACCTTTTTAAGTCCCCAACCCATGGGAAACAAAGGATAACAAGAAGGGATCGGCAAAAATATGTTGAATTTATACCAAATTTTAAGAGGTTTCTCCCAAATATTTTGTCAAAGCGATTATTTTATTTTTAATTTAGTGAGAACAACATTTCAAGATAATGTTCCATCAGTTTCGCTTCTATAGAGGAAGCATTTGCTACCGAACAGATAGTTTTCATGGGAGCACTTTCAAACACTCGCATTTTCTCGAGAAATCTCGAATGGTAAAACTTGTAGCTTTGCATGGTGAGAAGGATAAGTAAGACTAATTGCGGTGACACCATGTGAAATTCTCAATTGAGTGGTAATTAGTTCTGAAAAGAAATGGAGGTACAACTCCAGTTCTTTTCAGAACTAATTACTACTCAATTGAGAATTTCACATGGTGTCACCGCAATCAGTCTTACTTAAATCTCAAATGGTTCGAGAATGCATTTTCAGGCCTATTTTTGCAAATAAATGTTGCACACTGACTGTATAGTGTAGGTCATGATGGGTGTCAGCGGTGATATGTCTGGGGTGTTTTTTGGAGACTTTTTGTAAATGGACACCATGTTTTATTTATAATATAAGAAGCCTACTAGTTAGTCATAGGAGGGGTGCCAGTTATGGAATAACCTAACCCACAGCATGGTACTCTCAAGAACAATGGATTGTGGTCATTCATTGTATCTCACAGACTGACAGTAATGCGCAAGGTCTCAAAATGAAACATTACACCACAAAACGTTTGCCAGCATGCACAAGAAATGTATTTACACACAGGTTTAACCCTCCTACTACTACAAGGGTCAAAATCAGTCAAAATGTTGAAATACTTGCCAAGGTATATCTAGTGCACTTAAAAGTCAAACACTGTCAAACCTTACGTGTAGTAAGTACATTTACAGGTCAAAATGAGTCGACTGTTTTTGACTTGTAAAAGCATTTTCTGGTATTGTTCAGGGTGGTCAAAATGACAGTAAAAACCAGTCAAAAATGCCCCCGTGTGCACATTTGGGTAAACAGTCAAAACAGGCAGTTGACTGATTTTGTCCTCTACAGCTACTTTCCACTAACCCTAACTCCCTTGGCATTGTACTAAAACAATAAAAATCCTTCAAAATCCTCCAACTGGCTTTGTTGTCTAGGGAGTTAGGGCTAAAGTGCAGCAATAGTAGGAGGTTTAACGCATACTACACTGTAAATGTAGCAATAAATGATATGTTGTGTTATTCTCTGCAAGCCGAGTTACATCTTCTTGGAGATCGCACCCATCTTGGAGATGGAACATGCAAGCGGCATGGTCGAGCGGTTTAGTGCATCAGATTTGTGTTCTGATGGCTGAGTCGTCAGAATGTGGGTTCGAATCCCAACCGCGACCATGGTGCTTGTGTCCTTGAGCAAGACACTTTACCATAATTACTTCTCTCCACCCAGGAGTAAATGCGTACCTGTGAGGGCAGAGTTGGTTGTTGTGTTTGATTAGCCCTATATGAGCTGTAATGGCAGCAATTGAGCTGTATACTCCCCAGGGAGCTGAGATGGTTTCAGGAATGATTTATGAGCCTGATGAGCAGGGGTAATAATATAATGCGCCTTGAGCACCAGTTTGGTGGATATGTGCACTATATAAGTCCACATTATTATTATTATTATTATTCTCATCTCAAGTAGGGTAGCCTAACTTGTTAGCATACTTTTACATGTAGGTGCGTGCATGCATTTGGACTATGTATGTATAAATATAAAGCTATGGACTGGATACGCAGGCTGGAACGCTTTGTGTAGGTAGCACTAGTAATATACTTTTAATTACTGGTAATTTGTTGAGATTTTAGGACTGGCTAAGGAGAAAGCTGGTGTTTGTTCTAGGTTCCTATTGTAGAGTGCTGTCAGCATTGTGTTAGCCAGCAATATCTTTGGGTATCTTTTGGACGCCCTGTTTGCTAAATGAACACCCAGTTTTATTTGCAATACACATGCAGAAGTATTGTAGTTATACTTTTGGACACAATGTAATAATCAATTTGGGGGCCATATTTCCAATTCCTGGCTTATACTCTGGCTGTCAGAGCAAGATCTGCAGCTCTCTGAATTTAACACCAGTTTGTTATGTCTACCAAGTGTAGTCTAGGCAAAGCAATTCCATGATACTGGCCTGTTGATGTGTGTTTTACATCATGATGACCAGCAATTACCACAACAAACAGAACCTCATTGTTCATATCACTGACAGACAGACTTAACAGTGTAGACAAATTATTTGAAGCACCAAATAAACACTCAATTGGTGTGTACACAGTATGGTCCAATAGACTTCAGATACTGTTCAGACAATGTCAACTACACATAGTCCCCTTTGTACCCTAGAGAGTACAGGTTGTGTATGACATTTGACAAAGTGTTTTACAAACTTTTAGTAGGAAGTGAAATACATTTTTTGTACATGTACTATGTCAGCATACATGTACATTGTAAATGTGACCACCCATGCACAAGGAATATTATGTTAATCCCAAAATAGGAAATGACTATGTACATGTATGCACCATATAAAGTATGGCAAGCAAATCTATCCTTTTATTTCTAACAGCATAATGCATTTGAAGCCCTTATTCACACTATCAATTTGTTATTTGACAAAATCAATAAATGACCACAGTTTTACATACATGAAACTTACTTGGTGTAAAGTTGATGATGGTATCAACCATCCCTTGAAATATTTCCGTGTCGGGTGCAATTTAAAAGTATGGTGGCTAAGAGAGGCCTCACAAATCAGGCAAATGTTCATACCCTTTGTGAAAAAGTCATATAAAACACAGCACAGCAGAATTCCAATCGATCCAGCAATTTTGGCTGCAGTTGGACATTGTTTCATAGCAAAAACTAAAAATGCTGACACTTGGGTCTGAGGCGACCAAACTGAAAACTGTTTTGGCCTAAGGACACAACGTAACAAGCTGAAACTTACCCAGGCTGGTTATCTTGATACAAAGACAGTAAGCATACGTACTTTTAGAAACTGTTACACCACCATGACCAAAAATTGTGCGCAAACAAATTTCTAGATGCAATTTTCTTGAAATCAAATTGACTGCGGTGGAGGTCTGCGTAGTACTACATGCTGTATGGACTCTTTCATTTGTCTGGGGTTTGAATAGAAATGGGCTCCCTTTCTATGGAGTTGGGCCCAGGGAGAGTTTTTTTTTTTTTTTTTTTTACAAAGGACAACACCCCAGTAGCAAGGTTTTGGGTGCAATATCTG
The DNA here is from genome assembly GCA_029582265.1 of Zoroaster sp. YZ-2022. Taxonomy (NCBI): domain Eukaryota; kingdom Metazoa; phylum Echinodermata; class Asteroidea; order Forcipulatida; family Zoroasteridae; genus Zoroaster; species Zoroaster sp. YZ-2022. The sequence continues at coordinate 33,581,390 of CM055830.1, forward strand.
TCAAACAGGTTACCTGTGCTTATTTTGTTTCCATCTGACTGACATAAAAAAAAAAATTACAAGATTTGTTCCCTGATAATTCAACTGTTCAGGCGTATCAACAAAAGGAAGGAACAAAAGGAAGGAAAAAAAAAAGGCAAGGTCATCTTGTATTAGGTCATGTGTACAACTTTTAAAAGGCAAACGACCTTCCAGCAACCTTGATAGTGGAACAAAGACTGCCCCTGTACAGAAAACCTACATGTACAAATTCATGTCAAAGATTCTATCAAGGCTACATCACATGTGACTCAAGACTCTTTATCTCCCAGTAGCTTTCTCTCCTTTCTACTGTTTAATACTTAACCTGCCTCTATTTTCATGCCCTTCGCAATCTGTGCATGTATTTTTTATTATTTTTTTTTAAGGGAAGGTATAATGTTGGTAGTATAATGTTGGTACCAGATTATAATATTTACAAATTCTTATCCAAAAGCTTACAATGTAATTGGTGAAGTTGATACATTTTCCATAGAAATGATTTCGTCTTAAGTACTTTCATCTTAGAGAAAACATGAATTGTTGTATGCTGGGAACGATTTCGTTCAAAAATTTTGCATAGCAAAACTGCGATGTAAAAAATGAATTTGCATAGCAAAATAATTTTTTTATAGCAATCTGTGAATTTTGTATGGCAAATTTTAAAATGCTTAAAATTACAGCATGTAGTGTGCATAGGTAAAGGTGTTGTTTTTCAAGGCTTTACTGTCGTTTGGTTCATAATATGCATGCCAAAATTTTATCAGAAATAATCATCTTTAGTGTCTGGAAATTGAGCCACAGGTGTTAAAAAATTCTAGGCCAATTTCTTAATTATTTTCGCGAAATTGCAGTCATTCATGAAAGTTAGTCTTCCGTCCATTTTCTTTTTTGTTTACATTGTTATATCGATCGCTAAAACAGAGGCAATATCACGACATGTTAGGGTGCTTTTCAAAGTGAATTTCGCCGAGTGTAACGTTACTTTGTGGTATGATCAAGTTGATTTTGATTATTAAAAATTCGTCAGGAAAATGAGTGGCTCACCGTGGTTGAAAGTGCAATCATATTATGTGCCGAAATGATTCTAAATCTCACCACTACATATATAAATGACTGCTCATTTTGTTAATTTTCAAAAACTTTTATTATAAAACGAAGTGTAACGTTTCTAGATTTCCTTTCAATACGGCCGTAGTGATCGTATGAAAGCGCACATGTGAACTGAACATGATACTATTGTGTATAGGGGTGGTTCAATTGCTCAATGTTCCAACCCCTAAACTCAGAAGAAAAAAATAAACACGTGAGAAGCTTAAAAAACTGGGCGGTTGTTGCGTGTTCTCCACTTCGGGAATTTCGCCCGTAGTTAATAAATTCATCAGCAGAAAAATATTGCATGCACATAGAATTTTAGGCATTGCGGATAAAAACCCTTACGGTTTGCTGGGAAAAAAAGCTGCATGTACGGATGCACATAGGTAAAACCAGTGCACGTATTCACTGTTGCATTAACACCGTCGCGTCGTGATGTCATCGTTGACCACGTACAGGCCGTACCCCAGGCGTGGTCTGGACATACGGAAACAAACCCAGTCGGGATGGATTCCTTGATATTGGGGACCGTACTCAAGTTCCCTCAGCCTTATGTTCCCTCAGCCCTATGTTCCCTCAGCCCTATGTTCCCTCAGCCCTATGTTCCCTCATCCCAAAATAGACCCTATGTTCCCTCAGCCCTATGTTCCCTCATCCCAAAATAGACCCTATGTTCCCCTATTTTGGGATGAGGAACATAGGGTTGAGGGAACATAGGGCCTAATTTGGATTTTAAAAAAATGTTAGGCATTGAGGGAACATAGGGCTGAGGGAACATAGGGCTGAGGGAACATAGGCATGACCCCGATATTTGTTGGTCAGAAATATACATGTAAATGTTATTTTGGGAAAGGTTTGTGAATATGATTTCAAAAATGTTTATTATTAAACCACAATAGTGAAAAATCTGTCGCAATTGGTATCGCAAAATCTGCGATGTATTGTTTGAAATTCCATCGCAGATTGTCCAAATTATGTCGCATTTTGCGATGCGATACAGGGGAAATCATTCACTGTGTACATGTATGTCTAATTTACAAAAATAGTTTTGCTGCCAACTTTTTGTAAAAAAAAAAAAAAAAAAAAAAATTTAGTCAGTAAGACTTGTACTTTGTAGCTTTGCATGGTGAAAAGGATAAGTAAAGACTGTCTGCGGTCTTTACAGCAGCTATGTTTATAATGATGAAACTTTTACCTATTCCTTGAAAAATAGTGTTGAAATAGACATACCTTATCAACTACCATGTTTGTCTATTCATTTATTTGTATTGTTTGTACTTTTTTATGGTAATATTTATTAATCGGTATGTCAAGCATACCAGTCCCGACTTTACTGATAAAATTTCCTTTTTCTCCTTTTCTATATATTACAATACACTTTTGTTTTCTCTACAATGTTTCTGAATTTTCAGATGGTAATGTATAATTTTGATGGCTGTTCGTCATTTAATAGTCCATTGAGGCAGGTTTTGTGTGTGCTCGCCAAGCTCATGTACAACAATGCACCCGCACTAGGGCTGTGCCGGGTATCCGGATACCCGACCGAAACGGTCATTACCCGGTTCCATTTTTCGGTTCCAATTACCCGTAAACGACTTTTTAAAATTCGGACTTAACATTGGTGCAAACAGAAATCTGTGACTCTTGAACAATGCACTTGTACAGACAATTATCTTTAAATTCAAGAGATTACACTCCAATAAAGAAAAGATCGATAGTATGGTATCCTCTGTATTATAAAAGTCAATTTGTTACCATTTACAGTACATGTATTTGTACACCACCAGAGGCGCATTTAAAAAAAAAAATGAAAACGGGTATCCGGGTATCCGAAGTTTCCAGGTTTCGGATCTAAAAATATCCGAAAACACACAGCCCTAACCCGCACCAACAATGGCATTCATTTTGTTTTTACGCTCAAGTGATGAATTGAGATAAAACTCAAAGATTTCTTTAACATTAAATCTTGGATTCATTTCATTTAAAAAGAAATAGTGAAAAAGATACGTTGAATTCAAACTTTGCTGAGATGCATTGTACTTTTACTTTTAGTACGGAATTCAATTTATGACTTTCAGCAGCTTCGCACAGCCTGGAAAACATCCTGAAGCAATTTATGAAATACTTTTATGTACATTTTTTCTGCATTGACTAGTCAATTAGCACATATTTTGATATATTCTAGACATCATCGTAATACACGAAGGTGAAAGTCCTATAGGCTTGCTGCATGAACGATTTCCCCATTTAAGTTTAACGGTGGGACCAGTGCACAAATCATTTCGTACTTTAGTTTTATATTATGATTATGAATATGATTGAAAATAAAATACCAGTCATATCGACTTCTAACACGTCTGAAATCCCAAAAACAAAACAAACAACATTAAAATCTCGTTCTATATGTGATATTCAAGAAGTTTACTCGGTAACAAATTTATGAAATTATTTTTAACAACAAATTTAAAACGTTCTTACTGATTGCTTCTCGACCACAACAAACACTGACAGCTGCAGCTGAAATTTTTACCTTGGTCTGGTTGCCGACCAAGAGCAAATTTTGGACAGTACATATAGTGGAGTCGGGATTCAGATCATTGACGTTCATTTCAGCACGCGCGTCGTCTCGCAGCCAGGTGCTTTTTGTGTTAAATAAATGTAGCACGGTACCCTATCCCGCCTGGCTATACGCATTTATAATAACACAAATCAGGGTACCTGTCATCGGCTGTTTATATTTAGATATTTATAATTTCCACTTGTTTGTTTTGAGATCTTTTGAGATATTTAAACAAATAAGTGTACTACACCTGGAGGTACCAGGGGTGTGTGGGGTCAAGTACCAGGGCTTATGGGGAAAGTGGCATATAACCTAAAATTCCTATTGTGGGTGAACAAGGGCCAAGAGTTGCATTGGGAGGTGAGGTGGTGGGGGGGAGGCAAGGTATTTTTTTATTTCCCTTTTTTTCTTTTACTATCCTCATGTAGGCTGCGATCCCGTGTTGGGGGCAAGGGTTATTTTTCTTGAAAAATCTGAAAAAACCCCCCCAAAAACCCAGCAAAACCATAGTTTGACAGTCCCAAATATGGCAGAACCGACCGTTTTTTGTTTTCAAGTGACCATCTATTTTCAGATTTTGATCCCATGTATCCCCTTCCTTTCTGAATCTGCCCAAGCCTTGTCTTAAAATCCTTAAGGCACGAATATCTTATTCGACAGGAAATGGAATATCAATGGATATCAATGGACATCAATTTTTATTTTTATTTATTTATTTATTAATTAATTTTTTTTGGGTGTGGATGAGACAAATAAATGTATGGTACATTAACATGTCTGATAATTATCAGAAAGGAGGTTGGGGTAGGTAGGTCTGCCCCTCTTTCTAAAACCCACCTGTAGAGTTGTATAGCGCCCTCTATTGATACACAATGTTATTGATACTGATCCAAGATGGCTTTATGAGAAGTAATAAATCATTGAACCATATCCCTCCTACTATAGCTGCACTTTAGTGGCAAGGAGCTATAGAGGTCAAAACCAGTCAACTGCCTGTTTTGACTGTTGACCCAAATGTGCACACAGGGGCAGTTTTGACTGGTTTTTACTGTCATTTTGACCACCCTGAACAATACCAGACAATGCTTTTACCAGTCAAAAACGATCGACTCATTTTGACCTGTAAATGTACTTACTACACGTGAGGTTTGACATTGTTCGAGTTTTAAGTGCACTAGATATACCTTGGCAAGTATATCAACATGTTGACTGATTTTACCCCTTGTAGTAGTAGGAGGGATATTCAACAGATATTCGCTTCTAAACCCAAATTTAATCCCCCATCAAATGATCCAATGTATAACCATGGAGGTAGAATTCCATCTTTAAAGCCCCTTTCTATTGGTAATCTTAAAAAACATAAATAACCCTTTTTTTTTTTTAAATGTTAAACTTACTTGGTGTAAGGTTGATAATGGTACCAAATGCCCACCATAGATACAAACAATCTGAATGCATTTTCACTATTTTCTTGTTAATTACACAATAAGGTGAAACTGCCATATTTTGGTTTTTATACATAATTTCTTGAGTCTTATAAAGTAACGATCTATTTACATTCTATACTTTAAGTGTCTCACAGCTGTCTTGCCGTTTGAACTCTGCTATACAATGTGTACAACATTTATCATACTGGATTGTAACAAATGTCACATGGGCACAGGTGACTCTATTTGAACTTTGCCGTATATCATTTGTCCCACTTGATAAGTAAAAACAGACAGTCACAATTTATCTCTTGTTTGTACCCCTTGTTCTTGCTCCAGTCCCACCTCCGCGAATTTTAAGAGTTGTGTTGCGCCGTGGTGTTCGAATTGGTCTTCCCGGAGGCAAAATGTTTCCTTGCTCTCTGGATGGTGAACTTCCTCTAGGTTGTGACCCATGACCTTTACATGATGGCCTTTGATCTCTAGGTGATAACTCTTCACCTGGTGGTAATGTTCTTTGACCATTTGTCTCAACATTCTTTGGTGAAGGTGAACTTTGTTCAGTTTGTGAATTCGGACCCATTTGTGATGACCTTTGATCTGGGGACAATGTTTTTTGATCTTTCGTCCCTGCAGGCTTTGGCTTTTTTGAAGGGGTGGAAGATGCGCTTTTGTTTCTGGTGCTATTTCTTTGTGTTCTACCACTTTGTGGTTCTTTCTCTTCACAAACTTTGGAACGCTCATTTTTTGTTTCTTTCTTATTCATCTTTTCAGAGCTTTTACACTTCTTCTTTGGGGTGATTTCTGAAGATAAATTCCTCTCCATATTTGCTGATGAAGTGTCCTTTCTTGGCCTGCCCTGTTTTTTTTCTTGCTTATTTATCTTTTCAGAGCATTTTAACTTCTTCTTTGGGCTTACTTCAGGAGATGAATTCCTCTCCGGAGTTCCTGATGAAGATTCCTTTCTCAGCCTGCCACGTTTTCTGTTTGTCTCCATTCCCATTGTCTTTCCAGGAGTTTCGGAGCCCTTAGCTTTCTTCGGTGTATGCTTCTTGAGAGATGGTGCTGTGAGACTTTTTGTCCTCTTACTGGACGCTGCTGCTGCTGCTGTTTTGGGGCTTGGAGAAGCAAAAATTGGCTCTTCAGAACTTGAATGCTTCTGTGCTTTCTTCATAACAGGTGTCCTGGTCTCGTCGTCATGCGACATACCAGATGACTTTGCTCGCTGGTGTGGTATTTCAGTTTTATCAGACAGCCTTGTCATTCGATCTTGTGCTGCTACTGAGATATCAGATACATCATTGTCATTGGCTGGTATGTGCTCTGAAAACTCTGTATCTGCAGTTGATGCTCCATCTTCTGTATTGGATTCATCTTTCGTGCTTTTTATTCTTTTTGGTGATTTGGACAATCTCTTGCCTTTTTTCGGTGTGCCTTTGCATTTCTTGTCATTATGTGGAGTCCATGTCTGGTCCGATGAATCATCTTCATAGATTTCTGTCAAAGACTGATTGCCAACTCTTCTCCGCTGGCCGTCTCGCTTCAAACGCTCACCTTCACCTCTTGGCTTTTTGACCTTTGACTTTTTGGGTGTCTGTTTAGTCCGTTTAGGTGGTGATTCTGCAGCCTGTTGGCGATGGCGTCTTGATTTGCTTGTCTAAAAGGAGAAACGGAAGGAGGTAGAAGCATAAAATACAAATAAAAAAGTCTACATTTAAGAATAATACTATTTATAGGTAGGATTTGAACCTCTGCATAGTGGAAGTACAGTAGGAATAAGGTTTGCGGTAGCACCAAGAAATAATCTCTTAGGAGCTGAACTGTTGATTCTTAACAACGGTTCTTCTCAGAACTACATGTAATAATTACAACTACTAAAAAATTAGACTTTAACATCGTGCTACTGCAAACCTAGCCTGAAGATCGGACGTCACGCTTTGAGCTAGAGTCGCGTGAATTAAACCAGATCCTGGCCGTGCGGCCACCATATTTTCCCCGATGTTCAACTTTGACCTTGGTTGGTAGCTAGTGCACGAGTCTCGAAGCGTGACGTCAGATCTTCAGCACAACGTATCCAATGAAACCCCTTGAATGGTAATTGGAGCCTGTCTATATCCTTGATGTAGGAAAAAGGCAGGGGACCAGTCTACTGCAAACCTTACTCCTACTGTACTAATAATAAACCTTTTCTTATTGACCAATTAACCCAACAATCGGTAATCTTCGTAAGCCTTATTTGCATATATTGATCACATGAATAGCAGTGTTTTGTAATTTTCTTTCTTTGATGAAAGTATTTCAGAAAGAATATCTCTCTGGATGATTGAAACTTGTACTAACTTTACACCTAGTAAGTTTTAAATAACAATTTGTTAATCTGACAATCTGGAAGTTACTTTCCCTTTAAATAAAAAGTGTGTTTTTTCACATTATTTTTGCCCGGTCTGTTGGATCAGATGAAATGACATAAAAATACAATATTTACAAAAAGCCATGTTAGAAATTTCCCAAACTTGCTTTGATTTAAACCTGAAAGTATGATTAATAAACAAGAATGGATCAAAATAACGCCCAATGAGAGCGGGAGAACCTCTTGAATACCTTTGCAACTGTGGAGTAGGAACGATTCTTAATCTGCGATATTCTTGAGCCATGGTTTTCAGTATCAGGATCACTTGATTCTGTCGTCTGGTTTGCTCCCCTGTTTGCTTCAAAATCTGCTTCAAGCTTCTCAAATCTAGACAAAGGCACAGATATAATGAAGCACAATATTTATTAAAGCTCTTTAAAGGGACAGTATCATCACGATCAGAGCAGACTTTCAACAGGGCATGGAATCAGTGTCCTTGTTTATGATAAACACAGTGACTGAAAATTACTGGCTCATTTATGCAGCAGCAACGGTAATATGACCTTATCATGTCGGGTATTATTTTCAGTTACTGAGTTAATCTAAAGCTACCACTCTGATTCCATGCCCTGTTGATCGTGACGATACTGCCCCTTTAATACTGTTGGTTTTCTTGAACAACATGAATGATCAGTTTTACATAAAACATACTTTGTGTAACGTTGCTGATGGTATTGAAATATTTCTATTGTTTAGGTAAAATACATGAAATAATTTCGAAAATAAATGTGTCATCTGAAGACAACAATTACATATATTGTAATGTACATTTCTTCTATCACATCTAATATTGTACATTGGTATACTTTTTGATTTGTCGCATTATGGAAATAATTGTCAATTTGAAATGAATTTAAAAAAAACAAACAAAAAAAACATAAATTTTTTTTACAACAAATTGGCAATCCTCGTTCGTATGTTTTACAAGGGCGTCCAAATATGATAATCTGAAAAAAACATCAATATTTTAATGAATGATTTTAATTTGAGTGAACCTGAGATTGTACAGAGGATGTGATGGGAAATTTTTCCTTAAAAGGGCTCACAGCCCAATTACATGGAGTTGCTTAGCAAAATTTTGCTGACAGCCTGCCAGTAGCAATATACATTATGAGACAATTTGGCTGGTAACCTATTTTTGCCAAGCTCAGTATATTTATGTGCTTAGCTCTAAAACATTTTCCCCACGCCATTTGGTGTGCACTACTGCCTTCACTTGAGTTGTATACCTTTTGACTATGTACTCTGTGATGGACTCTCGCACTACCATCAACGATGTGTTGTCATGGAGACCAAGGTCGACCTTTATCTTTTGGTACTGCTCATGCAATTCATGATTGACCTGCATTAATCAATAACAGAGCGAGAGAAATAAATTTCAATGGAAATTATTTTGCTTTGTAAAAACCAGCACTAACAATGACGAATACAAGATAATAAATTACTGCTATACTGCAGTGATGGTACCTGTCAACAAATATTACAGTTTGAATATCCAAAGAAAGGGAAGCTGGGGTTGTATTTCATGATGAACATTCAAAGGACAGGTTAATGAAAAACCCTCCAAAGGATTTTTATTTGCATTTAATAATGAAATTCTTGCGTCAAGGATATAAATAATTTATTTGATATTTCTGCCCTACACTGACAAATACTGTAAAACTGGTAATTTTCGCGCAACATTTATTTTCGCGCTTTTCGAGTAACGATTTAAAAACACGCGAATTTATTACCCGCCCGGTGGATTGGCAAGTTACTAATATTTTCTTTGTTTACCTCTACCCCCGGCCCCGTAATGAAGACGTACCTACATACATGTACATACATGTATATAAGCATTGTGCATAGCGCCGGTGCACGACTTCGGCACTATAATTAGGTCACCTTTTGAAGTGGTAAATACGTGTCAACCACATCGTGTGCATTGTACTACAAGTCAAATATTTACCGTGCGCGAAAGCAACAACCTGCGAATGTGTCGGTAGGGTGGCTGAGCGCGAAAAATTACTCGCGTGAAAATTACCAGTTTTACAGTAGTATGAAAATGTATAAAGCACTGTAAACTCAGGTACATGGACAAAGGTTATGCATTGGAAAGACTGCCATGGGGGGGGGGGGCGGATGGGTCACTGGCATTGGAATAATTCAGGGCATTTTGTTATTTTCCTGTCATGTCAAATTCAGTAATAATCTTACTGTCAGCCAGGTTGAACTTTTATTTGGCATAAACATATAGTTATTGCATGCAGCAATAATTCAATAAAACATTTCAAGGTCTTTATATATTCATATTTGGGTGAGCTTGGCTAGAAGTGTAGTCACCTCTAGCTGTTAGTTGGCTGATAGCTGATCCCTTCAAGAACTGTAACCCCCTAGCTGTTTGGCTAATAACCTTCCTGAATCCACCAAAATCCAACACCATGCAGTCACACTACTGCTCAAATGTTTTACTTGGATGGAATTGGGACACCCGGCCCCATGTAAAATATCCCTGCATGGGCTATACAGTTCTGAGTACATGTCATAAAAATACAACACATACAGCTGTTGGAGTTGGATGGGTTTGGGCTTGTTAGGATACTTTAAACTGACACATTTCACAAATGATTTATAGTAAATTCACCTTCCTTCACATGAAATATGATACAACAGATGTTGCTCAGTATTTTTTGAGGTAAGGCCAAAAAAATGTCTCCAGTTTCTGTTTATCAGTCAGCGTCAAAAGTGGTGCGGTGACTCGTTTTTTTTGTTTTCCCCGGCCATCTTTTTTTTCCCCAACAGGGTAATACGTGATACATTGTATATGCGGGGGACCAAATTTCCCATATACAAAGTATGGTGGATAAGAGATGCCTCAAAAATCGGGCAAACGTTCATAATCATACCCCTATGTGAAAAAGTCATTTAAAACACAGCACGGCAGTATTCCAATCGATACAGCAATTTTGGCTGCAATTGGACATCGTTTCATAGCAAAAAAAAAAAAGAAGAAAATAAAAAATGCTGATGCACGGGTCTGAGGCGACCTGTGCGGAGACCAGAAACCGGACACTTTTTTTTGGCCTAATTACAAATGGTGTATGCACCTTTAAACTTTTTTTTCAATAACAAGACTGAGGACAACACCTGCCTTACCGGATATGTTTATACTAAGGGGAATCTGGGCTATGGACAAGCCCTGTGTTTTGTTTTTACTAAACTTCAACTGACACATTTCTTGGGAGTTTCTTGTTACTAAATTTAGTCATGTCCAAGTAAAGTGCAAAAATGCAGAACCATAACTTGGCAGTTTCCAAAAAAAAAAAATCTGACCTCGGGCAATTTTCTCCTCATTGTTTTTCCAGATATACTGCTCTTGAGGTGATTTACCATGTTTTGCCAAATTTTTTTTGGTATGACTCATGAAAAAATTAAAAAGAACCACATGCTTCAGGTGTAAACAAGGACAAATGATGAATTTGTGTTTGCTATGCAGCCCAGTGCATTTTTAGATCTTCATTTATGGTCAAAAATAAAAGCTGCTTCTCAGGTAGGTTGCCAAGAAAAGCAATTGCGTGACTCATGAGAAAATGAATAAGAAACATATGCTTCAGTTGGAAACAAGGAAAGACGATGACTTTGTCTTTGATGAACAGCCTATTTCAATGTTGATTTTTGATAGTTGTTTTGATCTAAATCTAGAAAACTGACAGGTGGCATTCCAGTGCCAGTGGGTTTTACCATCTAACAATAAATCACAACCAGAGGGAATTGCCAATCATTCTGCAAACAAACCACTGGAGTTCAAAATGGGTGGAGCTTCAGATTTAAAGGGGCTAAGAAATGAAATTATACAAAGCTGTGTTTCACTCCTATCCCTGCTTTTGGAAATAAATATTTGTTTTAATTTATTTTATGTTACACCATCTCATGGCAAAAAACAATGAGGTCGCCAACCAACAACGTTCCTGAGCTACATCCAAAAACTGCTTGGAGATTCGGAAGGGATGCTGACGCCAGCTATGATCTCAGAAATATGGACAATACTTGTGGTTGCCTGCACAGCAGCAAAACGATGATGATGATGATGATGATGTTATATGCAGTGATGATTGAGTGTACCTTTATTATATCAAACAAAATTATCATGACTCCTTATCCTTGACACATGGGGGCGCTGTTTTGTAAATACATAATAACACAAAAAACTAACAGTTTGTTCTTTCTAAAAAATGTGAAGACCTATTGTGAGAGTTCAATTGTATGCTGTTGTACCTTTAAGTGATTTCTTGGCAGGGGAATCATAATTCAGAAAGGTGGCAGTAAATTTGTCCCCTGTCATCCTCAATCCGTCACCAGCCAATTACAGCAATAGTGAAGAATCACAGAATGCTGGTGTAATGGTTGGTATATAAAGGAGAGACAATCACTGGCTCCCCAGTGCATTAAATCACTCTGGGTGATGGGAAACTGGAAAGAACATTCTTTATAGGAATCCTTTAAAAAAATTTCCTGTCTTGACTGAATGATCGAAACAGAAAGTCTTGGAGTGGAACTTCTTTCTGGTGAGTTCGTTGCAGTATTTTGTTATTTTATCTTTGAGAGCTGGGGTTGTCAAAATTAATTCCCTCCTACTCTAGCTGAACTTCTGTGGCAAGTAGCTATAGTGGTCAAAATCAGTCAACTGAGTGTTTTTGACTGTTGAACCAACTGTGCACACAGGGGCATTTTTGACTGGTTTTGACTTTCATTTTGATCACCATCAACAATACAAGACAATGCTTTTACCAGTCAAGAACGGTCGACTCATTTCGACCTGTAAATTTACTCACTACACACGTAATGTTTGACAGTGTTCGACTTTTAAGTGCACTAGATTTACCTTGGCAAGTATATCAACATTTTAACTGATTTTGACACTTGCAGTCATACAAGGGTTAACTTAAATTTCATGGTAGCCATCAGGACCAGTAATAACTGAAATATACAAATCATCATGACTTGTTCTCTTATTTCAAAGTAAACAACAACAAAATGTCCACATTTTCTTTTAGTGTTTTCAGTAAAACTTGAGAATGCATTTTCACACTTTTTTCATGACATTGTAGTGAGCTGAAACATTTTCTTAAAGGGAGGGAGGGAGGGAGGGATTAGCAAATACCAGATTAATAAATTAACAAAATATTTTATAAATCCTTAGTTGGTGTAAAGTTGGTACACAGAGCATTCCTCTTAAAAATGTTTCATCTGAAGTGTTTTCATCTTAGAAATTGTTATGTCAAATTTGTGCAAATTTGTCAAACTCGATCCTTGGGACTCAGATACAAGGTTTGGTGACTCGGACCTGGAGGCAAAATGGCTTTAAACCCATAGAAGGTTGCTCAGTAGGAATAAATATTGCAAAATATTATTGTTTCTTTTAAATTTTGATACTAATGCAAAAAATACAAATTGTTAGAATCGCCAAGGTAAAACATTTATTTAAAACATTGAGTCATCTGAATTCAATAATTTTGTATATTGGTTAAATATTAATTTTTAAAAGACTTGTGACTCGGACGAAAACCATCATTTCTTGAGACTCTACACTGACTCGGCCTCAAAGTAAACTCAACACAGTCTTGCAAGTACATGTACCTGTCTGACTTTTTATGAATAACGGCGGGATATTTACGTCAGACAAATTTCTACTCTGCTTGTGCCAATTTTACAGAACTCAGTTTGACATGACCCAGCATTGAACCTGTGCACCTTCAAGGGAAGGTACAACATTGGCAATGTTGGCAAAACTGCTTCTATTGGTTCTTAAAGATGTCCATTAACCCTAACCCCCTACAGAGATTTCACAGACACCCTGCTGAATGCAACAAAATGCAAAAACAGAAAAGTGTGCAGCCCGCTCATTTCAATGGAAAACAAAACCCACAAGCTAGAACAATGATTCTTTTGTTCTCTGCTGCAAGATGCAGCAACTTTTGACATTTGTGTCATCTTGTTGCACTGAGTATGTTGCAAGTTTCAGCTCAATGCCAAAGTCATGAGAAATATGTCGCATAACAAACATTCACAATTTTAACAGAAAAAATATGGAGCAAAAAGTTGCAGACGGCAACTTTTATTTAAATGTGTATATTTGTATGTTTTATCTGAAATGAGAACTTTAGACCAAACACCTTTCTAGAGTAATTGGGACCTTATACGAACTTCAGTTAGCTGACCAATAACCAATGTTGTACCTTCCCTTTAATTGTTAAAAGGGGTGTACATGTGGTTAAGACATGGAGAAAAATATAGTATGTACATGATGGGAAAGTCTCTGTTTTCTGGTCTCCGCGCGTGTCGCCTCAGACCTTCGCGTCGGCATTTTTAATTGCAACCAAAATTGCTGGATTGATTGAAATTCTGCCGTGCTGTGTTTTAAATGACTTTTTCACATATGGGTATGAATGTTTGCCCGATTTGTGAGGCCTTTCTTATCCACCATACTTTGTATGGGAAATTTGGTCACCGCATATACCTGTATCACATATTTCCCCATTGGAAAAAAAAAAAGATTACCAAAAAAAAAGAAAAGAAAAAAAAAAGTGCGTCACGCACCGATTTTGAAGCCGACCGATGACCAGAAACTGCCTTTTTACCTAAACTCAGACATCACAAAAAGCCTTATCCAATCAAGGGGAAGGGGGGGGGGGGGGAGTATTATTGAATTTATAAGTACTTGAACCCCTCTGGGAAAAATAAAATTCCACAGAAACCTCAAATATATGGAATGTAAACCACAGAGGACTGAAGGCCATTTACACTAAGTAAATATTGTAACAGGGGACAGCATCACCATCAGAGCAGTCTCTCAACAGGACATGGAATCCGTACACAGTGACTGAAATTTACTGGCTCATATAACAGCAGCAATGGTAATATGATGTTATCATGTGGGTAATATATTCAGTCACAGAGTTAATCTAAAACTAGCACTCTGATTCCATGCCCAGTTGATCATGACGATATCATTACTGGATGGTACAGACAGACCTACATTTGCTCAGGGGTGTTGATGTCAACAATATTATTGCAAAAATATGTACGTTAGCTGATACTTTTACAGGTTCGTTTTTATACATAATTTCTCTTGATTCTTATAAAGCTTCATTCATAATTTACAGACATTTTTCCAAAAAAGGGTGTAAATTGGCTTTAAGTAATCTTAAGGCAGAAGGTGTCATTTTAAGTCATGGTCAAGTCTGTTCAAGTCAAGGTTTAATTCTAACAATTAACAGTTTCTAACAATTCAACAGATATATCATGGACTGACAAATAAATTGCAAAATGGTGACTCAAAGGTATTTCCCAATTGGGATAGCAATAGTAATTGATACTCTATGAGTATTAGGCTGATTATACCTTTAATTTGCTTTTCTTCCTCAGTGTTCATGACCCTGAAGCAACCATGTATCTGCTTTCCAACCGTCAACGTGCTTCCTTAGCAATCCTCAATCTTCTTATTCTACCACTGCTCTGGTGCTCGGCACAGGACCAAGTCCCTGTCAAAGCACAAGACCCCCAGGTACACCCCACAGTGTGTCAGTACATGCTACGTGGGGCACCCGGCTCACCTGGGGCCCCTGGACTACCGGGTATACAGGGACCTGCTGGTATGCCAGGTAAGTGATGAATATTCATGATTAGGGTTATTACATGTACATGTAAGGACCTGCTGGTATAACATTTTGGCATTGCTGGTATGCCAGATAAGTTATGAATATTCACAAGTAGGGTTATACAAGGGCTTTGCTTAAAATTATACCAAGTAAATGATCAATATTCATAAGTAGGTTTGTACCTAGGCAAATAATAAATATTCATGAGTAGGGTTAATAGGGACCTTGCTGGTATGCCAAGTGATAAATATTTCGGATTCTTTAGGAAGTGTACATAAAGACGTCACATTTGCAATCTCAATCCTATGTAAGTTAGAATACATTTTTGATTGCCTGGGTATTTTGGGGAAAACGGTGGGTAACAACGACCTCTTCAGCATTAATAATTCGATGGTTACTTCTTCCCCATCCATAACTGAAATATTACCATGTTTATTTAATTTTGTTCACAGGTAACCATGGAAATAATGGAAACAATGGCCTAACAGGCCCATATGGACCAAAAGGAGACCCAGGGCCAACAGGTTCATTTGGCCCTGATGGTGATCCAGGACCCCCTGGCCCTCAAGGTCCGACAGGAAAGGCTGGGATCCCTGGCCAACCTGGGTTAGTGGGCTCACCAGGGGCACGAGGGCAGCGTGGGGTAACAGGTGCAGAAGGTCAGAAGGGGGAGAAAGGAGACAGCGGGTCAGGGATATCTTCATCGAGACACATGCTGCCGAGAAATGACCGACGGAAAATTGCCTTCTCTGTGGCTTTGTCTAACACCATGACAGCCCCGGCAGAAGATTCCATCATTCAGTTTGATCACATCTTTACAATGCACGGGACTGAATTCGATCCGGATACAGGCAAATTCACATGTCAGGTGAACGGCACGTATTACTTCATAGTGCACGCCAACAAATGGACCAACTCCAGGAACCTTCACATAAAGTTAATGAAGAACAGCATTCTAATGACGGCACTGTACGAGGACGCTGGGTACGATTACTACGACGCAGCGAGTAACAGTATTCTTCTTGACCTGAGACAAGGCGATAAGGTGTGGCTACAACTGCACAGTGGAAGTGAAGTCTACAGTGGTCTGACGAGAATGACTACATTTTCTGGATGGCTTGTATTTGAAGATTAACTAAGCTAATACACTTTATATTGCATGTATTCTTGATGGAAATTCCTGAAACGTTTTGATGCTACTGCAAACCGCACAAGGATATTGAGCTTGGTTAAAACCATTATACATTATACTTTTTTGGTAACATTTCTGTAAATGCCTCCATACAAGAGATATGTATCTAGACACAAACCTGTGAAGTTATTGGTAATAGTGGAAAAACTGCTTCTAAAAGAATCTCTACTTTCTTTGAATCAATTGATTTAATTTTGCCCTACACCGACGTGTGTATAGCACTGTATGCTCAGTGCTTTCCGAGTGTCTGTGAAAAAACTACACAGGCGACTCGGGCGGGATTCGAACCCACGACCTCCTGCTTACTTGTGCAGATGTCTTAAGCAGGAGGTCGTGGGTTCGAATCCCGCCCGAGTCGCCTGTGTAGTTTTTTCACAGACACTCGGAAAGCACTGAGCATACAGTGCTATACACACGTCGGTGTAGGGCAAAATTAAATCAATTGTTTATCTCCCGACGCAAGAATTTCACCAACCTATATATATTTCTTTGAATCAAAATAGATATTAAAAAACCAACCCGTGAAGTTTCAGCTTATAATGTTGTGTTGTTATTGTGAAAATAATGAAAATGCATTTAGATTTTTTGTTCCAACGTTGAATTTTGGTACACTGAGGACAACAT
The DNA here is from genome assembly GCA_029582265.1 of Zoroaster sp. YZ-2022. Classification (NCBI taxonomy): domain Eukaryota; kingdom Metazoa; phylum Echinodermata; class Asteroidea; order Forcipulatida; family Zoroasteridae; genus Zoroaster; species Zoroaster sp. YZ-2022. The sequence goes on from CM055830.1 coordinate 33,598,353, forward strand.
TTCAGCACCTCAGAAAAGTGATTGCACCTCAGACAGAATTATTTCAAGGGATGTTTGTTACTTTCATCAAATTTACACCAAATGAGTTTCATGTAAAACTGTGATCGTTTCTGGTTTTTGACATTACCTTAAGTGAATAGTGGAAATGCATTCAGATTTGTTGTATTCTTCCTAATGTGAATCACCAGCTGATGATCCTTTTCAAACTGGAATAAATTGCACAGTTTTCTCAAAAATGAAGAGAAAATACATCTGAAGTTGAGTCAAGCCATCAAAATTCCAAGGTCAAGTTGCGTCACAAAGTCTGGTCAAGTCGAATCACAAAGTCTACTCAAGTCCTGGTTAAATTCTAAATTTTGTTTAGAATTAAACGGATTATATCCCGGAATGATAAATAAACTGCAAAATTACTTATTTAAAACAGAAAAAAAAATTAATGTGTTTAAGAACAAATTTCTGAAGCAGGACTCAAATCAGCGACATACAGTAGGGATTATTACTATTGTGCTCTACCAACTGAGCTCTCCAGCCCCCCCCCCCCCAAAATAAAATATACATGTACGTTAAAGAAAACATTTCTGAAGCGAGACTAAAATCTGTGACCTAGGATTATTATACCAGTGCTCTACTAATTTAACTATCCAGCCCTTTAATTGGTGGTTTCCCAATTGTCAATATCTTTGTTTTTTGAAGGTATCTTTGTTTCTCAGTAGATGTCTTAGCCAGTTTATACTTATAGATTTGTGAAACTATAATGATTTGATTGCTAATAAATTGGCCAAGGGATGCCTTGGCCAGCCTAAAAATTCAATCACAGCAAGAGAAAGCCTCAGATTCTTTAGGGCACATCTAACCCTATAGAATGGACCCACAAGTTACCCTTAGTTAGCAGCACAAGGTAAGGGACAAGGGCCAAAGTCATGGTACAGCCAAGCCTTTGAGAAGCCCGGCCAGGCCCAGGATTTTCACCTGCCTTCTGGCCTATATAATGAGCTCTGCTTGCCTGGGCTAGGCCCTCCAGAAGCCCAAGTTATGTTGATTGGCAGGTACTGTATTGTTACAGGATTAGGACTCACAAAAGACAATTAGGAGGCCAGGTAGCCTAGGCCTGGCCAGGCTTCTCAAAGGTTTACTGAAAAATGAGGTGTCATTTGCTGGGGTGGGCCAGAAAATAAAAAATTTGGACTGCTCCTCTTAAAGTGGGATGGTTGCTCACTAAATCAAAATGGCTTTACTGTTTGCAGTACTGATGAAATGTAAGACTTAAAGCAATAGCATTTCCCAGAGTCTGGCATTCTCATGAAGACGATCAGAGCATACTGATCGAAACGTCGACTTGTAACCTCCAGTTCTTTTCAGAACTAATTGCTACTCAATAGAGAATTTCACATGGTGTCACCGCAATTAGTCTTACTGATCCTCTTCACCATGTTAAGCTACAAGTTTTACCTAGACTTAAAGCAATTATACATCCATACTTTATAAAATTCAAGAGTTATAAACAACCTGTGATAGTTTCAGTTTATTCTGTGTTGTTAAAGAGAAGATAATTAAAAATCCATACAGATTATTCGTATTCATTCCAACATGGAATTTCTGTCCTCGGATGACAGAACTCACTTTGGAAAATTTTTGTACTCATTTTTACGAAAACAAACCTTACCTCTAGTGTGTTGTCGTCAAAGCATTCCGTCATGAGACTGTGTCTGTGCCGATCCAACCAACGCTCAGTCAAATTTTGGTTGCTTTTCATCTCCATATAACTGCTGTGGAAGATCATCTGTGGTGGATAATTTTTAGTTTGATCGTTTCAGATTTTTCATAAGCATTACCAGTGGCAGATCCGGGGGGGGGGGGGGGGGGCATGTTCCCCCTTTTTTTAAAATCAAATATTTATCATCTACTTCCAAATTTTTGGTGGAAATCTTTTTTAGTTTGATCGTTTCAGATTTTTCATAAGCATTACCTGTGGCAGATCCGGGGGGGGGGGGGGGGACATGTGCCCCCCTTTTTGAAAATCTACTTCCAAATTTTTGGATCTTGTACCACCACCCCCCCTCCCCCACCCCAATTTGCCTGTGTGCCCATATTATTATCGTGATTTTAGCTTACCTTCTTAGACATGGCAGTAAACATGAATGCTTTGTCATTCTTCAGTTTGTGAAACACGTAGACAGCATCAAGATGTCCTTGGCTTTTCAGCGTTTCTATCAGGTTTTGGACACTCTGCCAGTGTTCCAGACACATACGGATCTACAGGAACAAACATCAATTATCAGTATATGAATGTACACTTTTTGGAAGGAACCAGTCTATTTTGGACTCTGGCCTCACTTTGATTCGCATAGACTTATGTCTTAGAAAACCAAGATGGCTGCTGTGATTCTACAAACATCAAATCTCAATATAAGAACATATCCTGTCCAGATGCCTTGTAGCTGTTAACTTTCTCAAAATTATAAATCACCAGTTTATTTTGTACTTTGATTCCCTTTGACTATGTATTTAAAAACCAATATGGCTGCTTTTAACGATCATCAATTTGCAGTAAATTGATTTGAAATATTTCTGATCAAATAACTCAATAATAATAATAGTAATAAAGTGAATTTTTATAAAGCACCTACTCCATCATTAACCCTAACCCCCTAGGCACTCCTGAATCCTCCAAAATCCATCCAAAATCCACTGTTGGAAACATGCCCTTATCTTCAAAATGCACAATGCATTTTCGTTGATCTTTCATATTCAGCACTTCTGACCTGTGCTTCTTGCCAGGTAGTAATTTTGCCCCATTTGAGGTGAAAGTACCAGTTTTCAACAATGATGAATTTTTTCCCAAAAGGTGCCCCTTGGAGGATTTTGCAGGATTTGGGGTGGTTAGGATTAAAGGGCCAATATCGTCACTATCAACAGGGCATGGAATCAGAGTTCTAGTTTTAGATTTACTCAGGGAATGAAAATAATACCCCACAACCGTCGCTGCTGCATAAATGAGCCAGTAACTTTCAGTAATGTTCATCTTAAACTAGGACACCAATTCAATGCCCTGTTGAAAGTCTGCTCCGATCGTGACGATAGTGTCCCTTTAAATAATTGCGGGATCATATCAAACACAATTACCCACATTCTGATGACTCGGTCAGCAGAAATAGAGTCTGGTGGGCTAGACCGTTTGGCCCAGTGAACGGTTTCCTTTGTATTATGCTACACAAACTTCAAGAATTGCTTTCAAAATCAGCATTTCATAAACACAGGAATATTTCTGCATACAAATTTTGCTATTCAAAATGTTTGAACCAATTCGTTCCCTGCAGTGACTTGACTTGACAACAAATTTCTTGTGACTTCAGTGAATGATTTTCCTTGTATCACTTAGCAAAATGTTATACACAAAATTCACATTCAAGAATTGTTTTAAAAATTTCATCACAGGAATATTTCTGCATACAAATATTAGCTGTGCAAAATGTTTGAACGAAATCGTTTCCTGTTGGCTACTCCAGTCCATTGTGACTGACGTCATACCTTATACTTAGGTTTGTGGGGTTGAGTTACATACAAGCCATACAGAAGATACAAGGCACCAACACGGTACTGCAGTTCATATGGTGGTAGCAAGTAATCAGTAGCTACACGAAAGGCTTCCGACATAGTCTGTACAAAAATGAAAATGAAATAAACAGATGTAGATATACATTGAAAATCATGATCAATTATGTACTTGGGAATATATAAAGAGACACAATTTCATTGGGGGGAGGTAGAACATTATTCCCAAGGAAGAATATGACTGCTGAATTAGAAAGAGGTATATGCATTTGTTTATGGTATAAACTGGTGACGTTTTTACAAAAGGGAACAATGGGTCCTCAGTTGACGTTATCATTTGGAAAGGTCCTCGGTTAAAAAACGTATACAAATCAAATGGGAGATGCCTAAAGTTCAACAAAGAGGAGAAAATAGGTGGTCCGTAGTTTACACTATAAGTATAAGCAAACATGGTGTTTGTGTGTGTGTGTGTGTGTGTGTGTGTGTGTGTGTGAGGGCGCACAGGAGGCCACTTGTGGGGTACTTCCTGAATGGGAACAATGGTACCCCCACAAGTCGGTCTTCGTTTCCGTGTACCCCACAAGAGAAATTCTAAAGAAAAGGGACAATAAGAGGGCAATGGTGGTCCCCCCAAACCCGATTGGTAAGGTTGAGTATGTCCAAGGTGTAAACCGAGGACTTATAACAAAAGGGAACAATGGGTCCTCGGTTGGCTGTTATTGTTAGCAAATGTCCTCGGTTGAAAAACGTGTACAAATCTAATGGGAGAAGCCTCAAAAAGTTTAAGTCCAAGAACAAATAGAACAAAAGAGGGGAACAATAGGAGTTCCTCAGTTTACACCTTAGACAAGATTGTGTGGGTGTGTGTGTGTGGAAGGGGGAAATGTGTTTTTTAAATTTTTTTTTTTTTTAAGAGAAAGCAAAACTCAACTTTGGATGATCATAAATTAAAGCTTTGTGATTGACCATATTATTTTGGATTGTGACAAAAGTATATCACTTGTACTATTGGGGGGGGGGGGGGGGCTAGCCAGGGTAGGGGTTGCGTTCACCCTTGAACTGCCACAGCCTACCTGTCTGTTAGGAGGAGGGGAGGAATTTGGCAACTAGTATTGACAAGACAAAAGCAGTACCTACCTCTTTCTTCTCCTGCCTTTTTTCAATTGCACTGTGAACAAACAAACAAAATAATTGCCACTGAACTATGTTCTTTTTTAACAACCATTTATAAATGAGCATTACAACCAAGGGCAAATAATGAATAATTTATTATAGGAAGGAGTTAGAAGACTGCCATGTAACAGAAGCAACTGCACAAAATATAATTACATTTTAACTATTTATCCTGTAAGCATACATGTACATGAAAGCACATCATAACCAATGTTGTGTACAACCTCCCTTTAATAACATTAACCCTAACTATCCCATATCCTCTAAAATCCTTCAAGGGGCACTTTTTTTGGAAAAATTCAGCACTGTCGGAAACTGGTACTTTCACCTCTTCAAATGGTGCAAAATTACTACCTGGCAAGAAGTATAGGCCACAAGTACTGAATGTGAAAGATCAAAGAAAATGCTCGGTGCCTTTTGAAGATAAGGGTATGTTTCCAAAAGTGTACTGGAGGATTTTGGAGGATTCAGGAAGGTTCCTAGCCAGAATACCAGGGGGTTAGGGTTAAGTTTACTTACTAATGGATGAAAGTAAAGTTAAACTTGCGCCATTCCTCAGCAAACACCTGGTACCTCACACTCTGCGTAAGGAGGAATGCCTGGAGTAGACACTCAATGTCCTCCCTCAGCCCAGTAGCTTTATCTCTGTCGGATTTCTCCATCTATAAGAATTTGGGGATGTGGGTATTGAAAAAAAAAACATATCAGACATGATCATCAATTGAATCAATGACTGAATGATGGTGCCATTGTTAGGCAGTTTCATGAAAATTTGAAGTTGCTTCAATTCTTTTAAATGTCATATCACTGGATAGAGCAAAAAATTAGAAAGAAAATGAGGGGTCAATGGTCATGATAGGTTAACCCTGTGCAAAGTTACGAATTTTTGTTGATGTAAATATTTGGTCATTTTGGAGGCCAGTTTCATTTGAATTTGAAAAGTTGTGACCGCATTTGCCTGCAACGTATCCTTGTAGTACTAACAAAGTGTCTATATAGCAATTAGCATGTACCCCTTTTATAACAAAACAATCTCATTGAATACCAAAATCCACCCGTGCGTGACACCCCGATTCAGCGTGCGTGATACCCCGATTCAGCGAGTCAAATCGCCGATAGCGGTGATTTATTTTTGAATTTGCTGTCGGATCATTTTCCGCGAGTTGCACTGTTTTTCCGCCAACGTTACAGTTGGCATCGACTGACCAATTAAGATAACCACGATACGGTGTATCCTTTTTTCGTGGTTTCAAGTTTCGTGAAGACCATCCAATACCTCTAAATTGATGATGAATTTCCGTCATGCACAATGATGAAAAACGGGTCGTAAACACGGCGATATTTCTAACGTCCGAGTTCGGATATTTTGCATTGAAACGAAGCAAAATTTATGAATGAATCTAAGATGGCATCTACAGCATGCAGGACCGAATCACTGTTTAAAAAATAACGATTAATCCGCACAGCGACAACGCGAGCTACGGACAGCCAGGGGGAACGTTTTCGCGAGAACCCGGATGTGAGTGAGTCGGTCACAATCGCGATGTCTAAAATTAGCTTTTGAAGTGCGCCGCCAGCGGCGGCTTGCGTGAATCTGCCTACCATTGTCAATTGGCAAAATAAACAACGTAACAGTTAACATTAGAGTTTTATACCAATAATTGGGTATTGATGTGTTTACACTCTGCTTGACCTTTACAGTACCCACAAGATTTTCCGGTGGGCAAAATTATGTTTTTATTTAGGCTTTGGCACAGCCTGGGGCTCCGACTGCATGTTGCACAACTTGGACATGCAGTCACTCATTAGGACTAGGAGTAGGCATGTCAGGCCATTTTTTAAACAGTATGAGACATCTAATCTTTTGACAGTTTTGGAAAGAACTTGTCAAAAGATGGTAAAAGCTTTTTAAATTTTTTAATTTGGCCAAGCGGTCTTCGAGATAGAGCCATTTTAATGTAGCGTGTTTTTCAGAGTCGAATGTCAATATTGACAATTTTGTGACAAAATGCCATTTTCATGTCTCCATTAAACAAAAACAAAACATAAGATGAGCATAATGAGTACTTATTGAAGAAATATACAGTCATTACTTCACAATAAATTCCCCAAAAATGTTTTATGACTTTCAAATAAAAAATTAAAAAATGACAAAATCTGCCCATTGTGCTATATTTTGTTTTAGTTTTTACATGGTCCATTGAAAAACAACTAAGTCCACTTCAGATGCCACGACGCATGCGCAAAGTTCTGAACAACGTTGTTGTTGTCGCGCGCCGTCCATTGAATTCCGTGCGTGTGTACGTGTCGGCCGGGTCGGTCGAAAATACTGCCCTTTTCTTTCGCTTATTTAGTAATGATGATAGTGGAAAATGCAACTTTATTTGACAAAAATGTGAAGATTAAATGTAAAAGAAAACTACTCTACATTCGTTTAAGGAAAAATGTACGTTTACATTGTACAAAGTTGGCGGTGAACTTTTCAATTTACACTAGTAAGACGTTCACCCGTGATATCTCGGGAAACGACACCGGATTCAGAGCGCATGCGTTCTAAGCTTTCCATCGATACCAAATGTTCTGACAATTGGTGGCGCCATCACAATTTTTTATACATTTTTGTGAACGGTGTCGGAGGGCCCGTTTTGCATGTGGTTGGGATCAGAAATCAAGTCGCCAAATTCGAAGTAAAATTCCGATATTTTAAAATTAAGTCACATTCTTAAAACCTCGGGAAAATGATTATCAAACATATTTCACATAATTCGAGAATAAAGGTAAAAAAAATTAAGCGGACGAAAAACAACTTTTTTTCAGCCGTTTCATTTTGTTTTCGGTACAGCTCCGGAACTTATTGAACTTTTGGAAGTCAAACGGCGCACGTATGACATGCAGGAGTCGCTGGGCTGAGTAATGTGAGTTTTATGCAGAGAATAATATTTGAGATGTAATGTGACTAGTTCCTTATTAAATAAATTATGGCTTCTTGTCATAGGCAAGTGTAGTGACACTGACATCATGACATAGTCAGTGACAGCATAGCTAGAGCAAGGACTTGCTCTACACTCCTACAGTGACTCACTGACTGTGAGTGTGACACTAGTGGAGTGCACATATTTTGCTATTTTTGGTATGTGCCCGGCGGCGCAGTTCGACTTTGGCTTTGCTTTAGTTGGCGGGAGATTTTTTATCACATCGTCTATAACTTTAATACACGGGAGGGGAGAAAGTTAACAAAAAGCAAAACCTAATATAAAGTCCTACTAGTCTGTTCAATACTTACTTACGGTGATCTTTCTAAGTGTTACGTACACAAAACGTTAAGGCCGCAACACTGTCACTGGTGTGGTGGGTATGGGTGCTGCCATCTTGACTGGTAATTGATTGTCTGTTTTTGGTGGAATCGAGTATTCGCCGGATACCATCGAAAAACATTGCGCCGCGCCATGGAGGTTTTCGATCGGGTGAGGGCGCTGTTTACAACAATAGTGCAGTGCATGCAGTGTTATAATCGCTCGTGCGCACCCTCTGGTATCACCTTTGGATATAAAGCGGTCGGGGACGAGTGAAAATGTTCAAATGAATGCAAAACTAACTAATAAAAAGTGCATCAAAAACGAAGAACAAATTAAAATAAAAAAAGTTGTCTATCTTTTAAAAACAATATTTTCAAAGGGCAACAGGTAAGCGCTTCCATCATTGGGTGGGTTCGTGTGGTGTGAGCAATGATTATTATAACAATAAGGCTTATCGCAAATAGCAGCTGCAAGGAATTGTGGGATGTCTGTGGGCGCAACAGCGCCACTGCGTGCCGCGCGGACAAACAAAATATTATTGACGTCACAAAAGCTGCGCCAAACAGATGCCCCAAATTGTATCCCTATATGCTTTGCGGCAGTTGCTTCTGTGCTATTTGCGATAAACCTTATACAGTAGCCCTCCCCCTTAAAGAGATATTATCAAACCAATTTAAAATATTATCAAAAAACTTACTTGTTGTAAAACTTGCTACACTTACAAACATCCTGAACATTATTATTTTGTATGAAGAAGTGCTCCCATCCTTTAAACAACAAGACTGATATGTCGAATTTACAACTTTTTGCCAAAACATAAACTGACAGAAACAACAAGTAACAGTTTCTCGTTATTTTCACAAAAACGTGGGCACCAATTGTCATGAATTTTTCATATGTCAGTTTGATAATATAATTATTTTTGGAATACGTACATTTTGCCTGAGGTGCAAAGATAGATGAAATAAATTCCTATTCAAGTTTAGGGGAAGATCGAGTTCTCTTTTCCAAAATTCCAACTTAGAATGAATAAAAAAACCAAGCTAAATCTTTTGACAGGTTTGTTGTCAAATATTTGTTTTGATTAAACTATTCAAACACAGCAAGCATACTCGTCAGAAGCAGAAGATCTGACGTCACGCTTTGAGCTAGAGGCGCGTGAAATACGCCAATTATGGCCGTGTGGCCGCCATAGTTTCCTCGATGTTCAACTTTGACCTTGGTTGGTAGCTAGTGCTATAGCGCGCGCGAGCCGCCTCGAAGCGTGACGTCAGATCTTCAGCACAACGTATCCAATGAAACCCCTTGAATGGTACGCCTGGAGCCTGTCTATATCCTTGATATATAGTTTCCTGGGCTCCATGTCTCTTAAAATTCACCTCCAGTGCTGAATTCCTTTAAAGGTCATTAATGTTATTGCTTCCACTGTAATGAAAGTTGAAGGTCACCTCCACCATCCAAAGAAATTTTGAATTTGAAAATGTACGTACACATTGCTTGCTGCTGTTTACCTTGAATTGTTGCCAAGCCCTCTTTAGATGTACAATTATGACAATAACTGACATTTCTAATGTCCAGAACTTCTGCATAGAAAACAAATGAAAGTTTGTATTGACTGATAAATGTTTAAAAATCAAGACTTACGTGAAACTATAGTATACAAGTCAAACATTTCAGTGAAACACCCCGCACATTTTCGTCAATAGAGGGCTCACAGCACAATCTAACAATAGTTTCACGGCCCTGTATAATTTTACCTCCAGGTTTATAATAAAGTTGATTGATCTCACTTTAAAGTGGCTTAATCCACACCATTGGATAAAACAAGCTTTGAATGTAAATATTTATGCCGGAGGTGCTATCACTTCAATTAAATTAGTAAAAAAATTCGGACAATTGATTTCGGTCATCCAAAGACAGAAATTCAATTGGAATGCATAGGCCTATGAATAATCTTAATGTATTTTCACTTTTTTCAACATTATTGTACCATGCGTTTATTAAACTGTGACAGTGTTGACAGTTTATAATGCAATTTTGTTGGGATCTTGTTATATTGTGATAATTTAAACTATCAATAAGAAATATTCCTAAACGATGTGATTTCTGTCGCACAGTTTTCGGAGGACACGTACATGTACACTGTATGTGTCAAGTTGACAACGAACTGCAACAAAATAACTAATAGATTGTCCCACATTGTTAACAAAGATTAAGGTTAACTGATTGTGTAGTCTTGTTTGCAGATTGGCTGTACATGTTTGGGATATTTTTTAATATTGATATAAATTAAGAAGACCCCATTTCCTGTCCTTAATATTGATATAAATTAAGAAGACCCCATTTCCTGTCCTCAAGTGTTTGTTATTAAAGTAAACATAAATTTGACATATTTTCCAGTTGGCCTTTTGCTTCTTTGAAGGGACTTGTTTCCTTTTGTCGTAATTGATTGCCCAATTTAAAGATAATGCTAGCAACTGCGGTGTACTGAAACAACTTTATCAATGTGATAGTTGTGATTTATAGAATTGCTTCCAAACTTTAATTAAGAACAGATCGAATTTATTTCCCAGTAACGCGCATAACAGTTTTGCTGTCGATGTGCTGGACAGCATGCATAAGCGTGGGCAAAGGTTGGTACCATCAGCGCCTTTTCTCCCTCTCTCTCAGAAGCAGTTAGGTTTGGAATATTATCCAGTAAACATTGTTGTAATGCACTCATGATACGTGTTGAAAGCAAGATTAGCTTTCGATCAGTTGTGAAAGGAATGCAAGTCAATACATTGATGACACCTTGATTGCAATATTTTGTGTATAGCTTTTGTCCATGGATTCTGTATCTGAACATCATACGGAGGAAGTTGCGAGGAACCTTGGAAACTTGACTGCCCAATGTTGTTGATCTTCAAAAGAATCGAATTCATTCGTTGATTAGTGAAGAAATTATGAAGATGACGTCTATATTTATGATATACAGTTGTATCACTGTGGTAAATCGTGGCGGATATTATTCCAAAGGATCAGGCCTTTTGTGTCTAAAACAAGCAAATTCCACAGGAAAACAACGTGTTATTTTATTCGGCCATTGCTAATAAAAACCTGAAACATCTAATTTAAACTCATAGCAAATTGCCACCTGAAGAAATAATGTCATTCTCTTCAGAGGACCCGTGCATGGCGTCGAACACCACACTATCGTACGCTGTTCGAGGGACTGTTATATCAATGTATTGCACCGTGACTATCTCGTTCAACTTCTTACAGATATTAGTCACACAGCGAGTTGCAAGCTTCTCTGACAATACCAGGATTCTAATGACGTCACTGGCTCTGTCCGACCTTGGGGTGGGACTCCTTGCCGTCTTTTCTCTGATATCCGTTTTCATCAAGACAACGTTGTTTCCTGGATGGTTTTGTTATGCCGCATTTGCCCTGTTTTATACATTCACGGGTCGGTCTGTTCTCGATCTTATGATGCTAACCGTGGATCGCTTCATAGCCGTCATTAAACCCTTACATTACCCAACCATTTTACCTCAGAGTAGGGTCAAGTTAATAACAATAATTTTATGGGTTGTAATTATTATATGTGGCGTCGTTACATCTTTGGTAAATACGGTTGTGTTTAACGATTGTGTTGCACTTTGCTTGCCAAAACTACCCCGTGCTATCGCAGATAGCGTTGTGATTTGTATTTTGTATTACGTATGGCCTTTGTTGGTTATATTTGGCATGAATTTGAAACTTTGTCAAGTAAGTTGTACCCATGCCAGAAGAATTCGCGCCATGGTATCAGTACCTAATGCAGGACAGCACGGCGTGCTTCCTCTCCCTGCAAGACGTATTCACCGTCGGCTTATACATGGCAAAGCTGTCTCTGTTGTCTTCTTCGTAACGTTGGGATTTGCAGTAACCTGGCTTGCTTACTACGTAGTGATACTCTTAAGCGCTTTTGGCGGTAACCAGGCATCCGAGTGGATTCAGTTTACTGTTGTCTGGTTAGCCCTTAGTAACAGCTGGTTAAACGTCATCATCTACGCACTTCTAAACCGTGCATTCCGAGAAACGGCCAGGAAAGTTCTATTGCGATGTATGCACTGACTTCATCTCCGGCTGCGGACTGAATCCTGATTAAATTAAATCGATGAAGTAGACCAAACGAGAAGGTTGGATGCTTTGCATGATTACCACAACAACAGACAACCTCATTTTATCGATGTAAAGGTTAATTAGTATCTATTGATATCTTTTGACAAAAGTATACTTGGACAAATACAGGTGTCCGAGTCCTCAGGTCGTGATAGATCGAGCCTAAGAAGATGAACTTGCCGAAGGATTTCCTTAATAGATTATGTGCTCGAGTGTGTCTTGTGTTTAATGTGTATCTTATGAGTTTCTTCTAGATGGTTCTCTGCAGGGGCTTAAATGTAAGAAGGGGGGGGGGGATGACCGATGCAATCATCTCCCAATATTTTACCAAATTGTTTCAAAATTTCGCCATATTTTTACCTAAATTGTCTGTACCTTATAGAACACTTAATAATTGTTCATAATTTTATGCTTAAAAGTATGCATTTAGATTGCATCACAGAGCATCTAGAACTCTAACGTGTCTGGAGATCGCCGTTTTGATTTGGGCCCCTCCTTTTTTGGCATGATTGATCATTTTCGCGTTGCTAGTTTAAAATTAAGTTCTGCGTCTTGATTTACTGGTTGGTAAGAAATAAACTGTCAAAGAGAAAACACGATTAAGCTGAAGAAATTGTATTGCTTGCCCTGAAAATTACATGCTTAAAGTTAAAGGGGTATACATTTACAATCTATCATACCAATCTACGTTAATTAATATGAGATACATTCTTCAATCTTATCATAAATTTATTATTTAATCATTAATCTTAGTCTTTATTAATCTTGGTTTTAGTACAGGTTTTGATCAAACGAATAATAAAGGGATTATTTTTATTCAAGGGGATTTAAACGGTGTTTTATATATACTGGCTGATTTCATTGTTTGACACTGAAAACCGTTTCATCTTGCTCAATTTAACGACGCTACAATCCAAATAAACAGTTATAAAAATGAGATTTTTTTGCCCTGACCGAGGTGGCACAACGCTTTGCCTATTTTGTAGCCGTGATCACTTTGAGAATGGGTAAGAAAAATTGCATAAGGTACTACCGTTGACGACTGTCGCTCGATTTAATCAATCAAATAAATTAATAACAAATTTGAACAATTATATAAAAAGGTGAAAAGATTGTCATCCAAAATTAAAATCATACTGGAGTGGCGCACGCAGAGCATCATAAATTTAATTTAATTGACGAGCAGTTAAACAAAAAAATCATGAAAAAAAAAAAAAAAATGCATGAGACGCTTACCGAGCAACGCACTTATAGGTCATATTATGTGTATTTTTCTGCAGTAGGTGTGTATAACGTACCGGTACGAGTATGATTCACAGCAAGAATATATTTTGTTCACAAAACTTCCAATATTAGCGATCTGTAACTAGTAATTTGAGGGTTGATAAAACGGTTTTATTTGGGAAAAGCTCTTCAAAAACTAAATTTGATGATCTTGAAATGTTTAAACTGGCTTTAGTTTGTTGTTTGTTGAAAATGGATTTAGTTAGTTTTGGGTTAAACAAATTCTCGGTCATCTTTGGTTAAACTTTTGATGAATATTGTTGTATATCTGTGGTTAAAAATTATTGTTCATATGTAACTTAGGTCATAAATACCTCAACTTTATTTTTGAGGATATCACACTTTTAGTTAAACAAATCGTTTTAATATTTATTATCAAATAATTGTGGTGTTTCCGTGATAAGTCAATAATATCTCAATGATGGATTGTCGTGGGTATTTCGTATTTTTTTGATGAATAAAATGTATATTTACGTACGTAGTTAACCTAACGTCCAAGGAATTGAGATTTGGTTGATCAAATTATATTGTTGACCTCAATTCAGTACATACACTATTAGGTCCCTACTTGATTTTCTTAGGTAATCCAGGCCATATCTTTTGATTAATACTTAGGAATAAATATATGAACAAGAATCAAAAGTATCATTCTTAAATAACTTCTTACATTTTACATTAACTTTAACTTTAAAATATATGTAATTCTTCAAATTCCATAGTTTATGTCTGACAAAATTCGGTTCATCATATCTGTGCTTTGCAGCTCTATGTACACGTAGACCTATAATGTCTAATGCAACAATCTAGACTAACCAAAAATAAGCCCCATTCACCTATAACAATATATATTCATGGCGGTCATTTAAAATATTTTCTCCAAATTCTTATTTTGTTTCTTGTAAATTTCCTTTATACTGTTAAGACAGGAGGCAAGCAATTAACATTAAAACTAAATCTAAGTATAATCAATAAGTAATACATCTAGTTAATTAACTGCAGAGCACAGATCATTTATATCATAATTGGTATTTTATCGTCCATTATAAGGCGCATCGAATGTACAAATTTCACATGAGCACTGTTCGATGACTTTGTAGTTGTAGATCTTATCGACGCCGTTGCAGTCCAGTGTGGTCACACGATCACTCACAGCCGCTGGTTTGCAACATCTGCAGTCACTACGGAGCTCAGCCTCGCCTGAAATCATATCAACAAACGCCTTTGACGGACACCCACCGTTACAGAAGGTAAACTCCACGAGCTCTTTAGATACACAGCCACCGATTTCCAGTGTTTCGAGTTTGCTTTTTCGAAGGCATCCCTTCGATTCTGCCTCTGTTTGGATAAAAAAGAAATGCAATAACAATCATGATTTGTCATTAAACCTCATGACAGTGGTAATACTTTTATGATTTAAAAATGATTTTAGATACACATTTGTTGAAATTCTTACCGCATACTGGACAACATTGCTCCTCAATGAAACGTAGTTTACCCTGCAAAACCAGAAAAAAAGATGTTTTAATATTGCCTCATGCACAGGTGATATCCATAGACGGTTTATATTAGCGCTTTTTAACATAAGTCGATTGACTTAATGCTTAACATAATGGTAACTGCGTCAAAATTTATCATGTCATTTTAGAATTTGGCTGAAAATATTCAAATTTACAAAATAAAAAAATCTGTATAAAATCCTAAAATTACATTATACTCAAAGTAAAATTACAAATATACACTTAGCTTCTTGTATATGTTGAAATCAAGATGACTATTAGACCAGGTTTTGGAAATAGGGTACACGTCCAAATTTGTTGTTTTGGTAAAAGATGGTGTCTAAATGTTCAAACACTTTGAATAATTATTATAGTTTATCCATTCACTTTAGGTAGCCCAAAGGCTGAATTGCTCAGTGATCAAGTTTGTTACTATGAATAAAACACAATTTACAGCATAGGGGGTCCAAAAGATACCCCGAGGTCTTGCTGGCTACAATGTTAATGCTAATACTTCATGCACAAATTAGATTAGAGCCTCGGTTTGGTTACATGGTTTTTGTATTGATGAAAAACAAGATGGCTGGACCGCGATAAACGTCAATACTCACATCACATCTAAGATCGCATTCTTCTCTTATCTCGAGGACCCCAACTCCTTTTTCGCATAGCATTCGTGTACATGGGTCACGTGTTGGAAGTTCTTCTCCGTACTGAAAAAAACATTTCAATTCAATGTCATGAGTTTGGATAGAAGAAATGTGTCAGTTGATTGGATGGACCAGTGATTGTTTTGATTTGAAATGACGCAACACCTCGGTTTGAATATTATTTTGTTTTAACGGGACAATAAAATACGATCAACATGGCATGGAATCGGAGTGCTAGTTTAATATTAACTAAAGTGATTGAAAATATTCCCACACATGATAAGGTCATATTACCGTTGCTGCTGCATAAATGAGCCAGTAATAATGCTATCGTCAGTCACTGTGCTCATCTTAAACTTAGGACACCGATTCCATGCCCTGTTGAAAGTCTGCTCTGATTGTGACGATATTGTCTCTCTTTACGCATGAAATCATTAGGCCTACGTCTGCTTTCTGATTTGAATCATCCGTTCCTTTGACAACAATTTTACACCAATGAAATATACAAGATACAGATAGACAACGTTCTTTAGGACTGAAGTTATTTTTGCTCAGAAGGTGGGCACAATTTCTCGGAAAATGCTTAAAATTTGATGGTTGTAAATCTAGTATGCAATCTAATTATTTTTTACTTAAAACAAACACTTATACAACATGCCGACAGAAATATTTAATAAAATATTTACTCACCTCGTACATTCTACTATTGTACATGCATCCGCTGAATTCTGTGGAGGAAAAATAATAAATGCAAGATTCAGAAATTAGAAGATGGCATGACGCTATGGTTTACTTAAAAAAAAAGAAATAATTTAAAATCCCCCAATATAAATGAGTCCTAAAGAACAACTATTTGGTATAAACTGATAATCCGAATACAAAGTTAATAAACATTTAGCACAAAGCTGCAATTCCAGTGCATTATAACCAGGGGCCAATATCATAGAGCTGCATTATAACCAGGGGCCAATATCATAGAGCTGCATTATAACCAGGGGCCAATATCATAGAGCTGCATTATAACCAGGGGCCAATATCATAGAGCTGCATTATAACCAGGGGCCAATATCATAGAGCTGCTAAACAGAAAATATTTGCTTAGCAAATTTCCTTGGTTACCAGCCAGTCATTCAAACAAAATGTATGCATTTTGGCTGGTAGTCTGTTTTATATTGCTTAGCTGAATTCTTTGCTTAGGGAAACTGACTAAGATGGTTGAAATGTTTGACTAACAAGATTATGTGACGCTTCAACTCTACCCGTATTGGTTGAGAAATATACCCTTACCGGTAGTTGTGCCTGTTCCTTCCGTAGTCAGCATTGTTGTGGTTCCGACCTCCACTGTTGAGGCTGTGGTAACGCCCACATGTGGTGTCTGTGTATCTGTGACCGTTAGTCCAGTAGTAGTTTGGATCGGTGTGATCGTCTGTTTTGTGCTTGTAATTACTGTTACAAAACAACATTTGTGGAGAACTTTTCAAAATTCCAAAATAAAGTTTTTCAAAATTGAGAATATTCTCGTTTAATAATAATGTATAGATTTATATAGCGCACGTATCCACCAACTAAGTGGCGCTCAAGGCGCATTATATTATTATCCCTGCTCATAAGGCTCATAAGGCTCATAAATCATTCCTGAAACCATCTCAGCTCCCTGGGGAGTATACAGCTCAATTGCTGCCATTTCTAGCGCATAGAGAGCAAACCATCTCTGCCTTCACAGGTACCCATTTAACCCCTGGGTGGAGAGAAGCAATTATGGTTAAGTGTCTTGCTCAAGGACACAGGTGTCACGGCTGGGGCTCGAACCCACACTCTGCTGCTGGCAACACCAGAACTTGAGTTCGGTGCGCTAGACCGCTCGGCCACGACAATCCACTTTACGTGCATTATACAACACACGGGACCTACGGCTTTACGTCCCATCCGAAGGACGAAGCAATTATGGTTAAGTACCTTGCTCAAGGATACAAGTGTCACGACCGGGGCTCGAACCCACACCCTGCTGCTGGCAACACCAGAACTTCAGTTCGGTGCGCTAGACCGCTCGGCCACGACACTCCAAGTAGATTTTTTTAGTAGATTTTTGTAATCGTACAAATAAATTGCTATAATGGAATCTTCTATATTTTAGACATATTTGAATAGCCACATACAATGAATAGATAACATACAGTTTAAGAGTTTATTTTTAAATGGGTGAAAAGACGAGAGGGTATGAGGCATCTATACTTGCGAAGAGGATTGCGACTTACCATTGTTGACTGATTCTGTTACTGTCTTTATGACCGCTGTAGTAGTTGTGACCTGTTCCAGCGTTGTCTGTCTCGTAGTTGGCAATGCTGTTAAGGAATGGAAGATCACATGTATTTGTTTACACGTATAGGCGTAAATGGGGGATTGAAATGAATTTTACCCCTTCCATACCTGTAAAAACAGTGTCCCTTAGAAATGTTATCGGTTTAACTATATTTTGTAACATAAGTTAGTTCTCCCCGCTGAAAAGGTTCTAGGTTTTTGTAAGCTCATAACATTTTTTACAATAAAAACAAATTATGTGTATTTATACTTTGGTAATTGGTATTCAATTTGGACTTCGTTAACAGAAATAGAGAACAAACATTTTAATGTGTCAATTCTGTGGGAGGGGTGGGGGAGGGGTGTGGGAGGGGTGTGGGAGGGGTGTGGGAGGGGTGTGGGAGGGCTGGGGGAGGGCTGGGGGAGGGCTGGGGGAGGGCTGGGGGAGGGCTGGGGTGTAAACTACCCAACTTGTTTCCCTACTGGTGAAACTATTGATAAACAGTAATGAAACCTACCTTTAGAAGCGCAGCCATAGAAGTCTACTCTAAGGGCAGGCTGTGTGCCGGCCCAGCTGAGTAACTCCATCTTTACTGACTGAATGGCCTCTGTTGGTTCATCGAGGAACACCCATACAGGCTCATCTGACTTGGCAGACAAAGTGCCGGTAAAGATCTAGGAACAAAATCACAAGTCAACCACGAATTAATGCTTGTAAACACTTTATTGGAGTAACTAGCACCGGCCTCATAACTGGTGTTGTCTCAGTCGGGGAAAATTGTGTGTGTGTGTGTGTGTGTGTGTGTGTGGGGGGGGGGGGGGGGGTGGAGGGGAATCAATATTAGATTGTGGGACACTACTTTTGTACAGGCGATTTTTTCTTACGGAAAAAATCTGAGCTTGGGGGGTGAGGACAAGTCTCTAATAAGGCCCTGATGAATATGAAACAAAACATTTATCGTTAGTGTAAATTTCCATTGTTTTGCTTGGATTGAAATACCGAGCTTTTCATTTATAAACAAAGCATATATAGATTTAGTTGGCTCAAAGTATTAAATACTGAATGATAATGATAATGATAATGATTAATGATAATGATTATTTAGATAAATCAGAGTTTGCATAATGTGACCAGTACCTTTGTTTCAGAAGAGCTGCCAGTGTAATATTTCTTATCGGTTGAACCAAATGGTACGTATTCGATTCTAAAGCTGGTAACACCGTTTCCATTTTTACTGCCAGCCATTTTGAAAGCCTTTAGTGATATGGGCTGGTCAGCTTCCATGTACACGTAGGGAGTGATGTTATCGGCTAAAGTGGGAATCCAAGCCGAGGATGACTGGAAGCTTGATGATCCGTCATCTGGTTCGGATGTAAGTCGATCTGTGTTGAGCACGCCTTGCAAGGCTGGCGAAGTTTCAAGATTTTCCATGCAAATTCCTGAAAGGAGAAAAATGTTACCAAATTTGAAGCAAATTTGTCACACATAATTTTTCATTCGATATTATTATCATTATAATGTACACTATTATTTTTTTGGTAATTTCTCCACTTGCCTCCAATATCATTTCATTCCATTTCACCGGAGCATATCACATTTTTATATTGGTTCTTAGTATTGGCTCTTAGTTTGATGGATGAAATGACTCAAAAAGTCGTAAAAAGATTCGAAAATGAGACTTAAATTCTAAAGAGATATATAATTAAATTACCTAGTGTAGTCGATAGTGGTTGTACTGTAGTAACAGTCGTTGTTTCCCTGTGGGTGGTGACACCAGGAGCCTGTGTTTTTACGACTTCTTCTGTTATGGTCCCTGACGACGTCACGGTCGTCTTAACAGTTGTGGATTCTATACAAGTAAATCAAAATTAACTCAGTGTGGATTCTATACAAATGTAGAAAACAAATTTAGAGTTGTAGATTCTTTACAAGTGAATCGAGAGTTTAGAGTGCATCAAAAGTGAAAGTTGTGGATAATACACAAGCGAACCAAAATTTACAACAAAATATTCAGTGTTTCTGCGTACGTAAAGTATACGGGAAAACCCGATGGAAAAACATATTATTTTTATATTCTTAGATTAATATTTCAAAATTTGATTTTCCCCGGGATTTAAGAAATGTTTACCTTGTCCAAGGTTTGTTTCAGTGACAGTAACCTTCTTTGTCGGTGATGTTAAAATACGTTCAGTCGTTGTCTTTATTTCCACCATTGGATTTCCTGGTGTTGGCTCAGTTGGCGTTGTTTCGACTCTACTTACTGTTGTCGTCACTGCTACGGTTGTCAAATCTAGAAAAAGTTTTAGTTGAAAGAAATGAAAAACATTGAAGGGTCGTAATGTGTTATTTTTATTAGGTCTGCCCATCCTCGTTGTGGATAGGAGATACTTATTTCATTTCAGTTTGATTTATCTTGAAATTAATTTAGTATTAATTTTGTCATTCATGATATTTATAATAAAAAATCCCCCAAATAAGTCTTTTTTGGATTTAAAAAAATTATTACAATATATTACAATAATTTTATGATTATTGTGAAAAAATATCACCACTTACGATCAAAGCATCCAAAAAGTGAAACGTCGATTTTAGGGGAGTTGCTTTCATCGATGGAGGAGAAGTACAAAAGACGAAGCTTTTTAATTTCTCCCAAATCTTTAGGAAGATAAATTTGTTCTCCTTCCTTTCCGCCTTGGAATTTCTGAAAACACACACATAGAAAACGGTAACACATGTCTATATTCCGGAATAAGATCTGATTCAGTTGATAACAGAATTCATTGGATCTGGCCCTCGCACAGGTCCCATTTACTCTTTGGTGGATAGAAAATTACTAAGTTTAAGCCGATTATGGTATTAATTTTCACTGGAAAAATTTTAGTTTGATGTTTCATAAATTCCACATTTAATGATTGCAGCATATCTGAATGTGTTTGCATTTGTTCACAGGCTGGTTGTTTAATTACGTATTGATTCAAAGAGAGTAAGCATACTCATAAAAACATTTTTGACAACATTACCAATGTTGTACCTTGTACATATCTTGATTCAAAGAGAGAAAGCATACTCATAGAAGCAGTTTTGCCAATATTGTACCTTTTATGTACATCTCAATTCAAAAGACAGTACAATCATACTGTTTTGCCAAAATTACCGATGATGTATCTTCCTTTTGAGCGTCTTGCTCATCGTGGTCTTTGCCACCTACATCAACTTGTAGAACCGAGCTCAAGGAAACAAGCAACGCGGTCTTGGGTTCGAACCACATTCTTACTACTTAGACATCAGAACAGAAATCCCAGGCACTAAACCGCCCAGTAATGTCTTTGCAATGAAACAGTTTTATACATGGTGCAATTATGGATTCAAATTTGTGATATATGCTTATTATTAATTGAATTACCTCTGGCTTTGTGCCACCAGACTCTTTTATTACTATGTCCGAGTTGGTGTCTGGCATTGTGTAGAACACAATGAACTCAAACTCAAACTCGTTGTCTTGTACATCGAGTTTCAAAGATGAAACAGCGATTGGAGGTTTGAATGTTATATCTAAGTATCTGTCTGCCTTTGTTGCGGCCGCAGAAGGTTCCCAGAATTCATTCAGTTCGAGATCCCCCTCATTAGTTCTTCTTGTCAGGGAAACACTGCTGTAAGTTGACAGCTCCATGTCACACAATTCTAGGATTAATAAAATTAAACCGATATTGTATTGTAATGTTGAGGTTATGTTCATGTTTATTTTAGTAAAAAATAGCAATCACAATGGCTAAAGTAAACAATGAAATAAAACCAGCTGTTGCCCGACGGATTACTTTAAAGAAAAGTTTCTATCAAAGAAACAGGTCCCATCAAATGGCTTAACATAATAATAAACTAAATACAAATAATTAAACACAATCTCTGCCCTCAAATTTCTCCATTTATACTTCTGAGTTAAATGTTTTGCTCAAGGACACAACCAGCATGGCTAGGATTCGAAACATTCTGACGACTTAGCCACCGGAACTTGACCAGCTCGGCCACGACACTCTACTAATAAATCTAAATATTCATTAGGCCGAAAACAAGTTTCCGGTTTCTGGTCTCCGCGCCAAAATTGCTGGATCAATTGGAATTCTGCCGTGCTGTGCTTTAAACGACTTTTTTCACATAGGGGTATGAACATTTGCCCGATTTGTGAGGCCTCTCTCAGCCACCATACTTTTTATGGGAAATTTGGTACCCGCGTATACAATTTATCACGTATTTTCCTGTTGGAAAAAAAAAAAAAAAAAAAAAAAAAATGCACCGATATTGAAGCCAACCGATGACCAGAAACCGGAGACTTTTTTGCCCTTACTGTCGGAAATGAAAGTCTGTAGGTTCTTACTTTCAGGTTCCGTTACTTTCTTCACAGTTTGTCTGATGATTTCTGCTGTCGTTTCTTTGGGCGTAGTTGTTGTCGCAGTTGACGAGTGGACTGTTGTAATCATCTCTGGACTTGTAGTAGTGGGTGCTATTGTAGTTGATGTACTTGTTGTCACCATTGTAGTAGTTGATGGAGTGATAATCGGCACTATATAAATAAGACAACAACACATTTGAAAGTTGTAATCATTAATTTGTAGACGTAAGGACGCGCTAACATTTTTGTCTAAAGTTACATTCAGTTTGGTCACCTTGAAAATAGTCTCAAAGGGAGTGTGAACGAGACAGTCACAGATCTTTTGCACGAAAAGGGTCAAAACAAGGATTTGGAATTATCGTCAGGGTTCATGATTCAGTTTGATATTGTTTTATGGTGTTACAAATCACTCTTACACGACACTGGCGCGATACTAAGACGAAGTATGTTTGAGTTGGGCTGATGGACATTTTATTGTAATAAATGTGGGATAGAAAGTTGCATTTTGTTTATTCCAAAAAGATGAATTTAAAATGTTCCTACGCGAAAGATTAAAGATTAGCCTGCAGGTTATTCCAGTTAGCAACATATTATTCCTTCCTTCTTTCTATAACTAAATGCATCCCTTTCTAGTAATAGACAAAACAAAATACAATTGAGAAGCATACATTTTGCGCAGCCGACGAAGTCAACAAAGTATTTGGCTTCTCTGTTCTCTGGAGCATTCACATTGAAAAGGGTTACTTCAATGACGTTATCCAGTTCAGCGAATGGTAGAGAAACCGTTACCGGTACTTCATCGGCAATATCCCACGGCACGTTGAAAACCTGTCAAAAAGAATGTATATATAATCTATTTTTACAAGGAAAAAAGTGGTTTAGTAATTTGGGCGTTAACAGTTAAGTACATCATTTGTAATATTGTTAAAACAGCTTTTTCTTAGACACATTATACGATCAAACTGTAAACAAGTTTCAACTTATTACAATGTGTCATTAACGGGAAAATAGTGAAGAGAGTTTTTGTATTAATTCTAACGTTGCATTTAGGAAAGAGCTCCCTCTCCGATAACTTTATTTGGAATAATTTCCCTTTTCTTGAAAATGATCTCAGACAAAATTATTCATGAGAAAAATTTATACCTTCATTGATTTATCACCAAGTAAGGTTTACCCTAAAATGTTACATTTGTAAATTTGTGATATACCAAAAATCATTGTTAAAGGTGTGTAGGAAATCTATAGGCAACAATGCTTTAGGTAATTCGGAGAACTTGCGCCTTTAAATCAGGACATCATTTTAGAAATTTTAACTGACCTTTAATCCTGAATCATCTACGACTTCTTTCTGAGTTTCCTCTCCATACAGTTGGTAACGCATGGTGAAATCAGTTATTGCATTGCCCTCCGAGTCTCCCTGCAGCTTGACTGCTGTAAGTGTTACGGGGGTAGTGAAAAGGACTACGAGCCTTCGCGATGCCGACGTTTGTCCATTCACTTCATCTCGTTTGCTTTCGAATGCTGTTAGCTTTTCGGCACAGTTTTCTACAGTAAAAGATGCAGGTTTGAATTATTTATTATGCCAAGTTTAAAGGGAATGTTCATTTCAACGCTTTAGTTTTTCCAAGAAAATGTCATCACAGTATAGGTGCTCAGTCATCACGTTTTGCGAAAACAACGACAAACTGTTCGACATAACAATTCCTGTTTTCTCTAAGATGAAAATAATTGATGAGAATGATTGATACTTGCACCAACTCTACATCAAGTAAGATATTACATAATAATTATTTAATTCGATATCCTGGTTATAACCAATGTTGATCCTTTCCTTTAAATGAATGACCAACAACTATGACGTCATCAGAGCACAATAAACTTAAACGTTTTTATTGTATAATTTATATAGTTTTAAAGGAGACATTACATAACAAATAAATATATTTAGAAAACAAATGGAAAGAGACAAACAAAAACTAAAAAACAGAGTAACATGAATACTTTATACTTTATTTTAAAATATACTAACTGACAAAGCATAGTAAGAACACTCCACTTCAACACCTTTATCAAAACTAATACAGTTGAACCAACAGGGCCGGATTTAGACATGTGGAGGCCCCTGGGCAGCCTTCAGTAGTGGAGGCCCACCCTACCTTAGAATACTAAAAACTAAAAGGTGACAAGAGTCACAAGACATAGTTACAGTCATCCATAAAGTAAATTTTTTCAAGTAGAAAGAATCTGAATAAGCAAGCAAGCAGCATGTCAATCATGATCAATCATAACAAGAATATAGTACAGTACATATATTTACAGACCAGCCTACAGTTCAGGTCAGCCTACATTTTTCCTTACAAATTTTTTTTTCATGAAATATGTGGAGGTCCCTGGTTGTGGAGGCCCCTGGGCAACTGACCAGCTTGCCCAGTCCTAAATCCGGCCCTGTGAACCAACTTCAATATTCAGCGAATTACATGTCCAACTTACCCTTTGTTATCGGCGAAGGCTCTGTTGTTATTTTTATTGTAGAAGTGGATTTGGTTGTTGTCTCGCTTGTAGTAGTGGTTGTAGTCGTTTCCTTCGTTGTTATCGCACCAACCGTTGTTGGGACAGTCGTTATCACTGCTGATGTTGTAGTGGTTATCTCTGTTTGTTTGGCAATAAGGAAAAATAACATACACTTAAGATACACGAATATTCTGAATTTAATTACAACTCGTAGAGCATTTTTAAATGTTATACTTTCAAGTTATAGTTCCATGGATGTTTCTTTCGATGACACTGGTCTAACAATAATGCTAGTGTGGTATGTTACTCCTACAAGACAAACCATTTATGTCAGGTGAGTAAGATTTGTAGCTTTGCATGGTGAAAATAGAACCAGTTGATTATTTCAGAATTATTTACCACTCAAAAGTGAATTTCTACTCGGTGTCACCGCAAACAGTCTTGACTTAATGTCATGTGGTTATTTGAGTAAATCGCATTCAACTATTAAGATGTCAAATATCATATAATTATTATAAACGCAAGACTTAATATATTTTTATATGGACCTGTAACAAAACTTCTCACAAACACATCTCACTACATAACATAACACCCTTAACATTTTTTTCTAAGTTGACAGTGCCTTTTCAATCAATTTATTTGCATACCTGGTGGAGTGGTAGTCGTAGTCGTCTGAGCTGGACTCGGTCTGGCAGCTACATTACCAGATAAACATAAATATTAAATTGTTTTAATTGTAATGTATCCATATGAAATATTGTCTTATCTATCAACGGTATTATCTGCCTGTCGTGTTGTTAAAGCTCCTACACACTATTGGTATTCTTGAAAAACATGAGTGTGTTTACAGTTTTCATAAAACTTACTTGGTGGGAAGTTGATGATGATATCAAACATACCTTATTTAAGTTCAATTAATCATTTTTCTTTGCAAATGAATGTTTGTCTTCAAGAGACATACATTTTACGTTGTAATGAATAAGAAAAATCTATTTTCTGGTTAACGACACAATGAAATAAGCTACATTTTTCACAGGTTAGTTTATATACATCTCTCGTGATTCTTATAAAGTATAGATGCACTGAAGACATTTTACTAAACATGCATACTGGTTTTATGTAATCCATTAATTACCTCAGTTTGTTTCTACATGTATATGTTTGTAGCATTTGACCCTCTATTTCCCGATTTTGAAAAAAAAAAGACACTGAACATTTATTTAGAACTTACGTATCTTGCTTGTCCCCAAAACATCAGATCCTTCAGTTTCTGGAAAAAAAATTAAAAAAGATTTTGTCTTTTAGCAATCGAAAAAGATAAAATACTTCGTGAAAATGATATAATCCAACCAGTGTTTCATATTCGACAGTATGGTATATATTATAAATAGGTCACTTACGTAATATTGGCTTTTCTGTTGAAACTGTAGTCTGCTCTGTTGGCTTGCCACCTACATTACCAGATTAAAAAAAATATTTGTTATGATTAAGACCCAAAGGTTCATGTGAAGGCAACCAAGAACTTGAAACAAAGCAACCTTTGGTTGGGTACGAATAATTAGGCTAATATACATAATGACGTAAGTACTGTATTTAGATTCATCTTAGAATGTGAAAGGACATAATTGTAATTTGACTTTTCTAAGTCAATACTTTCTAAGTAAAATACACTGGTTTAACAGTTTACTTGTTTAATTTGCGTTTTGACAATGACACAACACACGGTGTGATGTTGAGTACATCTTAAGAACATTTTAAGTAGTATACAAAGTAATATAGCTAATATTGATTATAAGAAACGTGGATTTGTATATAGCGCCAACTCTATCACGATATTATTCTCAGTGTACTTTAGATTATTAAAATCTAAGGCGACTTTATATATCATTCCTGGATCATTCTCAACTTCCTGGAAAGTACACAGCCCCAGCAACATGTTAGGTGCTCATAAGCTAATCGAACGCAATTACCATTTGGCCATCATAGGTCCCCATTTACCGTATACTCCTGGGTAAAGAGAAGCAATTCCATGGCAACAAATTTGTAAAAATTTGGTATGTACGACGTTCATTTAATATAATATTTAAGATCTTACTTGTGAAAATGAATGAAGTCCCATTCGATGTTACTGGATTAACATTCATGCTACCGTTGAAAGTTCCTTCTGAAAAAATAATGTCAAGTGGTTGTTTGAGTGACGTTAGATGTTAAGTCGACAAACATTTTTTTATTTTAGGAGACTGAATGAATTTGTAAAACCAAATGGATGTCCCTTTCGATGACACTGGTCTAACAATAATGCTAGTGTTGTATGTTACTCCTACAAGACAAACAATTTATGTCATGTGAGTAAGATTTGTAGCTTTGCATGGTGAAAATAGAACCAGTTGATTATTTCAGAATTATTTACCACTCAAAAGTGAATTTCTACGTGGTGTCACCGCAAACAGTCTTGACTTAATGTCATGTGGTTATTTGAGTAAATCGCATTCAAATACCATATAATTATTACAAACTCAAGACTGAATATATTTTTATATGGACCTGTAACATAAACGTTCACACAAACACATCTCACTACATAACATAATACCCTTAACATTTTTTCTTAGTTGACAGTGCCTTTTCAATAAATTTATGTGCATACCTGGTGGTGCGAAAGGGCTGAAGGGAGGAGTGGTAGTCGTAGTCGTCTGAGCTGGACGCGGTCTGGCAGCTACATTACCAGATAAACATAAATATGAAATTGTTTTAATTGTAATGTATCCATATGAAATATTGTCTTATCTATCAACGGTGTTATCTGCCTGTCGTGTTGTTAAAGCTCCTACACACTATTGGTATTCTTGAAAACATGAATGTGTTTACAGTTTTCATAAAACTTACTTGGTGTGAAGTTGATGATGATATCAAACATACCTTATTTAAGTTCAATTAATCATTTTTTTTGCGAATGAAGTTTTGTCTTTAAGAGACATACATTTTACATTGTAATGAATAAGAAAAATCTATTTTCTGGTTAACGACACAATGAAATAAGCTACATTTTTCACAGGTTAGTTTATATACATCTCTCGTGATTCTTATAAAGTATAGATGCACTGAAGACATTTTACTAAACATGCATACTGGTTTTATGTAATCCATTAATTACCTCAGTTTGTTTCTACATGTATAGGCCTATGTTTGTAACATTTGACCCTCTATTTCCCGATTTTGAAAAAAAAAAAAAAAAAAAAAAAAAAAAACTGAACATTTATTTAGAACTTACGTATCTTGCTTGTCCCCAAAACATCAGATCCTTCAGTTTCTGGAAAAAAAAGAAAAAAAGATTGTGTCTTTTAGCAATCGAAAAAGATAACATATTTCGTGAAAATGATATAATCAAACCAGTGTTTCATATTCGACAGTATGGTGTGTATATATATATAAATAGGTCACTTACGTAATATTGGCTTTTCTGTTGAAACTGTAGTCTGCTCTGTTGGCTTGCCACCTACATCACCAGATTAAAAATAAATATTTCTTATTATTAAGACCCAAAAAGTTAATGTGAAGGCAACCAAGAACTTAAAACAAAGCAACATTTATTTCAGGTACACACAACCTTTGGTTTAGTGCGAATAGGCAAAAAAGTGCCTGTTAGTTTACATAATGACGTAAGTACTGTATTTAAATTCATCTTAGAATGTTAAAGATCATAATTGTTCTTAGTCAATACGTTGACATAGGAGGAAAGGTGTTGAGGTTGCACGTACTTTTTAACGCTATTTATACTTTTAGCTGCAGAGATCAGTAGATTGTTGTTTGTTGTACACGAGTAAAAATAAGTTTACAAATATTGGAATGATTTTAAATATTTAAAATATTGGAAGTCTTGAATAATTTGCAGCGAGCATAACTTGAAGGAGTACGTTTATGTTCATTTTTAATTTTTTGTTAATGCATATTCGCCCTGAACAAGGCTAAAAGCTACTCAAGGTACAGGGCTACAATAGAAGAAAAAAGAAGAAAAAGAAATAGACTCAGAGGAGCTGAAGGTGGGAATGGAGATTCCTCTTGAAACAGGATAGATCGTAGGATGGAGGAAAACATGCACCAGACAAGGAATTCCAAAGAGATGCAGCACGTGGGAAAAAGCTATTAGTATAAGTTTTTTACTTAAACAAATATTTTATTACACACCACTCAAGTGGCTTTCAAGTAACAAAATATTGAAGGTCTTACTTGTGAATAGGAATGAAGTCTCATTCGGTGTTACTGTACTAACACCAATGCTACCGTTGAAAGTTCCTCCTAAAAGAATGTCAAGTGGTTGTTTACGTGACTTGAATTAAGACCACAAAGAATTTTGTATTTGAAACGCTAGACTGAATAAATTAGTATTCATACCTAAAACATATAAACATATAAACTTATTTTCTTATGATCAAATAACATGGTAAACACAATTTACCAATTCCAATCATTTTATTACTGATTTTTTTATCTGTAAGCTGACCATGCCTATTTAATAAATTGTTCTTACCTGGTGGTGAAAATGAGAACGGGGGCCGAGTCGTAGTCGCCGTAGTCGGTAGAGCTGAAGTCGGCCTGCCACCTACATTACCGGATTAAAATAAATATTTAAAATGGTTAAGACCAACACTTTTCATGTGAAGGCAACCATGTACTTAAAACATGGTAACAATGATTGAATGTACACATTAAATTTGACATAAGAGGAAAGGCGATGAGGTTGAAAGTACTTTTTAACGCTATTTATACTTTTAGCTGCAGAGATCAGTAGATTGTTGTTTGTTGTACACGAGTAAAAATAAGTTTACAAATATTGGAATGATTTTAAATATTTCAAATATTGGAAGTCTTGAATAATTTACAGCGAGCATAACTTGAAGAAGTACGTTTATGTTCATGTTTAATTTTTATTAATGCATATTCGCCCTGAACAAGGCTAAAAGCCACTCAAGGTACAGGGCTACAATAGAAGAAAAAAAGAAGAAAGAAATAGACTCAGAGGAGCTGAAGGTGGGAATGGAGATTCCTCTTGAAACTGGATAGATCGTAGGATGAAGGGAAACATGCACCAGACAAGGAATTCCAAAGAGATGCAGCACGTGGGAAAAAGCTATTAGTATAAGTTTTTTACTTAAACAAATATTTTATTACACACCACTCAAGTGGCTTTCAAGTAACAAAATATTGAAGGTCTTACTTGTGAAAAGGAATGAAGTCTCATTCGGTGTTACTGTACTAACACCAATGCTACCGTTGAAAGTTCCTCCTAAAAGAATAATGTCAAGTGGTTATTTACGTGACTTGAATTAAGACCACAAAGAAATTTGTATTTGAAACGCTAGACTGAATAAATTAGTATCCATACCTAAAACATATAAACTTATAAAATTATTTTCTTATGATCAAATAACATGGTAAACACAATTTACCAATTGCAATCATTTTATTACTGATTTTTATTTATTTGTAAGCTGACCATGCCTATTTAATAAATTGTTCTTACCTGGTGGTGAAAATGAGAACGGGGCCCGAGTCGTAGTCGCCGTAGTCGGTAGAGCTGAAGTCGGCCTGCCACCTACATTACCGGATTAAAATAAATATTTAAAATGGTTAAGACCAACACTTTTCATGTGAAGGCAACCATGTACTTAAAACATGGTAACAATGATTGAATGTACACATTAAATTTGACATAAGAGGAAAGGCGATGAGGTTGAAAGTACTTTTTAACGCTATTTATACTTTTAGCTGCAGAGATCAGTAGATTGTTGTTTGTTGTACACGAGTAAAAGTAAGTTTACAAATATTGGAATGATTTTAAATATTTCAAATATTGGAAGTCTTGAATAATTTACAGCGAGCATAAATTGAAGGAGTACGTTTATGTTCATGTTTAATTTTTATTAATGCATATTCGCCCTGAACAAGGCTAAAAGCCACTCAAGAAAAATAAAAAAAAAGGAAATAGACTCAGAGGAGCTGAAGGTGGGAATTGAGATTCCTCTTGAAACAGGATAGATCGTAGGATGAAGCGAAACATGCACCAGGCAGGGAATTAAAAAAGCTATTAGTATAAGTTTTTTACTTAAACAAATATTTTATTACACACCACTCAAGTGGCTTTCAAGTAACAAAATATTGAAGGTCTTACTTGTGAAAAGGAATGAAGTCTCATTCGGTGTTACTGTACTAACACCAATGCTACCGTTGAAAGTTCCTCCTAAAAGAATAATGTCAAGTGGTTATTTACGTGACTTGAATTAAGACCACAAAGAATTTTGTATTTGAAACGCTAGACTGAATAAATTAGTATTCATACCTAAAACATATAAACTTATAAAATTATTTTCTTATGATCAAATAACATGGTAAACACAAATTACCAATTCCAATCATTTTATTACTGATTTCTTTATTTGTAAGCTGACCATGTCTATTTAGTAAATTGTTCTCACCTGGTGGTGAAAATGAGAAAGGTGGCTGAGTCGTAGTCGCCGTAGTCGGTAGAGCTGAAGTCGGCCTGCCACCTACATTACCGGATTAAAATAAATATTTAAAATGTGAAGGCAACTATGATCTTTATATTCTTGTATCTGTGCATTTAGCCGGCGCGCGACACACAACGCAGAATTGAACCAATCATAGTGACGAAGTTTGTTTTGCGTCATGCCGATTCGCGCTCTTCGTAAGTGTTTCGTGTGTCCCCCAAAATGTGAATTTGTCTATTTCTATGTCGCTTTAAAAAAAAAAACGGTCATCATCCTGCGCTAAAGATTAATATTAACCCTCCATAAGCCTAAATTTCCGAGATTGTAGACAGATAAATACCCGAGCAATTAGAACTTACCTCTTTTCGGCTTGGTAGTTGGATTTGGATTAAAAGTGTCTCCAGTGTCTGTGAAGAAAAGAAAAAAGTTTTCTTGTAGCAGTAAAAATTAAATGTTTTCAGAGGTATCCAGTGTTTCATATTATGTATAATAATAGTCACTTACGTAAAATTACAATCTTTTCTGTAGTAACTGCCTCTGCAGTGGTGGTAACCTTTGTTGTAGTAATCTTCTCAGTCGTTGTTGGTTTTGTCGTTAGAGGAGCCTCAACTGTTACTGCACGTGTGGTGAAGACTTCTGTGGTCGATGGCAGCTCTGTTGAAACATAACAACATTAATCGCCTTGTCGATTGTAAACAGTTATATGCATAAACAACAGCTTTGCATTAATCACCCGATTAAAAAGAAGGTACTGCATTGTTAATTACCAGATTATCAAATTAATGAACTATTATCTAAAAATTACTTGGTGTAAAGTCGCTGCATGTATCAATCATCTTGAGAATTTATTTCGTTTGATGCACTTTCATCTTAGAGAAAACATTATTTTGTCGAATTTACAACAAGTTGCCGTCCGTAAAGAATTGTTCAACTTAAAAACAGTTTTTCGTCGATTTCTCAAAAACGTGAGCACTCGTTGTAATGAATCTTTCACATGTTAGTTTCATGATTATTATGTTATTATACATTTCTGGTAATGAAACTAAGGATGCCTCAAAACCACACTTAAGCACTGTAGCTTGGAAGCCCGAGGAAACCTGTAAACAAGGGCGCTTGCTATGTGAACGTGAAATACCGGAGTAAACCCGTACTTTTCCATGATAAGTGTTCTGGGTTATTTGACGTGCATTACTTAATCTAGTACACGCGGGATCTACGGCTTAACGTCCCATCCGAAGGATTATGGTTAAGTGTCTTGCTCAAGGACATAAGCACTGTGACCATGTACCAGCCATGCCGGTGTTCGTACCCAAATTCTGACAACACCAGGGCTTGAGTCCGATGCACTAGACCGCTTGGCCACAACACTCCATGATATGAATTAGTGGGTTGATGAATGTGCGTTACGAAATATCAATGTTGGACTTCCCTTGCCAAGTGCAAAGGGGACGTGATATGTTCAGTTTAATTCAATTCAATTCAATATTTATTTCACTTTATCAAAACGTTGAACATTAATTAATATTAATTTGGACACTCTCCACTTAGGAAGGCATATTAGGTCTACTACTGAAATCTCGTATACAAAATAATAGCCTATCTATGCTTAAACCACATACCCATTTTGCAGCCTAAGAATCCAAATTTCAAGAGTGCCTTTTCCCCAGCGTTCAAATCTGTTTTGAAGTCTAATTTCACAATTTTCACTTCTTGCAACTCTTTGATATTTGACAGGATCACTGTTGTATTCTCTGAAGATTGTTCCACTGTGAATACCTAATAAAATTCATAGAGAATTTAGGGGATAGTTTAAATATTAGTTTAAATATAACACAGGCCTGTATGGCTATGGACAGGTGGTCATGACAATGACTAAAACCCCGTTTTTAACTATTATTCATAAAGCACAAGACAGTTTAGACAATCTGATTGGATGAAACGTGATCACATGGGGTGCATTTATATCAGGGCCCAAAATGTTGATAAAACCCTATACCAGACGCAATATAGATTACGTGACATTTTAACTAATAACATGCTTTTGCTATAAAACTTCACTTTTCTGTGCTTAGCAAATTTGTGTCCTAAACAGCCCTATAAAATTGGGGTCAGGTCAAGACGTGGCTTATCAAAATTATTTTGCCTGGACGCGACGGGGAATTGAACTAATCAGAGTGAAACGAAGTTTGTTTCGCGTCACGGTGACTCACGCACTTCGCAAGTGTTTCGTGTGCCCCCAAATGTAAATTTGTAAATTTCTGTCTGGCTTTTTTCAACAAAATGTAGTAAATTTTAAAAATTTTGGAAATTGATACGGCCATTTATGAAAGCAAATACAAGTTCGACGATTGGTCTTTATCACGGGCGATAAAGGACCCCACCTGCCTCTGGTTCCTTTATCGCCCGTGATCATGCCCAAAACCGGTCATTATCCTGCTGTAAAGACCGCGCGACGAAAGTGTATAAATTAAATAACTTACTATCCCAATATCTCACCTTTGGCTGTCCTGCATCATCGGTAACTTGTTTAACGTAAGAGGCAGAAGGTCCCGTTAACATAGTGAACTCCTTGATTCCTTGACTGAATATCTTGATTTCATTGATACGCACCGTTGTATCGAAAATGACGAAGATGTCCTGCTCAGCATCAAATTCAAATGGTTTGCCATCTCTGAATGTTGATAAACTGACTTGATCGGTGAAAGGCGATGCTATTCGATTTTGTTCCGAAGCAGTCAGCGGTTCCTTGCAATATTCTATGGAAATATATGATACCGGTACGCAAACAATGACTTTATGCAAATTAACTTGGTATTTATTGACTCTTTAAACGTGTGGTTTAGTACTCTTCAATTAAACCGGGAAGTTAACTCAAATAATGTAATACAAACATGCATACTAATATTTCCCAAGAGATGATTGACATATCGTTCCAAACAATTTAAATTAATTTTGTTTGTATTACCTATTAAAAAACTTGTTCGATGCTCAGAATGATACCTAACCAAACCTTAAATTGAGAAAATCTGAACATTCTGGCGTCATTGAACAAAGGTTATTATTAATATTAATATATTTTTATATTGTTGGTTTTTGGTAGTTCTGCTAGACTAGTGTACCCCACATTACTTCATTACAGTGTGTTATAAGGTATGACGATACATGTTTGTATTTCAAACATAAATAATTGATGTAAACTGTCGTTAACAGTGGCTGCTATCATAATGTGATATTAGTTACTTAGAATTAAGGAGTAGTTAACTTACCTGTAGTAGTGACTCCACCAGTGGTGGTTATTATAGCAGATGTTTCAGCTATTTTCTGTGTTAATGTCTCACTCTTTCTGACAGTAGTTGTAGTGGTCTCCTTAGTGGTTGTTGATGGTGCTGCTGAAGATGTTGGAACTGTTGTTGTTGTGGACACTTCGGTCGTTGTCTCTGTAGAAATGCCTTCTGTATTTGAAACAGTGACAATAATTAACAGTTTCACTAAAATACAAATGTTGCTTGTCTAGAAGCAATAATCCCACGTAGATTAGCTAGGAGACGTATCACTTTATCTCGGTTTAATTTGTCATTTACATGACACTTATTAATGCTTGATGCATCACAAATAAAATGAGCCAAGAACTGCTTTTGAATGCACTGGCAATATCTACCACATCTTAATGATCCTTCATTTTGTTAGTAGCCCGTATAGACCAATACTGCATCAGTGTTGGTAAATATTGAGATATAAAACTTACCTAACCTTGGTTACATTTGTTGGAATACTTCATCTTAATATACAGAATCCTAGTGCCCCCACTAGTGCACTTTCACTATTCGCGCAAAACTCGGGTGTAAGTGTTCCAAATAATTCGTCCCTAATTTGCCATAGTGACCAATCCCGAATTAAGTTGGCATAGTGACCAATGCGGTATTGGTCACTTTGCCAAATTACAAAAATAGCCAGTTAGAGCATTCGTCGTTTGAATGCATGCTCTATCTCCAAAACTATAAGGAATACATGCATGTGGATTAGATACAATGGTAGGTCTCTTCCTGAATGTACTAATGGGCGGGAAAACTTAAAATTGAAAAAAGTCACTATGGCAAATTAGGGACGAATTGTGACCAAGATTGTTGAATAAATTATTTGTTTGTTGTGTAAGATAAGGACATTAAGACGATTAGTTGTTCTTACCCTCTTTGCAACTATGGAAAGCCATCCTTAAGCTTCCCGTTGACAAACCTCCGTTTGTAAAGGCAATTACTTCCAAACGGGCTGCTCTTACTGCACTTGGGATGTCAGTACTTTCGAATAGCTTAGTTTCGACTTTGTTTTCATTCAAAACTGCAAACGTCTTCTGTTATGGGTAAATATTTAAAATAAGGTTTAGATCTTTTCCCATATAGGGGACTTTTGAGATGGGAGACGCTGGTGGCAGCAAACTTACCGGTTCATTTTCTATTGTTTACGTAACATGCGCACGTTACTGAGAATAACGGAAAGTCTGATGCCATGCAGCGTCTCAAAATGTTCATAATAAATAACAACGAAAACCTACCTCGCTGCCGACAAAATTGTCAAAATTGCCATTTTCTTCGGTTTGGATGTAGACTCCGTACATTAGGTTATTTTTTACTCCTGGGAGGCCTTGAAGATCTACACCAAGAAGACGCACGGGCATTTCAAAGTCGACTGTCACACTTGGTCTCTCTTCGCGGCTAGCAGAAGGAGATGGTATTGCAAAACTCCATGCTTCTTCACTATTGATGTACGTCGTCTTATCAACGCCCACTGGTGATATGTAACGGTCTTTTTCAGTACCCTTGGCTCCCTCAATGCAGTATTCTGTTAACGCAGGTTATAGATATAGGTGTGATTCGGAATTCAATTCTTTTATAGAAAAAACTTGTTTCTGTGACAAGGATAGCCTTAAAACTTATCGGCAGTAGTCCTACTGTCAACAAATATTAATATTTGGTATCAAACATGTATTGATGGAATCCAATGGTATCAAATATTCGGATAAACTATTAACATGAGGTGCTAAGAATTTATCGAAAACAGCTCACATTCCATCAATTACCTCAAAAATATAAATAGTTTATGGACAGCACTGTGTTTATAAAAAATATTGCATAAGAACAAAATACTTCTCACCTGAAAGTGGCTTGCAAACCACATCCGACACAGTCATAGATTCGTTCATTTGGACTTTCTTGATTCTCAATAGGTATGATTTAACAAAAGTGATTGGCCTTCAATTGTTATTTTCAACAGCGAAGTACTTTCAAATATTCTATTTTATAAAATATGAATACCAGCCTCTTTGGCAGGTAGTATTTTGCTAAATCCTACCTGCTGTAGTTAAAGCAGGTGTTGATTTGGTAACTGTAGTTTCAGTAGTGGTCGTTCCAGCTGGAGTTATGACAGTCGTTGTCGTTATAGTTGGTTGTGTAGACGGTGTTGTCGTTTCTGGCGTGGTTGTGGTCACAGTTGATGTCTGCACTGTTGTAATCATCTTTGGAGTTATGGTAGACGTACTTGTTGTTACTACTGTAGATGTTGATGGCGTAATGATAGATGCTGAAAGGGATATCAAGACATCAAAAAATTCATTAAAACACGTGTTGTTTGGAAACATGGATCATATCTACATCTAAATTTCTTTCTGGGATTCCTCCACATACAGCCATGGTATCGCATGATGACATCAGTTATTGTATTGCCTTCCGAGACTCCCAGCAGACCACGGGCATTTGTGATGCCGACGTTTGTGTATTCTATTCCGTTCGCTTGCTTTTGAATGTTAGCTTTTCGGCGCAGTTTCTTTAAATAACATATTGTAATAAACTTATATGATTATAATGATATGAAACGTGCATAAACAATGGATGAACAGACTGACACCTTAACAAATATCATCAATAATGCAAACAATATTTCCAAAAAAACCCAAAAACAACAACAGTTGAGCCAACAAAGTCAACATACCCTCTGTTACCGCAGAAGGCACTGTGG
Organism: Zoroaster sp. YZ-2022; assembly: GCA_029582265.1. Classification (NCBI taxonomy): domain Eukaryota; kingdom Metazoa; phylum Echinodermata; class Asteroidea; order Forcipulatida; family Zoroasteridae; genus Zoroaster; species Zoroaster sp. YZ-2022. The sequence goes on from CM055830.1 coordinate 33,635,668, forward strand.
TAGTCGTAACTGTAGTCGTGGATTTGGTTGTCATTTCGGATTCAGTACTAGCCGTAGTAGTGGTTGTAGTTGTTTCCTTCGTTGTTATCGCACCACCAGTTGTTGGGACAGTCGTTATCACTGCTGATGTTGTAGTGGTTATCTCGGGATGGCCAGCTTTTAAATTCGTTAAAAGATGATTAATCACAATTGATACCAAATAAACAGTTCGCATACTCGTAAACCATGGGTATCTATAAAATAAACCTTTATTTAACAAAGGTACACACAGAAATAGTTGGGTGTAATAGGTAAAACAAGGTGCTTAAATATTTGAATGATTATGTTTGTCTGAAATGTTAAAGTCGGGAGCTATAGTGTTATGTGCCATAACCTTGAGAGTGCCAGTCACAAGTTTTGTACTGTAGACGAAAAACCTTGGATCATCGACGATTTTTATTTACTGCAAAGAATTTATATATGATTGATTTCAATTTTTTTTAAAGAAGATGTATCTGTCATTACATGTACAGGGTACCTGGGTTGTTTTATGTCACGAAAACCTACAAAGTATAAACCATCATCCAAACCAAGTTCGAGGAGTGGAGGTTGTATGTGCATTTTACTAAAAACGTTGGCTAAGGCCCCAAAAAGTCTCCGGTTTCTGGTCATCGGTCGCGCTTTTTTGCCAACAGGGAAATACGTGATACATTGTGCACACGGGGACCAAATTTCCCGTATACAAAGTCTGGTGGCTAAGAGAGGCCTCAAAACGTTCATACTCCTATGTGAAAAAGTCGTTTAAAACACAGGACTGCAGAATTCCAATCGATCCAACAATTTTGGCTGTAATTGAACATCGTTTCGTAGCAAAATAAATAAAACTAAAAATGCCGGAGACTTCTTTTGGCCTAAGTGCAATTAACTACTTATGTCTTACTTGTGAAAATGAATGAAGTCCCATTCGATGTTACTGGGTTAACATTCATGCTACCGTTGAAAGAGCCTCCTAAAAGAATAGTAGTTACATTAATCACATTAATTTTTAAAGCCATCATACACCATTGGTAATCTCAAGAAAACATAAATTTTTTACATCAGTTTTACATACAACGTTTAATACTTGGTGTAAAGTTGATGACGGTATCAAACATCCCTTGAAATATTTCTGCAATAAGTGATATTGTTAATAAAATGAAATAGTTTTCCCAAATCATGAAGACAGAAATTCCATATTTTCACTTGTTCTATCATAAACAACATATAATGAAATAAGCTGCAACTTTTACAGGTTGGTTTTTATAAAAACATTTTGATTCTTATAAAGTGTGGGTGCACAGACATTTTACCAAAAATGTGTACGGTACTGGATTAAGTCCACAAATATTAAAATTTTAAACGTGAAAACTTAATTTGTATTCAAACATGATGTAGTTAAGATAAACGTATCTAACTACAAAGGCTTTACCCTGTTCCAATAAATACATGTTATGATATATGTAGTATCCAAACTGTCTTTTATCAATGGCTCTTCATGAGCACCGTACTTTCTGTTTGTGACCTGTATGCTAATGAGGTCAAGCTCATGGTCGATGTATTCAACATGAAATAAAGTATCACGTCATGGCAGCTGTACTTGAATCCACCTTAATTTAGCAATATCACAGTATACATATACGTTACCAATTACAACCATTTTTCGAAGCTGACTATGACTTTTCAATCAATTTATGTTCTTACCCGGTGGTACGAATGAGAAAGGGGGCCGAGTTGTAGTCGACGTAGTCGGTAGTGCTGAAGTTGTCTTTCCACCTACGTTACCGGATTTAAATAAATGTTCACAATTCTTAAATTAGATAACATGAATGTAATATATAGGCCTACATACGAAAATATCGTTTTTTCTACCATACCGCTTTTTGTACTGACATTTTTTCGCCACTTTTTGTAATAATGGTTGTTTCTTTTTATTATTGTAATACATCGATCCAGCACTGTAATCTGGTGTTTTAATTATTGCGCAGGATTGTGTGTGCAGCAGTGTGGTGATCGGGGCTGAGGTCAAGCATTTCTCGTATAGGATTACATTTATTCTCCGTCATCAGCGTTGCATAATCTGATTGGATGAAGTATGATCACGTGGGGTGAATTAAAATTCAGTTTCAAGTCCTGCTGACTCGCTTTGTGTTTGTGTTACCCCAAAACGTCAATTTGCCTATTTCTATTTTTGGCATTTTTGTCACGTTGACTCCACAACGACCCTTTGTTTCCTTAATATGAAACCCTCCATAAACGTACATTTCTGAGATGGGAGGAAAATCTAGGCAATTAGAACTTACTTCTTTGTGGCAGGGTAGTTGGCTCTGGTATATCGGCTGCTCCAGTTTCTGGAGAAAAGACAATATTTTATTTTCTTTAAGCGATTAACAATAATAAAAAAAATTTGCAGATGATATTTTCAAACATAACCAGTGTTTCATATTATGTATATTAATACCCACTTACGTAATATTACAATCTTTTCTGTAGTAACTGCCTCTGCAGTGGTGGTAACCTTTGTTGTAGTAATCTTCTCAGTCGTTGTTGGTTTTGTCGTTAGAGGAGCCTCAACTGTTACTGCACGTGTGGTGAAGACTTCTGTGGTCGATGGCAGCTCTGTTGAAACATGATAACAACATTACTAATCGCCTTGTCGATTAGAAAAAAAAGTGTTTTATAATACAAACAATTGCTACGTTGTAATCACCCATTTGGGAGCTTGGAAGCAAGTCAAGTGCAAGGGCAGTTACAATGGATGTGATGTTTGGATGACTTAAGACAGTTAGTTACCAGGTCAATTGGTAAACATCGACCCGTTAAATGTGTACTTTTTTATATTGTATACCTACTTTTCAGTAAGTAAAGACTGTTTACGGTTTCTCCTGAAGACGACCACAGCATACTGATTGAAACGTTGAGTTGTAACCAACCACAGCATACTGATCGAAACGTTGAGTTGTAACCAAAACCACTTATTTTCATACTTATACTACTCAAAAGAAAATTTCTACATGGTATCACCGTAAAAAACCTTTACTTATTCTTTTCACCATGGAAAGCTACAAGTCTTACTTACTTTTCACTACTCTGCAGTTGAAACCTTAAAGTGAATTGAATTATTGTGAAGGTGAATAAAATCAAGCGCAATAATATTCCCAAGAAATAAGATCGGGAAGCAGTGTGTGATGTTTGACGTACCGTTTCCCATAATTGTAATGGTTGTTTCTTCTTCAAAATTACACTTGTTCAATGCTTGCTTATTATGATACCGAAACCAAGCAGAGATATTGCATTCTGCACATGATAATTCATCTTACCTGCGGTAGTGAGTCCACCAGTGGTGGTTATTATAGCAGATGTTTCAGCTATTTTCTGTGTTAATGTCTCACTCTTGCTGACAGTAGTTGTAGTGGTCTCCTTAGTGGTTGTTGATGGTGCTGCTGAAGATGTTGGAACTGTTGTTGTTGTGGACACTTCGGTCGTTGTCTCTGTAGAAACGCCTTCTGTATTTGAAACAGTGAGAATTATCAGTTTCGCTAAAATACGAATGTTGCTTGTCTAGAAGCAATAATCTAACTTGAATTGGCTAGGAGACGTTTCACTTTATCTCGGTGAAATTTGTCGTTTCATTCTCATAATATTACTAATTAATACAACAATTACAATAAAATAATACATGTAATAGCCACACAACTACTGTTTGTTTCCTGTGCATGAGGCCATAAACAAAGAGAGCACTTGAGCTAAGCATATAACCTGCGATCTTATAATATTCACTAGAGTAATCAAATAGACGAAAAAAAAAGCTTCAATTTATATTTTTTAATGATATAGTTTTAAGTACCGCTGTCTGTTTTCAGAAAACAAATACCTGTAGTTAAAGCAGGCGTTGATTTGGTAATTGTAGTTTCAGTAGTGGTCGTTCCTGCTGGAGTTATGACAGTCGTTGTCGTTGTAGTTGGTTGTGTAGACGGTGTTGTCGTTTCTGGCGTGGTTGTGGTCACAGTTGATGTCTGCACTGTTGTAATCATCTTTGGAGTTATGGTAGACGTACTTGTTGTTACTACTGTAGATGTTGATGGCGTAATGATAGATGCTGAAAGGGATATCAAGACATCAACAAATTCATTAAAACACGTGTTGTTTAGAAACATGGATCATATCTACATCTAAATTTCTTTCTGGGATTCCTCCACATACAGCCACGGTATCGCATGATGACATCAGTTACTGGAAGGAACCACGGGCATTTGTGATGCCGACGTTTGTGCATTCTATTCCGTTCGCTTGCTTTCGAATGTTAGCTTTTCGGCGCAGTTTCTTTAAATAACATATTGTAATAAACTTATATGATTATAATGATATGAAACGTGCATAAACAATGGATGAACAGACTGACACCTTAACAAATATCATCAATAATGCAAACAATATTTACAAAAAAAACCAAAAAACAGTTGAGCCAACTAAGTCAACATACCCTCTGTTACCGCAGAAGGCACTGTGGTAGTCGTAACTGTAGTCGTGGATTTGGTTGTCATTTCGGATTCAGTACTAGCCGTAGTAGTGGTTGTAGTTGTTTCCTTCGTTGTTATCGCACCACCAGTTGTTGGGACAGTCGTTATCACTGCTGATGTTGTAGTGGTTATCTCGGGATGGCCAGCTTTTAAATTCGTTAAAAGATGATTAATCACAATTGATACCAAAAAACAATTCGCATACTCGTAAACCATGGGTATCTATAAAATAAACCTTTATTTAACAAAGGTACACACAGAAATGCTTGGGTGTAATAGGTAAAACAAGGTGCTTAAATATTTGAATGATTATGTTTGTCTGAAATGTTAAAGTCGGGAGCTATAGTGTTATGTGCCATAACCTTGAGAGTGCCAGTCACAAGTTTTGTACTGTAGACGAAAAACCTTGGATCATCGACGATTTTTATTTACTGCAAAGAATTTATATATGATTGATTTCAATTTTTTTTTAAAGAAGATGTATCTGTCATTACATGTACAGGGTACCTGGGTTGTTTTATGTCACGAAAACCTACAAAGTATAAACCATCATCCAAACCAAGTTCGAGGAGTGGAGGTTGTATGTGCATTTTACTAAAAACGTTGGCTAAGGCCCCAAAAAGTCTCCGGTTTCTGGTCATCGGTCGCGCTTTTTTGCCAACAGGGAAATACGTGATACATTGTGCACACGGGGACCAAATTTCCCGTATACAAAGTCTGGTGGCTAAGAGAGGCCTCAAAACGTTCATACTCCTATGTGAAAAAGTCGTTTAAAACACAGGACTGCAGAATTCCAATCGATCCAACAATTTTGGCTGTAATTGAACATCGTTTCGTAGCAAAATAAATAAAACTAAAAATGCCGGAGACTTCTTTTAGCCTAAGTGCAATTAACTACTTATGTCTTACTTGTGAAAATGAATGAAGTCCCATTCGATGTTACTGGGTTAACATTCATGCTACCGTTGAAAGAGCCTCCTAAAAGAATAGTAGTTACATTAATCACATTAATTTTTAAAGCCATCATACACCATTGGTAATCTCAAGAAAACATAAATATTTTACATCAGTTTTACATACAACGTTTAATACTTGGTGTAAAGTTGATGACGGTATCAAACATCCCTTGAAATATTTCTGCAATAAGTGATATTGTTAATAAAATGAAATAGTTTTCCCAAATCATGAAGACAGAAATTCCATATTTTCACTTGTTCTATCATAAACAACATATAATGAAATAAGCTGCAACTTTTACAGGTTGGTTTTTATAAAAACATTTTGATTCTTATAAAGTGTGGGTGCACAGACATTTTACCAAAAATGTGTACTGGATTAAGTCCACAAATATTAAAATTTTAAACGTGAAAACTTAATTTGTATTCAAACATGATGTAGTTAAGATAAACGTATCTAACTACAAAGGCTTTACCCTGTTCCAATAAACACATGTTATGGTATATGTAGTATCCAAACTGTCTTCTATCAATGGCTCTTCATGAGCACCGTACTTTCTGTTTGTGACCTGTATGCTAATGAGGTCAAGCTCATGGTCGATGAATATCACAGTATACATATACGTTACCAATTACAACCATTTTTCTAAGCTGACTATGACTTTTCAATCAATTTATGTTCTTACCCGGTGGTACGAATGAGAAAGGGGGCCGAGTTGTAGTCGACGTAGTCGGTAGTGCTGAAGTTGTCTTTCCACCTACGTTACCGGATTTAAATAAATGTTCACAATTCTTAAATTAGATAACATGAATGTAATATATAGGCCTACATACGAAAATATCGTTTTTTCTACCATACCGCTTTTTGTACTGACATTTTTTCGCCACTTTTTGTAATAATGGTTGTTTCTTTTTATTATTGTAATACATCGATCCAGCACTGTAATCTGGTGTTTTAATTATTGCGCAGGATTGTGTGTGCAGCAGTGTGATCGGGGCTGAGGTCAAGCATTTCTCGTATAGGATTACATTTATTCTCCGTCATCAGCGTTGCATAATCTGATTGGATGAAGTATGATCACGTGGGGTGAATTAAAATTCAGTTTCAAGTCCTGCTGACTCGCTTTGTGTTTGTGTTACCCCAAAACGTCAATTTGCCTATTTCTATTTTTGGCATTTTTGTCACGTTGACTCCACAACGACCCTTTGTTTCCTTAATATGAAACCCTCCATAAACGTACATTTCTGAGATGGGAGGAAAATCTAGGCAATTAGAACTTACTTCTTTGTGGCAGGGTAGTTGGCTCTGGTATATCGGCTGCTCCAGTTTCTGGAGAAAAGACAATATTTTATTTTCTTTAAGCTATTAACAATAATAAAAAAAATTTGCAGATGATATTTTCAAACATAACCAGTGTTTCATATTATGTATATTAATACCCACTTACGTAATATTACAATCTTTTCTGTAGTAACTGCCTCTGCAGTGGTGGTAACCTTTGTTGTAGTAATCTTCTCAGTCGTTGTTGGTTTTGTCGTTAGAGGAGCCTCAACTGTTACTGCACGTGTGGTGAAGACTTCTGTGGTCGATGGCAGCTCTGTTGAAACATGATAACAACATTACTAATCGCCTTGTCGATTAGAAAAAAAAGTGTTTTATAATACAAACAATTGCTACGTTGTAATCACCCATTTGGGAGCTTGGAAGCAAGTTAAGTGCAAGGGCAGTTACAATGGATGTGATGTTTGGATGACTTAAGACAGTTAGTTACCAGGTCAATTGGTAAACATCGACCCGTTAAATGTGTACTTTTTTATATTGTATACCTACTTTTCAGTAAGTAAAGACTGTTTACGGTTTCTCCTGAAGACGACCACAGCATAATGATTGAAACGTTGAGTTGTAACCAACCACAGCATACTGATCGAAACGTTGAGTTGTAACCAAAACCACTTATTTTCATACTTATACTACTCAAAAGAAAATTTCTACATGGTATCACCGTAAAAAACCTTTACTTATTCTTTTCACCATGGAAAGCTACAAGTCTTACTTACTTTTCACTACTCTGCAGTTGAAACCTTAAAGTGAATTGAATTATTGTGAAGGTGAATAAAATCAAGCGCAATAATATTCCCAAGAAATAAGATCGGGAAGCAGTGTGTGATGTTTGACGTACCGTTTCCCATAATTGTAATGGTTGTTTCTTCTTCAAAATTACACTTGTTCAATGCTTGCTTATTATGATACCGAAACCAAGCAGAGATATTGCATTCTGCACATGATAATTCATCTTACCTGCGGTAGTGAGTCCACCAGTGGTGGTTATTATAGCAGATGTTTCAGCTATTTTCTGTGTTAATGTCTCACTCTTGCTGACAGTAGTTGTAGTGGTCTCCTTAGTGGTTGTTGATGGTGCTGCTGAAGATGTTGGAACTGTTGTTGTTGTGGACACTTCGGTCGTTGTCTCTGTAGAAACGCCTTCTGTATTTGAAACAGTGAGAATTATCAGTTTCGCTAAAATACGAATGTTGCTTGTCTAGAAGCAATAATCTAACTTGAATTGGCTAGGAGACGTTTCACTTTATCTCGGTGAAATTTGTCGTTTCATTCTCATAATATTACTAATTAATACAACAATTACAATAAAATAATACATGTAATAGCCACACAACTACTGTTTGTTTCCTGTGCATAAGGCCATAAACAAAGATAGCACTTGAGCTAAGCATATAACCCGCGATCTTATAATATTCACTAGAGTAATCAAATAGACGGAAAAAAAAGCTTCAATTTATATTTTTTAATGATATAGTTTTAAGTACCGCTGTCTGTTTTCAGAAAACAAATACCTGTAGTTAAAGCAGGCGTTGATTTGGTAATTGTAGTTTCCGTAGTGGTTGTTCCAGCTGGAGTTGTGACAATCGTTTTCGTGGTAGAAGCAGGTGGAGCAGACGTTGTTGATGATGATCCTACTGTTGTTGACGTGCTTTCTGTTGACATAATAATGGGATAACGTTACCACTAGCGAGACTGATGTTATTTTTATACGCAGTTACGAAAACATGGTTAATTTTTGTTTGTAGAAAGGATAAGGCAGTTTTTTCAGTAATTATTCAAAATTTAAAAACATCCTTAAAAATTAAAAAATCATAAGTATAAATGAAGAATTATTCAAGACCCTCAGTCCTCCAACACTAAAACGCAGTTCCCGTCGGTTCAGCTAGTGCATTGGCCAAGGTCTTTCCAGTGCTGGGCAAGAGTCTTGATCAAACCATACTTTATGTACTTAACAATGTCGATGGATTCAATTCAAATTTATTTCCAATACTTCCTCAGTATAACAATCAATATACATAGGGAGTGTTCTATAAGTCCTTGTACGACTACATCTTCTTTACTTCCTTGCTTTTACTCTTCATATTTGGTTCCTCATTGCCAAATCATGTTTTGTATTTAATCTTATGCTGTGCGTAATATTACATTAGTTTGTTACTTTTACTACTCATATAGATTTTATTGAATTTTTGTACTGATTGTTATCATATGGAAGTTTTGGAAATAAATTGGATTGGTTTGATTTAATTTACAAGAAATTCAATAAAATCTAAGTAGCAAAAGTAACAAAATAATATACGCACAACAGTACAAAACATGATTTAGCAATGAGGAACCAAACACGATGATATAAAAGCAAGGAACTAACGAAGAATACCCTACCCTCCCCATTTAGACAAAACAAAACAAAATACAACATAACCCCCCATTCTAAAGATGTTCCAAAGTACATGTTAAACATTACAGTAAAACAAAACAGAAAGGTAATCACATGTAAAGGCTACTGAGGGGAAAGACAAATCGATTGTGAAACAGATAACATTTATATAGTGACTTGAAGGTGGCCAGTGTCTTAGCTTCAGAAATATAATCATGTGATAATTATTATCCCATTCTTTTATGCAAATCTCAGACAATTCGAGTATTTTTTAAATTTATTTAAACATTTTTATTTTAATTTTTTTTAATAATACACATACCGGTGAAAATGAAAGACGTTCCGTTGGTTGTGAGTGGATTAACAGAAATGCCTCCTTCAATTTTTTCTCCTGTGTGAAATAAAAGTGAAATCAATGACAAACTCTTGTTTCATAAGAATTTAAGCTTCAAATAAAGTCGGTCAGTATTGGTGGATTGTTGCCCTTCACCGACTGTCTATAGAGCACTAATTTCGAGTGTCTGCTGTGAAAAAACGTAATATAATTAGAAACGATAATAAGAAATGTATTAAATGCTGACTTCTTGGATCTGGTAAAGTTTATTTGACAAAAACTGCATTATATTATAATTTACTTAAAAAGGATTGAACAAAAACTTTGCCTTTCAGTAATGTTAAATGATTTCTGTATTAGAATATTAGGTATTTCTGGCATTACCTGGAACCGAGAAGGTAAATGGTTTCCTTGTGGTAGTTGTACTCGTTGTTGGTAACATTGTAGTTGGTCTCAATGTGGTAGTTCCAAGTGTTGTAGTTAGTCTACCAGTATTAACTTCAGTAGTTGCTAAAATGTTACATGTAAATATACATATATTACAAAAGGTTCCTTTTAAATTACTTTGACAGTGGGCATGTATTCTGTCCGTCATGGTTAACCATAATGCATCTAAAATTATGTATTAGACTACTGTTGTTAATCACGTTTGACGACAAGGTGTTTATCGGCAAAGGAAAGGCTTTTAAAATGGTTTGACAAATATGAAGGGACCTTTATATATTTTTCAACAAAGGCTTAATTACTTACCAGGAGGTTTTCGGCTTGGCTTTGATGTCTGTATCACAACACTTTCTCCTGTTGACATGTCTATAATAAAATTAAAAATAAAGGGATGGTGTATACTTAAAAAAATAAAACATGAATAAATGAAAAGGTTAGAGTTGATAATACATTTGCAACAGTTAAACATTAAATTTCTGTATTATTTAGTTTAACAGTATTGTAACTTTGTGATAACCTCAAACTGCTGAACATCTGCAAATGCAAAGTTTCATTACTTACTTAGAAAGATGACGTGAAGGACAGTGTTTTTTGAAAGTAATTAAAAAAATCAATTGGCTTTTTTAACTATCATTGTTAACGTCTGTGAATAAAATTCGTTACCTTTTTAATTACATTTTTGATCAGTAATCATTGCTAAAATCCTATATCCATAAACCTCTCGTAAATTTAATCGCTAATTTGACACTTTTGCTTACGTAGCTGTTCTGTCGTAGTTGGCAATGTTGTAATAGCTCTCAACGTTGTAGTTCCAAGTGTTGTTGGTAACATTGTAGTTGGTCTCAATGTGGTAGTTGCAAGTGTCGTGGGTGGCAATGTTGTAGTAGCTCTCAGCGTTGTAGTTCCAAGTGTTGTTGGTAACATTGTAGTTGGTCTCAATGTGGTAGTTCCAAGTGTTGTGGTTTGTCTACCAGTAGTACTTTCAGTTGTTGCTAAAAATGTTAGTGTAAATATACATATATTACAAAGGTTTCTTTTTAGATTACTTGGAAAAAGATGGGCCCCATTCAGTCTATTACAGTTTCCCATAATGCATCTTAAATATAAGGTGTTACACTGTTGCTAACCACGTGGGTTGATGGCAAGCTGTTTGCCGGCAAAGGAAATTGTTTGACAAATATGTAGGGACCTTTATATATTTTTCAACAAAGGCTTAATTATTTACCAGGAGGTTTTCGGCTTGGCTTTGATGTCTGTATCACGACACTTTCTCCTGTTGGCATGTCTATAATAAAATTTAAAATAAAGGGATGGAAAGACAGTTTTTTTTTTAAAGTAATTAAAAAAAATTAATTGGCTTTTTGAATTCTCATTGATGACGTCAGACTTGATAAGATGTTTTAAACATTCAAACATTACATATTTATATTCATTTGTTTAATACTTATTGTGGTTTCATTGTGCCTTGTTGTGTTTTTGTATAAAGCTACACAGATTTACAACCATAAATAGTTAATAATGTTACGCTGCACCCTGGAAAAAACTTGGGTTTTTAAAGTCACACCAGTGGTGTCAACTTGAGTATTTCATGGTATTCATATTTTGCGCAGCATTGATCATCTTTTCGTTTTTTTCTCGAAGGTATATCTGACTTCAAAATGTCATTAATGGAGTATTTTCAGCTTTCATTTAACCAATAATAAAAAAAATATTAAATTGCTCAAACCCATTCATTACTCAAGTGGTTTACTTGAACATACCAGAAGATGGCTTGTTTGAGAACATGAATGTGTTCAATGATGTTGGCGAGGTACCTTGGGATATTTTCCCTGCAGGAGACACGGAACCTGTTCAGATAAGGTGTGAACAAAAAATGCATAAATACAATATATGAGACAATAACTTGATCAGAACCAAAATAGCACTGGTCAAGGGCAATGAAACATCATTCTGGTAAAGATTATTTGACAAAAAGTACATTGCATTTGAATTAATAGGTATATTACCTGGAACCGAGAAGGTAAATGGTTTCGTTGTGGTAGTTGTACTCATTGTTGCTGGTAACATTGTAGTTGGTCTCAACGTGGTAGTTGCCAGTGTCGTGGTTGGCAATGTTGTAGTAGTTCTCAACGTTGTAGTTCCAAGTGTTGTTGGTAACACTGAAGTTGGTCTGAATGTGGTAGTTCCAAGTGTTGTAGTTGGCAACATTGTAGTAGCTCTCAACGTTGTAGTTCCTAGTGTTGTTGGTAACATTGCAGTTGGTCTCAATGTGGTAGTTGCCAGTGTCGTGGTTGGCAATGTTGTAGTAGCTCTCAACATTGTAGTTCTAAGTGTTGTTGGTAACATTGTAGTTGGTCTCAATGTAGTAGTTGCCAGTGTCGTGGTTGGCAATGTTGTAGTAGCTCTCAACGTTGTAGTTCCAAGTGTTGTTGGTAACACTGAAGTTGGTCTGAATGTGGTAGTTCCAAGTGTTGTAGTTGGCAATGTTGTAGTAGTTCTCAACGTTGTAGTTCCTAGTGTTGTTGGTAACATTGCAGTTGGTCTCAATGTGGTAGTTGCCAGTGTCGTGGTTGGCAATGTTGTAGTAGCTCTCAACGTTGTAGTTCCAAGTGTTGTTGGTAACATTGTAGTTGGTCTCAATGTGGTAGTTCCAAGTGTTGTGGTTTGTCTACCAGTAGTACTTTCAGTTGTTGCTAAAAATGTTAGTGTAAATATACATATATTACAAAGGTTTCTTTTTAGATTACTTTGAATAAGGTGGGCCCCATTCGGTCTGTTACAGTTCTCATAATGCATCTTAAATATAAGGTGTTACACTGTTGCTAACCACGTGGGTTGATGGCAAGCTGTTTGCCGCCGAAGGAAATGCGTTTAAAATGGTTTGACAAATATGTAGGGACCTTTATATATTTTTCAACAAAGGCTTAATTATTTAGCAGGAGGTTTTCGGCTTGGCTTTGATGTCTGTATCACGACACTTTCTCCTGTTGGCATGTCTATAATAAAATTAAAAATAAAGGCATGGAAAGACAGTGGTTTTTTAAAGTAATTAAAAAAAATTAATTGGCTTTTTGAATTCTCATTGATGACGTCAGACTTGATAAGATGTTTTAACCATTCAAACATTACATATTTATATTCATTTGTTTAATACTTATTGTGGTTTCATTGTACCTTGTTGTGTTTTTGTATAAAGTTACACAGATTTACAACCATAAATAGTTAATAATGTTACGCTGCACCCTGGAAAAAACTTGGGTTTTTAAAGTCACACCAGCGGTGTCAACTTGAATATTTCATGGTATTCATATTTTGCGCAGCATTGATCATCTTTTCGTTTTTTGTCGAATGTATATCTGACTTCAAAATGTCATTAATGGAGTATTTTGAGCTTTCATTTAACCAATAATAAAAAAAATATTAAATTGCTCAAACCCATTCATTACTCAAGTGTTTTACTTGAACGTACCAGAAGATGGCTTGTTTGAGAACATGAATGTGTTCAATGATGTTGGCGAGGTACCTTGGGATATTTTCCCTGTAGGAGACACAGAACCTGTTCAGATCAGGTGTGAACAAAAAATGAATAAATGCAATATATGAGACAATTCTTAATAACTTGATTAGAACCAAAATAGCACTGATCAAGGGCAATGTAACATCATTCTGGTAAAGATTATTTGACAAAAAGTACATTACATTTGAATTAATAGGCATATTACCTGGAATGGAGAAGGTAAATGGTTTCGTTGTGGTAGTTGTACTCATTGTTGCTGGTAACATTGTAGTTGGTCTCAATGTGCTAGTTGCCAGTGTCGTGATTGGCAATGTTGTAGTAGCTCTCAACGTTGTAGTTCCAAGTTTTGTTGGTAACACTGTAGTTGGTCTCAATGTGGTAGTTGCCAGTGTCGTGGTTGGCAATGTTGTAGTAGCTCTCAACGTTGTAGTTCCAAGTGTTGTTGGTAACACTGAAGTTGGTCTGAATGTGGTAGTTCCAAGTGTTGTAGTTGGCAATGTTGTAGTAGTTCTCAACGTTGTAGTTCCTAGTGTTCTTGGTAACATTGCAGTTGTTCTCAATGTGGTAGTTGCCAGTGTCGTGGTTGGCAATGTTGTAGTAGCTCTCAACGTTGTAGTTCCAAGTGTTGTTGGTAACACTGTAGTTGGTCTGAATGTGGTAGTTGCCAGTGTCGTGATTGGCAATGCTGTAGTAGCTCTCAACGTTGTAGTTCCAAGTGTTGTTGGTAACATTGTAGTTGGTCTCAATGTGGTAGTTCCAAGTGTTGTGGTTTGTCTACCAGTAGTACTTTCAGTTGTTGCTAAAAATGTTAGTGTAAATATACAGATATTACAAAGGTTTCTTTTTTAGATTACTTTGAATAAGATGCGCCCCATTCGGTCTGTTACAGTTTCCCATAATGCATCTTAAATATAAGGTGCTACACTGTTGCTAACCACGTGGGTTGATGGCAAGCTGTTTGCCGCCGAAGGAAATGCGTTTAAAATGGTTTGACAAATATGTAGGGACCTTTATATATTTTTCAACAAAGGCTTAATTATTTAGCAGGAGGTTTTCGGCTTGGCTTTGATGTCTGTATCACGACACTTTCTCCTGTTGGCATGTCTATAATAAAATTAAAAATAAAGGCATGGAAAGACAGTGGTTTTTTAAAGTAATTAAAAAAAATTAATTGGCTTTTTGAATTCTCATTGATGACGTCAGACTTGATAAGATGTTTTAACCATTCAAACATTACATATTTATATTCATTTGTTTAATACTTATTGTGGTTGATTGTACCTTGTTGTGTTTTTGTATAAAGTTACACAGATTTACAACCATAAATAGTTAATAATGTTACGCTGCACCCTGGAAAAAACTTGGGTTTTAAAGTCACACCAGTTGTGTCAACTTGAGTATTTCATGGTATTCATATTTTGCGCAGCATTGATCATCTTTTCGTTTTTTCTCGAAGGTACATCTGACTTAAAAATGTCATTAATGGAGTATTTTGAGCTTTCATTTAACCAATAATAAAAAAGATATTAAATTGCTCAAACCCATTCATTACTCAAGTGGTTTACTTGAACGTACCAGAAGATGGCTTGTTTGAGAACATGAATGTGTTCAATGATGATGGCGAGGTACCTTGGGATATTTTCCCTGTAGGAGACACGGAACCTGCTCAGATCAGGTGTGAACAAAAAATGAATAAATACAATATATGAGACAATAACTTGATCAGAACCAAAATAGCACTGGTCAAGGGCAATGAAACATCATTCTGGTAAAGATTATTTGACAAAAAGTACATTGCATTTGAATTAATAGGTATATTACCTGGAACCGAGAAGGTAAATGGTTTCGTTGTGGTAGTTGTACTCATTGTTGTTGGTAACATTGTAGTTGGTCTCAATGTGGTAGTTGCCAGTGTCGTGGTTGGCAATGTTGTAGTAGCTCTCAACGTTGTAGCTCCAAGTGTTGTTGGTAACAATGTAGTTGGTCTCAATGTGGTAGTTCCAAGTGTTGTAGTTGGTCTACCAGTAGTACTTCTAGTTGTTGCTAAAATTGTTAGTTCAAATATACAAATATTACAAAAGGTTTATTTATTTATTTATTTATTTATTTATAATTTTTTTAGATTACTTTAAATAAGGTGGGCCCCATTCGGTCTGCCACAGTTTCCCATAATGCATCTTAATTATTAGGTGTTAGACCGTTGGCCACCACGTGGGTTGATGGTAAGCTGTTTGCCGACGAAGGAAATTCGTTTAAAATGGTTTGACAAATATGAAGGGACCTTTATATATTTTTCAACAACAGCTTAATTACTTACCAGGAGGTTTTCGGCTTGGCTTTGATGTCTGTATCACAACACTTTCTCCTGTTGGCATACCTATAGTAAAATTAAAAACAAAGAGATGGTGTATACTGATAAAAATTAAAACGTGATTAAATGAACGAGGTTTGAGTTGATAATACGTGTGAAACAGTTAAATTTCTATATTATTTAGGTTAACACTGTTGTATTGTAAATTTGTGTTAACCTGAAACTGCTGAACATCTGCAAATGCAGATTACTTATTTAGAAAGATGTTTAATCATGACGTGAAGGACAGTACTTTTTGAAAGTAATTAAAAAGATCAATTGGCTTTTTGAATTATCATTGTTAACGTCTTTATAGTAATTATTGCTAAAATCCTATATCTATAAACTTTCAGTAAATTTAATCGTTAATTTGATAATTTTACTTACGTAGTTCTTCAGTCGTAGTTGGTAATGTTGTGGTAGCTCTCAACGTGGTAGTTCCAAGTGTTGTAGTTGGCAATGTTGTAGTAGCTCTCAACGTTGTAGTTCCAAGTGCTGTTGGTAACACTGTAGTTGGTTTCAATGTGGTAGTTCCAAGTGTTGCAGTTGGCAATGCTGTAGTAGCTCTCAATGTTGTAGTTCCAAGTGTTGTTGGTAACATTGTAGTTGGTCTCAATGTGGTAGTTCCAAGTGTTGTAGTTGGTAATGTTGTAGTAGCTCTCAAAGTTGTAGTTCCAAGTGTTGTTGGTAACATTGTAGTTGGTCTCAATGTGGTAGTTGCCAGTGATGTAGTTGGCAATGTTGTAGTAGCTTTCAACGTTGTAGTTCCAAGTCTTGTTGGTAACATTGTAGTTGGTCTCAATGTGGTAGTTCCAAGTGTTGTAGTTGGTAATGTTGTAGTTGGTCTACCAGTAGTACTTCCAGTTGTTGCTAAAATTGTTAGTGTAAATATACAAATATTACAAAAGATTTTTTTTTTTTTATAGATTACTTTGAATCAGGTGGGCCTCATTTGGTCTGTCACAGTTTCCCATAATGCATCTTAATTATTAGGTTTTAGACCAATGGTCACCACGTGGGTTGATGGCAAGTTGTTTGCCGGCGAACGAAATGCGTTTAAAATGGTTTGACAAATATGAAGGGACCTTTATATATTTTTCAAGAACAGCTTAATTACTTACCAGGAGGTTTTCGGCTTGGCTTTGATGTCTGTATCACAACACTTTCTCCTGTTGGCATACCTATAATAAAATTAAAAACAAAGAGATGGTGTATACTGATGAAAATTAAAACGTGATTAAATGAACGAGGTTCGACTTGATAATACGTTTGAAACAGTTAAATTTCTATATTATTTAGTTTAACACTGTTGTACTGTAAATTTGTGGTAACCTGAAACTGCTGAACATCTGCAAATGCAGATTACTTATTCCGAAAGAAGGTTTAATCATGACGTGAAGGACAGTACTTTTTGAAAGTAATTAAAAAGATCAATTGGCTTTTTGAATTATCATTGTTAACGTCTTTAATTCGTTAGCTTTTTAATGAAATTTTTGATCAGTAATTATTGCTAAAATCCTGTATCTATAAACTTTCAGTAAATTTAATCGTTAATTTGATAATTTTACTTACGTCGTTCTTCAGTCGTAGTTGGTAATGTTGTGGTAGCTCTCAACGTGGTAGTTCCAAGTGTTGTAGTTGGCAATGTTGTAGTAGCTCTCAACGTTGTAGTTCCAAGTGTTGTTGGTAACATTGTAGTTGGTCTCACTGTGGTAGTTCCAAGTGTTGTAGTTGGTAATGTTGTAGTAGCTCTCAACGTTGTAGTTCCAAGTGTTGTAGTTGGCAATGTTGTAGTAGCTCTCAACGTTGTAGTTCCAAGTGTTGTTGGTAACATTGTAGTTGGTCTCACTGTGGTAGTTCCAAGTGTTGTAGTTGGTAATGTTGTAGTAGCTCTCAACGTTGTAGTTCCAAGTGTTGTAGTTGGCAATGTTGTAGTAGCTCTCAACGTTGTAGTTCTAAGTGTTGTTGGTAACATTGTAGTTGGTCTCACTGTGGTAGTTGGTCTCACTGTGGTAGTTCCAAGTGTTGTAGTTGGTAATGTTGTAGTAGCTCTCAACGTCGTAGTTCCAAGTGTTGTAGTTGGCAATGTTGTAGTAGCTCTCAACGTTGTAGTTCCAAGTGTTGTTGGTAACATTGTAGTTGGTCTCACTGTGGTAGTTCCAAGTGTTGTAGTTGGTAATGTTGTAGTAGCTCTCAACGTTGTAGTTCCAAGTGTTGTAGTTGGCAATGTTGTAGTAGCTCTCAACGTTGTAGTTCTAAGTGTTGTTGGTAACATTGTAGTTGGTCTCACTGTGGTAGTTCCAAGTGTTGTAGTTGGTAATGTTGTAGTAGCTCTCAACGTCGTAGTTCCAAGTGTTGTAGTTGGTAGTGTTGTAGTAGCTCTCAACGTTGTAGTTCCAAGTGTTGTTGGTAACATTGTAGTTGGTCTCACTGTGGTAGTTCCAAGTGCTGTAGTTGGTAATGTTGTAGTAGCTCTCAACGTGGTAGTTCCAAGTGTTGTAGTTGGCAATGTTGTAGTAGCTCTCAACGTTGTAGTTCCAAGTGTTGTTGGTAACATTGTAGTTGGTCTCACTGTGGTAGTTCCAAGTATTGTAGTTGGTAATGTTGTAGTAGCTCTCAACGTGGTAGTTCCAAGTGTTGTTGGTAACATTGTAGTTGGTCTCACTGTGGTAGTTCCAAGTGTTGTAGTTGGTAATGTTGTAGTAGTTCTCAACGTTGTAGTTCCAAGTGTTGTTGGTAACATTGTAGTTGGTCTCACTGTGATAGTTGCAAGTGTTGTAGTTGGTAATGTTGTAGTAGCTCTCAACGTTGTAGTTCCAAGTGTTGTAGTTGGCAATGTTGTAGTTCCAAGTGTTGTTGGTAACATTGTAGTTGGTCTCACTCTGGTAGTTCCAAGTGTTGTAGTTGGTAATGTTGTAGTAGCTCTCAACGTTGTAGTTCCAAGTGTTGTTGGTAACACTGTAGTTGGTTTCAATGTGGTAGTTCCAAGTGTTGTAGTTGGCAATGTTTTAGTAGCTCTCAATGTTGTAGTTCGAAGTGTTGTTGGTAACACTGTAGTTGGTTTCAATGTGGTAGTTCCAAGTGTTGTAGTTGGTAATGTTGTAGTTGGTCTACCAGTAGTACTTCCAGTTGTTGCTAAAATTGTTAGTGTAAATATACAAATATTACAAAAGATATTTTTTTTTTAGGTTACTTTGAATCAGGTGGGCCTCATTTGATCTGTCACAGTTTCCCATAATGCATCTTAATTATTAGGTTTTAGACCAATGGTCACCACGTGGGTTGATGGCAAGTTGTTTGCCGGCGAACGAAATGCGTTTAAAATGGTTTGACAAATATGAAAGGACCTTTATATATTTTTCAAGAACAGCTTAATTACTTACCAGGAGGTTTTCGGCTTGGCTTTGATGTCTGTATCACAACACTTTCTCCTGTTGGCATACCTATAATAAAATTAAAAACAAAGAGATGGTGTATACTGATGAAAATTAAAACGTGATTAAATGAACGAGGTTCGAGTTGATAATACGTTTGAAACAGTTAAATTTCTATATTATTTAGTTTAACACTGTTGTACTGTAAATTTGTGGTAACCTGAAACTGCTGAACATCTGCAAATGCAGATTACTTATTTAGAAAGAAGGTTTAATCATGACGTGAAGGACAGTACTTTTTGAAAGTAATTAAAAAGATCAATTGGCTTTTTGAATTATCATTGTTAACGTCTTTAATTCGTTAGCTTTTTAATGAAATTTTTGATCAGTAATTATTGCTAAAATCCTGTATCTATAAACTTTCAGTAAATTTAATCGTTAATTTGATAATTTTACTTACGTAGTTCTTCAGTCGTAGTTGGTAATGTTGTGGTAGCTCTCAACGTGGTAGTTCCAAGTGTTGTAGTTGGCAATGTTGTAGTAGCTCTCAACGTTGTAGTTCCAAGTGTTGTTGGTAACATTGTAGTTGGTCTCACTGTGGTAGTTCCAAGTGTTGCAGTTGGTAATGTTGTAGTAGCTCTCAACGTTGTAGTTCCAAGTGTTGTAGTTGGCAATGTTGTAGTAGCTCTCAACGTTGTAGTTCCAAGTGTTGTTGGTAACATTGTAGTTGGTCTCACTGTGGTAGTTCCAAGTGTTGTAGTTGGTAATGTTGTTGTAGCTCTCAACGTTGTAGTTCCAAGTGTTGTAGTTGGCAATGTTGTAGTAGCTCTCAACGTTGTAGTTCCAAGTGTTGTTGGTAACATTGTAGTTGGTCTCACTGTGGTAGTTCCAAGTGTTGTAGTTGGTAATGTTGTAGTAGCTCTCAACGTTGTAGTTCCAAGTGTTGTTGGTAACATTGTAGTTGGTCTCACTGTGGTAGTTCCAAGTGTTGTAGTTGGTAATGTTGTAGTAGCTCTCAACGTTGTAGTTCCAAGTGTTGTAGTAGCTCTCAACGTTGTAGTTCCAAGTGTTGTTGGTAACATTGTAGTTGGTCTCACTGTGGTAGTTCCAAGTGTTGTAGTTGGTAATGTTGTAGTAGCTCTCAACGTTGTAGTTCCAAGTGTTGTAGTTGGCAATGTTGTAGTAGCTCTCAACGTTGTAGTTCCAAGTGTTGTAGTTGGCAGTGTTGTAGTAGCTCTCAACGTTGTAGTTCCAAGTGTTGTTGGTAACATTGTAGTTGGTCTCACTGTGGTAGTTCCAAGTGCTGTCGTTGGTAATGTTGTAGTAGCTCTCAACGTTGTAGTTCCAAGTGTTGTAGTTGGCAATGTTGTAGTAGCTCTCAACGTTGTAATTCCAAGTGTTGTTGGTAACATTGTAGTTGGTCTCACTGTGGTAGTTCCAAGTGTTGTAGTTGGTAATGTTGTAGTAGCTCTCAACGTTGTAGTTCCAAGTGTTGTAGTTGGCAATGTTGTAGTAGCTCTCAACGTTGTAGTTCCAAGTGTTGTTGGTAACATTGTAGTTGGTCTCACTGTGGTAGTTGCAAGTGTTGTAGTTGGTAATGTTGTAGTAGCTCTCAACTTTGTAGTTCCAAGTGTTGTAGTTGGCAATGTTGTAGTAGCTCTCAACGTTGTAGTTCCAAGTGTTGTTGGTAACATTGTAGTTGGTCTCACTGTGGTAGTTCCAAGTGTTGTAGTTGGTAATGTTGTAGTAGCTCTCAACGTTGTAGTTCCAAGTGTTGTAGTTGGCAATGTTGTAGTAGCTCTCAACGTTGTAGTTCCAAGTGTTGTTGGTAACATTGTAGTTGGTCTCACTGTGGTAGTTCCAAGTGTTGTAGTTGGTAATGTTGTAGTAGCTCTCAACGTTGTTGTTCCAATTGTTGTAGTTGGCAATGTTGTAGTAGCTCTCAACGTTGTAGTTCCAGGTGTTGTTGGTAACATTGTAGTTGGTCTCACTGTGGTAGTTCCAAGTGTTGTAGTTGGTAATGTTGTAGTAGCTCTCAACGTGGTAGTTCCAAGTGTTGTAGTTGGCAATGTTGTAGTAGCTCTCAACGTTGTAGTTCCAAGTGTCGTTGGTAACATTGTAGTTGGTCTCACTGTGGTAGTTCCAAGTGTTGTAGTTGGTAATGTTGTAGTAGCTCTCAACGTGGTAGTTCCAAGTGTTGTAGTTGGCAATGTTGTAGTAGCTCTCAACGTTGTAGTTCCAAGTGTTGTTGGTAACATTGTAGTTGGTCTCACTGTGGTAGTTCCATGTGTTGTAGTTGGTAATGTTGTAGTAGCTCTCAACGTGGTAGTTCCAAGTGTTGTAGTTGGTAATGTTGTAGTAGCTCTCAACGTTGTAGTTCCTAGTGTTGTTGGTAACATTGTAGTTGGTCTCACTGTGGTAGTTCCAAGTGTTGTAGTTGGTAATGTTGTAGTAGCTCTCAACGTTGTAGTTCCTAGTGTTGTTGGTAACATTGTAGTTGGTCTCACTGTGGTAGTTCCATGTGTTGTAGTTGGTAATGTTGTAGTAGCTCTCAACGTTGTAGTTCCAAGTGTTGTTGGTAACATTGTAGTTGGTCTCACTGTGGTAGTTGCAAGTGTTGTAGTTGGTAATGTTGTAGTAGCTCTCAACTTTGTAGTTCCAAGTGTTGTAGTTGGCAATGTTGTAGTAGCTCTCAACGTTGTAGTTCCAAATGTTGTTGGTAACATTGTAGTTGGTCTCACTGTGGTAGTTCCAAGTGTTGTAGTTGGTAATGTTGTAGTAGCTCTCAACGTTGTAGTTCCAAGTGTTGTTGGTAACATTGTAGTTGGTCTCACTGTGGTAGTTCCAAGTGTTGTAGTTGGTAATGTTGTAGTAGCTCTCAACGTTGTTGTTCCAATTGTTGTAGTTGGCAATGTTGTAGTAGCTCTCAACGTTGTAGTTCCAGGTGTTGTTGGTAACATTGTAGTTGGTCTCACTGTGGTAGTTCCAAGTGTTGTAGTTGGTAATGTTGTAGTAGCTCTCAACGTGGTAGTTCCAAGTGTTGTAGTTGGCAATGTTGTAGTAGCTCTCAACGTTGTAGTTCCAAGTGTTGTTGGTAACATTGTAGTTGGTCTCACTGTGGTAGTTCCAAGTGTTGTAGTTGGTAATGTTGTAGTAGCTCTCAACGTGGTAGTTCCAAGTGTTGTAGTTGGCAATGTTGTAGTAGCTCTCAACGTTGTAGTTCCAAGTGTTGTTGGTAACATTGTAGTTGGTCTCACTGTGGTACTTCCATGTGTTGTAGTTGGCAATGTTGTAGTAGCTCTCAACGTTGTAGTTCCAAGTGTTATTGGTAACATTGTAGTTGGTCTCACTGTGGTAGTTCCAAGTGTTGTAGTTGGTAATGTTGTAGTAGCTCTCAACGTGGTAGTTCCAAGTGTTGTAGTTGGCAATGTTGTAGTAGCTCTCAACGTTGTAGTTCCAAGTGTTGTTGGTAACATTGTAGTTGGTCTCACTGTGGTAGTTCCATGTGTTGTAGTTGGTAATGTTGTAGTAGCTCTCAACGTGGTAGTTCCAAGTGTTGTAGTTGGTAATGTTGTAGTAGCTCTAAACGTTGTAGTTCCTAGTGTTGTTGGTAACATTGTAGTTGGTCTCACTGTGGTAGTTCCAAGTGTTGTAGTTGGTAATGTTGTAGTAGCTCTCAACGTTGTAGTTCCTAGTGTTGTTGGTAACATTGTAGTTGGTCTCACTGTGGTAGTTCCATGTGTTGTAGTTGGTAATGTTGTAGTAGCTCTCAACGTTGTAGTTCCAAGTGTTGTTGGTAACATTGTAGTTGGTCTCACTGTGGTAGTTGCAAGTGTTGTAGTTGGTAATGTTGTAGTAGCTCTCAACTTTGTAGTTCCAAGTGTTGTAGTTGGCAATGTTGTAGTAGCTCTCAACGTTGTAGTTCCAAATGTTGTTGGTAACATTGTAGTTGGTCTCACTGTGGTAGTTCCAAGTGTTGTAGTTGGTAATGTTGTAGTAGCTCTCAACGTTGTAGTTCCAAGTGTTGTTGGTAACATTGTAGTTGGTCTCACTGTGGTAGTTCCAATTGTTGTAGTTGGCAATGTTGTAGTAGCTCTCAACGTTGTAGTTCCAGGTGTTGTTGGTAACATTGTAGTTGGTCTCACTGTGGTAGTTCCAAGTGTTGTAGTTGGTAATGTTGTAGTAGCTCTCAACGTGGTAGTTCCAAGTGTTGTAGTTGGCAATGTTGTAGTAGCTCTCAACGTTGTAGTTCCAAGTGTTGTTGGTAACATTGTAGTTGGTCTCACTGTGGTACTTCCATGTGTTGTAGTTGGCAATGTTGTAGTAGCTCTCAACGTTGTAGTTCCAAGTGTTGTTGGTAACATTGTAGTTGGTCTCACTGTGGTACTTCCATGTGTTGTAGTTGGCAATGTTGTAGTAGCTCTCAACGTTGTAGTTCCAAGTGTTGTTGGTAACATTGTAGTTGGTCTCACTGTGGTAGTTCCAAGTGTTGTAGTTGGTAATGTTGTAGTAGCTCTCAACGTGGTAGTTCCAAGTGTTGTAGTTGGCAATGTTGTAGTAGCTCTCAACGTTGTAGTTCCAAGTGTTGTTGGTAACATTGTAGTTGGTCTCACTGTGGTAGTTCCATGTGTTGTAGTTGGTAATGTTGTAGTAGCTCTCAACGTGGTAGTTCCAAGTGTTGTAGTTGGTAATGTTGTAGTAGCTCTCAACGTTGTACTTCCAAGTATTGTTGGTAACATTGTAGTTGGTCTCACTGTGGTAGTTCCAAGTGTTGTAGTTGGTAATGTTGTAGTAGCTCTCAAAGTTGTAGTTCCAAGTGTTGTTGGTAACATTGTAGTTGGTCTCACTGTGGTAGTTCCAAGTGTTGTAGTTGGTAATGTTGTAGTAGCTCTCAACGTTGTAGTTCCTAGTGTTGTTGGTAACATTGTAGTTGGTCTCACTGTGGTAGTTCCATGTGTTGTAGTTGGTAATGTTGTAGTAGCTCTCAACGTTGTAGTTCCTAGTGTTGTTGGTAACATTGTAGTTGGTCTCACTGTGGTAGTTCCAAGTGTTGTAGTTGGTAATGTTGTAGTAGCTCTCAACGTTGTAGTTCCTAGTGTTGTTGGTAACATTGTAGTTGGTCTCAATGTGGTAGTTGCCAGTGATGTAGTTGGCAATGCTGTAGTAGCTCTCAACGTTGTAGTTCCTAGTGTTGTTGGTAACATTGTAGTTGGTCTCACTGTGGTAGTTGCAAGTGTTGTAGTTGGTAATGTTGTAGTAGCTCTCAACATTGTAGTTCCTAGTGTTGTTGGTAACATTGTAGTTGGTCTCAATGTGGTAGTTGCCAGTGATGTAGTTGGCAATGCTGTAGTAGCTCTCAACGTTGTAGTTCCTAGTGTTGTTGGTAACATTGTAGTTGGTCTCACTGTGGTAGTTCCAAGTGTTGTAGTTGGTAATGTTGTAGTAGCTCTTAACGTTGTAGTTCCAAGTGTTGTTGGTAACATTGTTGTTGGTCTCAATGTGGTAGTTGCCAGTGTTGTAGTTGGTAATGCTGTAGTTGGTCTACCAGTAGTACTTCCAGTTGTTGCTAAAATTGTTAGTGCAAATATACAAATACCACAAAAGGTTTATTTTTTTGATTACTTTGAATAAGGTGGGCCCCATTTGGTCTGTCACAGTTGCCCATAATGCATCTTAATTATTAGGTGTTAGACCGTTGGTCAACACGTGGGTTGATGGCAAGTTGTTTGCCGGCGAAGGAAATGCGTTTAAAATGGTTTGACAAATATGAAGGGACCTTTATAATGTGTGGCGGTCCAGGAAAACCCAACACATGGTCAAATTTGTACAATTCTTGTTGAGCATTTAATCAAGTAATACACCCTTTACTGATCTCATAACAGTTTTAATGAGTTCAATATTCAAACCACAACTAAAGTTATGACCTTTCAAAGACGGTTTATTCTAAAACCCACAAACGGAGAAATTAGGCTTCAAAGTTGGCTATGCAGTAAACGTAAATCTCTTGAACTATTAATAGGAGAGGATCAGGACTAGTGTAGAGCTTTCCATTGATGGGTTATTCATAGGGGGCGTGCTTTGGGAGAATTCATGAGCGTCGGCCAAAAAGTGCATTGCTTTAGAGTGAATTTTTTTAATCTTCTAATTATTTTAAAATGCATTGGGTTCTAAAACATCCCAAAAATACATTTTATACTTTGATTTTCCTAAAAAAAATTAAAGAGGAAATTTAAAGACAACAACTTCCATTTGGAACCAAAATATCAAAAATGACACTATGGTAAATTTTTACGTAAATCGGTCCATAATTACAAAATGTGCGTGGCGACTTCCGACGGGTTTTCCCCGACTGCCACACATATTTTTCAACAACAGCTTAATTACTTACCAGGAGGTTTTCGGCTTGGCTTTGACGTCTGTATCACAACACTTTCTCCTGTTGACATACCTACAATAAAATTTAAAATAAATAAATAGTGTATACTTACAAAATGAAAACATGAATAAATGAACGACGTTCGAGGTGATAATATGTTTAAAACAGTTAAACATTAAATTTCTATAATATTTAGTTTAACACTGTTTTATTGTAACTTTGTAATAACCTGAAACTGCTGAACATCTGCAAATGCAAAGTTTCATTTCTCACTTAGAAAGAAGGTCTAATCATGACGTGAAGGACAGTGTTTGTTGAAAGTAATACAAAAAAATCAGTTGGCTTTTTGAATTATCATTATTAACGTCTATCAATAAAATTCGTTACATTTTTAATGAATTTTTTGATCAGTAATCTTTGCTAAAATCCTATATCCATTATCCTCTGGTAAATTTAATGGTTAATTTGACAATTTTACTTACGTAGTTTTTCAGTCGTAGTTGGCAATGTTGTAGTAGCTCTCAACGTTGTAGTTCCAAGTGTTGTTGGTAACATTGTAGTTGGTCTCAATGTGGTAGTTCCAAGTGTTGTAGTTGGTCTACCAGTAGTACTTTCAGTTGTTGCTAAAAATGTTAGTGTAAATATACATATATGACAAAGGTTTCTGTTTAGATTACTTTCACTAAGGTGGTCCTTTATTCGGTCTGTCACAATTTCCCGTAATGCATGTTAAATCAGGTGTTGGATGGTAAGTTGTTTGTAGGAGAAGGAAAGGCTTCCAAAATGATTTGGTAAATATTTTGTCTGTATTGATTCTTTTACATACCTTTTGATTCTATTCAGAGACATCAAATTACTTTTGGATTTGCTTTATTTCAGCTGAATTGTTAGAAGTACATCAATTTTGTTTAATCATTTAAATCATTTTACAGCATTTTTGTCAGGCATATTAACTAAAATTATTATTATGACTTTTTATTAGTAACAAATTTACTTGTACCTGCTGAACTTGTAGCCTGAGTAATGGTCGTTTGTTTGGTTGTTGTCTCCAATGGTTTTGTAGTAACTGTTGTAATAGTTATTGTTTCTTCAGTTGTTGATGGTGTAGTTGATGTTTTTGCAGCAAGCGTGGTCGTCACTAAAATGAAACAAATATGAAGTGTCATTAGCAATAGTAATGTAGTTTTGTATCGATAGTGGTCATCGTCATGGTCATCGTCATGGTCATCGATAGTGGTCATCGATAGTGGTCATCGATAGTGATCATCGTCATGGTCATCGTCATGGTCATCGTCATGCTCATCGTCATGGTCATCGTCATGCTCATCGTCATGCTCATTGTCAGTGTTCTTCATTTTTCACTCATTAACCTTAAACTTAATGGCTTTTTTGTAGATGCACAGGGAAATCGATAATGCGCAAGTTTACCTCCACCCAGTTTCACAAAATGTATTCATATTAATTATCTAACAAACCTATTTCGGCACATCCAAAGAACTCAACATGGACTGGTATCACCGTGCTGCTACTGCCATTGAATGTCAGTGGTACAATTTCAATTTCTCTTAAACCTTGCATATCAGGCAAATCAGCTCGTCCATTTATCTGAATGTTAAAGATGCGTGGAGTTTGCCCGTCTAATAGTACAATGAAATCTGATTCGGTTGAATATTTCAACCTGACAGCAAATTCAATTGTTGCTCCGTCATCCTCTTTGCTGCTTATGGTCATAGATGTCAGCTTGATCGGAGAGGAATATTTCACTTTTAAAGATGCTACGTCTTTTATACCACTCGCTGAATCAGGAATGATTTGAGGAAGAGAACCGATCTCCCATGTAAAGTCTGATTTTAAAAGTTCGCCACTTGATGTTTGCATTGTTACGTCAAGGTTTTCAATCTCTTGAACATTTTCAGTGCATTTTCCTGCGGAATGAAAACAAAAATGATTGTCCCATTTATAAAAAGGCGTTGTTAGTAAAACAGATGTTAACTTTCAGATATTAAGATTATCAGATATTTGCCAATTTTCACTCTCAATATTTTAGTAAAAAACTATTACTTTTGTACCTGGTGTTGTTGTTTTGACTTCGGGAGTTGTGGTGACTATCGTCGGTTCAACAGACGATGGGATCATGGTTGACGCTGAAACGTAAAATGAAAACCTCAATCAAAATAATATAGACGATGGCCATTTAAATCTCATAAATCTGTAAATCTTAAATGTTTATACCAATTAGGATATTAATTAAGTGTGGGTTGCAACAGGGGTTATAAAATGGTATGTTGAGTGAATGAACAGATTCTAAACAGATGTAATAGTTTTATGTACTGGAGGCCTGGCATAAATAAAATAAAGGATAAATGTCGCATTTGTAGCAAAAAAAACCATTCAAATTTTGACAATGCATACCCAAAATAAAAATTAAAAATAACAATATTTAACTTACGAATTGATGTTAGGGTTTTTGTCAAGATGTCGTTGCGCTGAGGTGGTTGGGTCACTGTTTGCCAATAAATGTAAACATATCATGTAAAAATACTTCCAAAGGATGGATGAAGTTGACTTATTTCCACACAATTGAAATAGATGCTCGCAAATGTTTTTAGAATGACATTTGAATTCCAACAATTAATGCAATTATCTTATCAAGGAAATAAGTCTGAAGCAAGAAAAGGTCTTTACTTTTCAATTTGATTTGATGAGACTTTCCAACATTCCTTATTACTTTTTTCTAAGTAGTTTTGCAGCGTTGAATCTCAATTTTGTTTTAAATGTTTTACATTCATTACATTACATTTTTCTCGTAAATGTGTACAGGTCTGACAGTAAAGTAATTGGTAGCATTATGCAAGAAATATTAGGCTTGATATTACATTTTCCAAACGCGAGTTTATAACAGTGGGCAGTTATGGCTCAACTTAAGGGACATTGATAAACGGCATTCACTGAAGATCAGTGTGCGAAATGTACATGAAATGAAACATCGGCAGCACAATTAAGCAGCGTATTCTACCCACTGTAGCTTTGGAAAAAAAAATTAAAATTCGGATGTCGGAAACTATATAAAAGCGATATTTAAAACGCACTTGATTCTGATTGACAGCCGCGCTGGCCAATCGGAAGACTGCACACGCCCTCGTGGAAGCCTGGGATTCAACAGTGACCCATCATTTTATTAATTTGAGTTTTTTTCGTTCAATGTCTCAAATGAAAGCTTATAACTTCCTTAATCCCAGAAAAATAACAATTCAACATTTAAATCTATTTAAATCGGGCCCAAACACGGCCGATATAGGCCTATCTTTAATGTTTACATTTCGTGTCTGTATTAATGGTAGATATTTGAGACCAATGCTGCGCATGCACACTTTATTGACAACAATGGAAAAAACCCAGTAAGCCCAGTACCGTCTATAGCGTCTCAAAAGTTGCCCATTGCATTACACGCACCTTGAGTTATCTCAATTATCGGTGAAGTAGTGCTGGTTACTGTTCTTTCTTCTGTAGTTATTTCTTCATTTGAAGTCATAACAACTTTCGACGTAGATTCTTCTGTTGTCGATGTTGGAGTGTTTGTTAAAACAGTTGTAGTTGTTATTTGTCCAGTCGTTAGCTCTATATAAAGAAAATAAGACAATTAAGTTTTACCAAAGTCATTACATTGGAAATACATAACTGTGTTCCTTAGCGATTTTGTCTAATACATACAATTGGCCAGCCACTTTTCGTGTGACCTAGGTTTTACTTCCTGAACTTGCACAGAAGATTGTTGCGCCAAGATAATACAAATATACAGCATGGTTTGTGGGTAGATGATATACTTTCCTGAGCCATTAGTTATCCACTTCTAAAACCAAGGGGAAGTAATGACTACCAAATACCTCATACAAACTGTAATAAATAGCAAGCATCTTTGTATGCAGCAAACGTTTACGTGCACGTACATGTGTTATAACGGCTTCGCGACGAAATTGTCTACATTATAAATCCCAAAATATCGGAAAAGGTAAACGAACAGATTTCCGTATACAGTTTTAAATAATTTTTCATTTTTTTACGCTAGTTTTTTCCAATTCGGGGGTGTTATTTTAATGTGAGGTCCTTTAACAAATCATATTATTTAACATTTTCAGTTTTACAAAATATATTGAAATATACAAGAGTTGGCTTTTTGTTGTAATTATTAAAGGGAGACTTATAACAAGCTGGTGGCAGCGGACTGGAGCACGAGCAAGATATTGAGAACAGTGGGAAAATAACCGGTAAGTACGCTGCCATCTATCGTCTCAAAGGTCTCCTATATATTGTGAAGTAATTAAGTGTTTCGCAGCAGTGTTCCTCTGTCACATAAATTTCGGATCACGTGAGAATCTTCCTCCCCTCTAAGCAGACAGTTAATTGTTTTTACCCAATGTGACAACCACCTATTCGTGATGATTTGGCCAATTAAAGAGCATAACAGTCAGCTAGCTCATAAATATGTTTTAGTTAAAACATTTCAAGCGCTGTACCTTGAGTCGATGTGTTAGGAGAAACCGTTTTAAAAGTAGTTGTTTCTTCTGTAAGTAACTCGGAAGACGTACTTGTGGCCATCGTTGATGTCATTTTTGATGTAATGATTACTGGTGATGTTACTGTACTAATTTTAGTTGTAATCTTGGTCGTTGAGAATTCTGGTAAAGATCACAATAAAAATCAGTGATGGCGGTAAGTAGACGTTGTTATTTTAAGGGAGTTTTCAAAACAAAACAAACCATTCTCATAATGCATCATTAATTTAAGCATTAGTATACCTTCAAGGTTAAAGTTAAAGAGTGAAAACTTATTAGTTACAACTAATGGCAATTTGTATCAAAGCCGCAGTACCAGCATACCTTCTTTGCATCCCAAGACATGCAATTCCAATGTCGGAGAATAAATTCCAGTGACGTCCTGGATTTCAATACGGTACGCTGTTACGCCCTCTAGAGTATCATCACCGGTCGATAAGAACTGTTGTGATGGCCGATCATTTACAAGTGTGAAGGTAATGATCTGTTAAAAGCAGCAAAAACCGAGAATAAATAACAACATTCTAGCAACTTTGTACATGCCTAATATTAACGTGGAAAACGAGATAGCATGCAAAAGATGTTTTTAATTTTGAAAGAATATCGCAGTTCTCACCTTGGCATCTTCTCCGCCGGAACCTGTGAATGGATTAAATTCAGTGTCTGTCGGTTTCTTTGTGAAGAACGCAATTTTGACAGTGGCCTGTTCTCGGTCGCTACCAGTCGTTGGTGTTGTGGTGGAAGATGCTGAAGAGAGCAGCGTTACGCTGACACCTCTGATTATCGAACGTTTTCTTAATTCTCCCTCAATGCTGGGATATGTGGATGCATCACCAAAGGTAGGTAAATCTTTGATCTTGATTGACATTGTGCTAACATCTAATTCAATGAAATCATTCGGGCGCAGTTCTCCCTGAAGTCCTGCTTCACCGTCCATGGGTTCCAAACAGTAACCTGTATGGAAAAGGATAGTTGGAATATATGAAAGTCACGCCCACGATAAAGCTTCTTTTCTAGAAATACCTCATTTAAGTGGATAATGTGTGAACTCGATTAGCTTCATTACCTTGAGTTGTTGGTAATTGAGGAGTTGTGGTGCTGACAGTTGTGGATATGGTAGTGCTTCTTGTCGTCGGCTCTGCCGTGGATGATTCTAGAGATGAAATAATGGTATCGTATTTCTCAATCAAAATCACTCGTGACACGTGTCATTTTGACTGACAAAACTGGTTTTTATAAATTTACCGCGAAAGATGACTTACCGGTACGCTAGCATATCCGTAAAAACTAGTGAATAAAGTTAGGCACATGACCTTAGCTCGCAACTTATTTCTTGTTTTGATCTGCCTATAATCAACATATTTATCACATAACAAACATCAGAGATATCAGAGTTCTAAATATAGCCAAAGCAACTCTCACTGTAAGTTTGTCATAGACTTAAGTACTTACGTGGTGGTCGACGAGGGGGTTTCGATGTCGTAACGACTACGCTTTCTCCTGTTGACATACCTAAATTCAAATAAAGATTAAGAAAAAAAACAGTCTCAGGTGACTGTAACGAAGATATTCAAGAATATACAACTTTTCAATGAAACGTTAGAGAAGCGGATAAGCTGCGTAGTCGTTTAGCTTCATTACCTTTAGTCGTTAACTGAGGAGTTGTGGATGCAGTAGTGCTTCTTGTAGTTGGCTCGGTAGATGAGAATTCTTGAAAGGAAATAATGATATCGCATTATTCATTCGAATCAATATTATGCGTAACATAAAATTTAGTGAATGTTGAATCGAGTAAAAACGAGGAATCGTACATACAACGAAAAGAGAACATGTTTAAATTGGAATTTTGGTGGAAGAAAAACCTGTTTCCTACGCAAGTAGATGAAAATACCTTCAATGCAGCCCAAGACGTTTAACTCAATCGTTGCTTCATTCGCACCGCTGACTTCTGTGAATTCGATTCGCAATTCAGTTACCCCTTCTAGAGATGTTTCCCCGATAGAAAAGAGTTCCATTTTTGGCCTCGTTCCCTGAAGAAGCACGGTGGTTGACTGTAAAATGGTGCAAGGACACATTTTATTCAATGAAAAAGTGCACAATCTAGAAAGCATTTTTGGATAATAGCTAGATAACGTGCAGTAAAGAAACAAAGCTTTTATATATAATGTTTCTTTCTCACCTCGCTGCCTGTAGTTTCGTCGATTACTGTTGTAAATTCGGTATCTCCTGATTTCTTTGTTGACACGGTGAATGTGACTTTGACTGGTTGGGATTGAGTCCTATTCTCTGTTGGTGTGGTTGTTCCTTCAGCATTTTCTGTTGCGCTGCTTGGTTTCAGTGGACGTAAAGTCACGACGATTGCACGAAGATTGATAGGCTGGCTGAACTGACGCTCCAAGACGGGAGTATCTGCAAAACCTTTCTCGATTGGTAATTCGGTGAACGTGAGGTATTTCGTTTCATTGTCAATCTCGACTTTTCCTCGAATTCTGTCTGTTGATTCTAGTCCCGTTTTGCCGTCCATTGGCTCAAGACAGTATCCTGCATGGACATTGAATGAATGAAACATCTCTTAATCGGAATGATTTTGGAGGTAAAATAATAGAACGCAGAGAGAAATGAAAAGAGGAAGTAGTTTTTTCTCAGTTTTCATTAACCGGTTGTATTACCTTCCGTTGTTGACAGCTGAGACGTTGTAGAGGTTGTCGTCTGTTCGGTGGTTGTTTCAGAAGATGTTGAAATGGCCATAGTGGTTGTCGATTGTTCTGTTGTCGTTGTTGGAGATACCACGGTAACGGTTTTTGTTGTTATCTCGGTTGTTGTGTATTCTGTGGAAAATGAAAACATATTTTGACTGGCGTACTCAGCAAAATTTGAAAGTCTGTGCAGTGTATGATGATAAGTAGGGGAAATTCTGCGCGTGCATATTTTGTTTGAAAAACTTACGTCGTTAAAGTTACATAGTGAATAACTAGTTACAACTGATGGCAATTTGTACCAAAGCCGCAGTACCTAGCATACCTTCTTTGCATCCCAAGACATGCAATTCCAATGTCGGAGAATCAATTCCAGTGACGTCCTGGATTTCAATACGGTACGCTGTTACGCCCTCTAGAGTATCATCACCGGTCAATAAGAGCTGTTGTGATGGCCGATCATTTACAAGTGTGAAGGTAATGATCTGTTAAAAGCAGCAAAACCGAGAATAAATAACAACATTCTAGCACTGACTTTGTACATGCCTAATATTAACGTGGAAAACGAGATAGCATGCAAAAGATGTTTTTAATTTTGAAAGAATATCGCAGTTCTCACCTTGGCATCTTCTCCGCCGGAACCTGCGTATGGATTAAATTCAGTGTCTGTCGATTTCTTGGTGAAGAACGCAATTTTGACAGTGGCCGGTTCTCGGTCGCTACCAGTCGTTGGTGTTGTGGTGGAAGATGCTGGAGAAAGCAGCGTTATGCTGACACCTCTGATTATCGCACGTTTTCTTAAATCTCCCTCAATGCTGGGATATGTGGATGCATCACCAAAGGTAGGTAAATCTTTGATCTTGATTGACATTGTGCTAACATCTAATTCAATGAAATCATTCGGGCGCAGTTCTCCCTGAAGTCCTTCTTCACCGTCCATGGGTTCCAAACAGTAACCTGTATGGAAAAGAAATATTGAAATATATCAAAGACACGCCCATGCAAAACACACTTTTATGGAAGAGCTCACTGTAGTGATTACGCTGTGTACTCGTTAAACTTATTTACCTTGAGTTGTTGGTAGCTGAGGAGTTGTGGTGCTGACGGTTGTGGATGCAGTAGTGCTTCTTGTAGTCGGCTCAGTAGTTGAGTATTCTTGAAAGGCAATAATGATATCGCATTATTTAATCGAAACAATGTTATGCTTAACTTTCAGGCTTTAAATGAATGTTGAATCGAGTAAAGACGAAGAAACGAACAAAGAAGCAAAAGAACATATTTAAATTCGAACTTTTGATTGAAGAGAATCAGTTTTTTTTATACGCAGGTAAAATGAAATACCTTTAATGCATCCCAAGACGTTCAACTCAATCGTTGCTTCATTTGCACCGGTGACTTCTGTGAATTCGATTCGTACTTCAGTTACGCCTTCTAGCGATATTTCTCCGACAGAAAAGAGCTGCATTTTCGGCCGCGTTCTCTCAAGAAGAACGGTAGTTGACTGTGAAATTGAGCAATGACACTTTTCATCAAACGGGAAAAAGTGCAGATTCTTGTAGGATTTTTTTTCGGATAATAGCTAGAAAACGGACTGTAAAGAAACAAAGATTTTATAAATAATGTTTCTTTCTCACCTCGCTGCCTGTAGTTTCGTCGATTACTGTTGTAAATCCGGTATCTCCTGGTTTCTTTGTTGACACCGTGAATGTGACTTTGACTGCTTGGGGTTGAGTGGTTGTTCCTTCAGCCTTTTCTGTTGTGCTACTTGGTTGCGGTGGACGTAAAGTCACGACGATTGCACGAAGATTGATAGGCTGGCTGAACTGACGCTCCAAGACGGGAGTATCTGCAAAACCTTCCTCGATTGGTAATTCGGTGAACGCGAGGTATTTCGTTTCATTGTCAATCTCGACTTTTCCTCGAATTCTGTCTGTTGATTCAAGTCCCGTTTTGCCGTCCATTGGCTCAAGACAGTATCCTGCATGGACATTGAATGAATGAAACATCTCTTAATCGGAATGATTTTGGAGGTAAAATAATAGAACACAGAGAGAAATGAAAAAGTGGAATTAGTTTCTTCCCAATTTTTATGAAGCGGTTGTATTACCTTCCGTTGTTGACACACGAGACGTTGTAGAGGTTGTCGTCTGTTCGGTGGTTGTTTCAGAAGATGTTGAAATGGCCATAGTGGTTGTCGATTGTTCTGTTGTCGTTGTTGGAGATACCACGGTAACGGTTTTTGTTGTTATCTCGGTTGTTGTGTATTCTGTGGAAAATGAAAACATATTTTGACTGGCGTACTCAGCAAAATTTGAAAGTCTGTGCAGTGTATGATGATAAGTAGGGGAAATTCTGCGCGTGCATATTTTCTTTGAAAAACTTACGTCGTTAAAGTTACATAGTGAATAACTAGTTACAACTGATGGCAATTTGTACCAAAGCCGCAGTACCTAGCATACCTTCTTTGCATCCCAAGACATGCAATTCCAATGTCGGAGAATCAATTCCAGTGACGTCCTGGATTTCAATACGGTACGCTGTTACGCCCTCTAGAGTATCATCACCGGTCAATAAGAGCTGTTGTGATGGCCGATCATTTACAAGTGTGAAGGTAATGATCTGTTAAAAGCAGCAAAAACCGAGAATAAATAACAACATTCTAGCACTGACTTTGTACATGCCTAATATTAACGTGGAAAACGAGATAGCATGCAAAAGATGTTTTAATTTTGAAAGAATATCGCAGTTCTCACCTTGGCATCTTCTCCGCCGGAACCTGCGTATGGATTAAATTCAGTGTCTGTCGATTTCTTGGTGAAGAACGCAATTTTGACAGTGGCCGGTTCTCGGTCGCTACCAGTCGTTGGTGTTGTGGTGGAAGATGCTGGAGAAAGCAGCGTTATGCTGACACCTCTGATTATCGCACGTTTTCTTAAATCTCCTCCAAGCTGGGATATGTGGATGCATCACCAAAGGTAGGTAAATCTTTGATCTTGATTGACATTGTGCTAACATCTAATTCAATGAAATCATTCGGGCGCAGTTCTCCCTGAAGTCCTGCTTCACCTGTCCATGGGTTCCAAACAGTAACCTGTATGGAAAAGGATAGTTGGAATATATGAAAGTCACGCCCACGATAAAGCTTCTTTTCTAGAAATACCTCATTTAAGTGGATAATGTGTGAACTCGATTAGCTTCATTACCTTGAGTTGTTGGTAATTGAGGAGTTGTGGTGCTGACAGTTGTGGATATGGTAGTGCTTCTTGTCGTCGGCTCTGCCGTGGATGATTCTAGAGATGAAATAATGGTATCGTATTTCTCAATCAAAATCACTCGTGACACGTGTCATTTTGACTGACAAAACTGGTTTTTATAAATTTACCGCGAAAGATGACTTACCGGTACGCTAGCATATCCGTAAAAACTAGTGAATAAAGTTAGGCACATGACCTTAGCTCGCAACTTATTTCTTGTTTTGATCTGCCTATAATCAACATATTTATCACATAACAAACATCAGAGATATCAGAGTTCTAAATATAGCCAAAGCAACTCTCACTGTAAGTTTGTCATAGACTTAAGTACTTACGTGGTGGTCGACGAGGGGGTTTCGATGTCGTAACGACTACGCTTTCTCCTGTTGACATACCTAAATTCAAATAAAGATTAAGAAAAAAAACAGTCTCAGGTGACTGTAACGAAGATATTCAAGAATATACAACTTTTCAATGAAACGTTAGAGAAGCGGATAAGCTGCGTAGTCGTTTAGCTTCATTACCTTTAGTCGTTAACTGAGGAGTTGTGGATGCAGTAGTGCTTCTTGTAGTTGGCTCGGTAGATGAGAATTCTTGAAAGGCAATAATGATATCGCATTATTCATTCGAATCAATATTATGTGTAACATAAAATTTAGTGAATGTTGAATCGAGTAAAAACGAGGAATCGTACATACAACGAAAAGAGAACATGTTTAAATTGGAATTTTGGTGGAAGAAAAACCTGTTTCCTACGGAAGTAGATGAAAATACCTTCAATGCAGCCCAAGACGTTTAACTCAATCGTTGCTTCATTCGCACCGCTGACTTCTGTGAATTCGATTCGCAATTCAGTTACCCCTTCTAGAGATGTTTCCCCGATAGAAAAGAGTTCCATTTTTGGCCTCGTTCCCTGAAGAAGCACGGTGGTTGACTGTAAAATGGTGCAAGGACACATTTTATTCAATGAAAAAGTGCACAATCTAGAAAGCATTTTTGGATAATAGCTAGATAACGTGCAGTAAAGAAACAAAGCTTTTATATATAATGTTTCTTTCTCACCTCGCTGCCTGTAGTTTCGTCGATTACTGTTGTAAATTCGGTATCTCCTGATTTCTTTGTTGACACGGTGAATGTGACTTTGACTGGTTGGGATTGAGTCCTATTCTCTGTTGGTGTGGTTGGTCCTTCAGCCTTTTCTGTTGCGCTGCTTGGTTTCAGTGGACGTAAAGTCACGACGATTGCACGAAGATTGATAGTCTGGCTGAACTGACGCTCCAAGACGGGAGTATCTGCAAAACCTTCCTCGATTGGTAATTCGGTGAACGTGAGGTATTTCGTTTCATTGTCAATCTCGACTTTTCCTCGAATTCTGTCTGTTGATTCTAGTCCCGTTTTGCCGTCCATTGGCTCAAGACAGTATCCTGCATGGACATTGAATGAATGAAACATCTCTTAATCGGAATGATTTTGGAGGTAAAATAATAGAACGCAGAGAGAAATGAAAAAGAGGAAGTAGTTTTTTCTCAGTTTTCATTAACCGGTTGTATTACCTTCCGTTGTTGACAGCTGAGACGTTGTAGAGGTTGTCGTCTGTTCGGTGGTTGTTTCAGAAGATGTTGAAATGGCCATAGTGGTTGTCGATTGTTCTGTTGTCGTTGTTGGAGATACCACGGTAACGGTTTTTGTTGTTATCTCGGTTGTTGTGTATTCTGTGGAAAATGAAAACATATTTTGACTGGCGTACTCAGCAAAATTTGAAAGTCTGTGCAGTGTATGATGATAAGTAGGGGAAATTCTGCGCGTGCATATTTTCTTTTAAAAACTTACGTCGTTAAAGTTACATAGTGAATAACTAGTTACAACTGATGGCAATTTGTACCAAAGCCGCAGTACCTAGCATACCTTCTTTGCATCCCAAGACATGCAATTCCAATGTCGGAGAATCAATTCCAGTGACGTCCTGGATTTCAATACGGTACGCTGTTACGCCTCTAGAGTATCATCACCGGTCAATAAGAGCTGTTGTGATGGCCGATCATTTACAAGTGTGAAGGTAATGATCTGTTAAAAGCAGCAAAACCGAGAATAAATAACAACATTCTAGCACTGACTTTGTACATGCCTAATATTAACGTGGAAAACGAGATAGCATGCAAAAGATGTTTTAATTTTGAAAGAATATCGCAGTTCTCACCTTGGCATCTTCTCCGCCGGAACCTGCGTATGGATTAAATTCAGTGTCTGTCGATTTCTTGGTGAAGAACGCAATTTTGACAGTGGCCGGTTCTCGGTCGCTACCAGTCGTTGGTGTTGTGGTGGAAGATGCTGGAGAAAGCAGCGTTATGCTGACACCTCTGATTATCGCACGTTTTCTTAAATCTCCCTCCAAGCTGGGATATGTGGATGCATCACCAAAGGTAGGTAAATCTTTGATCTTGATTGACATTGTGCTAACATCTAATTCAATGAAATCATTCGGGCGCAGTTCTCCCTGAAGTCCTTCTTCACCTGTCCATGGGTTCCAAACAGTAACCTGTATGGAAAAGAAATATTGAAATATATCAAAGACACGCCCATGCAAAACCCACTTTTATGGAAGAGCTCACTGTAGTGATTACGCTGTGTACTCGTTAAACTTATTTACCTTGAGTTGTTGGTAGCTGAGGAGTTGTGGTGCTGACGGTTGTGGATGCAGTAGTGCTTCTTGTAGTCGGCTCAGTAGTTGAGTATTCTTGAAAGGCAATAATGATATCGCATTATTTAATCGAAACAATGTTATGCTTAACTTTCAGGCTTTAAATGAATGTTGAATCGAGTAAAGACGAAGAAACGAACAAAGAAGCAAAAGAACATATTTAAATTCGAACTTTTGATTGAAGAGAATCAGTTTTTTATACGCAGGTAAAATGAAATACCTTTAATGCATCCCAAGACGTTCAACTCAATCGTTGCTTCATTTGCACCGGTGACTTCTGTGAATTCGATTCGTACTTCAGTTACGCCTTCTAGCGATATTTCTCCGACAGAAAAGAGCTCCATTTTCGGCCGCGTTCTCTCAAGAAGAACGGTAGTTGACTGTGAAATTGAGCAATGACACTTTTCATCAAACGGGAAAAGTGCAGATTCTTCTAGGATTTTTTTCGGATAATAGCTAGAAAACGGACTGTAAAGAAACAAAGATTTTATAAATAATGTTTCTTTCTCACCTCGCTGCCTGTAGTTTCGTCGATTACTGTTGTAAATCCGGTATCTCCTGGTTTCTTTGTTGACACCGTGAATGTGACTTTGACTGCTTGGGGTTGGAGTGGTTGTTCCTTCAGCCTTTTCTGTTGCGCTACTTGGTTGCGGTGGACGTAAAGTCACGACGATTGCACGAAGATTGATAGGCTGGCTGAACTGACGCTCCAAGACGGGAGTATCTGCAAAACCTTCCTCGATTGGTAATTCGGTGAACGCGAGGTATTTCGTTTCATTGTCAATCTCGACTTTTCCTCGAATTCTGTCTGTTGATTCAAGTCCCGTTTTGCCGTCCATTGGCTCAAGACAGTATCCTGCATGGACATTGAATGAATGAAACATCTCTTAATCGGAATGATTTTGGAGGTAAAATAATAGAACACAGAGAGAAATGAAAAAGTGGAATTAGTTTCTTCCCAATTTTATGAAGCGGTTGTATTACCTTCCGTTGTTGACACACGAGACGTTGTAGAGGTTGTCGTCTGTTCGGTGGTTGTTTCAGAAGATGTTGAAATGGCCATAGTGGTTGTCGATTGTTCTGTTGTCGTTGTTGGAGATACCACGGTAACGGTTTTTGTTGTTATCTCGGTTGTTGTGTATTCTGTGGAAAATGAAAACATATTTTGACTGGCGTACTCAGCAAAATTTGAAAGTCTGTGCAGTGTATGATGATAAGTAGGGGAAATTCTGCGCGTGCATATTTTGTTTGAAAAACTTACGTCGTTAAAGTTACATAGTGAATAACTAGTTACAACTGATGGCAATTTGTACCAAAGCCGCAGTACCTAGCATACCTTCTTTGCATCCCAAGACATGCAATTCCAATGTCGGAGAATCAATTCCAGTGACGTCCTGGATTTCAATACGGTACGCTGTTACGCCCTCTAGAGTATCATCACCGGTCAATAAGAGCTGTTGTGATGGCCGATCATTTACAAGTGTGAAGGTAATGATCTGTTAAAAGCAGCAAAACCGAGAATAAATAACAACATTCTAGCACTGACTTTGTACATGCCTAATATTAACGTGGAAAACGAGATAGCATGCAAAAGATGTTTTTAATTTTGAAAGAATATCGCAGTTCTCACCTTGGCATCTTCTCCGCCGGAACCTGCGTATGGATTAAATTCAGTGTCTGTCGATTTCTTGGTGAAGAACGCAATTTTGACAGTGGCCGGTTCTCGGTCGCTACCAGTCGTTGGTGTTGTGGTGGAAGATGCTGGAGAAAGCAGCGTTATGCTGACACCTCTGATTATCGCACGTTTTCTTAAATCTCCCTCAATGCTGGGATATGTGGATGCATCACCAAAGGTAGGTAAATCTTTGATCTTGATTGACATTGTGCTAACATCTAATTCAATGAAATCATTCGGGCGCAGTTCTCCTGAAGTCCTTCTTCACTGTCCATGGGTTCCAAACAGTAACCTGTATGGAAAAGAAATATTGAAATATATCAAAGACACGCCCATGCAAACACACTTTTATGGAAGAGCTCACTGTAGTGATTACGCTGTGTACTCGTTAAACTTATTTACCTTGAGTTGTTGGTAGCTGAGGAGTTGTGGTGCTGACGGTTGTGGATGCAGTAGTGCTTCTTGTAGTCGGCTCAGTAGTTGAGTATTCTTGAAAGGCAATAATGATATCGCATTATTTAATCGAAACAATGTTATGCTTAACTTTCAGGCTTTAAATGAATGTTGAATCGAGTAAAGACGAAGAAACGAACAAAGAAGCAAAAGAACATATTTAAATTCGAACTTTTGATTGAAGAGAATCAGTTTTTGTATACGCAGGTAAAATGAAATACCTTTAATGCATCCCAAGACGTTCAACTCAATCGTTGCTTCATTTGCACCGGTGACTTCTGTGAATTCGATTCGTACTTCAGTTACGCCTTCTAGCGATATTTCTCCGACAGAAAAGAGCTCCATTTTCGGCCGCGTTCTCTCAAGAAGAACGGTAGTTGACTGTGAAATTGAGCAATGACACTTTTCATCAAACGGGAAAAAGTGCAGATTCTTCTAGGATTTTTTTTCGGATAATAGCTAGAAAACGGACTGTAAAGAAACAAAGATTTTATAAATAATGTTTCTTTCTCACCTCGCTGCCTGTAGTTTCGTCGATTACTGTTGTAAATCCGGTATCTCCTGGTTTCTTTGTTGACACCGTGAATGTGACTTTGACTGCTTGGGGTTGAGTGGTTGTTCCTTCAGCCTTTTCTGTTGTGCTACTTGGTTGCGGTGGACGTAAAGTCACGACGATTGCACGAAGATTGATAGGCTGGCTGAACTGACGCTCCAAGACGGGAGTATCTGCAAAACCTTCCTCGATTGGTAATTCGGTGAACGCGAGGTATTTCGTTTCATTGTCAATCTCGACTTTTCCTCGAATTCTGTCTGTTGATTCAAGTCCCGTTTTGCCGTCCATTGGCTCAAGACAGTATCCTGCATGGACATTGAATGAATGAAACATCTCTTAATCGGAATGATTTTGGAGGTAAAATAATAGAACACAGAGAGAAATGAAAAAGTGGAATTAGTTTCTTCCCAATTTTTATGAAGCGGTTGTATTACCTTCCGTTGTTGACACACGAGACGTTGTAGAGGTTGTCGTCTGTTCGGTGGTTGTTTCAGAAGATGTTGAAATGGCCATAGTGGTTGTCGATTGTTCTGTTGTCGTTGTTGGAGATACCACGGTAACGGTTTTTGTTGTTATCTCGGTTGTTGTGTATTCTGTGGAAAATGAAAACATATTTTGACTGGCGTACTCAGCAAAATTTGAAAGTCTGTGCAGTGTATGATGATAAGTAGCGGAAATTCTGCGCGTGCATATTTTGTTTGAAAAACTTACGTCGTTAAAGTTACATAGTGAATAACTAGTTACAACTGATGGCAATTTGTACCAAAGCCGCAGTACCTAGCATACCTTCTTTGCATCCCAAGACATGCAATTCCAATGTCGGAGAATCAATTCCAGTGACGTCCTGGATTTCAATACGGTACGCTGTTACGCCCTCTAGAGTATCATCACCGGTCAATAAGAGCTGTTGTGATGGCCGATCATTTACAAGTGTGAAGGTAATGATCTGTTAAAAGCAGCAAAAACCGAGAATAAATAACAACATTCTAGCACTGACTTTGTACATGCCTAATATTAACGTGGAAAACGAGATAGCATGCAAAAGATGTTTTTAATTTTGAAAGAATATCGCAGTTCTCACCTTGGCATCTTCTCCGCCGGAACCTGCGTATGGATTAAATTCAGTGTCTGTCGATTTCTTGGTGAAGAACGCAATTTTGACAGTGGCCGGTTCTCGGTCGCTACCAGTCGTTGGTGTTGTGGTGGAAGATGCTGGAGAAAGCAGCGTTATGCTGACACCTCTGATTATCGCACGTTTTCTTAAATCTCCCTCCAAGCTGGGATATGTGGATGCATCACCAAAGGTAGGTAAATCTTTGATCTTGATTGACATTGTGCTAACATCTAATTCAATGAAATCATTCGGGCGCAGTTCTCCCTGAAGTCCTTCTTCACCGTCCATGGGTTCCAAACAGTAACCTGTATGGAAAAGAAATATTGAAATATATCAAAGACACGCCCATGCAAAACACACTTTTATGGAAGAGCTCACTGTAGTGATTACGCTGTGTACTCGTTAAACTTATTTACCTTGAGTTGTTGGTAGCTGAGGAGTTGTGGTGCTGACGGTTGTGGATGCAGTAGTGCTTCTTGTAGTCGGCTCAGTAGTTGAGTATTCTTGAAAGGCAATAATGATATCGCATTATTTAATCGAAACAATGTTATGCTTAACTTTCAGGCTTTAAATGAATGTTGAATCGAGTAAAGACGAAGAAACGAACAAAGAAGCAAAAGAACATATTTAAATTCGAACTTTTGATTGAAGAGAATCAGTTTTTTTTATACGCAGGTAAAATGAAATACCTTTAATGCATCCCAAGACGTTCAACTCAATCGTTGCTTCATTTGCACCGGTGACTTCTGTGAATTCGATTCGTACTTCAGTTACGCCTTCTAGCGATATTTCTCCGACAGAAAAGAGCTCCATTTTCGGCCGCGTTCTCTCAAGAAGAACGGTAGTTGACTGTGAAATTGAGCAATGACACTTTTCATCAAACGGGAAAAAGTGCAGATTCTTGT
This sequence comes from Zoroaster sp. YZ-2022, assembly GCA_029582265.1. Lineage (NCBI taxonomy): Eukaryota > Metazoa > Echinodermata > Asteroidea > Forcipulatida > Zoroasteridae > Zoroaster > Zoroaster sp. YZ-2022. The sequence goes on from CM055830.1 coordinate 33,679,171, forward strand.
AGGATTTTTTTTCGGATAATAGCTAGAAAACGGACTGTAAAGAAACAAAGATTTTATAAAGAATGTTTCTTTCTCACCTCGCTGCCTGTAGTTTCGTCGATTACTGTTGTAAATCCGGTATCTCCTGGTTTCTTTGTTGACACCGTGAATGTGACTTTGACTGCTTGGGGTTGAGTGGTTGTTCCTTCAGCCTTTTCTGTTGTGCTACTTGGTTGCGGTGGACGTAAAGTCACGACGATTGCACGAAGATTGATAGGCTGGCTGAACTGACGCTCCAAGACGGGAGTATCTGCAAAACCTTCCTCGATTGGTAATTCGGTGAACGCGAGGTATTTCGTTTCATTGTCAATCTCGACTTTTCCTCGAATTCTGTCTGTTGATTCAAGTCCCGTTTTGCCGTCCATTGGCTCAAGACAGTATCCTGCATGGACATTGAATGAATGAAACATCTCTTAATCGGAATGATTTTGGAGGTAAAATAATAGAACACAGAGAGAAATGAAAAAGTGGAATTAGTTTCTTCCCAATTTTTATGAAGCGGTTGTATTACCTTCCGTTGTTGACACACGAGACGTTGTAGAGGTTGTCGTCTGTTCGGTGGTTGTTTCAGAAGATGTTGAAATGGCCATAGTGGTTGTCGATTGTTCTGTTGTCGTTGTTGGAGATACCACGGTAACGGTTTTTGTTGTTATCTCGGTTGTTGTGTATTCTGTGGAAAATGAAAACATATTTTGACTGGCGTACTCAGCAAAATTTGAAAGTCTGTGCAGTGTATGATGATAAGTAGGGGAAATTCTGCGCGTGCATATTTTGTTTGAAAAACTTACGTCGTTAAAGTTACATAGTGAATAACTAGTTACAACTGATGGCAATTTGTACCAAAGCCGCAGTACCTAGCATACCTTCTTTGCATCCCAAGACATGCAATTCCAATGTCGGAGAATCAATTCCAGTGACGTCCTGGATTTCAATACGGTACGCTGTTACGCCCTCTAGAGTATCATCACCGGTCAATAAGAGCTGTTGTGATGGCCGATCATTTACAAGTGTGAAGGTAATGATCTGTTAAAAGCAGCAAAAACCGAGAATAAATAACAACATTCTAGCACTGACTTTGTACATGCCTAATATTAACGTGGAAAACGAGATAGCATGCAAAAGATGTTTTGAATTTTGAAAGAATATCGCAGTTCTCACCTTGGCATCTTCTCCGCCGGAACCTGCGTATGGATTAAATTCAGTGTCTGTCGATTTCTTGGTGAAGAACGCAATTTTGACAGTGGCCGGTTCTCGGTCGCTACCAGTCGTTGGTGTTGTGGTGGAAGATGCTGGAGAAAGCAGCGTTATGCTGACACCTCTGATTATCGCACGTTTTCTTAAATCTCCTCCAAGCTGGGATATGTGGATGCATCACCAAAGGTAGGTAAATCTTTGATCTTGATTGACATTGTGCTAACATCTAATTCAATGAAATCATTCGGCGCAGTTCTCCCTGAAGTCCTGCTTCACTGTCCATGGGTTCCAAACAGTAACCTGTATGGAAAAGAAATAGTTGAAATATATCAAAGTCACGCCCACGCAAAGCTTCTTTTATGGAAGAGCTCACTGTAGTGGATAACGCTGTGAACTCGTTAAACTTATTTACCTTGAGTTGTTGGTAGCTGAGGAGTTGTGGTGCTGACGGTTGTGGATGCAGTAGTGCTTCTTGTAGTCGGCTCAGTAGTTGAGAATTCTTGAAAGGCAATAATGATATCGCATTATTTAATCGAAACAATGTTATGCTTAACTTTCAGGCTTTAAATGAATGTTGAATCGAGTAAAAACGAGGAATCGTACATACAACGAAAAGAGAACATGTTTAAATTCGAACTTTTGATTGAAGAGAATCAGTTTTTATACGCAGGTAAGATGAAAATACCTTTAATGCATCCCAAGACGTTCAACTCAATCGTTGCTTCATTTGCACCGGTGACTTCTGTGAATTCGATTCGTACTTCAGTTACGCCTTCTAGCGATATTTCTCCGATAGAAAAGAGTTCCATTTTCGGCCGCGTTCTCTCAAGAAGAACGGTAGTTGACTGTGAAATTGAGCAATGACACTTTTCATCAAACGGGAAAAAGTGCAGATTCTTGAAAGCATTTTTTTCGGATAATAGCTAGATAACGGACTGTAAAGAAACAAAGATTTTATAAAGAATGTTTCTTTCTCACCTCGCTGCCTGTAGTTTCGTCGATTACTGTTGTAAATTCGGTATCTCCTGATTTCTTTGTTGACACGGTGAATGTGACTTTGACTGGTTGGGATTGAGTCCTATTCTCTGTTGGTGTGGTTGGTCCTTCAGCCTTTTCTGTTGCGCTGCTTGGTTTCAGTGGACGTAAAGTCACGACGATTGCACGAAGATTGATAGGCTGGCTGAACTGACGCTCCAAGACGGGAGTATCTGCAAAACCTTCCTCGATTGGTAATTCGGTGAACGCGAGGTATTTCGTTTCATTGTCAATCTCGACTTTTCCTCGAATTCTGTCTGTTGATTCAAGTCCCGTTTTGCCGTCCATTGGCTCAAGACAGTATCCTGCATGGACATTGAATGAATGAAACATCTCTTAATCGGAATGATTTTGGAGGTAAAATAATAGAACACAGAGAGAAATGAAAAAGTGGAATTAGTTTCTTCCCAATTTTTATGAAGCGGTTGTATTACCTTCCGTTGTTGACACACGAGACGTTGTAGAGGTTGTCGTCTGTTCGGTGGTTGTTTCAGAAGATGTTGAAATGGCCATAGTGGTTGTCGATTGTTCTGTTGTCGTTGTTGGAGATACCACGGTAACGGTTTTTGTTGTTATCTCGGTTGTTGTGTATTCTGTGGAAAATGAAAACATATTTTGACTGGCGTACTCAGCAAAATTTGAAAGTCTGTGCAGTGTATGATGATAAGTAGGGAAATTCTGCGCGTGCATATTTTCTTTGAAAACTTACGTCGTTAAAGTTACATAGTGAATAACTAGTTACAACTGATGGCAATTTGTACCAAAGCCGCAGTACCTAGCATACCTTCTTTGCATCCCAAGACATGCAATTCCAATGTCGGAGAATCAATTCCAGTGACGTCCTGGATTTCAATACGGTACGCTGTTACGCCCTCTAGAGTATCATCACCGGTCAATAAGAGCTGTTGTGATGGCCGATCATTTACAAGTGTGAAGGTAATGATCTGTTAAAAGCAGCAAAACCGAGAATAAATAACAACATTCTAGCACTGACTTTGTACATGCCTAATATTAACGTGGAAAACGAGATAGCATGCAAAAGATGTTTTTAATTTTGAAAGAATATCGCAGTTCTCACCTTGGCATCTTCTCCGCCGGAACCTGCGTATGGATTAAATTCAGTGTCTGTCGATTTCTTGGTGAAGAACGCAATTTTGACAGTGGCCGGTTCTCGGTCGCTACCAGTCGTTGGTGTTGTGGTGGAAGATGCTGGAGAAAGCAGCGTTATGCTGACACCTCTGATTATCGCACGTTTTCTTAAATCTCCCTCCAAGCTGGGATATGTGGATGCATCACCAAAGGTAGGTAAATCTTTGATCTTGATTGACATTGTGCTAACATCTAATTCAATGAAATCATTCGGGCGCAGTTCTCCCTGAAGTCCTTCTTCACCTGTCCATGGGTTCCAAACAGTAACCTGTATGGAAAAGAAATATTGAAATATATCAAAGACACGCCCATGCAAAACCCACTTTTATGGAAGAGCTCACTGTAGTGATTACGCTGTGTACTCGTTAAACTTATTTACCTTGAGTTGTTGGTAGCTGAGGAGTTGTGGTGCTGACGGTTGTGGATGCAGTAGTGCTTCTTGTAGTCGGCTCAGTAGTTGAGTATTCTTGAAAGGCAATAATGATATCGCATTATTTAATCGAAACAATGTTATGCTTAACTTTCAGGCTTTAAATGAATGTTGAATCGAGTAAAGACGAAGAAACGAACAAAGAAGCAAAAGAACATATTTAAATTCGAACTTTTGATTGAAGAGAATCAGTTTTTGTATACGCAGGTAAAATGAAATACCTTAATGCATCCCAAGACGTTCAACTCAATCGTTGCTTCATTTGCACCGGTGACTTCTGTGAATTCGATTCGTACTTCAGTTACGCCTTCTAGCGATATTTCTCCGACAGAAAAGAACTCCATTTTCGGCCGCGTTCTCTCAAGAAGAACGGTAGTTGACTGTGAAATTGAGCAATGACACTTTTCATCAAACGGGAAAAAGTGCAGATTCTTCTAGGATTTTTTTTCGGATAATAGCTAGAAAACGGACTGTAAAGAAACAAAGATTTTATAAAGAATGTTTCTTTCTCACCTCGCTGCCTGTAGTTTCGTCGATTACTGTTGTAAATCCGGTATCTCCTGGTTTCTTTGTTGACACCGTGAATGTGACTTTGACTGCTTGGGGTTGAGTGGTTGTTCCTTCAGCCTTTTCTGTTGTGCTACTTGGTTGCGGTGGACGTAAAGTCACGACGATTGCACGAAGATTGATAGGCTGGCTGAACTGACGCTCCAAGACGGGAGTATCTGCAAACCTTCCTCGATTGGTAATTCGGTGAACGCGAGGTATTTCGTTTCGTCAATCTCGACTTTTCCTCGAATTCTGTCTGTTGATTCAAGTCCCATTTTGCCGTCCATTGGCTCAAGACAGTATCCTGCATGGACATTGAATGAATGAAACATCTCTTAATCGGAATGATTTTGGAGGTAAAATAATAGAACACAGAGAGAAATGAAAAAGTGGAATTAGTTTCTTCCCAATTTTTATGAAGCGGTTGTATTACCTTCCGTTGTTGACACACGAGACGTTGTAGAGGTTGTCGTCTGTTCGGTGGTTGTTTCAGAAGATGTTGAAATGGCCATAGTGGTTGTCGATTGTTCTGTTGTCGTTGTTGGAGATACCACTGTAACGGTTTTTGTTGTTATCTCGGTTGTTGTGTATTCTAAGGTAAATAAAATCATATTTTGACTGCGACTGGAGTACTCAGCATAATTTGAAAGTAAGTGAACGGTATGATGACTGTGAGGAAAAGTGCTGGCTCAACATATTTGGTGAAAAAGTGTACGTTCTTAAAGTGAACAAGTGAAGGCTAATAATTAGTTACAACTGATGGCAATTTCTATCAAAGCCGCTGAACCAGCATACCTTCTTTGCATCCCAAGACATGCAATTCCAGTGTTGGAGAATCAATTCCTGTGATATCTTGGATGTCGATACGGTACGCTGTCACACCCTCTAGAGTATCATCACTGGTCGATAAGAGCTGCTGTGATGGCCGATCATTGACAAATGTGAAGGTAATGGTCTGAAAAGCCAACGGGAAACCGAGAATCAATACCATTATATCGATATAGCATGCAAAATATGTTTTTCTTTTGAAAAAAATATATGTCTTTGTGCTTACCTTCGCCTCGTCTGTGCCGTCACCTGAGAATTGATTAAATTTAGTGTCTGTCGGTTTCTTGGTAAAAAACTCAATTTTGACAGTCACCGGTTCTCGGTCGGTATCAGTGGATGTTGGAGAGATCAATCTAAGGCTGAGGCCTCTGATATTCACACTTGCTGTAAAGACACTCTCAACGCTGGGATATGTTGATGGAGTACCAAAAGTAGGTAGATCTTTGATCTTCAGGTATCCTGTATCTTCTTCTTTAACAATTAAATCGTTTGACTGGAGATCTTCGAGAAATCCTGAAGCTTCGTTCATAGCTTCTAGGCAATACCCTGCCATAAAAAGAGTAACTATAGTTTAAGGTGGAGGCCTGTATCAAAAGTCCTTATAAATGCTCAATTACAAACAAGGTTTCCACAATATCTTTTCCCAAAGTATAATAGCCAATATTATAATAAAATAAATGATTATTCTTTGAAATTGTCATGAAATTTGTTTTACATTTCTTGGAAAACCCCCCAAATTATGTAATTTTAGTGATATTTTGACTTTTCGAAATGTTCAAATGACAAGCCTTGAAAACACTTTGTTTGGTTATACTTGTTTGTTGTGAAGGAGAAAATGGCATGTATAATTTTCTTAAAAATCAAGTTTCGTATGAAAGACTGTGTTTGTTTTTTTTCTCTTGAATCATGTATGAAATGACAGTGGGGTCAAAGAAGCTTGATATTGCTGCAGAATCACTGGTTTGAACTACGATATAAATATCAAGCGCCTGAGAGCATGTATATGGATTGTGGCGCCTTATATATGGTTCTTATTATGTATGTTGTTTTGTTTTTACTTTGCCAATATAATTCCTGTAATCTTTCTCAGCCCCAATCAACCCTTTGATGTGTTAATGTGTTTAAGTGCCTCCGCCATTGCTGCTGCTACTTTCCACTGCTACTCACGAAATGTATTTTCTAATTTAAATTTCGTTTAACTTCAACATCACTTTAATTTCCATACTCTCACGAACATACTTACTAAAAGGTGGCAAGGTGGTACATGTTTGTAAATACATAATATAAAACAAGGCAAAATAAATCATTGAACAAGTCATGTATAACATCACAGAGCGTGGAGGCTGTTCATGGCAGCCGATGCTTGTAGGGAACAATCTCGACTTTGCAAAAGGAGATGCAAGGACAAAACATACGTCAAGGTGTACGTGAATAGAGAAGACAAATACAACTAAATACACTAATGCAAACAAAAGGTTAAGCCAAGGATATATTGTTATAATCAGATAGCCAACGGTGAGCAGTGATGAGCTTTCAAGAAGACAAATCAATGTAGCATACTGGGAGAAACTGACTTTTTTTAACGATGCTTTAAAATGGTCCATAAACAGCTTATCTTTAATTGCCAATATCATATCAGTGACGAGAACCATCGAAGCGAAGCGAAAAATAAAAGGTGTGGGTGATAGGGAGAAACACATTATTGTGTGACCTGGAAGAAGACGGTTTTTAATAAATATCCCGGTGTAAAGTTTAATTATATCAGACAAGAGTATAAGAGTATGTAATTGGTTAAAAAGTGGCCCGTTTTTTAGGGGAAATAGACTGTGGGGATTATTGCTTGACCGAGCCCGGACAATATTGCAATTATTAAGAAATGCAAATCTAAGCCACCTGTTGGAATATACACAAAATCACTTATTTTAAATAGTTACATTAATAGGAACATATAAATATGTTTCTATTAAAATTACATAATCATCACATATACCTGATGTTGTTGATGATACTGTCGAAGTTGTACAATTAGGAAGATCACGACAACCCATAACATAAGCGGAGTTCGAAGAAACAACCATTCTCATATTGGTCAAGTCATTAGATGATCTATGCACACACTGGCATACTTCACAATCTCGAACAACTGATTCTCCTTCCTGTAAAGTTCAATAATGCAACTCGCATAAACAAAGGTAAATAATATGTGGAAAGAGAAAGTAGTAGACGATGAGAAGGGAAAAGGGTATGGGACAAATCAAAATATTAGTGCATTTACTGTTAAGAAAAGGAGCAAAAGTTTTATTAAAAGTAGGTTTTTCTTAGGCCCAGTAAAGTCTTCATAAATATTATAAATATTTACGGGCATGCCCTGTGTATTTTTCGAAACTTTTTTTTTTGATGACGTTAAAGACAAACTTACATAAAACGTGTGGTTATTCAGTATGCAGTCTGGTTGACAGGTTTCGACTTCAACACACATAGACGTGTTATACTGGAAGCCCAATTGCTCAAAGGCTTCTCCTTCGCCATCCTTCACATATCCTTCCTTACATTTGCAGAGTGTTGTGTAATTGAAGATCTTTGCAAACTCGGGCATGCATGCAGTTGTATTGTAGAACAACTTGTTGCCTGATGACTTGTCACACGACACATGACACTCATCAATGCAATCTTATAGCAACAAAAAGGGAAACGACAGTTTAACGAAATATGTTTGGCTTTGCATGGCGTGGTATCGTTATCAGTTCGCGGTAACACCACGTGGGTTCAATCTCAACTATTGCTTTAGTGAGTTTAGTTTAGTTTGGTTCTGTGGATTAAAGTTGCAATTTAACCCACATGGTGTTACCGCAAACCGAACTGCTAAAGACAAATGTAAGATTAATGAGCTGTTTGTTTAAATCGTCTAAAATAGTGTTTAATAAGAGGACATATTCCATCGTAAAGGCACTGCCGTATCGATAACATACTGCAGTGCATCCAGGTTGGTAAGGTGTTATAACTACGATGGATTTTGATGGAAGTATTAAATTAAAGGCAATACAAAGGTCTTGTTTGTACATACATAACATTTTGGTGGTAGTTGGTACTGCTTCAGTTAGTGGGCCTTCCTCGGTTGTAGTAGCTGTATGTAATAATAAAAAGCCAATCAAATAATTTATGCCATATTCAGCAGTGGGAAAGAGAGAAGATGTTCTGGGTATGAGGTGGTTGTTGTATTGTGGATTTAAATGATGAATTTCTGTGCTGGTTATTCCACCAGCTTTTTAAATTTTGTAATCGGTAGATTGATATTTTTAATCATTAATCACGATGCTTCGGTTTGCTTAATTACACTTTATCAATACTTTAAAAACAAGTGTTATTAATTAAAAACGTTTCTCATAACACTTAATGAACATGTTTTTGCGTTTATTTTTAAAGTCTAATACGCTTTGTGATGTTTATTTTGTTATAAGCTACCAAAACAGGTTTGAGCGCTTACAAATTACAACACAAAGAAACGTTGAAACATTAACAACTTAGCTACAAAAAAGTGTTGATTGGGGTTAATGCTCAATGAACACCAAAACACGTTACATAAAAACAAAATGTATTTTTAAATTAACCCACAGACTTGTTCACAGTGAACGTTAATTTTACAGTGAACGCTTTGGACAATTCTTATGTTCAATGAATTATCTAAACCGTTATTTAAATAAAAAATCCTTTCTACAAGATGAATAGCTAGCAATGTACTAATTGAAACATTTTCTGTACATTTCTTTAATATCAATATTTGTAATGGGTTTGATGCTTACAGCAATTAAATTTCATTGTGCGAAAATATTCCTCATAATGAGCATAGCACTTGGTATTTACTGATAATTTATTTATCAAATGTAATTCAGTATATTAACGAGTACAATGTTATTTACGAGTTCATTGCAATACAGAATAAACTTCAACATATTTGCTTATCAAGCGATTATTGTCAAATTTACTAAATTCAAGTAGAGTGACAATAGGTATAGACAAAAGATAAACTTACGTTCCAAACATATGTCAAGTTTAATGCACATCCCAGAACTAAATGTGAATCCAAGCATTTCCTCTAATGGACCACCGTCGACATCTCTGAAGAATTCTTCTTTACAAGAACAATTTGGCTGGATATTAAACATGTCGCTAAAAGTGGGATTACATTCTGACTTCTCTCTGAATGGTGAGTATGCTAAATCATTTCTTTGTGTGTCGCATGAGAGTGGCTCGTTGATATAACAAATTTCAGGACATTCTTTAAAGAAAATGAAAATAAAACAGTATACTCGTATCAGTATTTTTGCCAAAATTACCAATTTTGTACCTTTGAAAAATACACCATTGGTAATGACCAGAATATCAAATTAACACATTCTTATCTGAAACTTCTTTGGTGTTGGTTCATCCTGAACAGTTATAACGTTATAAGGAATTGATTGAATTTTGCCCTACACTGACGTGTGTATAGCACTGCATACTTGGTGCTTTATAAGGAAAAGTTCTCAAAGTAATGTGGGTAAAACGATTGTGTGATAATTCCCATGGATCATGGAAATGCCTTGCTAAGAAGGTTCTATCTCTATACGGAGGAGTTCCGTTCCTTTTTCAATTTAACTGCCTTCCTGCTGACATTATTAAATTGATGGACAGGCCAAGTGGTAATGTACCTACATTTTATATAGAAATGTTAAGATCATGGTTCGAATTCAAAGAAAACGACGTCAGTGTTTCACGCTACTGACATTCGAAATCAGCTCATCAACAAAACAAACTACATTGCCGAGACGTATCAGATCAGAAAAGCAATACCTAACATTTGGATCAAGAAACTAGCGGCTGCCAAATTGACTCAATTCATTGCTCCCTCTATAAATGAGTTCTGAATGGGGATAATCACACAACTGACCTGAACAATTTGAAATCCAAGACAGTGTATAATATTCTTGTTAAGAACAAAGAGGTGAAGTGTATTGGAATACCGTCTTACAACTCCCACTTGACTTTAATTGGATACAAGTTTGGAATTTTAAGATTAAAAAACTACCTATGAATAAATATAAAGAATTCAGTTTTAAATTAATATACAACATCCTCCCAAATAAAACTAATCTGACTAAATGGAATTTATGTAACTCGTCTAGTTGTACTATATGTAATGAACTTGACGACCTCAATCACTATTTGTTTTCCTGTAAGTCTCTGAAACAATTTTGGAACAACATTGGCTATCTCATGAATCTTAACTTACGCATCAAGCATGACATTAAGTTGAAAGAAATAGTGGTAGGCTATAATATTAATGATATTAATTTCGACACGGTTAACCTCTTAATAATAACAGCCTCTTTCACTGTGTACAAATGCAGAGTAATTAACGCATTCAATTCAAACACTACTTTTAATTATAAACTTCTTTGGAAAACGTTCAAAATGAAACTGAATTCACAAACTGTATTATACCAAAATTAATTTCAAAACATTTGTCTGTTAATTAATTTGTAATGCTTCTGTTTTCTTCTTTTGTTTTGTAAAATTGTGTGCTTTTGATATGTAATTGTATTGATGGATAAACAATAAAACGCCTGGAAAAGGCAAAAGTAAGGAATTGTTATGCAGAACTCACAGTATCGTTGTTTTAAATAAACAAACAAATCGTGAGCACCTATTCAAAAGTTAGTTTTATGATATATTTCTGGAAATCTAGACGGTTTAAATGAAAGTTCTGTACCAAATACCAATATTGTTTCTTCCATTTAAAACTGTTACCCCAGACTTACCATACGAGAGAGTGGTCGTTTCACTAAGTTGCGTCGTTGTTTCAAGAGTTAGTGGTTCTGTTGGCTGGGGAATTGGTTCTGAAAAGTAAATAAATAAATAAAACTAAAGCTTTGGGAAAGTTCAAAAGATAAATTCTTTGCCAACGGATGGTTAAAATATGTCATTTACTAAACTTTAATTGTTATAGATTATTATAGATTATATCAGAAATGTCAGTTGGAATTTCCATCAGCATCGGCTTGTTGTGTTACATTATTTAGAGGTGGGTACGACATCAATTTGTTTATTTAATTTAACAGGATTACAGTTTTTACATAAAGAATAGTTTGTAAAGAGTCAATGTCAAGTATAAGACTAATTGTTAAAATTATCTGTTGAGTAGTAATTAGTTCTGAAAAGAACTGATCGTCCTAAGGTATAGTCAGGTAAAGTTATTTAAACAAATTCTCAAATGAACTGACGTCTTAATTCAATGTTATAAAGAACACAAAGTTCGTGATTACATTTTTACCAATAAATTGCAATAACGACGCAATGTAATAGAATGGACTCGATAAGTGTTAAGGATCTTCGAGGAAACACATAGAAGGTGTTAAAATGCATTCAGACGTTATACGATTCAAAATATATTTTTAAAGACCAACATTTTCAGCTTAGGCCAATAAAGGCTCCGGTTTCTGGTCTCCGCGCGCGTCACCTCAGACACGCGCGCGTCACCTCAGACCCGCGCGTTGGCATTTTTAGTTTTCTTTTGATTTGTTATGAAACGATGTCTAATTGCAGCCAAAATTGCTGGACCGATTGGAATTCTGCCGCGCTGTGTTTTAATATAGGGGTATGAACGTTTGCCTGATTTGTGAGGCCTCTATAGGCCACCATACTTTGGTGTATGGGGAAATTGGTCTGGTTTCAATAACCACGTATGCATGTATCAAGTATTTCACTGGTTGGCAAACAAATAATAAATAAATAAAATTACCAAATAAAAAAAGTAAACAAGCGCCTCACTGCACCGATTTTGAAATCGAAGACTTTTTTGGCTTTATTTCGCATTTGAGCAAATAGTTGCATTAAGATTATTTATATTAATTCATATGAACAAGTTTTACCATTCATATCATATTTGAATTTTTCCAAAATGCTAACATGTCAAACTTAATTACTTTTGAAGATGTTTTATACAATACTTTTTTTTCTGGAATTTTGCAATGGTGTGCCAACCCCTTTAAAACCTATGAAAATGAATGGAAACAAATTTCAGTGTCCTATTTAATTTTAAACAAATCAGAAGAAAGTACTTACTACACTGTGCACAGCATTCACCCTCGACTTGGTAAGGCACGAATCCCTTTATGCATGCAATTTTAAAACATTTATTAGAAGAAAAACGGTAATTAATAAATTGTTCACAGTGTCACAATTTAAAAGTTTAAAAAGGTGTTTAGGACGCATAAACTAAACAATTAAATTTAAATGTAACATTTTTACCAAACCTTTCCAAAGGAAAACCTGTCATCTTTTCATCTTTTCACTTTATTTTGAAAAAAACAACCTACTTTTGCTTTTGTTAGCATAAATCCATTAAATGTCATTAAATGTAATTTGCTACAAATTGCTACAATTTGCTGGGAACCCTTGGGCATATTTCTTTGTCGTTCTGGTGATGAAACAAAATATGCAAAACAAGTGCCTATATCACTGTATCTCGTAAACCTGAATACGTGAGAAGAGAGGACGATGAAATAATGTTCAGTTTTAGATGTGGGAGGAAACCCATAAAACAAATAATATTCTAGGAAAAACCCACATTATCAGGTAGGGACTGAAAACCCAATCCACATGTCCACTTGGGTTGAGGAAAAAACCGCTGCGCCACCTGATCTTAGATTGTGTGTAGTTAGAAGTACTTACAAGTTGGCATGGTGGATCTTGACACACTGTTTCGCGACACATAACATTGTTTTTATGAATACATTCACATTCTTCGCACTCATTCGGCTTCCAAACTTCACCAACCTGTTAAATCAAAACACAGTCAAACTTTGGTCATTAATTATCAGTTAACTTTATTGTTAGACTAACGTAATGAATATCATCTTATCTCTATAAAAATAATCTGCATTCCACAGTACTTTAATGCAGAAGGCAAAATGTCATAATATTATAAGTCTTGATAAGGTCAATACGACTTTTAATGGTTTGTTAAATGTTGATCAACTTACGTATCTGTATACATCCAGGGCATCGTCCTCGTATTTACACCGTTCTATAGGAAAAATGTTTAGAAAATGTATTCGTTATTGAAAATAAAACCAAAAAAGTGTCCAAGACATTGATCAGAAGCAAAATGACAAATCAATATACAATCATTATAAATAGGCTACCGGGGATTTTGTTTAATCATCATATCCATAAGAACACATGAGAAGTGTTACTGTACTGTCTCTCGTCAAATTAATTGTTAACATCGAACAACCTGTCTGTCAGTAAAAAGTAATGATCTTATACCTTTCGGAACGCAGTGGCAACAAATCATGTCGTCAGAGTCTTCGTTGACAAGGTCCATCTTTGGGAAAAGTGAAATAATGTATTAAATTCTGTTGTGTCTTTGGCTGTTCGTATTACTGTTGTTTTGTTCTGAAATGTATTTGACACAATTGCAAATATAAACAACAGACAAAACAACATCAGTTGTAGACCTATATACCGTGTAGGCACAAGCTATTGCCATAAAAAGTAAATAACTTAAAAGTCTCCCTTAGCTTAGTTCAAATACCTAGATGACCAACCCAAATATTCTGTATTTATTTCTGTATTATTGTTCTTAAAGAACTCCCTGATTCACCATCCATTTTTATTTAGTACATTTTGTATCAAACATACCTTGACATTTATGTCTTATGTGCTATTATTTGAGAAGTATTAATAAAATAATTTTGCAAATTGAATGAATGAATGCAAACAATATAGATGTTCACTTTGTTATCGTTAATGTGACAATGTTTGTGAGTATGATAAAAGACAACTTACCTCATCCCCACAGGCATCCTTGATGTCACAGAACTCATGACAGTCTACTAAACAGTTGTCAACATCTTTCCACTTGCACATAGTGCAGTTGTCTTGAGTCCAAATTTTGTCATTCTGGCAAATATTGAGGACAAAAATATTAGTTTTTATTAATTTAAATGCATCGTTTAACATAAAATGACTTGATAATTATGTAAGGCCTATATACAAAGAAGCTGAAATGTTAAATCTGCAGTCATTCATCCAATTTCTTCACCATTTTTTATATATTTTTTTAATTTAATTTTTTTTTTATAAAGATAACATATTTATGGGTTGGCACTCCCTCCTTCATAAAAATGTTCCATCAAATGCACCACATACCAAATGTTCCATGTAAACACAAGTACACTTTTCAACACACGCCGTTCCATTCCAAAACATGTCTTCGGAACAGCTGCAGCCAGGTTGGCAGTTTTCTGAGCATTCCATCATTGGATACTCACAGGTTCGGTTGCAAGCACATTCACTGTAAACCATACCATTTTGACACTCTGAAAATAAACATGATGAATTAGAATAAAGGAATCTTATATCAACTGTCACAATGAGATGTCCAGGCGCTTAACTCCACCCATATCATAAATACACAAGCTTGCATGCACAAGAAGATTTACGCAATGTATTCTGGTGTAGCTAATTATCTGAATGCTGCAAAAATTACCCTATCCATAATTGTAAATCATTGTTACAACTATGATGTTCATTGAATTATTTTGTTTGTGTATTGCGTATGATCATTGAGCCTATGCATCTCACATTTTGTATGTAGGAAAAGCATCACCACCATCATCACCACCATCACCACCACCACCATCACCATCACCACCAACACCACCACCACCACTACCACCACCACCACCACCACCATGATGTTTGGTAATGGACTGAACACAACAATATAGATCAAAATCATTTGAAATGATCAGCACAAATTACCTGGTACACAAGCGCAGCATTCGCCGGGGACTTCTAGAAGCATTGTTCCTTCAGAACAGTTTTCAATATTACAGTTTTGAATTACGAGCAACGGGTCATCCACTCTCTTTGATGTGTTTTCGCATATACCAATGTAGCAATCGTTGATCACCACTTCATCACCGTACTAAAAGCAAGAACAACGAAATATAACACATATTATTGACATTTTCACTATAATTCAATATACATTATTTATTTACAGACCATTTCATATAACAAAAAATCCCAAAATGTGACGATCTTCCTCAGAAACATCCGACTCGTTGGAAGTCAAATACAGCACCAGTTATAACAGACCTACAGTTCAAGTAAATTAGAGTGCTATGCTAATGCGGACGTATTATACTTATCGAGTCCATACTAACATCCCATCGAAAATGCTAAATATCCACTTTATAGCTTTATTGCTCATACAGGTTGGATGCAACCAAATTAGTTTTAAAAATCTGGCATTTACTCTGTTGAAAATAGTAGCGAAAGCAGAAAGATCTCGTCGTTATTTTGTTTGACTGCCAGCAAACCTGTCAGAAGTAGGCCACGTGACCTATATGATTGCCAAGGTTCTCGAGTGCTATGCGAAATAGTCTTTTTTTTCTTTAAAAAAATTAAACTAATGCATTTCAACGAATTCGGGTGTGCGTGATTTTACACTAAATGTATGGAACATGTCATTCTTACCGAATAGAACGTGCCATTGTAGTAGCATGGGCATTCTTGCGGTTCAACACACTTATGGTCGTATGTAATCATGCCTGTAGGACAGCTACAGCCGGGTACACAACTTGAGATGTCACAATCATAAATTGGCTCTTCCCTCGTTGCCATTTGCTGGCAGTTCAGTTCACATGAACACTCTGTCCATACCATATGTCCCTCACAGATTTCTAGATAGAAATAAGGTAGTTATGAATGAATGTCTCGAACAGATGTACAAGCTGCAGCTGCAATATTTATTGTCATCCCAATATCATCCTTTGTTATAAAATGAATGTAAACGAGTATCTCGACTAATCCAACAACTCGCGCTGAAATAATGCTAAAATGGCATCTCCATTTTCGAGTTATGTTTATTTGTTTGTCCTTACGTTCCAGTATGTATTATTTTGTTTTATTAATACTGGCGTCTAAAATGGTTACTATCTTGTTGTTAAACCGCCGCCGTGCCCATACCTTTAGTTGTTGTTGCTGCCTGTGTAGTGGTTGGCCGTCCTGTTCGAGAGAGAACATTTAATTCAACTTATTTCATGATTTCATCGTCAGTTATGTGGGCAAATCTGGAATGCTGACCGCTAAAACACCATTTGCATTAATATTTCTGTGTTATATTGCAATGGAATTGTATTCTAGTTGCTAAACCCTATGTTATAAATACGTGATATGAAACATCCGTGTAGAATAGTAATTCAAATGAGATTTGTTTTCTTCAAACTTTAGAAAATGTATGCCTTTTATTTTCCTTATATAGAATTTAAATATTACATTGTAGTGAAGTTGTTTACTTGTCATAATTATTTTAAGTTTGTTCATGCTTGAGCTGAACACATCTAAACGTCAGTATACATGACAATGTGAATTGATATATATTTTTTACCACGTGATGGTCGCGTTGTTGTGAACACTTGAGAGTCCCCGGTTGGAAGTGGAGCTAAATATAAATAAAAAATAGAAAAATTTCATTTATGGACAAACATGGCATTTTATGTGAGTAAGTGGTGTTTTTATTCGTTACCTTTCAAGTGGCACCCCTTTTCAATTTGTAAATACCATTCCCTCAGCGCTACCTAAAGTATATATGGTAACATTGGCATAGTGGCTCATTTCTAACATCGTAATTACCTCTAGTTGTTGTAATCGCCGGTGTAGTGGATGACAATTCTGTTAAGGAAATTAATAGGAATAGTTTAGAGTCGCTCATTTTTAAAATGAATGGAAAGAAATTGAAAAAATGTCAGGAAGATTGTTATTAAAGCATTTTGAAGAAAGTATGATTGTAGCGAAATCATCACCTACCTTCCTGACAACCAAGAATATCAGCACGCAAACTTCCCTCGGCTTGGTTGCCAATTGATAGTATTTCTAAGCGAAGTACCGTTACTTCACGCAAGGCAGCGGACAGGATCACAGTCGAAGGTCTTTTGCCGTTCAGCGTGGCTGTCAACACCTGCGATATACGATCAATATGTTGTCGTTTAAATTTACATTCTTTCTACGTGAAGTATAACAATGAAATGATGTAAATGATATAGAAGTACACAGTCATTAAGCTATATATAAATAATTTTCATTACAAAACATAATGTAATACTTGGTACGTACCAATATGTCTTCGTTAGATTTCTTCACATCAACAAACGTTTCACCCGATTCGTCTGGGACTGACAAGATGAATTGAATTTCACTGACGTCGTCAGTATTGCCTTGAAGCTTAAAGCCGTGCACTTCAACCGTTGTTTTGAATGTAACGATTAACTTGGGATTACGTTCTCGATCTTCGAGAGGCTCTGCCATCAGGGAGAACGTCCAGGGATTTTCTTCGTCGATGTTAGTTGACTGATCCTCGGCATCGTCTGGTACTCTGATGCGATTCTCTTCAAGGTCCTGCTCACCAGCCATCGGTTCCATACAGTAGCCTAAAATGAACATGTCAACCAAGGACTGTTTTGAAAGGTATATATGCACATGATGTATTCAAAGCTACATGGGAATGATTAAAACTAAGGTTTCTAGACAAATACAACAAATATGAATATTGCAATTACCTGCCGTCGTTGACGTTTGGGTTGTAGTTGTAACAACTGCAAAGGATAGAAAAAAACTTCATGTCAACCCAATTGCAAATAATGTGAAAAGGAATATCGTCTCAAACTTTCGTTTAAACATTAAATAATAGTCACTGGCGTCTCAAGTAATTAAATAAATGTTTTATCCTAAATGTTATAAATACCTTGAGTTGTTATGGCCACAGGTGTAGTAGTAGATATTTCTGTTGAAAAGCAACGATATATCAACAGCATTAAATCGTAGTTTTTCTATGTGTGGTTAACTAAATGTTAAGATATGCAAACAAGGAATTAACGTATATCACTAGAAGATCATAACAACAATTGACCCACCTTCCTGGCAGCCAAGGACGCCAATGCGCAAACTACCCTTGTCATTCTTGTCAATTGAAAGTACTTCTAAGCGAAGTACCGTCAATTCAGGCAAGGGAATGTACAGTCTCACAGTCGACGGTCTTCGACCGTTCAGCTTAGTCTTCATCACCTGAGAGATATGAATGATGGATTGTCAATGTACGGTACGATGTCAATTCATTTTAAGATCACGCTCGCATTAGAACACTTTGATAAATACCCCAACCACACTCCAACGACCCCCCCTTTTCTTTTCTTTTTAATGAAAACCAAAAAATGTTAAGTCCATTTACTTACCAATGTTTTATCTTGAGATTCCATCACATCTCTGAACGTCTCTGCTGACTCGTCTTTAACCGACAGGATGAATTGTATTTCATTGACATCGTCAGTATTGCCCTGTAGCTTCAACGCATGCACGTTAACCGTTGTTTTGAATGTAATTATTAACTTGGGGTTGAGTTCTCGATCTTGGAGAGGTTCTGGCATCAGGGCGAACGTCCAGGGATTGTCTTCGTTGATGATAGTCGACTGCTCCTCAGAATGTTCTGGTTCTGTTGTGCGATCCTTTTCAAGGTCCTGCTCACCGTCCATCGGTTCCATACAGTAGCCTAAAATGAACATGTCAACCAAGCAATGTTTTGAAAGAGACGGACATAATTGATTGAAAGGTAGTGTACACGCAAATCATTAAAACCAATGTTTCTCTACAAGGACAACAAATATGAATATTGCATTTACCTGCCGTCGTTGACGTTGACGTTTTGGTTGTAGTGGTCACAACTGCACAGGATAGAAACATAAAATCCATGTCAAACAAGTTACAAATAAAGTGACAACGAAAATTTACTGTAGCCATTCAGATCAATGTTCGCTTCTATATAAACGATACTGACCCACCTTTACTATAAGCTAAAACATTGGTATCCTTAGTGTTATAAATACCTTCAGTTGTCGTGACCGCAGGTGTAGTAGTTGATAGTTCTGTTGAAAGGAAAAATAAGTTGACATTATCCAATTGTAGTTTTTCGAAATCACTGAATATCAAGAATTGCAACATCGTAATTAACGGCTATCAGTGCTTGGAAGAATCGAAAAACACAATCTAACCCACCTTCTTGGCAACCCAGGACATCGGCACGCAAACTACCCTCGTTTTTGTTGTCAATGGATAGTATTTCTAAGCGAAGTACCGTTACTTCACGTAAGGGAGCGGACAGGATCACAGTCGAAGGTCTTTTGCCGTTCAGCGTGGCTGTCAACACCTACGATATACGATCAATATGTTGTCGTTTAAATTTATATTTTTTTCTACGTGAAGTTTAACAATGAAATGATGTAAATGATATAGAAGTACACAGTCATTAAGCTATATATAAATAATTTTCATTACAAAAACATAATGTAATACTTGGTACGTACCAATATTTCTTCGTTAGATTTCCTCACATCAACAAACGTTTCACCCGATTCGTCTGGGACTGACAAGATGAATTGTATTTCACTGACGTCGTCAGTATTGCCCTGAAGTTTAAAGCCGTGCACTTCAACCGTTGTTTTGAATGTAACGATTAACTTGGGATTACGTTCTCGATCTTCGAGAGGCTCTGGCATCAGGGAGAACGTCCAGGGATTTTCTTCGTTGATGTCAGTTGACTGCTCATCAGCATGTTCTGGCTCGGTTGAGCGAAGCTTTTCAAGTCCCTGATCTCCGTCCATCGGTTCCATACAGTAGCCTAGAATTAATGTGGCAATCAAAAATGAAGTGCTGCAAATTATTTCTAAACTTTTTTTATTTTTTATTAAGGTATTAACTGGTAAATACGTTAGTTTTGTCGTTTTAAAATTAAGGTTTCTGTGCAAAGACAATTACACTTACCTGCTGTTGTTGAGGTTGAAGTTTGGGTTGTAGTGGTAACAACTGCAAATGATAGAAAACAGATTGACTTCAACAGAATTGTAAATCATGAGACAAGAATAGGCAGGCAGTGGCGTAACTATGGTTGGAGGAGGGGAGGGTACCAATATTTTCAGGGGGCAATGGAGGCATACTATTTTACAGACCCTCGTGCCCCTGTAATTACACAGTTGAAATTGTCTAGAAACTATTGATCCTTTTTCCAAAAACATGGCAGTCATGACTGATGATGCACAAGCGGTATACGTACGATCACATCATTCCTTGTTAAAACATGAAGTAATGTAAACGAGTATTAATGCTAATCCAACAACTCGGGCTATAATGGCATCTCCATTTTCGAGTTATGATTATTTGCTTGTCCTTACGTTCCAGCGTGTATTATTTTGTTTTATTAATACTGGCGTCTAAAATGGTTACTATCTTGTTGTTAAACCGCCGCCGTGCCCATACCTTTAGTTGTTGTTGCTGCTTGTGTAGTGGTTGGCCGTCCTGTTCGAGAGAGAACATTTAATTCAACTTATTTCATGATTTCATCGTCAGTTATGTGGGCAAATCTGGAATGCTGACCGCTAAAACACCCTTTGTAGTAATATTTCTATGTTATATTGCAATGGAATTGTATTCTAGTTGCTAAACCCCATGTTATAAATACGTGATATGAAATATCCGTGCAGAATAGTGATTCAAATGAGATTTGTTTTCTTCAAACTTTAGAAAATGTATGCCTTTTATTTTCCTTATATAGAATTTAAATATTACATTGTAGTGAAGTTGTTTACTTGTCATAATTATTTTAAGTTTGTTCATGCTTGAGCTGAACACATCTAAACGTCAGTATACATGACAATGTGAATTGATATATATTTTTTACCACGTGATGGTCGCGTTGTTGTGAACACTTGAGAGTCCCCGGTTGGAAGTGGAGCTAAATATATAAAAAAAATAGACAAATTTCATTTATGGACAAACATGGTATTTTATGTGAGTAAGTGGTGTTTTTATTCGTTACCTTTCAAGTGGCACCCCTTTTCAATTTGTAAATACCATTCCCTCAGCGCTACCTAAAGTATATATGGTAACATTGGCAGAGTGGCTCATTTCTAACATCGTAATTACCTCTAGTTGTTGTAATCGCCGGTGTAGTGGATGACAATTCTGTTAAGGAAATTAATAGGAATAGTTTAGAGTCGCTCATTTTTAAAATGAATGGAAAGAAATTGAAAAAATGTCAGGAAGATTGTTATTAAAGCATTTTGAAGAAAGTATGATTGTAGCGAAATCATCACCTACCTTCCTGACAACCAAGAATATCAGCACGCAAACTTCCCTCGGCTTGGTTGCCAATTGATAGTATTTCTAAGCGAAGTACCGTTACTTCACGCAAGGCAGCGGACAGGATCACAGTCGAAGGTCTTTTGCCGTTCAGCGTGGCTGTCAACACCTGCGATATACGATCAATATGTTGTCGTTTAAATTTACATTCTTTCTACGTGAAGTATAACAATGAAATGATGTAAATGATATAGAAGTACACAGTCATTAAGCTATATATCAATAATTTTCATTACAAAACATAATGTAATACTTGGTACGTACCAATGTGTCTTCGTTAGATTTCTTCACATCAACAAACGTTTCACCCGATTCGTCTGGGACTGACAAGATGAATTGAATTTCACTGACGTCGTCAGTATTGCCTTGAAGCTTAAAGCCGTGCACTTCAACCGTTGTTTTGAATGTAACGATTAACTTGGGATTACGTTCTCGATCTTCGAGAGGCTCTGCCATCAGTTAGAACGTCCAGGGATTTTCTTCGTCGATGTTAGTTGACTGATCCTTGGCATCGTCTGGTACTCTGATGCGATTCTCTTCAAGGTCCTGCTCACCAGCCATCGGTTCCATACAGTAGCCTAAAATGAACATGTCAACCAAGGACTGTTTTGAAAGGTATATATGCACATGATGTATTCAAAGCTACATGGGAATGATTAAAACTAAGGTTTCTAGACAAATACAACAAATATGAATATTGCAATTACCTGCCGTCGTTGACGTTTGGGTTGTAGTTGTAACAACTGCAAAGGATAGAAAAAAACTTCATGTCAACCCAATTGCAAATAATGTGAAAAGGAATATCGTCTCAAACTTTCGTTTAAACATTAAATAATAGTCACTGGCGTCTCAAGTAATTAAATAAATGTTTTATCCTAAATGTTATAAATACCTTGAGTTGTTATGGCCACAGGTGTAGTAGTAGATATTTCTGTTGAAAAGCAACGATATATCAACAGCATTAAATCGTAGTTTTTCTATGTGTGGTTAACTAAATGTTAAGATATGCAAACAAGGAATTAACGTATATCACTAGAAGATCATAACAACAATTGACCCACCTTCCTGGCAGCCAAGGACGCCAATGCGCAAACTACCCTTGTCATTCTTGTCAATTGAAAGTACTTCTAAGCGAAGTACCGTCAATTCAGGCAAGGGAATGTACAGTCTCACAGTCGACGGTCTTCGACCGTTCAGCTTAGTCTTCATCACCTGAGAGATATGAATGATGGATTGTCAATGTACGGTACGATGTCAATTCATTTTAAGATCACGCTCGCATTAGAACACTTTGATAAATACCCCAACCACACTCCAACGCCCCCCCCCCCCTTTTTGTTTTGTTTAATGAAAACCAAACATTTTTCAGTCCATTTACTTACCAATGTTTTATCTTGAGATTCCATCACATCTCTGAACGTCTCTGCTGACTCGTCTTTAACCGACAGGATGAATTGTATTTCATTGACATCGTCAGTATTGCCCTGTAGCTTCAACGCATGCACGTTAACCGTTGTTTTGAATGTAATTATTAACTTGGGGTTGAGTTCTCGATCTTGGAGAGGTTCTGGCATCAGGGCGAACGTCCAGGGATTGTCTTCGTTGATGATAGTCGACTGCTCCTCAGAATGTTCTGGTTCTGTTGTGCGATCCTTTTCAAGGTCCTGCTCACCGTCCATCGGTTCCATACAGTAGCCTAAAATGAACATATCAACCAAGCAATGTTTAAAGAGACGGACATAATTGATTGAAAGGTAGTGTACACGCAAATCATTAAAACCAATGTTTCTCTACAAGGACAACCAATATGAATATTGCATTTACCTGCCGTCGTTGACGTTGACGTTTTGGTTGTAGTGGTCACAACTGCACAGGATAGAAACATAAAATCCATGTCAAACAAGTTACAAATAAAGTGACAACGAAAATTTACTGTAGCCATTCAGATCAATGTTCGCTTCTATATAAACGATACTGACCCACCTTTACTATAAGCTAAAACATTGGTATCCTTAGTGTTATAAATACCTTCAGTTGTCGTGACCGCAGGTGTAGTAGTTGATAGTTCTGTTGAAAGGAAAAATAAGTTGACATTATCCAATTGTAGTTTTTCGAAATCACTGAATATCAAGAATTGCAACATCGTAATTAACGGCTATCAGTGCTTGGAAGAATCGAAAAACACAATCTAACCCACCTTCTTGGCAACCCAGGACATCGGCACGCAAACTACCCTCGTTTTTGTTGTCAATGGATAGTATTTCTAAGCGAAGTACCGTTACTTCACGTAAGGGAGCGGACAGGATCACAGTCGAAGGTCTTTTGCCGTTCAGCGTGGCTGTCAACACCTACGATATACGATCAATATGTTGTCGTTTAAATTTATATTTTTTTCTACGTGAAGTTTAACAATGAAATGATGTAAATGATATAGAAGTACACAGTCATTAAGCTATATATAAATAATTTTCATTACAAAAACATAATGTAATACTTGGTACGTACCAATATTTCTTCGTTAGATTTCCTCACATCAACAAACGTTTCACCCGATTCGTCTGGGACTGACAAGATGAATTGTATTTCACTGACGTCGTCAGTATTGCCCTGAAGTTTAAAGCCGTGCACTTCAACCGTTGTTTTGAATGTAACGATTAACTTGGGATTACGTTCTCGATCTTCGAGAGGCTCTGGCATCAGGGAGAACGTCCAGGGATTTTCTTCGTTGATGTCAGTTGACTGCTCATCAGCATGTTCTGGCTCGGTTGAGCGAAGCTTTTCAAGTCCCTGATCTCCGTCCATCGGTTCCATACAGTAGCCTAGAATTAATGTGGCAATCAAAAATGAAGTGCTGCAAATTATTTCTAAACTTTTTTTATTTTTTATTAAGGTATTAACTGGTAAATACGTTAGTTTTGTCGTTTTAAAATTAAGGTTTCTGTGCAAAGACAATTACACTTACCTGCTGTTGTTGAGGTTGAAGTTTGGGTTGTAGTGGTAACAACTGCAAATGATAGAAAACAGATTGACTTCAACAGAATTGTAAATCATGAGACAAGAATAGGCAGGCAGTGGCGTAACTATGGTTGGAGGAGGGGAGGGTACCAATATTTTCAGGGGGCAATGGAGGCATACTATTTTACAGACCCTCGTGCCCCTGTAATTACACAGTTGAAATTGTCTAGAAACTATTGATCCTTTTTCCAAAAACATGGCAGTCATGACTGATGATGCACAAGCGGTATACGTACGATCACATCATTCCTTGTTAAAACATGAAGTAATGTAAACGAGTATTAATGCTAATCCAACAACTCGGGCTATAATGGCATCTCCATTTTCGAGTTATGATTATTTGCTTGTCCTTACGTTCCAGCGTGTATTATTTTGTTTTATTAATACTGGCGTCTAAAATGGTTACTATCTTGTTGTTAAACCGCCGCCGTGCCCATACCTTTAGTTGTTGTTGCTGCTTGTGTAGTGGTTGGCCGTCCTGTTCGAGAGAGAACATTTAATTCAACTTATTTCATGATTTCATCGTCAGTTATGTGGGCAAATCTGGAATGCTGACCGCTAAAACACCCTTTGTAGTAATATTTCTATGTTATATTGCAATGGAATTGTATTCTAGTTGCTAAACCCCATGTTATAAATACGTGATATGAAATATCCGTGCAGAATAGTGATTCAAATGAGATTTGTTTTCTTCAAACTTTAGAAAATGTATGCCTTTTATTTTCCTTATATAGAATTTAAATATTACATTGTAGTGAAGTTGTTTACTTGTCATAATTATTTTAAGTTTGTTCATGCTTGAGCTGAACACATCTAAACGTCAGTATACATGACAATGTGAATTGATATATATTTTTTACCACGTGATGGTCGCGTTGTTGTGAACACTTGAGAGTCCCCGGTTGGAAGTGGAGCTAAATATATAAAAAAAATAGACAAATTTCATTTATGGACAAACATGGTATTTTATGTGAGTAAGTGGTGTTTTTATTCGTTACCTTTCAAGTGGCACCCCTTTTCAATTTGTAAATACCATTCCCTCAGCGCTACCTAAAGTATATATGGTAACATTGGCAGAGTGGCTCGTTTCTAACATCGTAATTACCTCTAGTTGTTGTAATCGCCGGTGTAGTGGATGACAATTCTGTTAAGGAAATTAATAGGAATAGTTTAGAGTCGCTCATTTTTAAAATGAATGGAAAGAAATTGAAAAAATGTCAGGAAGATTGTTATTAAAGCATTTTGAAGAAAGTATGATTGTAGCGAAATCATCACCTACCTTCCTGACAACCAAGAATATCAGCACGCAAACTTCCCTCGGCTTGGTTGCCAATTGATAGTATTTCTAAGCGAAGTACCGTTACTTCACGCAAGGCAGCGGACAGGATCACAGTCGAAGGTCTTTTGCCGTTCAGCGTGGCTGTCAACACCTGCGATATACGATCAATATGTTGTCGTTTAAATTTACATTCTTTCTACGTGAAGTATAACAATGAAATGATGTAAATGATATAGAAGTACACAGTCATTAAGCTATATATCAATAATTTTCATTACAAAACATAATGTAATACTTGGTACGTACCAATGTGTCTTCGTTAGATTTCTTCACATCAACAAACGTTTCACCCGATTCGTCTGGGACTGACAAGATGAATTGAATTTCACTGACGTCGTCAGTATTGCCTTGAAGCTTAAAGCCGTGCACTTCAACCGTTGTTTTGAATGTAACGATTAACTTGGGATTACGTTCTCGATCTTCGAGAGGCTCTGCCATCAGGGAGAACGTCCAGGGATTTTCTTCGTCGATGTTAGTTGACTGATCCTTGGCATCGTCTGGTACTCTGATGCGATTCTCTTCAAGGTCCTGCTCACCAGCCATCGGTTCCATACAGTAGCCTAAAATGAACATGTCAACCAAGGACTGTTTTGAAAGGTATATATGCACATGATGTATTCAAAGCTACATGGGAATGATTAAAACTAAGGTTTCTAGACAAATACAACAAATATGAATATTGCAATTACCTGCCGTCGTTGACGTTTGGGTTGTAGTTGTAACAACTGCAAAGGATAGAAAAAAACTTCATGTCAACCCAATTGCAAATAATGTGAAAAGGAATATCGTCTCAAACTTTCGTTTAAACATTAAATAATAGTCACTGGCGTCTCAAGTAATTAAATAAATGTTTTATCCTAAATGTTATAAATACCTTGAGTTGTTATGGCCACAGGTGTAGTAGTAGATATTTCTGTTGAAAAGCAACGATATATCAACAGCATTAAATCGTAGTTTTCTATGTGTGGTTAACTAAATGTTAAGATATGCAAACAAGGAATTAACGTATATCACTAGAAGATCATAACAACAATTGACCCACCTTCCTGGCAGCCAAGGACGCCAATGCGCAAACTACCCTTGTCATTCTTGTCAATTGAAAGTACTTCTAAGCGAAGTACCGTCAATTCAGGCAAGGGAATGTACAGTCTCACAGTCGACGGTCTTCGACCGTTCAGCTTAGTCTTCATCACCTGAGAGATATGAATGATGGATTGTCAATGTACGGTACGATGTCAATTCATTTTAAGATCACGCTCGCATTAGAACACTTTGATAAATACCCCAACCACACTCCAACGCCCCCCCCCCTTTTTTGTTTTGTTTAATGAAAACCAAACATTTTTCAGTCCATTTACTTACCAATGTTTTATCTTGAGATTCCATCACATCTCTGAACGTCTCTGCTGACTCGTCTTTAACCGACAGGATGAATTGTATTTCATTGACATCGTCAGTATTGCCCTGTAGCTTCAACGCATGCACGTTAACCGTTGTTTTGAATGTAATTATTAACTTGGGGTTGAGTTCTCGATCTTGGAGAGGTTCTGGCATCAGGGCGAACGTCCAGGGATTGTCTTCGTTGATGTTAGTCGACTGCTCCTCAGAATGTTCTGGTTCTGTTGTGCGATCCTTTTCAAGGTCCTGCTCACCGTCCATCGGTTCCATACAGTAGCCTAAAATGAACATGTCAACCAAGCAATGTTTGAAAGAGACGGACATAATTGATTGAAAGGTAGTGTACACGCAAATCATTAAAACCAATGTTTCTCTACAAGGACAACAAATATGAATATTGCGTTTACCTGCCGTCGTTGACGTTGACGTTTTGGTTGTAGTGGTCACAACTGCACAGGATAGAAACATAAAATCCATGTCAAACAAGTTACAAATAAAGTGACAACGAAAATTTACTGTAGCCATTCAGATCAATGTTCGCTTCTATATAAACGATACTGACCCACCTTTACTATAAGCTAAAACATTGGTATCCTTAGTGTTATAAATACCTTCAGTTGTCGTGACCGCAGGTGTAGTAGTTGATAGTTCTGTTGAAAGGAAAAATAAGTTGACATTATCCAATTGTAGTTTTTCGAAATCACTGAATATCAAGAATTGCAACATCGTAATTAACGGCTATCAGTGCTTGGAAGAATCGAAAAACACAATCTAACCCACCTTCTTGGCAACCCAGGACATCGGCACGCAAACTACCCTCGTTTTTGTTGTCAATGGATAGTATTTCTAAGCGAAGTACCGTTACTTCACGTAAGGGAGCGGACAGGATCACAGTCGAAGGTCTTTTGCCGTTCAGCGTGGCTGTCAACACCTACGATATACGATCAATATGTTGTCGTTTAAATTTATATTTTTTTCTACGTGAAGTTTAACAATGAAATGATGTAAATGATATAGAAGTACACAGTCATTAAGCTATATATAAATAATTTTCCTTACAAAAACATAATGTAATACTTGGTACGTACCAATATTTCTTCGTTAGATTTCCTCACATCAACAAACGTTTCACCCGATTCGTCTGGGACTGACAAGATGAATTGTATTTCACTGACGTCGTCAGTATTGCCCTGAAGTTTAAAGCCGTGCACTTCAACCGTTGTTTTGAATGTAACGATTAACTTGGGATTACGTTCTCGATCTTCGAGAGGCTCTGGCATCAGGGAGAACGTCCAGGGATTTTCTTCGTTGAGGTCAGTTGCCTGCTCATCAGCATGTTCTGGCTCGGTTGCGCGAAGCTTTTCAAGTCCCTGATCTCCGTCCATCGGTTCCATACAGTAGCCTAGAATTAATGTGGCAATCAAAAAATGAAGTGCTGCAAATTATTTCTAAACTTTTTTATTTTATTAAGGTATTAACTGGTAAATACGTTAGTTTTGTCGTTTTAAAATTAAGGTTTCTGTGCAAAGACAATTACACTTACCTGCTGTTGTTGAGGTTGAAGTTTGGGTTGTAGTGGTAACAACTGCAAATGATAGAAAACAGATTGACTTCAACAGAATTGTAAATCATGAGACAAGAATAGGCAGGCAGTGGCGTAACTATGGTTGGAGGAGGGGAGGGTACCAATATTTTCAGGGGGCAATGGAGGCATGCTATTTTACAGACCCTCGTGCCCCTGTAATTACACAGTTGAAATTGTCTAGAAACTATTGATCCTTTTTCCAAAAACATGGCAGTCATGACTGATGATGCACAAGCGGTATACGTACGATCACATCATTCCTTGTTAAACATGAAGTAATGTAAACGAGTATTAATGCTAATCCAACAACTCGGGCTATAATGGCATCTCCATTTTCGAGTTATGTTTATTTGCTTGTCCTTACGTTCCAGCATGTATTATTTTGTTTTATTAATACTGGCGTCTAAAATGGTTACTATATTGTTGTTAAACCGCCGCCGTGCCCATACCTTTAGTTGTTGTTGCTGCTTGTGTAGTGGTTGGCCGTCCTGTTCGAGAGAGAACATTTAATTCAACTTATTTCATGATTTCATCGTCAGTTATGTGGGCAAATCTGGAATGCTGACCGCTAAAACACCCTTTGTGTGCATTTTATTTTCTTTATATTGTATTTAAATATTACATTGTATTGAAGTTATTTACTTGTCATAATTATTTTAAGTTTGTTCATGCTTGAGCTGAACACATCTAAACGTCAGTACTGACATGACAATGTGAATTGATATATATTTTTTTACCACGTGATGGTCGCGTTGTTGTGAACACTTGAGAGTCCCCGGTTGGAAGTGGAGCTAAATATAAAAAAAATAGACAGATTTCATTTATGGACAAACATGGCATTTGATGTTTTTAAGTGGTGTTTTTATTCGTTACCTTTCAAATGGCACCTCTTTCCAATTTGTAAAATTGTAAAATGAGCGTGGAGACCAGAAACCGGAGATTGTTTTCCTCTTAAATTCAATGGTTTATAATATGGGAAACGTCTCTTGAAACTACTGACCACTTTTTTTCAAACTATGTCAGCCATGATTTATTCACAAGAGCCTTTTAAAACGATCACATCATCCCTTGTAACAGTATGACATAATTTAAACGAGAATTACGGCTAATCCAGCAATTAGTGTGGACATAATGTCATAATATCGTCCCCATTTTCTATATCCGTCTGGAATAGTGATTCAAATAATAATGATTCGAAATTTTCACTTTTACTTTGTATTTTTTTAAATTAATTATTATTTTTTTATTTAAAACATATTACGTCATAATACATTGAAACTTCTTATGGGGTCTGGTCTAAGACAAGCATGCGATCCATACATACATTGCACCCATACATTCATAATTAAATTGCATGGCGCGTTGTAAATGTTTACGATTGCAATGTGTTCTGATTATCTTCTAAAGCATTTTGGAATTTTATTTCCTGTCTAATTTGACATCACTACGTTGGTACCACTTTCCAATTTATAAATACAATCCCCTCCCCGCTACTGGCAACGTGGAATAAGGTCATTTACGGCGGACACTTAGAATCCATTTGTGCAGCTATCACTAATTTCATCTCAGAAAATACAGTATACAAAGTTTCAAAGTTGCAATGCATTGTTTTGTAATTGTAATTTATACAGAAATATAAACAACAATAACAAACCTACATTGCAGGGGCGGAGCCAAGGTCTCGAAATGGGGGGCACACTGTCAAAGAAGGTGGGCACACTCAAAAATGTATGGTAAATTTATAGCACAGTGCTAAAGGCTGCACATGCCCCCCCCCCCCCCCCCCCCCCCGCCGGTCCGCCAGTTGTATGCAAATACATGATATGTACATACATGTTAAAGTTTCACCTTTTTTATTGTGTCATTAACTTAAAATTATTTCAGATTTTGTTGCATGCATTCAAACGAAAAATGGATCACGATTATGAACCATTTCGAATGTTATGTTTTCTAAATGGTTCAACACGTCAGACGGAATAAAATCTCATGATATTTGGTACTTAACGTCAAGTTAGTTTTTAGATTATACATCAAGTAATTATCAAAAGGTGTACACCACTCCATTTAAGATGTGAAAATTGTCTACTAAGTTTCCTTACCAACTGTTGAAGATTTAATACATTCTTCCGGTGACGGCCGAACAATACATGATCTGCCTGTCACACTGTCCTTCTCTAATGGTGGTCGGCACAAACATGTGTCGTTACATTCCTCAGGAACCATAAAAGAACATTTTTCGTCTACGAACTCGTTGTCACAAGTTAGGTTGCACGTGCACGTTTCATTGCAATAATCTAAAGGACACGAAAAAATACATTTCAGTTCAAGAAACAAGTGGAAACTGACCGGAAGAGAAGTATGCTGCTGCACCCTGTCAGAATTATATAATCTAATGTTCGAAGATGCTAAAATCATTACCAAAAACTCAGTCCTCGCGAAACAAAATAATTAAAAACAAATGAAGAGATGATCTTCCGTTAATGCTTCAGATAGTGTTTTGGATAACCGTCTGGGATAACCATACGAAATATACTTATCAACTGAAACATCTGCAGTCCAACAATGACTGAAGGTGTTCAAGTTTTTACCGCCGCTGCATTCAGTTGGCCAATTGGCTTCCAACCCCCCTCCCCCCCCCCAACCTCCAACCTAAGATTATGGAGTCACTAAGCCCTGGCTATACTTACGTGGTTTGGGGGGTGTTGATGTCGGTAGGGAAGTTGTAGTCTGGCATACTGTAGTGTAGCATGTTATCTTGTTGTAGTGACATTTACATTCTTCACACTCGTCAGTTTCCCATTTTTCAAATGGCTAACAAAATAGATAATCACAGTTGAGTTAATCTTCTGATCGAATGAGTGATTGATATCATTCGGATTACAAGTTATCCAAGTAAACAAATAAAATGTTTATTTAGATTTAGACGGACTGTAGATGTTTTTTGTAGTAAAAAAACATGTATTTGAATGGCATAATGAACTATTACAGTGTTCTAATTTATGCTTTAACATTTTGTTTCCTTACCAAACGAATATTGCCATTTTCATCGAGGCAGCGACAAGACTTCGGTTGAACACAGTGTGTGCCGTTGTAAACGGTGCCTTCCTTGCACTCGCAGCATAAATCTTCTGCCATTTCGTAGCATGCGAAGTCCTTACAAACTCTCTCACGACAGTCTTTGCATATAGACGCCTCCTCCGATTTTGCACATGCTATAGGTAGATTAAAAAGAAATGTTTGAAATACTTTTAAAAATATATATCACATTTTCTTTTTGCTTGACCTTCAATGCAGTGATATTTTTGTCTCTTTCAACATCATTCGTGTTTTTGTGATAATAATAGTAATGTTGGAATAATAATATTGGAATCTATTAAAAATATGGGCGAAATCCTATCATGATGTGGTACTCTTAAGCTTCACATTAATGCCATTAATTAATGGTCACTTGGCCAATACCGATCCTGAAACTTCCTCAACCCCTTGGGGAAGATTCGAACCGACTTCGCGGCTAGGCTATGGCACCCAATGGTAATAACATGTACTTCCGCAAAACGTGTATAAATATATTTTAGTAAAGTTGTGTGTGTTTGAACGTGAATGATTTGCATTGTGTATAAAACTGAAACAAAGTACCAATTATCTGTTTTGTAAACGGAAATAGTGGTTGTATATATGATGGTATCATGCAAATTTTATGTTATATGGTGTCCAGTTATACATTCTATATGACAGAATGTGACAAATTATTTCGTTTTGCCGACTGCCATTTTTCCCCTGACAGAACAAATTCATTGTATTTTTTTTAAACAATCTAGTCTTATAGGAAGTTTGGTGTATAACATTAATATCAGATCGAGAGAATCAGATTATAGTTCATGTATTATTATTCATACATTTCATTTTATATTGATTGTAACACATTGCAGAAGACGTTTACTTTCTGTTGTGATATTTTTAGGGTACTTACTAGGAGACGGTGGTGGCAAAGTTGGCGGCAGGGCTGTAATAAATAAGTGAAATGTGCTGCATTAGGGATATTAACAAAAACAAAAATACCTTACATGTGTAAATGCTCAAGTTTTGGGGTATCCATCTAACAATCTTGCTTTTTGGAGACCTGCCGTTACACAGATTGTTTGCATCTGACCAGGGCTTGATCCCTGGCTACTCAGCAGATATGGATTGGCCTCTGACCTGGCCCAATAGATCAATAGATAATTGGCATACGTGGACTGCCCACCAACATAGGGGCTGGTTAGCTCAGTTGGCAGAGCGCTCGTACGGTAATCGAGAGGTCGCGGGTTCGATTCCGGCATCAGCCAATTTTTCTTTGCTCGCTACCCGTTTATATATATATATATAATATAAATAATTACGTATGGTAAATGAACATGCATTGCGAAAGACGAGGGGGCACTTGCTCCCATTTTCTTCCCTCCCCCTTGGATCTGCCAAAGGTAATACTGGGATAGATTTTCCTTGTGTTTTTCTTTGTAAAATTATTTTTATAATTATTGTACGTTACTTACTGCAATTCTCTTCGTCGTAACCATTGTCGCAGTCCACATGATTGTCGCACTGCCACTTATGTGGAATACAGACTGTTGAATTGCAGTTAAAGTCACCTACACAGATATCTGGAACACAGTGATAGCAACAATCGCCGTCGTTCTTGATTAACACATGCCCCTTGAGGAGTTGAAATAATAAGCACAGGAGTAAAACTAACTTTGCCATAACGAGCATCGACAGAACTGCATGTGTACTTCCCCGAATTGATACAAAAGTCATAATTGTAAAGTGTGGATCTAAGTTCATATCACCCGAAGGTAGACGCATATTAATGACATGCTCCAAGAAAGAATAATTAACGTGTAATTACAAAGACTTAGAACTTTTTTTCCCCTTTTCCACGATGAACTCTTACAATTTCGTCTATTAATTTTATAAAGAAAAAGTGGTTAATTCACGTTCATGTTAGCAGATTTTTGTTGGAACCACTCCATGTGAAGGAGGTGTGGCATTTATTAAATGTTGCACAATTACCAAATAGATATTTACAAATAGAATGCACTTAATAATGTTACTTAGCAAAGTGAGAGTACCTTAGCAGAGTGAGAGTATATATAAATAAATAATAACATTAATAATAAAACAATAAACATAAGGCAAGTTGCCATTTCATCATATTCTCACTACTAAAGGAAATGACGATCAATATACAGTGTCTTGACAAACGGCCCTTGGTTGAAGGGGCAAATTGCGAACATGAGAAACGTAGTTCCATTTTCAGTCTGTGTGTCTACATTATTATTATTTACCTCTTTGCACTCCAGATCTTGACCGCATTGCATGTGCTCACAGTTCATGATGAATTCGTTTTTATACTTGCATTCACAGGTTGTGCAGACGTCATCTCTCCATGATGTATCCGACTGTTATGCACACATGCAAAACATTGTTACGATTTATTTTGTACACTTGGTGGGATTCTCAATTTTGATTTCGAACATTAGTTCGATTTTATGGTTCGAAATCAGTTTGTCATGTATTTCTTTCTCCCTTCTCTTCATAAAGATGTCCTGTCCAGTATGTTGTTCATTATATGCTATCTGTAATGTCGGCAAAACTCATTTTTTAAGTATCCCGACTTTCTTGGAATCAAGATATACTTTAGACAACCGTCCTGTGAAAGTTTCAGCCCACTAAAATGACGGCATGTCAGGGGAAAATATTTCATTGGATGTTTGATGCTATCATCAACTTTACATCAAGTAAGTTTCATGCAAAAGTGTGATCATTTCTGTTTTTTCGAGATTTCCCAAAGTGAACTGGTGCTATAAAACTATTGGCTTCGTTCATATACCAAAGTGACCAACCCAAATGTGTTTAACTGGTATATTCATTTACAATATTTATTCAACAATATTTTCTAAAGATGTATTTGACAATGACATGCTGTATGTTATTTAGGTGGAGTTGGACACTAAATAAATGTCTCTATCAATCGTTTTAACTCAATACTCACCAGGTGACAGGTGCTCGATTTTTCATCATAACAACCAAAACACTCGCTGGGTGACTCAGTTGTGGTGACAGGGACAATGAATTCTGTCGTCGATTCTGGTATCGTTGGTACTGTTACAGTTTAAACAAATCATAAACGGAATTTTCTTTGTATTTATTATTTATTGAGGTATGTAAGATATTATATTTTGCACGACTCTATCCTCCGCAACATGTTGCAGCCCCGCAATGTCAGGTCGGGCCTAAGGTCGTCCCAGCAACCTTCTATTCCTTCCCTGTCTCGCCTGGTAAGTTACGGGAAGCGCGCTTAAGGGGACGCAATTCTGAAATTCCCTGCTAGTAGATCTTGGAGAATATCATTACCGGTATTCTTTCCTTCGAATAACAAAAGACTGACTGCCAGTGGACAAATTTACCAGCATACCCTTTCGTGATCATCGTCACATTATATTATAGAAGGTGCCAATTGATTATCAATGTGATTGAGAATCTTATTCTGACAACCAAAGCATGTCAGAATCATTCCGTGTGGTATTTAATACACATAAGAATGAAACTGATGAGACTTACTCGGCTCACAGTAACAGCACATACTCCCATCAGGCTCGACCAAAACCTCGTTCTGAAACGCATTTAAAACAAAGGCAAAAATGATGTTTACCTAAAACCACGACTGAATTTATTTAAATATTCCATTCAACTATGCAATTTGTTATTCCCATGCAATGTTATTTAATTACAGCGAGAAGTATTACTTAGGTGATAATTTTAATAATTATATATTTTTTTTCTATTAAGCGGGGTAGAAGAATTAGAAACGTGAGTTACAACCAACATTTACATCTTAATAGCAACCCCACATATTTGATATAAAATATTTTATTTATACTGGGTAAAGTTAAGTCAAAAATGACATCCTTTAATATTGAAGCCTAGTACTGAAACACGGCTACAATGTAACTTGTTACGGCAACAATTTACAGAGAAAAACATTTAATAATGTAAGAGCACATTCAAACTTGAATGGATATTTACCTCATCATCGCATATTAGATCACATGTCTTTGTGCAGTCAATGGTCATATTTTCATGACACAGACATTCCTCGCAATCACTCTGTTCCCACATCTCATTGAACTAGTAAGAACAAGTGGGAAATATTAACTGATAAAAATTCTGTTTAGGAGAAATTATTCATTCAATCTGCTAAATTTGGAGAGATAGTATCGTGGCGAATGTGATGCGCGCAAGTTGAAATGTATTCAACTGCTGCTAATTGCTTTCGCTAAACTCAGGTTTTGATAAAATTATTCGAATCGCATTCCCGTTTAGTATGAACTTGCTTCTGGAATGAACAACGTTAACACCACGAGTTTACGGTTGGTGCTCCTAAAACGGCGGCTGAAGTTGAAGTCTGTCTATACTGATAGATAATAATACCTCAATGGATTTTTGGTGATTAAAAATTAAATGTGATCAAAATAATTTTAAACAATAAGAAAATAATGGTTTCAATCCTGAACAGGCATATAATGGATAATACAAATGGACAAACAAATATAGTGGTGAAATTGAAATAACTCAAAATCACTCGTTATGGTTACAAATTCAAACAATCGTGTTGAACGAGTTGCAATAGTCCGAAAGTTTTCAAAGAAAATTGTGCAGTGCGACTTAGCTAAAGAATGAAGAAAAATTAGAATGGTCAGCACTGAGAATGGACACTGTCACGTCGATCGAGTATCAATCGACCGAAAGTACACAAAGAGGATTGTATAATACGGGTCATTTACCTGTCTTTTTATTCCCAATATATCGGTGCATGGACATTGGTAAGCAGGAATGCATTCTCCTTCGTTCATGAGCATGCCTTCTTGACAGAAGCATCCCTCTTCACATTTCACATCCTTACAATCCTTCCCCAACGTCATGCACATCACGTGGCACTCACAATTTTCCCGATAGATATACGGAGTGGTACAAGCTACAATATAAACATGAAGAATGAATAACTCTAAACCTTGATTGTTTGTTAACTGTTCTGGGGCAAACATATCATTCTTGACATGTTTCCCAAGTAGCTTGTTGCATTATGTAAGTATAGGCCTATATCTTTAAACAAATGTATACAGAAAATAATTTGAGCAAAACGTTGCTTCAATTTTTGAACGGGCGCATATTCGGCCGTGTTTTCTTTGAAATTTCAGCTTTATATATCCAGGTAATATGTTATTGTGAGCCTTCTATTAAAAATCTTGTGTGATAGTTGTGTGATAAGGTGAACCCATATCTGTATGGCGAACAAATTGCGAGACAACTTTGACGA
Source organism: Zoroaster sp. YZ-2022 (assembly GCA_029582265.1). Taxonomy (NCBI): domain Eukaryota; kingdom Metazoa; phylum Echinodermata; class Asteroidea; order Forcipulatida; family Zoroasteridae; genus Zoroaster; species Zoroaster sp. YZ-2022. The sequence continues at coordinate 33,716,324 of CM055830.1, forward strand.
ACCTGGAAGGGTAGTAGTTGGAACAATCGTGGTTGTTTCTATTGGTCTACACTCGCAACACATATCTGCGGTTGGAAACACGACTTCATCCTGAAAATAAAAATAAAAATAAAAAATAAATAAAAAATATTACAAATAAATGAAGGCTTTACTGTTATAATTATCTGACCAATTCGTTGATGCCCAAGTGAAACAGAAAGGGTTTTCAAGTAAATAGGCCTATCAGTTTCCTTGATTGGGGAAACTTTTCATAAGTTGAGAGACGAGACACATTTTAATTATTGAAAGGAAAGGTGGGAAATATAATCAAGATAAACGATCAACTTACGTCATCACAATCGTCTTGTGTTAGATTGCATTCAGTTTGCACACAGACAATTTCATCGAGACACGTACATTCTTCGCACGCACCATGAGCAAACGTTTCTCCATACTAGGATAATCACAATTAAAAAGGGAATGAGAAACATGTAACGTTTAAAAATATGATAAAAACACAATATTTATGTTTTTAGGCAGCCTATCACAAATATTCTTTTAAAATTCAACTAATTAATTGTGACAGCACTTCAGACAAAGCTTTTTTAAGGATGATTGATACTTTTACAACTTTACACCAAGTGTGCTTTGAGATAGTAATTCTTTTATTTGATAATCTGGTGGGTACTAATGATTTACGTCAGTTTAAGGGTACACCTAAATTTACAGCAAAATGCAGACAACTCTATTTCCAACAATTTGCTGTATTACAACTTTACAAAACAAGTGTGTGAAACTGATTTACACAATTTCTGTAAACGCTAAATAATGAAACTGCAGTACGTTTCCCCCATATAGTTTGTTTTACCCATTATGATTCTCTTTTTCGGCCCACAAATGAAAACCCTGGCTACATTTACCGTATACGGTAAATACGGCAAATAATTGTAAGTTCAAGTAAATAATTGTAATACAGCAAATTGTTGGAATTAGAGTTGCCTGTATTTTGCAGTAAATGTTTTTTTTTACAGTACAGGTACAATATTGGTCTTGTTGGCAAAACGTGGTGTATGGGTATATTTAATCTCTTTGAATGAACATATATACATAACAGCAAAAGAAATGTCACCAACTAAATTTTGTTAAGTAATTATATTATTAAACATAATAAATATACAATGTTGTGGTATGGTTGGCTGCCAGGTCAACCAAATTTGCCACATTGTGTTCGTGTTACACTCCATACTCATAATATTCTTCATTAAACAAATTATATTAATTATAAAATGAAAATAATAACTATTTTTAGGGGTGACGTTTCTTTTGCTGTTATGTATATATAAAACAACCAACATGTGAAAGTTTCATCGTATTCCTTATTCTTATAAAGTCTGGACGGATGCATTAACATACATTTTACAAAAAGTATATATTGGCATGTTAGAAATCACAATTTTAAGCAACAAAGATGATAAATATCACTCACTTTGTACCACTTATCAGAGAACTCATAGTAGCATGGTTTTGGAGCTTCCATTGTTGTCAGTTCATCTAGGGAAACAGTGAAATATAAATATGAAATTACTGCAGTACAAGTCAAATTAACACATATGCAACAGGGCCAGGGACACAGAAACCCTGTAGCATGTGGTCAAAGGGTGATGTTTGTCATCCAAACGTCCCTCACAAACGCATTAAAAAAGTGCAAATTGAAGAAATTCTCCAACATTTAATCATAAAGTTATAGGGTTCATAATTTGTTTTCAAAATGGCTAAGATGTTACAAAGGAAAGGTACAACACTGGTTATGTCGGAAATGTGGCATTCACAATTTCTAAATACTTGGATCAAACAGTTGCCACATAGTAACATTTTGTAAACGTGCATAATATTATGTGTTTGTGTTTTCTGTAAAATGAGAGCACTTTAGACAGAAATATTTGTCAGGATAATTGGTTATCTTTATCAATTTCACATCAAGTAAGCTTTCGGATACTAATATAAAACTAATGTTATTGGATTTTTGTCATATTACATACAGTTATCCTTCAAATAAATATACGTCTTGCATCATAAGCACATCAGTTATACTGTGAAATTCAGTGGCGTAACTATGGTTGGAGGAGGAGGAAGTATATATGGTAACATTGGCAGAGTGGCTCATTTCTAACATTGTAATTACCTCTAGTTGTTGTAATCGCCGGTGTAGTGGGTGACAATTCTTTTGAGGAAAATATTTGGAATAATTTAGAGTCGGTCATTTTTAAAACGAATGGAAAGAAATTGAAAAATTTCAGAAAGATTATTATTAAAACATTTGGAACAAATGTTATTGGATTTTTGTCATATTACACACAGTTAACCTTCAAATAAATATACGTCTTGCATCATAAGCACATCAGTTATACTGTGAAATTCTGCTTAAAATCTTTTTACCTTCTGGTTTGCAGATGGGGCAGCACTTGCCGGGAACATACATGTATTTATCCTTAGAAAAGAATCACATAATCACATTATCACTTATGCATTCACTTAAAGAAACAAGTTAGACTAAACATTTAAAAAGTACAATTCAATATGCGACAAACCATGAACGTTTTTATTTTTCAATCTGTCTTTAAACTTATTAATCGTTTATACTGATGATATGCTTGCGTTGGGTGATAAACGATTGATTTGATGTTGCCATACACTGACGTATAGGTAAGAAGCACTGTATACTCAGCGCTTTCTGAGCATATGTGGACAAAATCCACGGGCGGGATTCTAAAACCTTCTTCATAATTTGTTATCTTAACAATATAGTAGGGTCATATCTTTGGATTCCGTGACCATTTTTTGCTACCTTTTTTTCTTGATGATTTGACTTCAGGAACCATTTAAAAGGAAAATTAGCTCCTATGTACCTCTGAAATGTGATGGGAACTTTGGCTAGAGCGCAATATTCAAAATGGCCGCCGACTTTAAAAACATAACTTGTAATAGCTCTGGCACCAGATGACCTAGAAGGACAAACTAAATAGAGCTTAATTGCGCCTATGCAGAGGCAGACACGGCCATATTCATCATATATAGTGTGCTCCGGTCAGAAGGCTACTCAGTAGCAGTCATTCTTGATACTGATAACACTGACAACTATGTGCAAGCGGCATATGTTGCTCAGAGGACATCAGGGCTCATGTGTGTGAAACGCAAACATCAGCTAATCAGTGCCCAGTGTTTGTGCGATGAGGCAATGGCTACGCCCATCATACCACTACATGTTCTTACTGGATGTGACCATAACTCTGGGTTATATGGAGCAAGTAGGAAGCTCATCACAGATCGCGTGGAGAAGTCCAAAAAGGCACAAGATCTGCTAGCAGTATGTGGTATACAGCTCCCAGTGACACAAGAGATCATCAATAATTTGGAGCAATTTGTCATTAGATACGTCTATGGTGATTTAAAAAGCAAGACCCTGGGAGAAGTCAGAGCTGCCAAGTGGAGAGCGCAGAAAAAGGGCACTATCCGACTTGTGCCTGACTTGGACAGTCTCCGTCCACACTTGGACGTGCAAACTATCTCGCATTATGTGCAACAGCATTACCAGCTAAGAAGTCACCCCTCACCAACTGGCCATGGATGGCATCTTGAAAATGGCCTATGTCTTCCTATCCGTTATACCAAGCCCTCAATTCCCCCATCCATATCCCTACCAACAAACCCGCAGACAGAGGACAACAGTGATGGCAGCAGCGAAAGTGATGAAAGCGAGTCTGAAAGCTGTAGTTCATACAGTGAATTAAGTGGTGATAGTGAAGCTTGATATGTGAATCTTGGATTTAGAGGTAAGGATGGTCCCAGAACTATAAAATAACAATTTTAATTGATTTGTTAGGCCAGAATTAGTGAAAAATTACACCCTATTTGTTCTTATTGTTCATCTGGTGTCAGAGCTATTACATTTCATAATATTCAAGATGGCGACGGCGGCCATTTTGGATTTAGGTCAGGATGATCCCCAAACTCTACAATTACCATTCCAGTGGATTTGTAATGCCAAAACTAGTGGAAAATGACATCTCGTTTGTCCGTCTAGGTCGTCTGCTGCCAGAGCTATTACATTTCATAATTTTCAAGATGGCGACGGCGGCCATCTTGGATTTAAAGGTCAGGATGATCCCCAAACTCTACAATTACCATTCCAGTGGATTTGTAATGCCAGAACTAGTGGGAAATGACTTCTAGTTTGTCCGTCTAGGTCATCTGGTGCCAGAGCTATTACAAGTTATGTTTTTCAAAATGGCGTCGGCGGCCATTTTGAATATTGCGCTCTAGCCGAAGTTCCCATCACATTTCAGAGGTACATAGGAGCTAATTTTCCTTTTAAATGGTTCCTGAAGTCAAATCCATCAAGAAAAAAAAGGTAGCAAAATATGGTCACGGAATTCAAAGATATGACCCTACTAATAATAATATTACGTGTTTGTACCCATTTTAAGAACTGAGATTATTTGTTTTCTGTCGCGACAATACACTTTCATCGTATAAAAGTACACAAACAGCCTATACAGCAAGGCAACCCAAGTAGCTAAGGGGTCCAGCAAGGGGTCCAGAAATTAAATGGGAGGTGGAGAGGGGTGGTGAAATTGTATAAATAGCTATTATTGATGTAGTGGGGATTGTAAGAGGCTTCCCACTGGTTATGATAAAAACTACAGATCATATGATTGTGCTTTCAATAATTGTAATGATAATAACATTTTATTTGCAAAACAAATAAAAGGTAAATAGGCTTAATAAATAAAAGGTAGTACTGTACCATGAAGCAATATTGTCTCATATTTGAGCTTCAAACCCCAGCAGTATCATTTAACACGTCACATAGTTGGTGATTATATTTTGCTATAATAAGCCTACGTTAATTCATTTATGCATACACATTTGAATGTTATATTTTAATCTATACTTTACTATATACTTAAATATATACATAACAGCAAAAGAAACGTCACCCCCTAAATTTTGATAAGTCTGAGAACATGTTTAGCTTATGTGTCCTCAGACGTCATGCATGGCGAATTTTGAGGTCAACCAAATTTGCCACATTGTGTTCGTGTTACACTCCATACTCATAATATTCTTCATTAAACAAATTATATTAATTATAAAATGAAAATAATAAATATTTTTAGGGGTGACGTTTCTTTTGCTGTTATGTATATATGATGTTTGAATATATATTTGAAACATGTTTTGGTATATGTCGCAATGTGGAAATAACATTTGATTTGAATTGTATTGTACAGTAAAATTTTTCTGAATTACTCACCTCCAAACAGTCCATATTTTGGTCACATATTACATCGTGACATTCAATTCGATTGTTGAAACACGTGCAGTGACTGCATTCTTTCTTTGCGTTTTCCCAGGTATCACCAGGCTGGAAAGATAAAGATATATGTAACAGTGTTACCACCTTTACATTATGTGATAAAAGTGCCAATAAATAATTATTCCTTTTCTGAATAATCGGCGCAAGAAATCAGAAATACGCAATGATAAAAGGGGAGAGTAGGCTCATATTTGGTAATAATATAAATGTCAAGTTGGTGATGGTATCAAACATCCACTAGAAATGATTCTGTCTGACATACTTTTTTTTTTTTTTAGATAACCTGAAATGTATTTCAAATTTTGAAATGGTTCACGGCTGTGATCCATTTTTCCTATTAGAATGAATGCAAACAAATTTGATTGCATTTTTACTATTTTCTCGTTAATGAGACAATTAAATAATCTGAAACTTGTACATGTCGATTTCTGTGTATTTCTCTTGATTATTATCAAGTATAGATGCATTTACAGACAATGGTGTACCCCATTTGGCAGGATCTGAACTTATATATTTTCGAACATAATACTACATGTACCTGTTATTGTTTCAACCACTTAAAACAACCTCTACACGTAACTAAAGCGAAACACATTTTAACGTTGAACCTACCCGGTGGTAGCCTTCCATGTCTTTGCATAAACATTCATTTGGGTAGACGCAATCGGTTCCATTAAACACGAATGGTTCCCTGCAAGCATTGCAGTTCTTCGATCCAGAGTACATAAAACTTATTTCGCATATGTCGAGGTACTGACAACACGACGGTTCGCCAACCACAAAAGGATCGAAGCACTCTATACGAAAAAAGGAGTACAAGAAAATGAAACTCGGTGAATCAAAGTATAAACTAGAATAAATCCTAATTAACAATTGAATGGATATTTGGATTTCACAGTCGTATTTATAACGAAGTGTTTACCCAGTGTTTTCCCAAATGTCTGCACAGGCAGGAATCGAACCCACGACCTCGTGCATACCACCGTTCGAGTATCGCCCGAGTCGCATGTGGAGGGTTTTTCGTCCGCAGACACTCAGAAAGCACTGAATATACAGTGTTTTAAAGAAACGTCGATTTAGGACAAAAGTCAAATCAATTGTTCAATATACTGACGCAAGAATTTCATCAATAAATGCAATCCTTGTCATTTATCATAAAAATATCCAAAACCATCAACGTTACCAAATGATATTCTTTTGACGACAACTACGAAATAATGATCGAAAAAGTAAAAACAGTCGCAGCGGATGAAAGAATTTGCGAAACTTACCAAATTTCTTAGTTGTTGTTGCTGGAGTTGTTGCTGTGGATTAAAAAAAATCAACAAAAAAGCCTCATGAATTTATTTCGCATGCAGCTATTATGTAGGCCCACTCAGGTTTGTAGATAGGCCGGGGCAAATTATATTCATTTATTATGGAATTAGTGTATTTGTTTATATAAAGTAAGTCAAAACAAATAGTGAAATAATTGATTGTACAATGTACTTTTACAGTTTTTAAAATTATCAAAATGGATTCATAGATTAAGGAGTCATTCATGGACAATGTTACGACCAGTGGCGCGTATCTAAGGGGGAGGAGATATTTGATACCATCATCTACTTTACACCAAGTAAATTAAATGTAAAATTGTAGGGATTTATGTTTTTTTGAGTTTGGCCATAGGGTTACAGGACAGTCTCACATGTTTGAACTCACCTGGGGTACTTGTCGTGGAGCGTGGTTTACCTGTGGTAAAAGTATCGATATTTCAATAAGAAAATTACGGTATTTACAATTTGAAAACAGAGCAAGGTGTTTGTATCAACATTTTGTTCCTCATTCTGAAAGTTCTCAAAGATAAACTGTGTGTCTAAATGGCCGTACATACAAATACAAAGATACATGCACATTTCGAAACGTTAACAATACATTTTTAATACAATACATGTGTTTACTTCCTCGGACCGAGACTGGGAGTGGAAACCCTTAAAAGTGGATACCATTCTGTGAAACGTTTGTAATTACCCGATTACATAATTACCTAATTATTATCCACAAACTTGGTGTGAATTTGGTAAAGGTACCAATCATTCTGAACAAAATTATTTTGCCGGAGGTGCACTCATTTCGAAGTAAACATTAAAAACAAATGCACATTTACCAAACAAACTAGACTTTTCTCGTGACTAAAACTGACTAACATTACTTCTGGAAACATCGCAAAGCACTTTGCAGCGTCTATGACTTGCTCTTAACGGTTCTGGATATGTATGAATTGTATAAATCCATGACCTATGTTTTGTAATTATAGCTTTAAGAATAAGAAAAGTATTTACATTCGCAGCATTTGCTGTCGTCGTTCACGTACAGTTCCAGCTCTTCAGTGACCTGGGAAAAAACAACAGATTTATCTATTCTGTTACACAGAATACGATTATATGATTGTTGAAATGGTGTTGGTGTTTTTCTTTCTCATATTGTGCTGCTGTTTGGGTCCCATTACAAAATAATTATACGCTATGCATGGCCACAAGAGGTCGCTAAAGCCATTACCTTTTTGGTTTCAACATAATAAAATATATATAAGTTTGCTTACAATTGGATATTAAATTACATCTAAACACTTATGAAGTTGATTTGAAGAAGTTACTCTATGGATTATTTTAAGGCTTAATTTCGTGAAATTATGAAAAAAATTGCCCTTTGAGGGACTTATTAAAAGCCTTATGCATTTCTATAATGTTCACATATTTATACTGGTGATAAACAGTTGTGGTACCACTTTAAGGAATCCTTTAAGCTGAAGATTAACATTCATCAGAGACATTTATGACAAAATAATTTTAAACATGACTTGAATTTTACCTCATCACACTGAACTTCACACTCCTTGTAACAAGATGTTCTACCGGCCTCACACTTGCATTTCTCACAAGCTCCGTTGCCTGACCATTCATCACCAGACTGTAAAAAACAAAAAAAACAAAAAATAATAATGATGATTAATCATTTGATTTTTCGCTTCCATTTAGAGAACAGCAATTATTTCGGAAAGTCAAACAGTTAATTTCTTAATATATGTAATCTGGAAAACACGATTATCTTTACTGTTTGGGAAAGTAAAATTTTAGTTTCCGACATTCACAAGACGAGCTTGTTTCCTTTTGTATCAATAAATGCTTTATATTACTCAACGGTCTACAATTGATAGTTTATTTTAAAATGTATTTTAAAAATGTTTTCGTACATGACCGTTTAATATCAAAAGTGTTCGAATTTGGTATAAAGCTGATGATGGTATTAATCTTCACTAGAAATAATTTTGTTTCAGGTGCTGTCAATTTTAAGAGAAGTAACATTTTCCAGTTCGAAATAAGAAAAGCGTATTGAGTCATTCAGATATCACCAACGCCACCTTCCTTTTAATAGCATTTGAGTAGTAACTTACCTCATAGATCACTTTATCGTAGATACAATCACAGTGCTGTTCATCCGAGAAGTCTTTGCAGTTGTGTTCTCCGTCACAAAACTTACTGTTATGAATACAGACACTCTGATCCGCACAGCAGGAATAGTTGGGAGCACACGTACAGGTAGGAGGCTTGTGCGCACAAGGTGTGGTCGTCTTAAAAACAACTATTTCAGGAAAAACAATTGATAAGAAACCATTCTTTATTGGATATTATTTGCCAATGTCATCACTACTATCTTATATGCAGTTTTGTAAACCGAAATACAATAATTATACAAGGAATTATTACTGCGGATAACAGCTTTCTAAAAAAAGAAACTACGTATGCATTAGTGTAAGATACTGACCTGTTTCAGTGCAGTTTCTTCCTGAACACTCCAGATGACCACCATTACACATACTGTAATACGAAATAAGGAAATATTATCAGCATATTATAGAACTGTAATTTATTAAAAGGACAACCTCGTGGTGTTGTATTACAGGCAAGATGGCTGCACAGTGATGAAGGTCTTTTCATTCGTGAATCGGAAAATGTTAACTTTATCGTTAATGTGTTTCATATTGTAAACCATACTTGGTTATATGCATAAAACCATTTTTCAATGTGTATGGGCCTTTGACAATTTCACGATGGCACAACAAATGGTAAGATGAAATGCTCTGGAGAAACACATCGTTAACTTCTGTTTGTTTTCTTGTGTGAATTATTTAGGAGTTGAATCCTGAGCCCACAGTCATGCCCGCGAAAACAGTTGTTTGAAAACAATTCTTACCACTGCATGCAGTCTTCAACAACCAGAGCTCCATGTTTGATCTCCACCCTGCCGTTATCAACGAAACACGGACAGAGTTTTCTCTCAATGCAATTGTCACGGAACAAGACTGTGCCTTCGGGACAATGGCAGCCCTCGACGCAGTGCCTCTCACAACCGTAGTCTTCGTCGGCGTGTGACGGGTAGCAGTGGTCCGGACAAACCTTCCCACAGGCCTGGTATACTCTGCCGTTCTCGCACTGCAAAGCTGGAATTGTAATTAAGACTTTAGTAAGTAAGTCATGGGTTCGAATTCCATCCGAGTCGCCTGTGGATTTTTTCACAGACATTCGGAAAGCAGTGAGTATTCGTTGCTTCATACAGAAATCGGTGGAGGGCAAAACATCTTATCAAAAGACTTAAATTTGTTTACTTCAGAATTCGATGGAACTCGAAAGCATTACCTCAAAAGCTAAGCGCAATTCTGCCCCTTGTATGCCGCCCTATGGCCTTCAAACGCATTAGAGTCTTGGGAAATGCCGCTAGTGCACTTCATTGTGCGATTAGCTGCTACACACTAAGAAATAATGGTTCAAATATGCACCCATAGGGGTGCATATTGTTGATGCAATAGCAGCACCCCTGTGGGTGCAGACTTGCTCCTTTGAGGGTCTATTTGCTCCTCTGAGGGTGCAAATCTGCACATAAGGGAGGCACACAATCACGGAGTGCCAAGTCTGCACCCACAGGGGTGCTGCTATTGTATCAACGATTTGGGTGCAGATTTGAACCATTATTTCTTAGTGTGTATTATGCATCTAAACATAATTTAAGAATCTTAAATTTTGAGGGAATGGACTCCCATCTTGAGTTGTGTTCCCAGAATCTTTAGAATCATCAACACATCCCTATTCATATGACTGTATCTTAAACTAAAAATCATTCCATTAATTTACAATCTCAGTGTTTGATATGACGAAACCATTTACAAAATTCCCTTGAATGACAATGGAAAATAAAACAGGGAAGAATACATACGACAATATCCCTCCGATCGCCAAGCCACTGCAATATTGTTCTCATTGCAAGCCATGGCATAGGCGCTGATGGCTGTACACATGCATTCACAGTCGGAACCCCTATCGCAGGCACATGTATCGAATACGCAGGCAGAGTAATATGGATCAGAATCAACCTACACGTGATGAAAAAGACAAAAAACACAACATGACAAACTGTAACTATTACAAACAAAAAATAAAAACACGTTTTTGAGAAAAAAATTTTTTTGAAATTCGACAACATAATATGTGAAACTATAATACCATCGTAATACGTATAATAAGCTTGACTAAATTTGAGCAGTGTGCTTACAAGGTTATGACACGAAGCAAAAATGGACTTCTTGATAATCCCGCACATAGACTCTGCCCATGGTCGCCGATGAGGCTCCATTTCACAAGGGATGCGTAGTTGTTTTGGATCCGGGCAGGACTCCGTGGTTCTCCAACTTCGCCCGAAGAGTTGTGGCAGGGACTCAATCTCGCCAGTTCTGGTCTTAAAATCGTTGGTTGCGTCCCCGTCGAAGTCGCCGCAGAGACCGCAGACGCGTCCGGAATGCATGGCATCCAGGGTGACAAAGACACTGGTTCCGTAGTCCCACTTCAGCATGATGCCTGAATTAATAATGATCGTTTTGTCAACTTGGTTTGGAAATAATACCCAAATTATCTAAATTTTCAGTAGGGTGCTTGAGAAAAAATTTATACACTATGTATAAAAGCTATTTTAAGTTTCACCTACCTACATGTAGGCCTATCTGGAAAAACTATGAGAAATAAACGTGTTTTAGGTAGCAAATATATGGACAGTCTGCCAGGCCAAGGAAGAACAATTTATTTCAAGTAACTATGTTTAAAATAGGTTTTGAGGTTTCACCTATATGGGAAGTATATGAGAGACATTGTGGCATGAGATGACGGCGACATGGGAAATCAAAGAGAACCAATTATGTTCGAGTTTGTCCTACAAAATTGTAGAGTTAGACCCATTGGTGTCAAGATAAAAGTTCGTTTCAAATGAAAGGTTGATTTGAATAAATACCAGTTAGACTGGTAATTGTTTTGTTTTTTTTGGTTGAAAAATTCATTGTTCATTGTTTTGGGATGGATGAGTTATGCATAATTGCTCGATAGAGGGCGCGATAGATACCCGGGAGTGTGGATCACGGAAACCGTGTTTATCAGTTTCGTGGAAGAAATCATTCAATTTGTCAAGGTTTATAGGACCCTGGATCCCAAACCAGCAGTGAGGAGATTCCTTAGTTTTTTTTCTAGATTTTCTGTAATTCACATTTTTTGGTGTCGTTGATTTGGAAGTTAAATTTGGAAGGTAAAATAAGCGGCGTTATGCCACGGGATGGGCTTTATAATAATTGCCGGTTTATGGAACTAGTAATGCTTGGAGACACTTTAGTTAGACTTTGACATAAATTCTGCCTACATTGGGGCCCAACTCCCTTGCACAATCATGATCAGAACCTTATTTAATTATTCCGACTCTTAGGGCGAATATCTGTAGTAAATTTGTTGTGACTTTGGATTGATTTCCGTGTTTGTTGAATTATCTGGGGCTCTTTTCGTAGCGTACGTTGCCGTTGCAGGCAACAGCGCCCTCTTGGGGTGGAATTGTATTTTGCTTCTTTTTGGAGCTTGTTCCTTGCTCTATGTTATTCTAAGTTTGGCTGTTGATTATACCATGGAGGTATACTTGTTATCTGTATTTTTTAGTATAGTTGACGTGGCATCAGGCAACTGTCGTGGCATTTAAGGGCAGTTGTATGTCGGTACCTGAGAGCGAATAAACCAGTGTTTGCGTTTAAACCGTCGTTACATTCATTGTTACATACCGTCAGGTGTCTTGATGACAAGGTACAATCCAACCACTTCCATCTTATACCGGGCTTCCATCGGTACTGAAGGATCTTTGACCACGGTGTAACCAGCTCCCCTCACCAGATGGATAGTGGTATCATAAAGCATAAACTTCACCGACTTGGTGCAAGTCACACCGTCCTCGCCACACGGGACGTTTTCGATGAGGATACGGAAGGAGCCTACGTCACGCCCACAAAAGTCCTCAACCAGAGTGTACTCACAGTCACCTGACAAGAAAACAAATATTCATAATTGTTTGCTTCACAAGGCCTATTTATTTCAAACGTATCTATTGAATTGGTGACCAATTCAAATTAGCGTTCAAATCAGCAATCAAATTAAGCGTCAATTAAATGCAACCAGTCATTCATTGATCAGATTGAAAGACTCTGATGTGATACGGACATTCATGTTATCTGAGTATAATAAACCAAATCTTTCTAGAGTCGAAATAGGAGGCTACTAGACTACAATTTTTGGTTGGTAGGCAGATTGTAACAGCTATCCCATCTTATTGTTACCTGACACTAACGAGGAATCAACAGAAACGTGTTTAGTATAGTGAAAACATATAGGAAACAGGACCTACCTTGAAATGTGAACCATCTTGCGTCTAGTGTCTGAAAGTGTGAATCTCCATACGACCGGCAAGTAGCTGTATAAGGTACCAACATAAACAAAATTAGGTAAAACTTCTAGCTTTGCATGGTGAAGAGGATAAGTATAAAGACTAATTGCGGTGACACCATGTGAAATTCTCTGTTATAAACAAACATATTCATAACACTTTATCATGGATTGATAAACCCTTATCATGGTTCTACCATCTTGCTCTTCGGTGATACAAGTCCACGTGTTCAAACCCAGCTTGGAAGGGGAAATGGTATGCTCCCTTGTATGCAGTTATATTCATAACCGTATACTTGACTACAGGGAATCAGACAAAGATTGCCGCATCGTGATTAATGCCTACTGAAGAACCAGTGTGAACAAACGGACCTTAATGAAAAGAGCTTCTCACATGGCTCGTATATGCATTGAAATACATTTGTCTATTCTAAAATGTTTAATAATCTAAAAAATAATCTAAAAGTGTATCACTTTCCAACTGTATCACCTCTGAAAGGGTATCTGAAGTAATGGTATTTAATTGGAAATTATAATAGTTTTGTCCCACAATTACTACTTACATGGACATTGGTCGTCATCACAGATCCACTTGTAGTCCTTATTGCATACACTGAAAAATTAAAACAAGAGAAATATAATAGCATACAATTTGTATAAACACATTATTTACAAGTGCGTTGATGCTAGGATATCTTTATGGCACCGTCACCTCTTCACGACTGATGATTCCCTTCTTGGAAAATATACAACCTGAATATTTGCATTATTCATTTGACAATACGTCATCCAATATTTTTCACATGCATCTTTTAAAGTTCAAATTAACTAACGACCAATAGCGCACACCGTAGTTGGTGCGTTTTGTTTGGATCATTGAAATGTTGATCGAAGACGAGATACCATCTTACCGTTCTCTCTTTTGTCTTCCTATTGTGCCACTTCCAGGTAGTAATCATGTATGATTTATATTTGTATTTATGCAGTCCATACATCTAAGTAATATACATATTCCTTCATTTAAACCATATTTTGTGATTATTCGTTAATTATTGTTGTGTTTCATATTAAATCATTTATACTTCACTTCCTCTTTTTAATGAAAATATTTATACCTCATATGTTGATAGAGTGATGCATCTCGCCCTATTTTCAGCAATGCTGGATCAGGCTTGTTATTTCGAGAGCAATTCATACCGGTACATCACCACAGACTTACCACTGATGACAGTCCATCGCAACCTCCCCGTAGACATTGAAGCTCATGCCATTGTATTCACAGGAACACTCTTCCACATCTATGCATCTTCCCTTGTGCAGCACCTGGCCCGAGGGACATCCACACCCAGGAGTACATATGCTCTGCATGCACGGAAGGTGAGCATTCTGACAGGTTCGTTCGCACTCCTGACACGGAAGCCATTCCATTTCTTCAGCACAGCTCTCGGAAACTGTCACAAACAAGAAGGAGATGGACATATTTGTGTTGTCTTCTATGGATGGTAATGAGGCGCACAGCAAAGACCTTTGATACCCACTACCTCGTTAGGCCAGGACTGAGACACGTGGTTTTCGGTATTTTACTGGCTACCATATTTTATATAGGAACATTGCTATGTTACTCTTGGAAAAGAAAACAAATATTTTATAATGACACATTTCTAAAAAAAAAAATTTATAAATAAATAAATAAATAAATAAATAAATAAATAAATAATAATTTTCTTTAAATCCTTAAAAGTACGTTTTTTAGGTAATTAATTTATTTTTGTTATAAATATTTGTTGCCACTTTTTATTGTTCAACTAAGCTTCTGAAATTTTTTTCTGAAGTATCTTGTTTCAAAGTATTTGTTTTTCTTTCTTAAAGAAAAACAATGAATGATATGTGAAAACAAAAATTTCAATGGAATATTACGCTAAAACATCCTTAAATATCTTCGACTACAATTACATGAGGAAGTAAAATTTTACTAGTAGACGTAACTGCGTACGTAATATGATATCACAATTCGATTTACAGAAACATCGCCTGCTGTGTTGGCCCTATCATGTACAAT
The DNA here is from genome assembly GCA_029582265.1 of Zoroaster sp. YZ-2022. Classification (NCBI taxonomy): domain Eukaryota; kingdom Metazoa; phylum Echinodermata; class Asteroidea; order Forcipulatida; family Zoroasteridae; genus Zoroaster; species Zoroaster sp. YZ-2022. The sequence continues at coordinate 33,731,514 of CM055830.1, forward strand.
AGGAAACACAGTCTGACTGAAATCATGTAACAAATCTGAAATACAAACTTACCAGCGCAATCCTTGTCTGTGCATGTGTATGTTCCAGCAGAGCAATAACTATGATAATACAATCAAACACAAGGATAACATATTTTAACATTTTTTATAAAGCGGAAAAGTTTCATTGCTTTTTCTTAGAAATATATTATCATTGTATTATCCTGATATTTGCTACTGCAAGGTTACTTACTCTTCTCGCTTTAAATAACTTTTAATGTTGTCTCACAATATCGTTGGGTTTGAACTTTGTTAATATTCAAGTCGACACGCAGTTTACTGCTAACGTTATATTTGTTAAGTTGTTTTAAATAACTATACATAGGCTGACATTCATGATCATTTTATTAAAAGGAGACAGTTGACATAACTTAATTAATGAAAGTTTTTGCTGGTTTTACCATTCATTGCAACCTCTCTTCCAAGATTGACTAGCCTCGTACATCACTCCGTCTACTTCGCAAGGGCAATCTTTGACTTGTACACAATCTCCAGATTCGTCGTCACGTACCTGTTCAAAAATCAATAGTCATGAATTACTTTGTCCCCATTCGTCCAGTTTCTAAACCACCGATCCGATCATGAACATGAGAAATTAAGTTAGGATATTAAGCTTTATTTTTATTGTCGTGAATATTGTCGTGAATATTGTCGTGAATGTATTTCTGAAAATGTATTCATGAAAATGTATTCCTTGAGATGTTGTGAATGTTTTCCTGAGATGGAAGGTGGCAACTTTGTCCGGTGGGCCCTGTAAAAGCCGCCACCTAATTATACTTTTCTCACAAATTCGAAGAGAAGTGGTTTGTTTACTCCTTAATTAAAAATGCTTAGCTTTTAGTTGCTACCCGTCAGGTATAAAATAGGTTTATATTTGAACTAGATTTGATATTGTGAATTCGTCTATAATTACCAAGTTCTCTGGACATTGGCAGCCTTCCACGCATTCCTCATGGCAAGGTTGGTCTCTTGAAAGATCTTTGCAAGTCAAGTCACAATTTGATCCGCACATCTTATATACCTCACCAACTGGGCACGTTATTGCTGTAAAATTAATTAACCGTGACCTCAAATTAAAGAAGGTTAAGGGGTAACATCCAAAGTATTGCAGATGCAGTAATGAGAAAGTGAGCGGTGGCAGATGCGATTTCATTTCATATGCAGGCCTATTGAGTTTGATTCAAAAGATTTCGTTAATTTTAAAAACACAAAATGCATTAGGCCTATACACATTTTAGGGAATGTTGCGGCATGGAGGATGTGTTTGGTAACTTTCCGTAGTCTCGTTCACAAACTTCTACTAGCATATTTTTGGAAGCCCAAAATGTATTACTATATTGAAAAGTCTATGGGAATCACAATCATCCTTCGTGCGCATCATTCTCCAAAGCGTGAATTGAATACTTTGATGACCATAGATGGGAAAACATTGTAATTTGGTTTTACTCACGACAGCTATGTGCATTTCTCCACAGAAACTTGAATCCAGCAACCGCACACTCACGAGCGTACGAAGCAAAGGCTAGGCACTGACATTCATAATCATTAGCATGACACCCACAGACATCCTGTTCACATTGTTCAATGTACTTATCAACTGTGATCTGCCTGTTACAGTTCACAAATGGTGGTTCACGGAGTTTCTTGCAGGTGGCTTCAGCGTGGGATTTCCGCTGGGAGGACAGGTCGCACGGCCTGAGGTTCATGCCCTCTTCGACGTTGGGACAGTGGTTGCTAGTCTTCCAGGAGTTACCGAATCCATTGATGTTAGCCTTAGCATTCAGTCCAGATTGGGTGTAGAAGTCGTCGATTTGTTTGCTGTTGTAGGTTCCACAAAGGCCGCTTACCTGTTAAAAAACAACAATGAATCACTGTTTCTCAGACTTTTGTCTTGGTTCGTGAGTATACATCTACTTGCTTCCTTGTTTCAGTAGGAAATAAAGTAATCCCATTCTTGACCCAGTGATGACATATGACTTCCATAGGATATTTGGAACTGACCAAAGTGTTATTTTGAAATTATTCTTTAATAAACATTTTTTATGTCTAATTAGTAATTACAATTGTGGGTACTTAGAAATTATTTTAGAAATGTTTCCCCATATAAGGTCTAAATCAGGTGTGGTTCTAGACCAAACATTTGGAGGGCTAATTTTGTTTGTCATCAAAAAGTACATTCAAATATTTCCACCTTTAAACAAAGTCTTAAAGAGGGCAATGATGAGGCTTACAGGAACAGGTCCATTGCACAAAAAGGGCCCAAACGGGCTAAGCACACACATTTGTTAAGTTCAGAATATTTGTGCTTAGCAAAAATAGGTTACCAGCCAAATTGCCAAGTAATGTATATTGCTTCTAGCTGGTTCTCGGTCCAATTTTTCTTAGCAGATAAGTTTGCTTAGCAGTATTTTTCTGCTAAACAAATTGGTACTTTTCCAGCGCATCTCTATTTAAAAACAAAATAATAAAACATGCACACGTTCGTTTCTACACACTGATAGAAGACGATTATTTGGCTTTAAAAATTGATGGTACACTTATAATATGTCGAACCTTTCCTTGCCAAGAGGGGTTCAGCGTGACATACACGCGCCTGTCTTTTCCCAGCTGTATATCAACTCCATGTTCGGCAATAGTCAAACGTGTGAATATAGAGGAAACCTGTCGGGCGACTAAGGTTGATCCATCTTCTAGACGCATCTCAAATGGTAATTTATGTGATGATGTCTTTTTCTCTGACGAAACCTTGATAGATCCTTGTCCATTTAGTCTGTTTAGAACGAACGAAAGAAAAGGCGCATATCTTTCAAAATCTTTGCCATGTAAACATATGTTTAAAGCCAAAACTAATCAATACTTGTTATCTTCAAATAATGTAATAAATAATTCTCAGATATTACAAATAATATAAAAGATACCCCAAGCTACTTGGGGCAAACTACGTCGCAAAAACGTTCCACGCAATTTACAAATAAAACATGTAGGCCTACATAAGTCTTATTTTTCTTTTGCTTTTAAAAATGGATACATTATTTAGGCAAACAATTTCAACAAAATGTTATTTTCAGCGCATTTTAAGTCTACATTAAGTAGCATGATTGTAGAATTTGTAATGGAAGAAAGCTGGTCGCATTTTCTTGAAAGGCAAGTAGCCAAAATAATGAGTGGGTTCACTTAAATTCTCCTGAAACGTCTGGCTTTTCTCGTAGTATTCCAAAAACGAAATTGAAATGAATGTGTGCCCACCACACCCATGGAACCATTGCAGACCAACCTCAATTCATTTGTCCTTTATGTTATTAAATGAATATCTTAAACAATTGCCTTTATTATCCTCACAAAGGCACTGTACTTACTCAAACATAGATTGGTCAGGCGTGACAACACTAATAAGAATCAAACAAGAATGTAAACTAGCAGAGCAGTCATCGAATTCTGCCAGGATGCTAAACTTCGGTTCGGTCAGCTGAGCCAAGAGATATTCACAAGAACTGCTCGCAGAGAACAGGTAGTTGGAGCCGTCAAATGTCTTGAAATGGTGCCCACCTGATACGCTACATGTAGCATTGCACTTGTTTGTGGTACATTTCCACATGCCTCCAACACATGTGCTGAAACAAGATTATTAATGAAACTGAATTACTATTTCTGTAAAAAATTATTTCAATAAAGCGAAACGTCTAATGTTTTTTTTGTTTTTTTTACTTTTCGAACTACCGCCCCTCTTTTCAAATGGCAAAAATGATGACGGCTGTTGCACTTATGTTGGCTGAAACATTTGGCGGACCTGGGGACAAAACAGAGCAGTTTTCTTGTCAATTTACACCGTATCCCGGTTTGTCACCTCTACCGTCCTTGTGTGGCCAACCTGGGCCCACCGTTTCCAAACACATTATTGTGCCCTAAGTGGCAGAAATGTATGTGTGTGTGTGTGTGTGTGGGGGGGGGGGGGGCATTTCTTACCATGTATGTAGATTTAACATTATATAAGTTGTTGGTGTGACTCACCCCCTTTTGACTCACCCCCTTTTGACCCACCCCCATATGTCATATGTGTAAAACTGATGATGGTATCAATCTCCCATAACAATGGCTTTCATTTCTAAGAAAAGTGAAATAATTTAGGAAAAAGAATCTCTTAAAGGTCCTATGAAATGGTAATTTTTCACACTACATTTTTGGGGCTTAATATATGGTTTTGTATTAATAAAATATAATACTTACTATTTTTATAAGTTTGTCATGAGTTATAACAATTTAATTTGTCCCCAAAATTTGTGTTTTCCCTTTTGATATCGCTTTTCGTGACGTAGACCTAGGCACCGAATGACAAAGGACATTGACAATGCACATTCCTGACCATTATGCTCTGGTATGCTTCACTGCAGCTGTCCAAACAAATTCATTGATATTTTGGATCTGATAGGAATCTGTGCAGACTGACACCATCTTTAGAAGTGTTGCTACAGTCAGCAACAATACACCTTGGCGGCATAACAACAAAAACAGTTACATAAGTTTGCACGTTGTATCATTCATATGTATCGATCGATGCGCGCCAACAAACAGCATGTTCCTAGGTCTACGTCACAAATTTGTCCCCTTTTAGGTTCATCCCAAATTTTAATTTTTTAAATTTTTTTTGTGATGTAAATCTCCAATACATTTTTTTAAAATTGCATTTAGAGGTTAATGTGTGCATATTTTATAGTTTACACTGGAAAAAATTTCTAATTCATAGGACCTTTAAGTCCACATTAGAATGAAAACAAACATCTGAATGCGTTTTTATTAGATTCATGTTGTTTGTTGTAAATTATCTAACGTAATAAGCTAAAACTTTCACAGGTTGGTTGCTTAATGTAATCTGGATTCAAAAAAGTATAAGCACACTCGAAGTAATATTTTGGCAACATTACCAATGATGTACCTGCCTTTTGAAATTGCTTAGGCAGACATGGATATTGGATAACTTATTACCATAATTTGCTGTTCATTTATAATAATTTCTTTAATCCTTGAATTTGAAAATGTATATCTACTTTATCAGAACCTGCATGAAATTCCTGGCTGAAGAAATATATGAAAGTCCGTGAAAATTTTCCCATGAAATTTTCTAAAACAACATATCGATTTTTTTGTTAACACACACATTCCATTCCTATTGATTGTTTCGAAATTGTCGGTTGATAATACAGAGATATTACGAAATGTTTACAGTTTGATAAATCTTTGCTCTATTTCATTTTATAGAGCAAAACATCTGCTTCCGTTGTTGCTTACTTCAAAAAAGAGTAAAGACCTTCAGATTTTTAATCCTACTGTTAAGCTTAACGCTCAATTTGTCGTGCTTTCATAAGAACAAATAACCTTGTCCACCAATCGTTCATTGTACTGGTGTGATTTCTCTTTAGGGAGGCAACAGACATTATTGATTTGTGGTACTCATCGATTGTTCGATACACTTGCGGTTCACATCATGTGTACACGTGCGACAACATCATAAAGACCGGTTCTTAGATTACGCAGGTTGGTGACGTCAGTTAAACACATTGCGAACACAAAAGTGATCAGCGAATTTCTCCAGAATTTTCTGGAAATAATATCGTCAGATTTATGTGAGGACCCAAATTATATACGTAATTTATTTTGACCATATTTTTGTGTAAGACAAGGTCATATATATCAAGAAAATATGATTAAAAATAGTTCATAGTTCTTGTATACTTAACAACATGATTTTACTTGCAGTTATGTTATTTCATTAATTTATTACTTTTCCTGGGGGTTTCTACAAATTCGTTAAAGTTGGGTCTTGATAAGCGATGAGTCATTAAACAAAACCCATCTTTAGAGAAATGAGGTTACGAAATATGTTAACTTGCTTTTAAATAAATCACTAACAGATGGGAACTCCCTCGTACAATAATTCGTGTGATTACTTTCTAAAATTCACAACTAGGGCTTAATTGATAGTTTTGTTGTCTTACCAGAGTTTGCAATCGGATGATATCACTGAACCAGCGGGCATTAGTTCACTTCCTCGTGGACAGGGGCATTCCTCTCTCGGCACACACTTTGTTTTGTCCCAGAAAGTTCCTGTGTCATACAACATAACATGTATATCAGTTCCTTTATTTAATTGGAAACAGAGGGAGAGGGAGGGGTGGAGGTTCGGTGTGCGAACGCACCGGTCACACCCCAATTGTCCCAGCTGGAAAATTGAGTGCAGCTTGACGTGCATAAGCAAACTTACTAAATAAAAATTACCCACAAAATTGTCTCCACATTTTCTAAAAAGATTAAATTTCTAAAAACGACACTTTCTCAAAAAAATGACACACCCCCATTTTCAAATAAGCATAAAGGCTTTCATGGAAAACATAATTTACATCATATTACTAAACACGACTTCCATTATAGCTGATGGAATGTATCCTGTTTTTATTACGAGCAAAAGAAATATAATTGAAACTCAATAAACCAACTTCCAGATATTGAACAGCATACCGGTGGTGGAAGGCTCAAATTACGTTTTGTACACTCAATATTAAGCCGAACACCTTGTCAATTTACCACGTATATTATTTGATTTTCAAGTATTGCTGAAGTCGTGGACATGTTAATTATATCCCTAAGTCATGATGATTGTTTAGCTTTACATAATCCTATTTTGTTGAAAGGATCAAGGAACACTAGGCCCACGGCCGCAGAGGGGAATGTGACAAATCTGCGATCATCAAACACTCCACCGATTTGGACCATATCATTGACTGGCAGAATGCAAAGATCATAGCCCCGGAAAAGCACTGGTACACCCGTCGTATCAGAGAGGCTATTGAGATTCATAAACATGACACTGTCCCCCAGGACATCGGCTATTTCATCAGCAACATTTGGCATTCAATCCTACCATCCACCAACACCCACACCCCACTGTCAACTGATACGCCTCAGCGAGCAGGCAACTCACACACAGCAGGCGGAAACACACACAACAAGAACAATGCCACGGTGGCAACCAATCACAACACATCACACAACAGTAGCACCAATCGGAACACTTCCCATTCTACACATAATCCCAGCAAATACTACTTAAGGAGTTGCATCGGCAAACCTCTTCATTCTCCTGAAGAAGATTAGAGCAGGCTAATCGAAACGTTGAGAATAACCCGTGAAGTCCCTATGGTTCTCCCTGAACCATATTAACCCGTGAAGTCCCCGTGGTTCTCCCTGAACCATATTTCTCACTTAGCGACAGTAGAGAAAACGAGTTGCCCGAAATTGGTTCTCCCTTGAACCTTTCTCACTTAACGAAGGTTGAGATACGAGTTGTGCGATACGGTTCTTTTCAGAACCTGTATCTCAGCTTCACGTTAGTTGAGATAAACACATGGTGTTACCGCAAACCGAAACGATATCATGTAGAGAAATTAAAATAAAAAAAAAAAAAAAAAAATTAAATCATTATTTTGTTTTAGATTATGTTTTGATTTATGATTAGAAGCCTAGATTTTGAGAGTTACCTGCGGGACAATGACAACCATCTACACAGTAATGTTCACATTCGTCTTTGAAGTCCAAATTGTCACAAGTTCTTGGGCATGGCGATCCACACTCTGTGTACACCTTTCCATTGTTACACTGCACAGCTGTTAACACAAAATTCAAGGAACAAAAAGAAAAAGAAATTACACTTTATTGCCCATAAAAATGTAGATTGCTTGCTTTATTGGTTTACATAAAAGTATTTATTGTTGTTCTTATTTTAAATAGAAGGTCAGACATTGTTATTATCAGATTATCAAACTAAAGACTTATTATCGATTCGAAGAAATTACTTGATGTCACCATCCCAGTAATTTTTTGGACTGGATTGCTTTCATCTTATATGCTCCCCATATACCCCACATTTTATCATGGGGGGGGGGGGGGGGGGTGTCCATAATATCCTCTCCCACCACCCCAATATACTGAACTAACTCCTCAGTAGAACTTTATTAATGTTTGAAACACAATTTTGGGCATATCACTTTTTTGAAATGTTTGACAACTTTCTAAAACAAAATTAGCAATTTTCAGAAATCTCTAACAAAATAAATGTTCCCAAAATTTCAGATCTTTCTTCACCAAAAATGTACTCATCTTAATCCACTGTTTCAAAGTCCTAAAATAGTTACTCAAAGGGGGAGGGGTTTGAATATGATTAAAGTAAGTGCATTCATAAGAAGTGGAAAATGTTGTATTCCCTTCCCCTTCTTTGGCTACAAGATTACGCCATTGATACTTACGACAAAGAAGTTCATTTCGCCAGTGAAGAACAACTCCCTTCTCGCCGCAGGCTCGTGAATACTGTGCGAAGACATCACAGTATGTGTCACAATTATCCCGCTGTCCCATCTGAATGCAACGACACACCGAAAACCTGCACATATCAACGAAGTCCCACGGGTCCACGGCATCGTAGCATTGATAGAAACGATGTCCCGACATCTCAGCGCAAGTCTTTTCGACAAATGTTCTGTCAGAATCCGAAATGTCCGTACAGGGATAGAACTGTGCCCTTGATTCGTCAACGGGAATTTTATTAACTGATACATCGTAAAACTGAAGAAGTGCACCGGGCGTTTTGCCTTGATTGTCATCATTGGAGTTTAAGTTATAATTTCCACATAAGCCAGACATGGAGTTTTGGAAGAGCTCTGACACCTCAATATCAACGTTTCCGTTTGTGTCAACTCGGACAGTTATATCTGGAAAATAAAGTACAAAAATATGTGCTTACACTTCAATATACATACAAGTTCATTTATGCTTGGCATCAAAAGATGATTTGCTGTAGCACTATATTATGTTATCCTGTTTTGGCTGAGTAGGCCAAAGTCGGGTGAAAAGGGATGGGATATGTCGCTCATTAGGCCTGACAAAAAGAGAGAAGTGTGCTGCCATCATTTTTTCAAAGTCTACACTTGTTTATAAGCAGATGACAAAATGGCCAACATTTCACAGAATGTGAACGAAGTCTTTGCTCGAAATCTCCTTAAATATAGTTCACCAACTTCAATTCACGTCACTACATTGTCATCTTCTTTCGTTTGTATTTATGCATATTTTACAGGAAAGTAGATGATATTTATTTGTGATATTTTGAGAGTATGCATTATTTCCAGATTAGCATCTTGTATAACAAATTTACACCACTGATCTAAAGACTACACAAAATTACATACATGGCCAATTCCGGACTATTATTCCCCCATCTCTATTTGTTGCCCCTGTCTTATAGCGAAAACAGGTATCAACTTTATTCTGCCCTGGTGTTTATATTGGGCGACTGGTGTAATTTTTAACGGCCCAGTTTCTGCAGTGTAGCCTACTTGTGTCGGTATATTACGTAAACTGAAATTGACAGGTTACCGTCTCCGTGGAATCCCTTGAAGACAGTATGAACGCCGATTATCGAGACGGTTCCGTACTCGAAGGCTGCTGGGAGTTCGGTAACGTTCTTGTTCTCATATCTAACAACATGATCTGGAAGTAACTCCAGTTTGAAGACAGAACCAAACGATCTGGAATTCCAAGGATATAACAGTTACAAAGGGTTTTGAAACAAAAACATTAAGAATGCATGCACCGATTCAATGTCGATTGCGAACGGACGGGAAATGGTCTTCTGATAACAAAACAACATTTAAAACGAAAATAACAATTAAAGTGGATTTCTGAAATGGGTTAGAATGTCGTATCCAATCGCCACTTTTTCTCATTCAATATAACCAATAATGTAATATTACCTATCCATTAAGGTGGAAAACATATGGATGATGATGGACATATACTTATTCCAGGATATTTATTTCATGAAAAATCAGACATTTTTGGTACTATATACGATGACTTCCTCAGTCATGTCAGTTTGATCTTGTCAACTCCACCATTAGTGACCAACACGGTCATTGTACATGCACAGTGGCAACTATAATAGGATTCCTCTATTTTCTAAAGGGGAGGACTTTTTTAGAAGGGAAATAAAGTCCAAAAACCACCATAAAAGTTGATTTTAAAGATAGTTTTCGCATTCTGTACCCCTAAAAATAGATTGAATCATTTTAACTGGTTAGTGGTTGCAAAAAAAAAAAAAAAAAACGACTGAAAATCACAACAAAGATATGTTCTTCGGGAGCCCACATTATTGCATTCCGTGCAATGCATTTGTTAACGAAAGAACTATAAGTTCAATACGGACTATGGCTGGCCTTACCTGTCCATATGCAGTCAGAATACCTAACAATTTATATATCTAGATGTCTAGATGTCACGGCCAGTCATAAAAAAAAATATTTGTTAAAGATGATTTTTTCCAAAAAAAATTATAAAATGTTCATACGCAGTTATTTATTAATAAACGTTTTTTATTATTCCTGCCTGACATTAACAAATTATATTTTCAGATGGAGCTTTAGAATGTAGCTTCGTAGTAGTCCATAGTAATTAAGGTCAGGACTCACGTGTATGTGATTATTACTCGGTTGTGGGGACGACACTTTGTAGCAGTACACGGATAAGATGCCTCCACGTGTACATTGAACTCCCCAGAGCCCATCTCCCAACACGAGGCAAGGTCGTACAGGGAGTTAGCCGGAAAATCGAAATGGTAGCCATCGAATGTTATGAAGGAACCTCCACAGCAGAGCGAGCATCTATTTGATGGGTTAGGCATGAAGCCTGTGGGAAAAGAATCACATTTCGATGCATTAACCTCCAGTTCTTTTCAGAAGTAATTACTTCTCAATTAAGATTTTCACATGGTATCACCGTAATTAGTCTTAATTATGAATTAACCAGTTTGTCTGATCTTCTCATCTGAAAATTACCGGGAATCACCAGTGAAGTACCTATATATAACACGGGAGAATGCACGTGTATATAAGTGTAACGGCTATTGTAATTGTGGCTTCTGTCGTTAATAGGATATTCACTGAAGTGTAACTGAACATAGAGAATGTCCGTTTTGTGTTATTTTCTATTTATATACAAATTGGATCAAATGTTGGAAATAATGATGTGGCATGAGACATCTCATATAGGCTATTTATGTATTATATGTGACTACAGAGGGTGTCGTTGTCATACACGATTCTCCCAACTGGGGCTCATTGGTAAATAGGGTTGCAATCTTGATAAAAGAATCTCCTGGTCGGGAAATAAAGCTGTAATAATGTAATATCTTAATATTATCTACCTCTTTCGCAATAATCTCCATCATAGCCGGGTTGACACTGACACTCGTTTGGAGCGATGCAAATACCATTGACGCATGAAATTTCACAGATAGCTATAAGGAGACATGTGGAAAGCAATGATTGTAATCGTTTACAAAGAAGGCATATGGGTATGTTGGGCAAACCGTTCGAAATGTTTGCACGATGAAATTTTTCCTGTATCTTGATAATTACTCAAATTCTTACATTGATGTCAAATATATTTTTGTTCTTTTGAATATACTAAATCACACTTGATTTGGAAACATCAAGGTGACAACAATGATCTCAGTTATGTTACTGTCAAATTACACTGAGAGCCATGCCTCGTACCATTTGTATTCTTGTCCATGATTCACTCCTGAGCGAAGTATGGGTTTTCCCAGTGAAATTCGCCAATTGAGCATTCAAATTCGTTTCTGTACGTTCCTATTAAAACGATTTGGCTAATCCGGTTGCTACCACATTACGAATTCAGGCATTAAGTTTCGTTTTCAGACACGAAAATTTATGTGGGATGATTTAGGATTTGCACTCGAGTTTTATTTTCAGTTTCGTTTACATGCAAATCAATTGTAATTCAAAAAAGTAATTATTAGCAATCTTTAGTTAATAATGTTTCCCATTAATATTTTCGTTAATGTTTCTACGTTCTTGTTTCATTTTTTACTTTGTTTTTATCACTTTGCCCCTCAAATATTTCTTAATGATTCGATGAAAACAAGTCAATCAATTATAAATCAGGGCATTTAGCAAGGAAGGATTGTGATATTTTGATGACCCCACCCCCAGCTAAGAAGAGCCCACATACGCCCCAACAAGAAACAAAACATCTGTGAAAATCAAACCATTTCTCCAAATTGCTAGATCCAGGTGTCCACAGGGTTGGGCATGTCTCTTTTAGTTAAAAATACTGTATAAATTTGCCAAACATGTTCAGTGTGTTCCCTCTATTTTCTTTGTGCGTCTCTTTGTTTTGACCATATGTCCCTCATTTTATGTGACCCTCGTTACTTCCTCGTGTAACCACGAAACAATGTTTGCATTCAAACAATCATAGGGCCACTCCACTCCATGCAAATGATTCTAATGTTTTACCTTCATCACATGATGTTCCTTTATATCCTTCATCACATTTACACTGATTGGGATAAACGCACTGTCCGTAAACGCAACCTTGATCACACACGGCTGATAAAACAAACAAAACAATGACCCATTGAAACTCCAAATTATATGATTGTAACAAGACATTATAATCTGGAAACAATGACCTAGCATTTCCAGTCATTTGGTCGAAATATGAACAGCTTTGATAACACAGAACATATTACTGAAGTTTAAAGGGATAATATCGTCACGATCAGAGCAGACTTTCGGCAGGGCATTGAATTGTGTCCTGGCTCATTATGCAACAGCAACGGTGATATGTCCTGTTGATCGTGACGATATTCTCCCTTTAAGTTGGGTTTCCTTGATGAAACGTATGTTGTCATCATATCATTATAACAATTCAAAAGGTAATAATGTAATATAATTATTGATAAAATACCCTTTTCGCATGTTAGTCCAGTGTATCCTTTGTTACATTTACAATCATCGGGAGAGGCACAGTCACCAAATACGCAAGGTGGATCGCATATAGCTGAGTTATATAAAAACAAAATGCATTAAAGTATAAACGAGGTTGTCTCTTGAAATAAAACTAAAAGTAGACATTCTCAGTCTTGACATTACATTGACATTATCGGGAAGGGTGAGAGGTCGCCGTTCAAACCAAAAAAATCAACAGTAATCACCAAAATCAAAACAATCATTCAAAGGCTCTTGGCCTGACTTCTGTGAACCTGCAAGAAAATGCCTTGCTCTTGAAACTAAATGCAAATAATCACTATAGCATATGAAATTGTTAAAATGTATCATAAAAAACACTCTCTTATTTTATTTATTTATTTATTTTTGTCTATTGAAAATAAAGTGACTGAACTGAACTTTATTCATGGTTTAGACCGTCATGATTTTCTCCTGGTTGTCATGGTTTATAGCGTTAAACTTGGCAGTTAGTGATCCCATGTTTCGACTCCAGCTTTGAAAGAAGAACGCTACCATTTTTGCAATTATTCAACGGATCATTTTGGTTGGTAAGCAGTTTACATTGGCTTAATTCTTTATATATACATGTATATATATATATATATATATATATATATATATATATATATATATATATATATATATATATATATATATATATATATATATATATATATATATATATATTCAGTCATGATCAAAATAAAACAGATATACAGGACATTTGAGGTCATCATATTATTTTCACAAAATGGTTGGAGATATTTACAGTCATCATTGTATCGATTTGTCACCAAACTGCAGAAAATATCCAAATCTATATTGATTGTTATCTGTTTCATAATGCTACTCACGTGTTTCGCACAAAGGACCTGTGTAGCCGTTGAAGCAATGACAAGTGTCTGGAGGATAAATGCACGTTCCGTGCGCGCACTTTGGGCTGCAAACAGCTGTGGGTGTTCATAACATTTAAAAAAATGGTAAAAATGGTCAGAAACTGTATCGGATATTTAACAAATGACATCACTTCAAGGAATGGGGTGGGAGATGACAACCTTCACGTGGTCCACCCTGTTTCAACTAATGTCATCAAACCGATGTATGCAGCTACTAGCACTCTAAGCTGCTCATCATCATACGAAAGAAGAAGAAGACTTCAAGGAATAAAATTTGTATTTTGTACCTCATCGAAAAATCCTGAGTTGGCCAGAGATTGTTATTTAATTAAAGAAATACAGCTATTAAAATAATACGTGGTGTTGAAAACTAGACTCGTGGTGTTCAAATTGGGCTCCTCTCCATATATAAAATAGACACAACTTGTGTAATATTTACGCTACATTTTTACAGGGAAACTGAGGTGAGAAATTTTGAAAATGAACTTTGATCACCGTGGTTTCCATGTCTCTTGCCTCCCGTATTTTGCATTTATTTCTATAAAATTAACGATTCTTTCAAGTGTTTTGTAAATTTGTTTTCTCATTATTTAAAGAGAAGATGTACAACTTTGATTTATTACCTGGATATAGAAAGCTATCGTGATTTAGGGTTGGTAACAGAAATGTCTTAAGTGCGAATAATGCACATTTTCAAAAAGTTGTCACTTTTTGCGTTGTCATACGTAAAGCTGACAGTTCAGTATACTTATAGGGAGATGTTGATTTGTTTTCATGGAATTAACTAACCTATTTTGCATTTATCCCCAGTCCATCCTTCGCAGCAATCGGTGACTATTCGAAGCTTCGTCTGAAGTTGAGGGCGAGTCCGCTCTACCATGACAGGCCTATACAAAATGCAATGCACGTGTTAAAAACCTTCTAAAAATGTTTAAAGAATGGGGTAAATTTACATATTTCTTTCAGTGATAACTCAATTATTTCAACAGATTGAATTAGGTTAATGAATAATCTATAGACCTTAAACAAGTGATGCTTGAAAACCATTTTCCTGGAATGCACATTTGGCTTACGATTACACGTTACAACAATCTGGAATAAACGTGGCGAATATCAAATTGAAATAAAGGGCATTTTATCCTAACCAATCGTAAATCACAGTTGAATAATTATGCCAACTTTCCCTTGTTTCCCTTGTTTAATGATCCAATCATTCTTACAGTAGAACATGAGCTTTTGTACAGTCAAAATGTTTCGTTCTGTGATTTCTTTAAAGTTGTAATTTTCTTCAGCGCACTTTTCTTTTGAAGAGCATAGGCCTAGTTCTATTCCAGTAGTCACACTAACCAGTTAATGGGTCGCTCTTTGGTACCTTAGAGAAATGCACAGAGTAATGCATATACAATGGCATAAACATGCAATGGAATGAACATTTATGTGCGGTTTATGCGAGCACCAACATGACATCCAGTGGCTTCAGTGTAAGCGCATGGCCTTTTCTGCATGTCAACAAGTTAGATCAGTGATTGCAATGCATGCTTTACATGTGGCAACATGACATCCAGTGGCTTCAACGTATATGCGCATGACCTTCTGTCCAGTCAGTATAATAGAGATCACAGTGACTAAGACTTACAACTCGACTTCGCAGGATCCAGATGCGTCATCTCGTATGAGTAAACGAACCTTCTCCTCCCGACTCAGACGGTCTTCGTAGTCGCTACAAGGTATCTTAATGGTTTGCCATTCTTCAACCTGGTACTTCTCTACACCTTCTACTTCGTATGGCTCTTCCCGGTCGCAAAAGTGGCTCTCGCCTCCTTCGCATCTTAAGATAAAATTCAACAATATAATGATGAAGATACACCTAAGACGTTTATAACTGTGCCCAGCATAATTATATAAGATGATTTGTTTTTGTTCTTTTCTTCAAATGCTCCAATACCTCCTCGACGATATTATTTCAGTATTTTTCCTAGATTTATTTCTTGTCCCAGCCCACTTTTAAATATATGTCACCAAGTAAGCCACACTTGCCCTTTCACATGGGTAGTAAATTCCAAGGGTGTGGTGTAAATATATACCCCCCTTTTTGTCAACGGGCATGGTCCATAGAATCCTCTACTCCCCTTTTGTTTGTGGGGGAGGGGCTATAAACATTAGACCCCCCAAAAATAATAATAATACTACCATTGTTTTCAACTGTTGCAATAGTTTTTCAAACGATTTCCCCAAAATATATGCAATGTCAACTCAGTAACTCTGATCCCCCTCCCCTCCCGCGCGGCTCAGATCCGCCAATGACGTAATGCATTAACCTACGTTGTTTTCTTATATACATGACTGTTGAATCAAAATGTGGCTCATATCCAAATAAACTTTATACAAAAATTTTACTTGAAATTTCAGGAGAAAACTTAAATTACAATTATTGTGATCCTTAAAAAGTGCTGGATACATGTATGATAACACAGAGAAGGGTACAAATATGGACTTACTTCGTTGTCTGTGGGCAGAAATTTGTCAATAGGAGTAAGACCAAGACGTATTGTGGCGGCACGATAGCCATCACCACACAGTGGTCACGTTAAATAATTATCAAAGCCCTCGTTTCTTTGATAGCGTCTCAAGATATTCCACAAGTGAGAAAATAATATATCAATCCACGAGCAGTCGGTCGGTCGAAACACGCAAGAGACGCCTACCAGCATCAAAACTAGTGGCTATTGAGGAGCTCACGAATAAACCGGCGAGTATACATCCACGGCGATGGGGTGCTTCTTTGCGCTGATTGGTGTATTTTTGGGCTATTTTGCATATTGGAAGTCTGATTGGGCATGAATAACTGATGACAGAGCGAAATGAATGTGAATTGTTTGCGTTTGAGCGAGGGATTATTTCTTTACCAGATGTTCAGGTTCATTGATTTGTAAAGAAATACTTTCGGAAATCAATTGTAGAGGCACTTGCAGTATTGACCAAGACCTTGGATAACACAATACTCCCTTTGTTGTTCCCAATGTTCTCTTGGTAAATAGGCTCCTGTTTCTTATTGGCAATTTACCCAGTTTACCCAGTTTTCACCATTACGTGTTTCGTTCAACAGTAAAATATTTAGTTTTTTATCTAATGTGAGATTCAGGAAAGAACGCTTTTCCTAAATTTTGGAATTAATTTTTTAAATGACAGTACCTCAGACAACAATATTTTAATGAAGATTAGTACCACTGATTGTTGCTTCCCGTGGGAAGAAAACATCTGTGCAGGACGTTATATGGAGCAGAGCTTGTTTCACCGTCTACCAGGAAAAATGCGAGGTCGGATTGATTGTTATAAAAACTTATTGATTAATCAAATATAGCCTTGTGATCAAGCAAGAATCGACCCACATTAATGTGTTAATGTTGAGACTGATCCTTTCGTTATGAAATGATAGATTTAGAAAATATGGGGGAAGGAAATTTCTGAAGGGGCATCAAACTGCGCCACCCCTCCCCAGAAAGAGCACTGTTTTTCAGATTTTTTAGATTTTAGAGATATATTTGCACCCATTCAAATGCATCGTTAACGATTAATGCATCGTTAATGCTCCAGTTAACGATTATGATGTTCTACCGTATAGCGCTGTCTACAATCTCGCAAAGAAGGTATATAGCTTCAATAAAGGTATTTTGTGTTACTCCATCTACTAATAATAATAATAATTATAATATTTTTGTCATTTCTGTAGCATTTTTTCAAAAGATTAAAAAATGCTTCAGCGCATTTTGCTGGCATTCCAGAATCACAAGGGTTTTGTTTTTGGCCCATCCGATGTTAGGTCTCTGTAACGCCCCCAAACATGCCACAGAGCTACGAACAATTCACGGAATTTCTCCCATCCAAGTACTGACCGCGGTCCATTAATTTTATATAAAAGAATCGATACATAGCTAGGCCTATGGCAACTGTGTTCAGTATCGGTAATCCACCAGTTAATCGTGTCTTATGACACATAAAGTGTTGGGCCTGTCCATCCGACTTCAAGTGATGAATAGAAAATGCTGACATTAACAGTTTTTTATTAGAGTAACAACCGCCTTGGGAATTGATACCCTAACAAAAAGTTCCAAATGAATAGCATTAGGCCTATTATTTTTATGGAATTGAGTATGTAATTAGGTGTTCGGCTTTTCAGCCGAACAACTATTGTTATTGTTCCGTTTTTTTGTTTTTTTTTACTTCTCCTTCTTCTTCTTCTCCTTAACTCTTCTCTACATCGAAAGTGCAAGTTAACAATTTCACACAACCTTGAAACTTCACACATATAAAGACCTTATCATGTAGATGAATCTAGAAGTTGTTACGTAACGTCATCAGGTATCAAATTACAAGCCATTTAAGTTTTAAAAATGACCATTTGCTATCGACTGTATATCAAAATATACTAAAGCTATGATGTTCATAATCTGGGATCTGATAGATCAAGGCTTAGGCAACATTTGAAAAGTTAACGTCAAAATCGTCTGACATTTGCTTCCGGTCGTACCGGAAGGTCAAAGTTTTGATTTGTTTTTTTTCTTCAAAATTCCTTTTCTGGGCCAAAATCCCATTGACTTAACACACACCAGACACTCGTGGTTCTGGGGCCCATTGTTTACAAACCGCAGAGACTGAGATCGAATGGAAAGGGCTGTTGAAAAAGCCAATACCGAAAAGCTATTTCTTTGAAATGAGTAAGGCAACTTACTTTTGAAAACAATCTTAAGTCACATTTTAACAATGATCCCAATTGATGAGGACATCAATACCGTCACTTCCGAACACCTTGAGTTTGTTCACAAACTCTGAATTTCTAGTTTATGGTTGGTTTTCTAGCAGTATTTTAGAAGTGTTTTCTGTGTATTTAGGTCTGTCGGTGTAATCTTTTTTTTTATCATTCATTATAACGTTGGTGGGGTTTTCAATTTAGTCTCAACTTTTTGGGGAGGTTTCAAAAGGATCATGATGGATTGATTTCATTAGATTGTTTTTTCAGTTAATATCAACAAGACATACAAATACAACAACTCGGTATCAAAGGGCAATGAAATACAAGCGGGGTATGTGAAATTATTAATCAAGAATACAAAACCACTATTTGATTTTAGCCAATGATAGCCAAACAGTATAGGGTAAACTGAGGGAATGCGGGTTCTTCAGATAAAATGGATCCCTTGGTACGTTTTGCCATTGTCCGTTATGTATGTACCCTCTGTTGTCTGAATTACCATATGATGATCTGTTTAATCCAAGGAATGAGGCCTACGTTCGGACAACACAGAATGCAAAAAATAGAAAGGGCCCGTATTGCCTCAGTTACATAGGTTTATTTCAAGTGTGAATATATACTCCTAAACGAAAGAATTGATCTAGATGGTGTTCTTATTCACAACTCCATTCCTTCTCCTGTTTTAGATTAACGTTCCCTTTATGTTTTATGTTTACATAAAATGACAGCGCATCACGAATCATTGAGTGCAACAGTCAATAACATACAAGATCACAATCTGTTGAAGTTCATGTAAACGTACGAAGTATGGCAGCTTATATATGAATAGTTTCGTCTCTAAAGAGTTCTTCCTAATGCGGATTGCACCCTGGCTGTTTGTCAAGACTGTGCTCATGGAACATAAGAGAGGCAGCGAATGATTTCATTTTAGAGTAAATATGCTTAGCTGGTGCGTTTTAAGACATAAGGGATGGTTGTGATATTGGAGAAACAAGGCAGCGAATTCTGCTGTCGTTTCTCAACAGATCAAATACAGAAATGCTCTTTACAAGTTTTAGATAGAAATTTACTCTAACCGATTAAAACTAGTGACAAATTGCTAAAAATTTGCTCCTAGTTTCAATTGGTTAGATAGAGGGAATTTTAATCTAAAACTTTTATGGGGGTCGTTATGTGGGTTTATTGGTCTGTTTACTTTATAACTTTTTCTATATTGTGCCATATTTTTCATTTGTGACAAAATGTTCAAAAACTATTCACAAGTCAGTTAACGTAAATGGTGTACCAAATACATTACAACATTGTCATTGTAAGCTAAATCTATATTAATGAATGAATTACATAGACTCAAGCGTAAAAAATCTTCACTAATGTTGGATTCAAACAAGCGACTCCCTCATATTTGTTTTATCGATGTTCCATCTAGATGGCAGCAAGTCACTATAATAGTCACTACATTTGAAATTGAAATTGGGCAATCAGTTTTGAATTTGTAGTTGCGTTAGAGGAAAGGCACAACATTGGTGTTGGCAAAACTGCTTGTACGAGTATACTTACACTCTGAATCAAGATATAACGTTAATCGACAGGCGCAGATCCAGAGTCTCAAAAACGAGGAGGCACATCGGCAAAAGAGGCACACTGCCAAAAATAATATTAAGTAGAAATTTATATAGCGCAAAATGCAGTAAAAACTCGCCCCGAAAATTGATATAGGCCTAGTCGCGTTCAAAATACAATAATATTACTCTAAAAATGGTTAAATTAAATAAACAAAATATCCACAGGTAAGAACATGCTTCAAGCAACAGTTGCTATTATACTAGAACAAGTTATTTATAAAGATAGGCAAAAAAGATCATGCAGAAAATGTTTACTTAAAAAATAGACATAACTTTTCATACAATTGTGTTTTAAAATTTACATGCACGGCTATAAAAAGATGGACAGATGTCCCCTTCTCCTGATTCGTCAATGGTTAAAGAGAAAATAGTGAAATGCTATTTCAGGAAAGAAAACATTTCCGACAATATTTTGTTCATCTACAATAAAATTCATTCATTCGCCAATTTTGATTTACCAATGATAAACCTAATCTTACCGAAATCAAGAATGATTTAGAAAACGTTTCATATGTTGTACTATTGGGCCTTGCCATTGGTTTTAACCCTACGTGTTTTATCTTGAAAATTGCAATTATTATCAATCAATGTCCATTAACAGCGGCGAAGGAAGAAACTGTGTGATAAATGAGTTAACTTGCGATGAATGTTAGTAGTGATGGTCATCTTTTTAGTGGAAAGAACGCTGCTCCTATCTATACATCCAAACACGTCCTTTTTGTTAAGACCTAGGACTTTTACCCTTTCCCTGTTTGCTGCAAGTGTCAAGTGGGTGTACTTACTCTTTAAAGGGAATGTACAGCATTGGGAATTACCAAGTTGTTATCTGAAAGCCAAAGTGATGTCAACAGGGTAAAGGTAGCAACCATTCTGAAAAACATTCTGAAGTTTATCATTCGGACAAAACAATATGCACATTTAAAAAAAATGCCAGGCGGCAACTTTTTTTCGTCAAGTGTTTTTGTAAATATTGTGAATGCTTGTTCATGACAATTTTTCATGACTTTGACTCCGCTTTCAGCTAATTTTTTTTTATTTTTTTTATTTTTTTTGTTGAATGTAAATATCTTGGCTCAAAGAAGGTAATAATACCCATCGAGCAGTTTTTCCAACATGTCCGATGTTGTACTTTCCATTGAATCTAAATTTACGGGGGACATCCATCACAGCCATGTCTTATATCAATTCCGTAGAGTGCCCTTGTGTACCGTATTTCACTAACAGTGGAAGAAATAACGAACTGTGTGTTTATATAGTGCATGTCATCCGTTTTTTATCAGTCAACACTTGCTCGTTGCTTTTTGTGACGGTCTGCACAATTATTTGTTAAAGGGAAGGTAAAACTTTGATTATCAGATTTTCAATTTAACGAATTATTATTCACAAATTACTTGGTGTAAATTTGGTTCACGTATCAATCATTCCGAGAAGTTATTCCGTCAGTGCTTAATTCCATCAGCAATTGTTATGTCGAATTTACAAAAGTTGCTGGACCGGTTGTAATGAAATTTTGACAGATATATTTTGGTTTAAACCAGACGGTTGAAGTCACACACGTTACCAAATACTAATGTTGTAACTTCCCTTTAATATCCCAGCTAAAGCCTCCAAGGAACAAATAATGAGCTTGCGGGTATGGGAATTATTATTGCCCTGTACGTTAAAACAAACAAATTTAGCCTGTCAATCCAACGGCACGGATTCGCCAATAGGGTCATGCATTTCCATGACAATTGTTACGCTATGCTTTACGTGTGTGACTTTGTGTTCCTGCGTTGCTAAGGGTGGGCGGGGACTATGGCCATAAGTGGATGGGTGTATTTCGACGCCTTCGGTATCGGACGTGAAACCATCTTCTACATGTTCTTATTCGGTGATGTCATTTTAGCAGTGATGACCGACACTGATACAGTCATGCCTTCTATGTGTGTTGTCTCGGGGGATATTCTTCCCCAAGCTCTGCGAGCAACCTACATTGGTCTGGACTTCATATTTACATTATTTGGAAATATACTGACTATTATTGTTACACAAAAAGTCGAAGAGTTTTCCGATAGCACAAAAATTTTCATCACATCTTTAGCCCTGGCCGACTTGGGTGTGACAGTTATTGCTGCAACGTCTTTTGCCGCTGAGGTAGCCGGTGAATGGCCGTTTTCTGATTGGATATGCGTAGCTTCGTTTCTGTTTTTCTACATCTTCACAGCTGTGTCTATAACAATGATAAGTATTTTGACTTTCGATCGTTTAGTTGCTGTTGTGAAACCACTTCACCATTCTATGATTCTGAACAAAACGAGGAGCATTAGTTTTACTGTGCTTGTGTGGGTGGCTTGCACTCTTGGCGCCATATTCACTACTGTTTCTAATTCGGTAACATATCACCAATGTTCGGCACTTTGTATGACATCAGGAAGGAGCATTACCCAAAGCATTGCATCTGTCTTGGCGTTTTACATCATACCTCTGATATGTATTATGTTGATGAACATCAAGCTTCTCGTGATAGCATGGCGTCATACAATTCACTTTCGACGCACCCGGGTCGCAGCATTAGTGCTCAGTACCCCTGGCCAACCTAAGGCCTTTCCGCGGTGTGTCAGAGGGAAAGCTGTTGGCGTGGTATCTCTGGTAACTCTTGCATTTGCCTTGAGCTGGTCATTTTACCAGGTGAAACTCATACAGGGAACGTTTTCCGCTGAGGACGTTATCTTTCCGGAATGGGTCGAGTTCACTGCTGTGTGGCTTGCGTTGACAAACAGTTGGTGGAACGTGTTTATATACTCGGTCATGAACCGTAGTTTTCGAAGTAATATGAGGTCTGTCCTGCTTCGTTTATGCCCGTGGTTTCGCCAGGAGACAGACCCACCTGTGATATCATAAGTAGGCCTCAGAACGACAATTAAAGTCAGCAGTGTCATTTTATGTTTTTAGTCCTTAGGCCTATTTTATGTCCTTAGGCCTATCAAGGCATGTTATGGCCCTGTCACACTGTTGCGTATGAGAGAAACGTAAGAGTTGCGTATGAAAATTCATAATATAATTTTCATACGCACAAAAAGCCCTTGAAAATACAGAATTGTGCGTATACTTACCGTATTGAACCTATGAGTAGCGTATGGCAAGCGTATTGACAGCGTATGGACAGCGAATGTCAGCAAATGTCAGCGTATGACCAGCGTATGTCAGCGTATGAACAGCGTATGACCAGCTTATGTCAGCGTATGGCCAGCGTATGGCCAGCGTATGGCCAGCGTTCTCTGCGTTCTCTGCGTATGGCTAGCGTATGAGTAGCGTATGAACTGCGCATGCCCAGCGTACCGCCTATCACGTGACAAAGTGCCTATATAATCGGCGGCCTTTCCACAACGTATGGCAACTTATATGTCCAGCGTACTCGACCTATGAGTAACGTACCTATATCGTACCTCTAGCGTATTCAGCGTATGCCTAGCGTATGCTTAGCGTATTAACCATACGTCCGCATACGCACAAAATTTTTAAGCATGCTTAAAAATTTATTTCTGCCTCAGCGTATGCCAGCGTATGCCACCGTGCTTGAAACGTATACAACCTATGCCTAACGTACCCCTAGCGTATGTCAGCGTATACCAGCGTATGAGTGATAATTTTCATACGCTGGCATACGCTAGTACGATACGCAACAGTGTGACAGGGCCATTAGTTAGTACAGCTTATTAGTTAGTATAACGTGTTAGTTAGTTGCTGTATCGTTGGTATAGTTTAATTTAACATAATTGTGTGCACTTGTTTCATCTTATATACATTAATATTATATCACATTTAAACATCACATCTTTAGAACTTAGTGATATATTATTGTACCTACAGTTAATTCCAATTCTGTTGATTGGAGCAGAACAAGGGTCTTGAATCGGAGGCAAAAGGAAAAACAAAGGAGGGCTAATTGCCATAAAAAGGGGGCCACACACAAACAAAAACATGTATAACATGCACACCGATAAGCGGGGACACAGGCCCTTCTATCCCTCTTACCCCCTCCCCTGGATCCGAAAATGGCTGGATAACATCACCCCCGACTTATAATTAATAATGGTTTGGTGTAGACCGACCTTTGTTCCATGCATCCGTGATTTTTGCTTCCTGTCATAAACTTGTGTAAGTCTATTACATGACCTCATCACTCAATTTGATGTATGAAATAATTTAATTCCATTAAAACATTACAGTTCAACATGTTGTGTTAACCACTGGGATATATTAGCAGCTGAGAAATCTCTTTGATTATTAGTAAATTTGTAACCGATCAACAATATTACCTTGTGCCATTTGTAAAATGGGCATGAACGGTGAATCATATTATAATGATTTAAAACAACTTATGTATACTCGATTAAAATTAAAATTTTGAAAAAAAATTAAGTTCATGAGACAAAACGTTTACATTTAATATACAGGGTGTCCCCATAAAAAGTATACCGAGATAAAAATTACTGTAATGGCAAAACTACTTTATATATGGGAAAGAGAAATATATCTCTAGAAAGGGCAGAATGTCCTCTTTGCAATGGTATACAGCTTGTGATGTTATTGACACAGATGAGTGAACAAATTAGACAGATGTTAAGGGTACTGAAAGCAGGACTGTGACAAGTTTGCATATTTGAATAACAAAGGTCCAAAAAGCATTTAAAAAAACCTGCACATTAAACTTTTGAGGTAAGTAGCAAAAACAAAGCAGATTACATTGTTTTAGGTACATTCCTTGTTTTCAAGAATGTGTTGAAAAAACAAAGGCATTTGGTATTCTGCACACTTGCATGGTTGAGATTTGTTGTTCAAATATGCAAACTTGTCACAGTCCTGCTTTCAGTACCTTAACATCTGTCTAATTTGTTCACTCACCTGTGTCAATAACATCACAAGCTGTATACCATTGCAAAGAGGACATTCTACCCTTTCTAGAGATATATTTCTCTTTCCCATATATAAAGTAGTTTTGCCATTACAGTAATTTTGATCTCGGTATACTTTTTATGGGGACACCCTGTATACACAAAATCTTAATTAATTTCACTATTTTCCAGTTAAAGAAATATCGCCCGTGTTTGGCTAAGACGACCCAATTATAGAATTTATAAAGCGAACGAATTTTGAAATATAAAAAAATATTAAATTCGGATGTCGGAACTAAAAGCGATATTTCAAACGCGCTTGATTCTGAATTCTGACAATCAGAAGATTGCTTACGCCCGAGTCCGTTACATATAATAAACTGTGTGCATGGTCAGGTGCAACATGATGATTAAAACGCGGGGTCCCGCATTTGATTAAGTTTTTAATTTAGGTTTTTTAAATACTTGACAGATTTTTTTTCAAATGAAAGCTTATAAATTCCTTAACCCCAGAAAATAGCACTTCAACATTTAAATATATTTGTTACCGTAAAATTGGCCCAAACACGGGCGGTACATCTTTAACGACAAACAATGAAATAAGCTGAAACTTAATCTTTAGTATGGATGGATTAACATATATTCTTCTAAAATTGTAGGCTATATAGGATACAAAAAATATATTGTGTATTTGCAAAGAATTATTAATATCGGTTGCCTGCAACACACTAATTCCTGGCTCCCGTGTTCTGCAATTACCAGACCTGCCACTACACATTGCCGCCACGGTTTGATCAATCACAGACATTGATGTATACAGCCGTTCCAATTAGGGATGTGATAAAAACAAATACATCACATTCCTCTTTGTGATGGAAACTATTCTAATGTATCTATCTTATAGGGAAGGTACACCATTACTGATGTTGACAAACTTAATTGGCACCGTGCCCACTTTTGCTCATGCACCCCTTCCCTTGTAGAGACCCTGGATTCGCGCCTGACAAACCTGCTTCTACGAGTATGTTATTTTAATTATCAACACCTTGTGAAAGTTTCAGCTTATTATATTGTGTCGTGAACGACAAAATAATGAAAATGTATTCATATGTATTGTATTCTTTCTGCAATTGTTTTTAGCTTACGTTGTCGTTTACGAGAAAATATTGAAAATGAAATCGTTTTCTTTTATTTTATTAAAATAATCATACATAGATACTTCAATGGATGTTTGATATCGTTATTAACTTAACACCGTGTTATTTAAAACTGTGTAATTTATGAGTAAACGAATACCAAACATTCATTTATTGAAATTTGTGTATTTATTTTATTTATTTTTTGTTGGCTTTATGAGTTATACTATTTATTTGGAGTTTCACCCTTAACCATTGTTATATTCATATATAAAACATTCAAGGGCATCATGTTGATATGCAATTTAGATTGCCTATTGCCTAGGCTATTGCATCATCATTTGTGCTCGACTGTCAATGATCACGCCCCACACACATGATTTATCATTAATACCGGCCGGAGATTGAAGGATAATTATAAATGCTGATATCATCAGATTTCTCAAATAACAATCGGTTCCCACAGAGTGAGGATTGTGGTTCACATGTATATAAATGTTTTTATAATCAATTATTATTGAAATGTGAGTAATGACATTACAGTTATTGATTTTAAACAACATTAAAACACTCTGAATTAAATAAACTAATAAATAGTTAAATGATATTTGTTTTGCAAAAGAACATATTATTAAAGTGTTGAAATTTCAGATTAAAGTGTTTTTCGTATAATCTGTGACTTCATTGTGCTACCATAGAGGGCGTACACAGGCGTCCTGTGTAGCTTCGATAAACAGACAAGGCAAAACAAAAGTCTCCTGTTTCTGGTCTCCGCGCGCATCGCCTCAGACCCGCGCGTCGGCATTTTTAATTATCTTTTTATTATTTTTTTATTTTTTATTTATTTTATTTTTTGCTATGAAACGATGTCTAATTGCAGCCAAAGTTGCTGGATCGATTGGAATTTTGCCGTGCTGAAAAAAAAAAGAAAAAAAAATGGCCAGGGAAAAACAGATGGCCGGAAAAAAAGCGCGTCACCGCACCGATTTTAAAGCCAACCGATGACCAGAAACCGGATACTTTTTTGGCCTAATAGGGTAATTTTATGAGCTACATGCTTCATTGTTTGCAAATATTTATGTTTAGTAATATAAAGCCGATATCCAGTCGAAGCTTATGAAGATGTAGCTGCTTTCCAAGTAAGTTTGCTAGGCAAAATATTTCGGTCGAGTTTTTTTCTGAAGGTTTGTGTACTTGATGTTGCATTGTTAAGCACACATTATTAGTAACAATGTCAAAATGTGTTATTTGTAAAGCCCTGTTTTGTTAATATTTGATATTCAATGGTTGCAGATCACTTTATAACTATAGTCTTAGGCACCATCATAATCAAGCTGCTATATCAAGCACAAATAAAATGCTGATAACAAATTCGACTGCCGCAATTAATTACAATACCGAACAGTAACAGCAACTATGCACTATGGGCTAATACATACCATAATAAAGATAGCATTGGTAAAACTTGTAGCTTCGCATGGTGAGAATGATAAGACTAATTGCGGTGACACCATGTGGAATCTCAATTGAGTAGTAATTAGTTCTGAAAAGAACTGGAGGTACAACTCGACGTTTCTGAGGACGATCAGAGCATACTGATCGAAACGTCGAGTTGTACCTCCAGTTCTTTTCAGAACTAATTACTACTCAATTGAGATTCCACATGGTGTCACCGCAATTAGTCTTACTTAAAGATAGCATTGTTTATAAGCCTAATGATTTTGAGGCAGTGAAGTTGAAATAGTGGTCAATATTATCTGTAACACGCGTCAACATTTAAGGGTGAAGGTGAAAAAATGGTGGACGTTTAAACAGGAATGGAGAAAATCAATTTCTGAAAAGAATAATAATTCATATTTTAATAATTCAGATTACTTTGAGGATATTGGAAAACATGTTATTGTACATATACACAAGGTGTACTTAAACAAGAAGATAGATAAACATGACATCTGCTTTTTGTAGATTTAACAAGCCCCAGTGTCAATCGATTTCACAGGCCTTGATTATTGAGTAAAAGCAGAGGTAAAATCGACAACTCTTATGAAATCAAAACAACATTTTGTCACACTTACCCTTCAATTTCATTTCGGACTTTCACCCTTACTATATTTGCAAATGCAACCAAATCGTGGTGTATGTGGCCCGGCCTACATGTTGGTTATAAACTGTTTATAATTCGACTTTAATTTGTGGAAAGCATTAAAGTTGTGTTCTTTAATGACTTCCCTTTGACTGTTTTGTATGCCCCCTACCACACCAACTATTTTAATTAAATCACGTGTGGTTATCTCACACACGAGAACTCTTCCTAGTTGCTGCTTCGACT
Organism: Zoroaster sp. YZ-2022; assembly: GCA_029582265.1. Classification (NCBI taxonomy): domain Eukaryota; kingdom Metazoa; phylum Echinodermata; class Asteroidea; order Forcipulatida; family Zoroasteridae; genus Zoroaster; species Zoroaster sp. YZ-2022. The sequence continues at coordinate 33,760,020 of CM055830.1, forward strand.
CGTTGGCTTGTTGCCACCGTGATGTGCAGTAAGGCCCCAGTGTTAAAAAGGGCAGAATATTGTCATCCAAGGAAATGCATTCGATTATAATAATACATTGCATTGACTGGTCGGGGTAATAAATGGATCAACTAATACGCAACGAGGCAGGCAAATAAAAGCAACAGTACATCCTGCCTCTGTGTACACTTATGGATGCAGCAACGACTGAAGAGGTTGAAATCATGTCCTCCGAGTGCGTTGTCTCGGGACACTCTATTTACAGAACTCTTAGAGCAACCTACATTGGTCTGGACTTCATATTAACCTTATTTGGCAACATACTGACTATCATTGTTACAAGAAAGGTGGAGGAGTTTTCTCCGAGCACCAAACTATTCATTACATCTCTGGCCCTGGCAGATTTGGGAGTGACGGTCGTTGCTGTGACGTCTTTTGCTGCTGAGATATCAGGCGGGTGGCCATTTCCGGAGTGGATATGTCAAGCTTCTTTTTTAAGTTTCTACATTTTCACATCCGTGTCCGTCATCATGATCCTAATTATGACTTTGGATCGTCTGGTTGCAGTTGTAAAACCACTTCGACATTCTCTGATCTTGACCAAAAGAAGAAGCAATATAGCTGTTGTTTGTGCCTGGCTGGGATGCACTCTCGGCGGCGTATTTACAACGTTTATCAACGAAATTATGTATAACAAATGTTCGGCACTTTGCATGACGGTAGGAAGGAGTGTTATCCAAAGCACTGCATCCGTTTTGGCGTATTACATCATACCTCTGGTGTGTATCGTGTTGATGAACGTCAAGCTTCTTGTAATAGCACGGCGGCATGCACTTCACTTCAGGCAGGCTAGGGTGGCCGCCTTAACAATCAATGCCCCCGGCCAGCAGAAACATTCACCCCCTCAAAGCATCAGAGGAAAAGCTGTGGGAGTCATATCGTTGGTGACTCTTGCATTTGCGCTAAGTTGGGCGGTTTATCAGGTGGTACTCTTACATGGAGCATTTTCTGATGTTCATCTTCCGGAATTGGTCGAGTTCATCGGTATATGGCTCGGCCTGACGAACAGTTGGTGGAATGTGTTTATCTACTCTATCATGAACCGAAACTTTCGAAACCATTTGAAGTCTTTTCTGCTACGCCTTTGCCCGTGGTTTCGCCAGCAACAAGGGATGAACATTTCATCCGTAAACTAACCACCACCCCAACCACCTAAGACTATCTTTGGAAATGACACAACTAAATTCTCACACGTGAAATCGTAGCGGTTCAGGAAAACACATTCAGGGAAACACCCAAGGCATCAGACGGAACTCAGGTTGGGATTTGAACCCAAATCACAAAAGACGTCAAGATACAACACCATCAGTCTGGCAACAAAATAACTTAAGTTCACGTGATGCAATTGATTATCATTTTTAATTGAATTATGTCACACAATCTTTTCAAGACTTTATACCGGCTTGTTATATCACGATTACCTTTGAAATTTTTCACTAACAAGCACCATGCATGCAGCGTTGCTGCATATTTCCTGCGAAGAAAATTACACAAACTGTAGGAAAGTAATTTTGTAAAAATAGCATTTACTCTTTGCCCCCAACTTTCTGATGTGACACAATAAGTCGCTACTTCTACGCCTTATATTAAGGAATTATACATTGTATCTCTGAACTGAGAATGAAGTACAGTATAGGCAGTGCAAACTTTCTGACTGAAGTATTGTGTTTTAAAGTTAAGATTGTAAAATGGTTGTGTTTGCTTCGTTGATTGTTCGCAACTTTTTTTTAACACAAACTTGTCTCCAAATATTTAAAATCTTATCCAAATTTGTGTAGGCCTACTGTTATAAATGCTTTTAAGCACGATGTAGGTAAACAATTGTTATAGATTCTCTGTTTTACCTGTAATTAATATTATTTGGCAGTGATGGATCCAGGATCGAGTTGCCACCCTCCCGCCCCATCCACAATTAAAACATTAAAAAGAAAGAAAACAAATTCAACAACATACGTGCACCCTGCAAAAGCTAGAGGTGCTAAAATAACACTACTGGTGTTAACTGTGTGTTCGGCCATACTGGGAGAGTTTTTGCAGTGCATGTGGAGGGTGACATAAAAAATTACCGAGTAATGGCCAAATTACTGTTACACACAAAATGTACGATGTTGACCTTTTTAAAGATGGCCCCCTTTTTTTGCAATTTAAAACCCCCTCATTTTTATATGCGAAAAAATATCGATATGCTTAGAACATTGTGAGAAATTGTAAATGATTGAGTGTACTTTTCCCCAAAACGGGTGGAGTAACTTTCACTGTAATTGTAATACGAAGGCTTGCAAAATACATGACTGACATGCAAGTTCATGTACTTTTACCAAAGTACAAGCGATGATTAAAATTAGTAACTACGCAATATTAAAATTAACTACACAATATTAGATAAAAAAATTAGACCTTATGCACATGACGTCATTTGAGTAGGGCGCCCTCGGCAAGAGGTCAAAAGAAGGTTGCTCATTGGCCCAATCTGTGCGCCGCGCGTGTATAGATGTGCGTTTTCCATTGTTTCATCATCGTTTTACCTCTAAGATGGCGGCGTGATGACGTCAACGCATAAGGTATACAGCTCAATAAAGGCTTACGTGCACCATTATAAATATTTGTCCTATGCTGGTGATCACCTTAAAACGAGAGCGCATGATGCGACAGTAATATTTTATAAAGCAAACTATAATGTATTTTCTTTGACAAAGGTTTGCATAGTTAACGAGCAAAGGAAGCATCATGCTCAAATGTAAAATTTAACGAAATTACAAACTAATTTCACAGTAATTAGCGTTGGATAGTGGATCAGCGGTGTGTAATAAATAATATATTTATTGCCGTTGCAATTACGATGAAAACAAGACGATTTGGTATAACTGGCCGTTGATCTAAACGGGGCATGAAGGGGGATTGAAATAAGAAAAGGCTGTTTGATTTTTGTTTATAAGTAAAATAAGAATGCCGAAAAATGTTTTTATGTCATTTAAAGATATCTAAATTTAGGACAAAAATCCGTCAAAGATTGAGTCGGGAATATGAAGAATTACCATTGTTAAAATTTAAAAAAAAATTAGAATCAATTTAAATATTAGAATTAGAATCAATTTAAATATGTATTCTTAGGTGGTTGCAAATATTTAAAAAAAATAATGGCTTAGCTTTTAGTATTTCTTCATGTCAAAGCTAGAATCTTGACCCAAAGGAAATTGAGCTGTGAAAAATGAGCCACAATCTGTTAATATATTATACAAAATTAGGCTATCACTTTGATCAATTTCTCTAAGGTCATATTTGTCAAGTTGTGCCTAACTTATCTACAATCTTGACCACACTAAGTTGGATCACCACCGCTCCCTCGCGCAAATAGTATTCCAACATCGACCAGAAACAGGGCCATATATAGCGAGGGCATAATCTTTGAATGGGGAAGGAGATGGAAGGCAATTTGCCGACTGACTTTATAGCGCCAGTCAAAAATTAAACACCTTCAAAAATTGCTGATGGGGGGGGGGGGGGGGGCGAGGCGGGAGGGTGTAGACGTGAGAAATTGTGAATGGGATGGGTAGGCGTGAACAATATTTTTTAATAAAAAAAATCAACGTAATCTCCGTTTTCTCCAAGAAAGCGTTTTACATAAAATACTTAATTATATAAGTACCACTTTCACACCAAGTAATATTTGAGATAACAATTCGTTAATTTGACAAACTGGTTATAACCAATGTTGTACTTTCTCATTCAAAAGGATATTTTTCCTTTCTTTCAGGAAAATGTGTGTTCAGATTAAAAACTAAATTGCCAGGAATCACCGGTGAAATAGCCCCAAAACACGGGTGATGTATCTTTAAAATTAAGGTACAGAATAAGAAATTCAAAATACCAAATGGTGGTATCTTAATCCTACTTGTTGAAAGCCAATGATATAAATTTTCCAAGACATATTTTTTGTCGGAGGTACTTTTATTTCAAATTCCACTTGAGAATGTATATAGGGCCTAAATGCAAAATCTTATGCATTTTCACTATTTTCTCTACAACGTTCACAGGCTATTTATTTAATGTGAATATCGATATAAAAAGAGTAACTAACATTGATTACACATTTCGCATAATAATCTTGAGATGCCTGTTTTTACTGAAAATATGTCCTGAAATTAATGACGAGTCCGGCCTTAAATTTATTTTGGCTTTTAGCTGCTGTTAAACCTAGCTTATAACAATTACTGTTTCCAAACGTAAGGACAATAACCACTATTTTGCATACCGGGACTACAGATCCTTACGGTTGGTAAGCAGTTTCCAACAGATACCGGTAATTCTCTATTTAATTATTGTTTGTAAAATATTTCATTTCGAAGCATCTAAAAGTAGATTCACAATGATCGGAAATACAAAAATAAATTGCTGGTAAAATAACGTAAATCTTGCCAATGTGAATAAATTGTGCTCGCAACTGACATTCTATAATAAATGAACATTTGTAAAGCACCAGTGATGATACGAACATGATTAATGGTTTTGCTCTGTGTAGGTCTACGTGTCCCGTTTTCAAAGCCATGCTAAAAAAAAATAATCAGCGTGCAGACATTAATCATGTACACGTTCTGTCATTGAATGAAGTACTACAAGGAAAACTTATAACTTTAAATGGCCTATGAAATGCGATTTGATGTCCGTTACAGTAGATGTATTTTACCAAATGTCCATGCCTCTGAGCAGTTTTAACAAAATCTATTTTTGATATAAAATTTAAGATCGAGTGTCCTGTTTATTTTAAGAAAAACTTATGTTTATGTTCATACTTGCTCCAAAAAAAACCTCCTAAAGACGATCAGGATGCTAAACGGTTCTTGTTACTCCTATTTACAGACAATGTTTGCATGGTGTCGTCGCAATCGGTCTTTACGTACACTTGACCCCAAAATCTTGGACCCCCCCCCCCAAAAAAAAAAGTGGTTACCTCAACACGTTAAATGAATGATAATCAATCACTCGATTAACATGACAACAAACAATTAAGAGAACTGACTGGTACCCAAACATTCAAGGAAGACGAGGAGTTCAATCAACGCTTATGCACAAACCAACCATGCTGCATCATGTTGCATCCTGCTATGACATCACTGATTTGCTCATGAATATGCAAACATTCATTAGGCTTGGCACAAAATACCAAACAAGCTTTTATTTGTTTAAAATTTGACGCTCTGGTAATTAATTACCAATGATGTAAAATCCTTTTTTATAGCAACCGTTTCTGCTTTGTTCCTTTTGTCTAACGCATAGACATGCCCACGTGTTTTAACTCGTTCAAAAATAACTTGAAAAAGGGTTCATCTTTAATTCATCCATCTTCTCATTCAATTAAAAATGTACACCACTTTGTGTAATAATAAAAGTTGACATTCAACAAGACGAGAGAAAAGAATGTCAGGACACAGAAGGGGCGGATTCAGGATGGTTGGAAGGGGGTACAAGACAAAAACGTCGGCAATTTCACCTGGGATGAAGTTGACTATAGTAGGCTAGTCGAAACGTACCGATGAGCTACATTGTATATGGTTCTTATCACAAGGACAATCTCGCAAACCAAACTGATAGCTCTGTCTAGCTCATGTCTTTTTGAACAACTTGAAGATGACCCTCACTCATGAAAGAATGCACGTACATATGTATGTGCTAAGCAAGTTTCTTTTTACATGTACATATATGTCCATATTTACATAGTTGGACTGAATTAAAACAAATATTTTTGTAGTCCATTTGATGATATATGACATAAAACACAATAAAGGGGGCCACTTTGCATCCGTCACGTTAGCAGTTTTTCCAATGGTTGTTATTTATTTTTAAGTACCTGAAACCGACCAAAAAGTGTTTCAACATGTGAATGGACATGCAGGCTTATACTAGAACTAATTTGAGTTGATTTATTTTATTTTTAAATTTTTTTATTTATTTTTACCCTCAAATTTCCATAAAATTTGACGGAAAAGTTACCTCACTTTTCCGTCCATTTGTTGATGGAAATTTTAGGTAATTAAAAAAATAATAGTAATAATCAACTCAAATTATCTTTAGGATAAGCATGCATGTCTATTCAAATGTTGAAATTATTTTTGGTTGGTTTCAGATATTACAAAAAAAATTACAACCATTAGAAAAACTGCAAACGTGACGGTAGGAAAGTGGCCCCCTTTATTGTGTTTTATGTCATATACAATATATACACTAGATATCTATGGCTGACTGATTCTAAAACTGCCATTTTGAAATAATGAATGGGCCCTGTATCTGTCTTAAGGATTGCACCTGCCGACGACTAACGGAGTCAGTATCATAGAAACACAACCTGCAAAAAAATTTAAAAACAGCCTCAAGTGCCCTATTGAAAATCCTGGTTACCTCCCCCACCCCCTCCCCGAACAAATGACCCAACCCTAGTTACGCGACTGGTGCAAAGTGTCTTAAAGCTGTCTCTTCGAACTGTATGACAGTGCCTACTGCGCAATTCCACGAATGAGGCAACCAAACCATCTATTTCTTCAAAATAAGATTATAAGCTTTATATAGTTAGACGGGAACAGGGATCCACCTGACCTAAACCAAGCCTAGCATAACCTGAAACTCTTGTGTCAGACGTATATTTGTGGAACTGCCCTACTCATTAAAGGAGATTGGTAATGACCAGATTATAAAAAAATTACAAAATATTATCTACATATCTGAAATGGTGTAAAATATGTACAGGTATCAGAGATCCTGAGAAAATATTCTGACTGAAGTGCTTTCATCTTGGAGAAAACGAGAAATGTTATGTAGAATTTAAGAAAAAAAAAGGTGTCGTCTGGCAACTTTACGTAAATACATTAAAACATTCTCAAGTATCGCGATTATTATTATTATTATTAATCATTTCTGGTAATGAAACCAAGGGATGCCTCAGAAAAGCGCACTTAAGCACTATAAGCTCGAAAGCCTGAGGAAACCTGTAAACAAGGGCGCTTGCAATGTGAACCAGAAACACCGGGGTAAACCCCTTACACTTCCACGATAAGTGTTCTGGGTTCTTTTACGTGCATTACTTAATCTAGTACACGGGACCTACGGCTTAACGTCCCATCCGAAGGACGAAGCAATTATGGTTAAGTATCTTGCTCAAGGACACAAGTGTCACGACCGGGGCTCGAACCCACACCCTGCTGCTGGCAACACCAGAACTTGAGTTCGGTGCGCTAGACCGCTCGGCCACGACACTCCACGAAACCTTCAAAGGTTAGTTTTATGATTTCTTTCTTGAAAACTAGAGGGTAAAAAAATTAACCAAATACCAATGTTGTACCTTCCCTTTAAAATCTGTCTAATGGTTCACTTTCTAGACTAGGCCCTCTTCTAGAAACCACAAATACTGCAAATCCTGACTGGACTTGACAGGGTTTAGCAATCACTTATTTTAATTCCTAACCTATCCTACCTTGTTGACGTTTCCACTTCAACTGCGCTATCTAATCTGACCTAATCTGATATTCTTCAAATCCTATAGCTAGCCAATCTGCAGGACGATCTACTTATGTTTACTTTATCTTTCACCTCTATGCCCCGAGGAATATTTCTCCCTGCGTTTGTAGTATGTGTCCTCCTGGTGCATGACGTTTGATTTGTATCTTCCTGATGGTGGGGAAGCATCTGATCTCTCTCTGTCTCTGTCACGGTAACTATCAGAGGACCTGTGTTTTGTACTTTTATCCACAGAACCGGAATGAGTTCTTTTTCTCTTTTCTATCTCCTTTGGTTTATATCTGCTGTCTGTCTCAGCCTGCCGTGAGTGATGATCATCTCTAGAAGATGCTTTGTTGTGATGTTTAGGCCTTCTAGAATTACTGTTTGTTTTTTGGTTCTTCACTCTGTAATGATCATCCTCGTGGTGGTGTTTTCGTCTGCATCAGATGTAAAATTTAAAAAAATTATTATCCAGTGCCAAACATGATTGCGACTTCATTTTTTTAAGTAATATATTTTTAAAAATTGTTCACCCCAAAGTAAAAAGAAGTTTCATTAGATGAAATGGGGAGAAAAATATATTATTATCAAAAGGCACCAAAAGGAAAGACCTTTAAACAAAGGGTTATTCTTTTTTAAAACTGATAAAAAGGGTATGCTGAAGAGGGAATTAAGAGTGCTATGTTTGAATTAGACCGTAACAAATCACTCTTTTTGGTAGATACCCTCCAATTAGCATTCAAGCGGCAGAATCATGTGAATGCAGCTAATGAAACAGTGTCAAATCTGATCACTCCAAATTGAACGCGAAAACTTCTGCACTAACTTCCACATGGGTTGTATTGGGAGTGGCTAAGTTGCCAACCACAATAGGTCAATTGATAAAAATTACACATTATACCCCCCCCCCCCAAAAGTTAACATGCTCACTTCTTTTTTAGCCTCTCCTCCTCAGAATCAGAGGAACTGGATGAACCTGACGAACTAGATTCAGAACTAGATTCAGAACTTGAGTCTTTACGATGTTTCTTTTTCTTCGATTTTGTCTTCTTGGTTTGCTTTGACCTCTCCTTTCTGTGTTTTTTCTTCTTGTCCTTCATTTTTTGAGATCTGAAAATTAAGTCATCAGACAACTGTGCATACAGTTTAAGCATATATCTAAAAATATAAAGCCACATACACAGAATAAATAGAAAAACATACAAAAAGTTTTACATTAACCCTAACCTTCCCAAATACTCCAAAATCCTCTTTGACAAAGTGAAGGATTTAGAGGATTGAGGTTACATGCTACATGCTCTTTGCTAAAGTGAAGGATTTTGGAGGATTGAGGTTATTAGGCATACTTGCCTTTCCATGGTACATGTACATCCATGTTTGTTGTGATTGCAAGGTCAGTGCTTGGGTCAGTGGACACTGTTTATTGCTCCATGCATGCAGTGAGGGTCCCTGGCCATGTACGTGTATCACAGATTAGAAACATGTGTGCATACATGTCATGTGCTTGCTTTACTACTGAACGATTTTGGAGGATTCAGGTTATGTGTAAGCAAATGGGCCTAGGGAGTTAGGGTTAACCCTAACCCCCTACAAGCATTTCAGAGACACCCTACTGAATGCAACAACAGAAAAGTGTGCAACCTGCTCAATGGAACAAGATCCATCAGCTAAAACAATGGTTTCTTTTGTTCTCTGCTGAGGGCAACAAGATGCATCAACTAAAGAGAGCTTTCATTCGCTGCCATGGTCAAGGTCTATAATGGGAACACACTGTGAACGTGCGCCGCATACATATGAGACAATCGGAGACCTTACATTGATCTAGCGATATCATCATATGCAACCTTTCTATAACCGAAGTGTCTAAATAATAGTTCAACAATTAAAACATTTAGTACCTTTTAGATCCTTTGCTTGACAAACTTTCAATTCCGGTCCTGGATGATTTTTGTACTGGTTGGTTGACATTTTGCTTTGGAAAAAAGAAATAAATTGACTTCATTATTAGTTTTAAAGAAACAAGCAAAACACGACTAGTGAAAAAAAAAAAAAATAAATAAAATCTTAAATAAAGCCACTTAATCTGCAAAATACATCTATACTACAAAGTAAGATATCAAGAAACCTTAACATTTGACTCTAATAAAGGAAGGTACAACATTGGTAAAGATATACATACAAGGTACATCATTGATAATGTTGGCAAAACTGCTCCTATGAGTATGCTTACTCTTTTTAAATCAAGCCATACAAGGTACAACATTGGTAATGTTGGCAAAACTGCTGAATATGCTTACTTTCTTTGAAACAAGATACAAGGTAAACAGTTGACCAGTCTGTGAAAGATCCAGCTCAAGTCTATGTCATGAGAAATGTAAAAAAGCTTTCACAATTTTTACAGAAAACACTTAGATAATTGTACATTTTAATACCAATGTCAAATCAAGTTGGCTTTTTGGACAATAATTTTTGAATTTGTTAATCCTGTAATTGTACAGTGTTGTACAGTCCACTCTTCTGGTCAAGCACTACAGCTAATAATATTGCAAGACTTTTCTGGTTGTAGAAGAGGCTTTAACTCTGTGCAGTGCCACCAATCGAAATGAGGAAAAATCCACATTTCCTTCATGTTCGTATTACCTGTGATGATGATGCGGTTTGTGGGGGGCTCTGCACAACCTTTTGTCCACTGTGGTGGGGAAAAAGAAAATTCTTAATCATTCTATCTGTAAATAGTCAGTCAAAACGAGTTATAAGGGCAAGGGCAAGGGCAAAACAAAAAACAAAATTAAAAAAAATTAAAAAAACAAGAAACTTTAACATGCTAATTTTCTTTATATCACTTTATTCTGTAAGTATATAGATGCATTTATAGACATTTTACCAATGGCATACAATCCCATGGGTGTACAACCATGGTATTTTTATGACTTTGCACACAATAAATTTTACCCTGTCACGGTAAAATGCGCCATGCTTTTGACTGAGCAATTTGTTTAGTTTGAATGTCATTGCCATCTGCGACCCGGCGCTTGAACTCCATGTGCCCTCCATACATGTGTGTGAAGTTCGAGAGCTGGGTCTCAGACGGCAACGATTGTTAGAAATAAACAACTTTACCCCATCAAAAATGTGGTGCATAAAACATGGACCGACTTACAGTGCTGCCATCATTGCTTCCTTCTCGGCCTGTTTTATTGCTTTACGCTCATCTGACACACTGCTTTCACTGTCTTTTCTGTCCTTACTGAACCACTGGAGATCACGTCCATCTTGCCACCTTCCCACTGGTGCTTTTAAGGAGTGGCCTACAGGTTAAAAAAAAAAAATAAAAAATTGATTTAGACTCAAAGACCCTGACCTTGATTTGTTCTGGGGTGTCGTTACAGGAATTGTTAAGATTAATTAACTTAGTTAGTTTAATAAACAATTGTAAACAATTGTAAATGGACATCTCTCCTTATACTTATAGCATTGAACCTAACTGGGAAAGAATGCAGTTTACTGCCACCACATTTAGAAAATACATCAAAAACATAAATAAATAAATACCTACACATTAATTAATTTATACTAACTAACACATAAATACTAACTAAAATATAAATAATTGAGGAAAAATAATACATTTTCAGGAGTAACTAAAATGTAACGTTAACAGTTTAGTCAAGTGTAATTTGGAAAATTTAACTTAAGCAATTATTTTGTTTGGATTCCTGTGGTCATTTTGTCGTCTGCTTAAAGTTTAAGCAGACGACAAAACGGCAAAGGGCCTATGGCCATGTTGGCCAATCCAAAATAGTTTTTCTTTTACAGTTTTAATTGCTACTTTAGTTTACCTTTACTCTTTAGTAAAACCTGTGTTTTTGTAATTTTGTCCAGGCCGTCACTGTCACTGTCATGTCAGAAAAGTAACTAGGCCTAGTGGTAATACAGTGGTATACGTTAACAAATGATTGCAGGCCTGCAAGTTGTTGAATTCTGAAAATTATCATAAATTTTTTTTTTTTTAACATTTAAAGCTTGAACAAATTAGACAACCCCTCCACTCTCCAGCCCGCCCACTTTCCAGGTTAAACAACTTGATAATACAGACAGTGGCACGGTGACACAGTCGACCGTCATGACTGTCGTCAGGTCACACGAATTTCATGATTGAAATGTAACGTTATTTTCAATTAAAACAAAACAAATACCTAAGTAATACTCTCTATCTTTATCTGACTTCACACTGTCCCAAGTAAACTGGTCAGCTCCTCCTCTCGTACCACCACGAGGAATGTAATACATTTTAGCAAAATAAAAATAAAACGTAAAACTAAAACTAAAAGCGCAAACAGCCCAGACGTTTCATTCAACTTCGAAGTTCCAGACGACAATTAATGAAAAATGTAATATCGGTGTTTCCATACAATGCAAGGATGTTTGATGTTTTTCTTTATTTTTTTTTATACAAAACTGGTATTCAGCCTTCACACCGTATAGTGTTTGATAAACACGCACACTTTTGAGGTACCAGTCTATATTTTCTCCTTCTAGTGCATTATTTCTAGTGAGGAAAGTTAGCTGGTATCCGCATTATCATTGTTTTACCTGTGTCGGCACACGAAGCACGTGTATCACCAGCGCATCTCCTCACTGCGCATTTTTGGTCAAAATCCAAAAAGAAGATGGCGGCCTTAGAGTTAGAAAAAGCTGAGGCTCTTTATGATACAGATAAAAGTGCTGCAGTTGCTATACTTCATAGCATTGGTAGGTTAAGATGCAAATGTATATTATCATTAATATATTTTGGTATTTAAAAGTATATTATTTTACTGGAAAGTCTGTGGAAATTGTTAGAAATTGCAGTGATTTAACATTACAAATGTGTTGAGTCACGTTGCATTCATTGTTATTGCGTTTAAACAGTTTTACAGGTGACCGTCATTGTTATACTTAGACCTTAACCCTAACTCCCTAAGCATTGTTACTGAACAATAAAAATCCTTCAAAATCCTCCAACTGCCTTTGTTGTCTAGGGAGTTAGGGTTAAGTTATACATATGATGTCACAAACTGAATATCGCCCTCTATCAGAGGCTAGAGAAGGTCACTCATTGGTTCATGTATGCGCGCTGTGCGTATACGCATGCACAACGCGCATACATGAACCAATGAGTGACCTTTTCTAGCCTCTGTATAGAGGGCGACCTTCCATTTGTGACGTCATATGCATAAGGTCTATATGCGCATTGTCCAGGCCATGATGCCCAGTCTGGCCCAGTGTGAAGATTGTGTTTATATAAAATTGTGTTCATTGCCTGTTCATCCATGGAGGAACGAACTCCTCCATGGTTCATTATGTTCATAAAAATTAATAACCCATGACTAGGCAGTTTCATGTAAATTTGAAGTTGCTTCAATTCTTTTAAATGTCATATCACTGGATAGAGCAAAAAATTTGAAAGAAAATGAGGGGTCAATGGTCATGATAGGTTAACCCTATGCAAAGTTACGAATTTTTGTTGATTTAAATATTTGGTCATTTTGGAGGCCAGTTTCATTTGAAAAGTTGTGTCCGAATTTGCCTGCAACGTATCCTTGTAGTACTAACAAAGTGTCTATATAGCATGTCCCCCTTTCATAACAAAAAAATCTCATTGAATACCAAAATCCACCCGTGCGTGACACCCCGATTCAGCGTGCGTGACACCCCGATTCACCGAGTCAAATCGCCGATAGCGGTGATTTCTTTTAAGTTCGGTCTTCCATGCCATTCTTGACTGGACTAGGCATTTTCAGAAGCCAAATGTACTAATCGGGACACACGTTTTCACATCGTTGCCGATTGTTTAGGTAAAAAAAAACTACGGTGTATCCTTTTTTCGTAGTTTCAAGTTTCGTGAAGACCATCCAATACCTCTAAATTGATGATGAATTTCCGTCATGCACAATGATGAAAAACGGGTCGTAAACACGGCGATATTTCTAACGTCCGAGTTCGGATATTTTGCATTGAAACGAAGCAAAATTTATGAATGAATCTAAGATGGCGTCTACTGATACTACAGCATGCAGGACCGAATCACTGTTTAAAAAATAACGATTAATCCGCACAGCGACAACGCGAGCTACGGACAGCCAGGGGGAACGTTTTCGCGAGAACCCGGATGTGAGTGAGTCGGTCACAATCGCGATGTCTAAAATTAGCTTTTGAAGTGCGCCGCCAGCGGCGGCTTGCGTGAATCTGCCTACCATGACTGCTTTTCAAAACCTGATCTTTTATGACTTAGGCTTTAGCCTATAATGTAACATTTTCTAAAAACTATATTTAAACAAAAAGAAAAAAAATATCTCATTTCTTTATCTGCTTATTTTTTTCTTTTTATTAGTTTCAAGAGTTTGTTATTAAATGTAGGTTGTGACTTGTGTACGTTTGTGTGTACAATTTGTACAATGCCAACTGCCAACACATTATTAAAAAAAAACATTTATACAGTATTGGATTGGGTAGATAGGATCCCGTCTTGTTTTGTTAAATCTGTTATTTAATAATCTAACCTATTTTTGACCATGCTGTTTACCATTCTGTTACTATTACTTATTAATATTATTTATTTGTTTAATTCTCTTTGATGACTTCACATAGATACTGTTAAGTACTTTAAATAATAGAAATATTGTCAAGATTGATTGATCGAATCATTGTTTTACAGTGAAGCAAGATGTGGACACATCAGATGATGAAGGAATCAGAGTCAAGGAGCAAAGCATTACAGCGCTTGGTGAGCTTCTGGCCAAAACAAAACAAGCAGACGGTAAGTTTTATGAATAACAAGTTTATTTGTCTTTTGTATTTGTCTGTCCTGGGGCGCATTTTTGTGACCCTGACCAGAAATATGTTTGGGCTTTGGTCATTGTACCGAAATAGTCTAATAGGGCATTGTGTACAGTATATCAGCAGAAGCGTTGGTTAAGCGTTTTTTGCAAGTTCGGTCATGCTGCAGTGAATTCATTGTTCTGACCAAACGTGAACCGAAGTTTGTGATCGGTTAAGCTTGGTGTCAAGATGGCAGATTGTAAAAAGTAACAAAAGTTTTGTTCAACAATGATGGAATGATTGTTCGTAATCAAGCATATATATTTCAAGTTAATTACTAGCACTCACAAGTAAGTTCTATTTTGCCAAAATTTTAATTACACTATATATTTTGAGAAATGTTGAGGATTGAAGAAGTCCTAAACTGAAAACAAGTTTCTGGTTATGTTCTCATATTCGCATAGCTATGCCATCTTGTTTCTGGGGTTTGATGTCAGAAACAAGGTACTATTCGTGTTCACCAAAACACGTCCCTGTCTGGTTTCTCCCCTGATGTATGTTTTCCCCATGTATCCTCGTGTTCATTGTTCCCCACAAGCCTTTGCTTACACAAACAACCTCCATGACTTGTACACAAATTTATTTTGCCATGTTTCTTATTATCTATTCATTTGTTTAATAATTATCTTTCTATCAACAACCTTTATATACCACCTTTTTCTTAACTATTTTTCATGAATAGTGAATAAATGTGATATTGAATTGAATTTAAATTGATTTTTTTCTTAAAGCCACTATTGGTATTCTAAAACTAAAACATACATGATCACAGTTTTACATAATAACAAGTTGATGGGTATAATTTAAAATCAAATGTTGTGTTTTCCTTTTTTTCCAGGTTATTTGCATATATGTATCAATAGTGTTTCAAGACTCATTGCTATAAAGCTACTTGTATCTATACTGAAATTGTTATTTCAGTCCAGTTTTATTTATGATATTGACTTGCTACATTATTAACTTTTTCAAATTTAGATGTTTCTCCTTTTTGTTTTCTTTCAAAGAGCTTGGTGGACTGATTAAGTTCACAAGGCCATTTCTGTCGTATGTAAGCAAAGCAAAGGCAGCTAAGCTGGTCCGAGCCCTGGTAGACCTGTTCCTTGATATGGAAGCAGGCACAGGGAATGAGGTATGTCTTGTCATTTCTTCTATAGATACCTATAGAGACTCAAGCATGCAACTCGTTCGCAGGTTCGTTTAACCCTCCTACAGATGGAGGCCACTCCAATCCACTAAATTTTCAATATGTTTTTCACCAACCTTTAGTACATACAAGCCTGCTGTCCTTTCCAAGTAATCTTACAAAATCAACTGTGTGCCACCCAAGGCCACTGTAAATGTTTGAACATAATAGTATGGCCTGCAATGTATCAATGGGAGACCACCCTACCCTGCAATCAAGTGGTGTGACAGTGCACAGAAGGGTAACTATAGGAGGCCACTGGCAACAGCTAAAGGCTTGGAGTGGCCTGAATTGGTTGTTTCAAAAATTGCACTGATTGTAGGAGGGTAATTAGTTGTTAAATTTTTAATTTGTTTTTGCATTGTTGCTTTTGTGACTTTATAGGTGTCACTGTGTCTAGACTGTATAGAGTGGGCCACTACTGAGAAACGTACATTCCTGAGACAAGCTCTTGAATCAAGACTGATTGCTCTTTACTACGACATAAATAAATACACTGATGCACTGGCTGTTGGTGAGTCAAAGTAGTGAATCATTTTATATTTTGACTTATAATGAAAGTTAAAGTATTGGTTAAACCATTATTATCTGATTTCAAAATTACCAAATTATTATCCGAAAGTTAACTTTATGTAAAATTTATAAAGGTACCATTTATTCAAGAACAAAAATTATGTTTTTGGAAAAGAAAACCCATTTGAGCTGTAATGTTACAGCTCATTTCCTATGAAAATAATCTTAAATTTGCTGATGTATTCATAACCAACAGGGTCAAGGTTACTGAAAGAGTTAAAGAAAATGGACGACAAGGCACTACTCGTTGAAGTGCAGCTTCTTGAAAGCAAGGTGTACCATGCCCTTGGTAATCTTCCAAAGTCAAGGTAACATTTGAAAGTGGCATCTTTGTACAGTTACATATGAGCGAGTGGTTTTTGTATTGGGGAGGATGGGAGGGGCATAATAAACGGAAAGGGAATAAATTGGATTGAGTTTCAGCTTGTGAACTTTCATGCTGGTTGGCCTTGCGTTACATCTATAAGATATAATCTTGTACCGTATCAATCAACCTGTTTTATTATTGGAGTGCCTTGGCGAAGCATTTTTGTGCATCGGAATTGTGTTCTTTTGGCTTAGTCGTCTGAATGTCGGTTCGAATCTTGACTGCGTGTCCTTGAGCATAAATGGGCACTTGTGAGGGTAGAATTGGTTGTTGTGTTTGATTAGCCCTACTTGCATGTCCAAAAAATTGCTTGGTACTCCCCAGGGAGCTGAAGTTGTTTCAGGAATGATACTAATGAGCAGGAGTATTGAAAAAGTCGCCTTGCGTCTTTTTATTATTTAATATTTAGTATTTATTATTGATATTATTTCTTCTAATTGCATTTATTATTATTACAGAGCTGCTTTGACTTCAGCACGTACCACAGCAAATGCCATTTACTGCCCTCCAAAGCTACAAGCAGCATTAGATTTGCAATCAGGTATGTGTTTAAGCTGCTTGTCCTTCCATATGTTTCTGAGATCTTAAAGGGGCAGTATCTTCACGATCAACAGGACATGGAATTGCTGTGCTAGTTTTAGATTAACTCAGTGACTGAAAATAATACCCACAAGATAAGGTCATATTTCCGTTGCTGCTGCATAAATGAGCCAGTGATTTTCAGTCAATGTGTTCATCTTAAACTAGGACACCGATTCCATGCCCTGTTAAAAGTCTGCTCTGATTGTGACGATACTGTCCCTTTAATGGGACTATATACGATTGGTAAACTGTCCATAAATAAGAAGCCAATTGGAAATGCATTGACTAACATCACAAGATATTTTGTATGCTTATTTTGCATTAGTGTTTTCATTTGTGATCATTAACCCTAACCCCCTAGGTATTCTGGCTAGGAACCTTCCTGAATCCTCCAAAATCCATCAGTGCACTTTTGAAAACATGACCTTATCTTAAAAATTCACTGTGCATTTTCGTTGATCTTTCATATTCAGCACTTATGGCCTGTACTTCTTGCCAGGTAGTAATTTTGCCCCATTTAAAGAGGTGAAAGTACCAGTTTCCAACAGTGCTGAATTTTCCCCGAAAAGTGCTCCTTGGAGGATTTTGAAGGATTTGGGGTGGTTAGGGTTAATATTATAATTGTTGTCATCAATTGAAAATATTTTGTATGCTTGCATGATACAATACTGTATTTATTCCCTTTGTTATATTTTACCTTTCTGTCTTAAAATCGTTATCATTTATCATTGCTATTATATTGTGGTTACTTGTACTAAGGTGTTAGTGTTTTGCTGATCTTGTGTAAAGTTTGTAAATGAATTCTTTAATCTTAAAACCCGAACAAATTTTCATTCATGTTTTTAAGTGTCTGAACTAATTTTGTAATGCAAAAAATATATATTTGTGTTTAGCTCGCTGATATTAACAGTGCTATATACTCTTTGTTATCTTTACTTTTTTCAAAGAGGTATGTTTACATTATTGTTATTAACAGTGCTATTTGTTGGGGTTTTCTTAGTGTTTTGCTGTTCTTGTGTGAGATAACATTTCTTGCTGTATCTGTCTGCACTTAAGGTGTGCTCCATGCAGCGGACGAAAGGGACTTTAAAACGGCCTTTTCTTACTTCTACGAAGCTTTCGAAGGATACGACTCGGTAGTGAACTCCAAAGCTATAGATGCCCTCAAGTACATGTTGCTGTCGAAGATTATGTTAAACAGGTATTCAATGCTAAATCTATTATACTTTGATGATGGCTATCAACTTACATTTACTCAACTTTCCACAAACACTCTTTTGAAACTTATAACCCCAATCATGCTGAATACACTTATTGTGCCTTAACCCTTCTGTGACTGCAGGGGGTCAAAATCAGTCAAAATGTTGATATACTTGCCAGGGTATATCTAGTGCACTGAAAAGTCAAACACTGTCAAACCTTACATTTAGTAAGTACATTGTTACAGGTCAAAATAAGTCAACCGTTTTTAACTGGTAAAAGCATTGTCTGGTATTTTTGAGGGTAGTAAAGATGACAGTCAAAAATGTCAAAAACCCAAAATGCCGGTGTGTGCACATTCAAAACAGGCAGTTGACTGGTTTTGACCACTATAGCTACTTGCCACTAAAGTTCAGCAAAAGTAGGAGGGTTAATACAAAATATTACATATATAATGATTCAACAAAATTGTTTTCAATTATTTCAGTGCCGATGATGTTCAGTCCATTGTCAGTGGAAAGTTGGCTCTGCGCTACGCTGGACCAGATGTAGATGCTCTCAAATGCATAGCGAGTGCCAGCAAGAACAGATCCCTCTCAGAATTTCAACAGGTAGGCTACTTTCCAATCCACCCTTTATTCATTTAATTTATATGCAACAATCCACCAAAACTTGTTTGAAATTTTGGTCAGTTGTTTTATGCCTGTATAAACAAATGACATTTTGTATTGCTTTGTATGATTGTATGATAACAGTTAATCTATTTTGACTTATTTTGTCTTTGTATTGTGAATGAATGTCATTTATTTATGTTATGTCAATTTGCAGTGGCTCTCATATCCCATATGGGTTGATTGAGAGCGAATTAGCTCCCCTTTACCCCTTCCTCTTGTAGCCCTACTGTATCATTATACCAGTAGGGTGTTTCCCCACAAAAAGGTAATTTGTATGTTTGTACTTTTTTAGACAAATAGTGTGTACGTGGCCATTGTGTGGAGTTGACCACTTTGAGGCCACATACAGGTTTCTGTGTGGTACATGTAGGCCAGTTCTGTTTAACTGGTAAACATATTTGAAAGGTAGCCTGCAGCTATCCATAGTAACAGGGTTCACCATAGATTGAAATTGTTTATTGTGTAATGAATTTGAATGTTTTATCCTCTGTTTCCTTGACATGAATGTGTTTCTTCCATTTTGTTTAAATTAAGATATTCTCTTACTTTTGTTTGTAATGCACATTTGAACTTTTAGAATTTTAGCAATATTATTTAATTAGTAGTAGCAGTGTTAGCAATAGACGTTGCTTATAGTGATAATAGTTATACTTCCGTAGTAACAGAAGCCAGTGATGTTCAGAGACATCCTTCTTGATTGTTGCAAACAAATGTTTCATATTTATTTTTCAAAACCATGACAGTATTAATGATAGTTATACTTTAAGTTGAAGCAGTAGTCAGTGAAGTTCAGACACAAAGTTACTGATTCATGTTTGTTGATCAAAACCATAATAGTTATCTTTTTTCCCCATCATATTGTCTGTCATTAATTCTGAAATTGTCACCATTGCCATTCCAGACAAAGCTTAAGTACAAGAAAGAATTAGAGGAAGACCCCATCATCTGTGCCCATCTTGACTCTCTGTATGACAATCTCCTTGAGCAGAATCTGTGCAGGATCATCGAGCCATTCTCGAGGGTACAAGTAGCACACGTAGCCAGCATCATTAAACTTCCTCTGGTCAGTATGAGCCATGTGAAGCATTTCATGATTATTGATAAAGCCTCTATATTGTAGGTAATCTCAAAAGAAATAAATAATAGAAAAAACAAACAATTTCAAGGTGTTCAGGAGTAACCCCGAACACCTAAAAACCAGTTTTACAGTTAAAGGGGAGATCAGTAATATTTGTAGCTTTGCATGATGAAATGGATAAGTAAATATTGTTTTTGTAATTAGTTCTGAAAAGAACTGGTGGTTACAAAAGTTTCGATCAGTATGCTCTGATCGCCTTCAGGAGAAAAGGGAAGATACATGTACAACATTGGTACTGTCGGCCAAACTATCTTTGCATATGATTACTTGCTTTTGGATCAAGATACATTTAACAAACAACCTGTAGAAGTTTCAGCATACATGTCGCTACATGAACAATACAACACTAATTATGTTAAACTATCATCTTTTCTCCAACAGAATCTTGTAGAAAGAAAACTTTCACAGATGATTTTAGACAAGAAATTTCACGGTGAGTACCAGTGAAGTATACTTCATTCAACTAAACATGCAAAATCATCTCTTATAAATGACAAACAAATAAAAAACAGGCCTGAAGGTTCATTTGTACAGGAGCAGAATTTTAAAAACCTGGCATTTTCAACTCTAGTTTATAATTTTCTTTGCAGGTATCCTTGACCAAGGTGAGGGAGTTCTTATCGTATTTGACGAGCCCGTCGTAGACCAGACATACGAGATGGCTCTAAACACTATACAGAGTATGGGGAAGGTTGTGGACGCACTGTACAAGAAAACCATTAAATTATATTGATTGCATGTTATAGTTATATTAATGTATTCTGTGTTCCCAAACCAGCGGCTTACTGTGGGTCAAATGCAAGGAGGAAGTAACGGGATGATGAAGGTTAAACAGTCGCCATTAGTGGAACAATATTTTCTTACAGGAATCATATGGTGCATGTGAAGTACATACATGTACATATACTTGGCACCCCCCCCCCCGATCCGCCTCTTATAAAAGACATACAGTGCAACCTTCATAATCCGAATCACCGTATTTCACTGCAAAAAGATGTTGCATGCAAAATAGTAATGTGTATTGTGTCCTATCTTCGATCTCAACATGAGCCAATTCAAAATATCTGTTTGTGTTCCCAGTCACCAAATTCTGTAATTTCTTGCCTTACAGCAATTTCTTGCTGTAAAAAGTTTCGTTTTAGTCCATCCCGTTATTCCAGCACCCACTTTATATTCCTGGGCCAAGTTTGCTTGAATGTGGTCGCATAACTTTGAAAATTTACTGACAAATCAACTCTAATCCCCATAGAAAAGTGAACAGATTAAGCCAACTTGCGCATATATGTACATGTATATAATTATATGTGTATCTTAAGCTTATCGAAGCAGCTTACAAAGCTTGTCTGAGATAATGGCGGCGTACTATGTGCGTACTTTCCACGCAAACTGCCTTTCAACCTTACTGTTGGTTTATAAGGGATTTTGAATGACAACTGGTGATTGGCAATTACGGCCAAAAAAATATTACATAATAGCGGTAGGAGCATGTTTAAATGTTTGTAATATTTTTGGGGATGTCTGAAATCAAATTCGGTATTTTTGGCCTCCACTTTTTTGTTAGGTCATCACAAGAAGATAATGTTTGTTTTACATATAACCCAAGAATGGATGACATCTTAATCTTGAAGTGTTTGAAACAATGTGTAATTGTTGGTAATTTTTTGTAATAAATAACTGCTAAAAAGGTTCAAGTCCAACCCAGTATTCATGTCTCAAAATAATTTACTTTAACCCTCCTACTATCAGTGGAAATTTATGAACAAACCATTGAGGACACTCTAAGCCATTACTATGGAAGGCAGTGGCTCCTAATGGCTATACTGCATAGTAACATAATACCTCATATGTCTGTTGGTTTTAGTGGTTTGTGATTGATGTATTGCAGGGCATACTATTATGTTCCAGTCCCAGTGGCTGGTGGTGGCTTACTCTTGAGTCTGTGTTGACAAAATAACTGCTGAAAATCCAAATGAGTTTTTTTTTACAGTGGTCTTCAGTGGCCTGAGAGTTTTACATACAAGATTACTTAAAAGGGTTAGTGTGGCTTATACGCACAAATGATATGTGTACAACATATTGGACATTTAGTGGTTGGGAGTGGCCTCCATGTGTAGGAGGGTTAATGTACATGTACTTTTAAACCTGTAAGCTTGCGATGTCTATTGTATTATACTTTACTAAATTAGAGATACGAGCACGTTTTAGGGAATCAAGGAAACTTCCCTTCACGGTAAATGTAAATACTGCCCTCTATCGACTAATCTATACATGTACACAATTCACAAGGCTGAGACGTTTTTCTGTCGAACTGCATCTCTTTTCGTCCGTGTTTCGCCCCCTCCCCCCTTCCCGGCATCAATAGGGTGGGTGTCCGCAATTAGTGTACATGCTGTTTTCCTTGCTATATGGAACCACTAGCTTGTTCGTATATGAGACTGATTACACTCAACTAAGGTAGCCAATGTGGGCCAAGGAAGTAACCGTACTGTAACAAATACATGTAATAAGCCTTGAGCTGCCAGCTCGTGTCCTGCTGCTGTTCTCTGCGTTACACGATTATGAATCCTCCCCACCCACTCAAGCCCAGAGGAGATGTGTCTTATCGTGTCCCTTTCACCCCTACACAGCAAAATACCCAACAGGCATAGCAAGAAGTACCCATAAATGTGAGGTGGGAGTTTGGGGATACAGTAATACAGGGGTTGTGCATTATTTTGTTCTGCCTTGGTGATGCCAACATGGGGTATGGCACAGAACAACATAATCAGATACAAACGGTAAGGTAGTCCCCCTCATGTTTCCCCTCATTTCCCCCTCACTGTGCTTTGTTTTCCTCTCCCTTTGATTATTTCATTGTAATTTTTGTAGTACTGAAAAATCGTTCTTGGTTCTCAGCCCCCCCCCCCTAAAAAATATTCTGGATCCGCCCATGGCCCACAGCTACGTTAATGAAATATGCCGTTTTCGTTTGACAACGGGAGCAATGATAGGCACTCAAAGAGTACCACAATTGCATAGCCCGTTTCACAGCAAACCGGACACGTTTAATAATTGATGAGTGCATCCCTGCCACGTAGGCCTACATGTACAACCCATTTTTCATATGACAGGTTGCTTTTTGTACATATTCTCGTAAAGTAAGGATGCATTTACAAACTGGAATTTATTTCCCCTTCCTTAAAATAACAGTATCTTAAGGGCTGTCCAACATTTTCAAGGTAGTACAGAGATTACTACTTTACAAGACCCCTCCCCTCAAAGTAGTACTCATCAACATTTTATTTTACGATTCAATTGATATTTCCCGTTTATAAATATCAACATTTATAAACACCTTTTAAAGACCCAGTCACACATTCACGTTTTTTACCCCGAATTCCCACGAGTTGGAAAATCGGGGATATCCATGGTGAGACCCTACTGGCAACGTGGTAATTTTTGAGTAATCTTGAGTGTTCTTGGAACATCTTGATAGTTTTAGACATGTTCAAAACCATCGTGAGTCACCCACGATTTTTTGAATTCTTGAGGCATTCTTACACCAGTCGTGAGGGGATCGTGAATAGCCGTACGGGCACCGTAGACAAGGTCGGGATACTCGGGGATATTCTTGGGGTAATCGTGCCACCTGGCAAGTACGGTTGTTTCAAGAACAACAAAGAATGTAATCTTGGCTGACCGGTAGGCCTTCTTATTGCAGTCTTGCGGACGTCGGGGTAAACTGTAACGCTGTCGTGAGAAGTCGTGCTGTAGTCGTGGTAATTCGTGACGCATTCGGGATAAACCGTTACGCTGTCGAGAGAAGTCGTACTACATTCGTGTTAATTCGTTGGGCATTCGGAATAAATCGGCTTGGATAACGTAGTGCATTCTTAGCATTGACTTACTACAGTCATAAGTACTCGTGAGGGAATCGCAAGTGAAGCCGATTCATGCTGATTTTTGCTAATAATCGGGAGCAACCGTGGCAGTATAGGATCGGCGCTATTCGTGGGAATTCGGGGCAAAAATCGTGAATGTGTGACTGGGGCTTTAAGTAGTAGTACGCGGCCGCTGACACTCCTACCCCCACCGCCGGTAATACGCTTCGTACTGCCGTGAAAATGTTTACAACTTTGGACGGCCCCTTAGCAATATTAGAAAAATATTGTATACCATCAGCGATCATCAGCTTTACACTAAGTAATTTTTAAATAAAATTTCGACTATTATTTTTTATTTTTTTAATACCAATTCTAAACATTATCTTTATTTTCGAATGACCTTCCAAATCGCTTTAAGGCTAGTATGTCACATCGCATATAAAAAATAAAACAAAGTGCGCCATAGCAAGGACTTTTATTGTAACAGGAAATTTAATTTTAATTAAATTTGAAAAGATTGAACTTGATGTATTTTTATTATTTGAATTGTTTTTGTGTAAGAAAGTATAAATAACTGCAAACTGTCAAATATCTCCTCAATTCCAAACGGGCCTATCTTCATATTCTAGGCACGTCATAATGGCCTACGTGCCGTGGTTAAAAGAATAAAGTCTAGAAATTGAGTGCCGATCAGATGCTGATAGACCTACTTTTTCCTGAAAAAAATCTTATTAGGAAAAAGCCTGATGTTCACCGCAATATCACGTTTCCTTCCCAATTCCCCGTGCCATATACCTAAGCAATGGTTGTTGTGTGCAGAGGCTCACCATCTAGGCCGAATATTCGATATTCGGGCCCCGCGCATGACTCACCCGATCACACCATCTTGTCCTCGGTAATTCGGGCCTTTTTCCCTATATCCCGCAGGCACCATAATCACTCAGCATACATTAATAAATTCTCTGCAATTAACCTACATTCGCCTGTACATCATTTCTTTCTCAAACGATGGGAAAATCTACTTAAGGTATTTTTTTAATTTGTGGATTGAGTTTCATAAAATGTCATTTCAATTGTTGAATTCATATGTGACGGTGCTGTGGATTTTTCGTGACGGTTACTTGGATTAAATAAATACTTTAAACATATTTGGGAAATTCATAGGCCTACTGAAAAGTCCACTTTGTAATTGAAGGAATTTTGCGGAATAGTTTTCATTATAAATGCTGGTTTATATTACTGTTTTTAAAACGATTGTTCAATTCGTGTCTGTCGTTGCGTCGGAAATTTAAAGAGGTAGGCCCTATTGCCCGTGTTTTTCGCTACTAAAACAAACATTTTCCAAAACAAAAATTGTTCTGAAGATTTTTATATTACATAAAGAAGGAAACAAATAATTTATTTAAGACTCATATATTTCTTAAAATAATCATGAGAAGCAATTAATATGCACCGAAATTAATTTATGGTGGGTCCCGTCATAAATTGATTTTGGCACATGTTTACTGTTAAACCAAGCTTCTGACAACAATCTTGTGAAATATCTAATTTCAAAGTACATTTTGTTTTCCTTTCTAAAAGGAAATTATTAATGGTCCAAAGAACAACAATTGCCGGAAAAACACGCTCCATACTTCTTTAAGGATTTTTTTTTTTAATTGATTGTTATTAATTTTGTTTATAAAATAGATACTATTTCCAACATTAATCAATTGTGAGATATAGGCCTTTATGAAATAAATATGCCTGTTTATCTCAAAAGCATACATTCATATCTGTTTGTATGGATCAGGGTTGATTTCCATTTCAAATTTGTGATACATTTCATGTTTTCTCAAAAACGACTGAATTTCTCATGATGTTTGATAGGCCTACTACTACTAATTTCACATCAAGTTCGGGTAATTTGTTTATTGTGACACCTCATGTTTTGATGACAAACACAATTTCTTGAGATCGGAAGAAGAATGGTAACAGGTATTCCGTTCGATTTGTGAGAATCAGTGGATGTGAAAACAACCAAAGGAAACGTATGTTTCCATGACAGTGACCTTACCGGTCACGAGTGGGTTGGTGTCAATTACTTTATGTAATATTATTATTTTGTGTTATTTAAATGAACGGTACACTGTAAAAAAAATCTGTATTTTTACAGAGAAAATTTCACAGAAACAAGTATGTTTTTTATTTTCACAACACTTTAAATGTATAAATTACATTTTTCTTGGATTTCAAATAACAAATTGCCTGTATTTTTAACATATGGATGTAAAATTATTTTACAGATTTTTGTAAACTATAAAAGCAAATTGGGGCGTTATCTTAAAAAAAAAAACATCTGTATTTTTACATCAAAGTGTCTGGCGATGCTGCTGCCATCACTTTTGATGTAAATTTACAACAACAATTTTTTTTTACAGTGTACAACATTTGTCATAGCCAGAGTATCAAATTGATGAATAATTTTCTTAAAACTTTCTCTGTGATAAATTATTACTCTGAAAGTATTTTCATCTTAGAGAAAACGGTTTTGTTACGTCGGATGTACAAAAAGGCGTCTGGCATTTTTACTATTTTTCATTTATTTATTTATTATTTCTGTGTAAAACAGAAAACTATTCAAAAACGTGAGCACCAACTGTGATGTTTTGAATGGGTCAGATATATTTAATTTCACTTACGGTATTTAATTTTAAGATGAAGTTGACACGTCATTTCACCCAACAGTCTGGCATAATGAATAATGAGATTTAACTTTAACCGGTTGGCCTAAAACGTTGAGGCAAACATTACTCGCCCACATGCATAGACCGCTGTTAAAGTCATTAAAGCCGGCACGAAGTGTACACTTAAAGGGAGTGTTCACCTTTTTAATTACCCAGTTACAAAATTACTGAATTATGCTATAATCTAAAAACTTACTTGATGTGAAGTTGGTGATTGTTCCAATTATCCTGAAAAGTCCATCTGACTTGCTCTTATGTTTGAGAAAACGTAAAATATATGACAATTTGAAATGGGTCACAGCTGTGATCCATTTTTCTACGTACGAATGCACACACACGTCTGAATGCATTTTCACTATTTTCTTGTTAAGGAAACAGAAAATAAACGTAAACTTTCACAGGTTGGATTCTGTGCATACATCTTTATTCTTATAAAGTATGGATGAAAATTTAAAGAAATGTTTACCAATGGTGTATACCCCCCCCCCTCCTTTAACGAACTGCATGCTGGGAGTGACGTCAGTACAATAATTTGATGAAATGACTGATAGCATTAATTTTATCCGCACTTCATTTCACACGCACAGTGCTGCAGGCAAAACTAATATTAAATCCCTCACATTTCACCTTTATAGATATACATAAGAAGTAGGCCAGCGAACACTCACTAAATTTAGCGCAGAAATTTGTGAGACGGACCTGCAAGATTGGTTTTATTGAGTTTACGTACATGAACACTAGATTGTATACAATTAATGTACATAAAACATATTATTTAAAGTCAGTGCCTTGTAAATGCATCCATACTTTATGAGAACAAAGAGATATGTACAGAAATCATCATGTGAAATGTTCAGCTTATGCACCAATCGGATTGATTGCCTTCTTTGGTACGTGTACAATGATCATGGCCGTGATCTATTTTAAATTTGTTCTCAAAAATGACAGCATGTCACACGGAAAAAATTCTCAAGAAGGAGGTTTGGTACCATCACCAACTTCCAATGAAGTTATTTCTTATTTTATAATTTTTTTTTTTTTTAATTTAACAACTCGCATATTGTTTTGCCCAAAATGTATGATGTTTAAAACGGAGTGAGGCTGTGCGACCCGGGGTGCACCCTAGTGTTGGCCAAATCCTGGATCCACTGCTGCATGCATGCACCCCACCCCACCCTCACTTCTCAGAAGCGACCAACGCCGATGCTCCTACAGATCATGGCAATAGATGTGAATTGTATTGGAAAAAGCTGCCCTTAATCTAAAAAATGTTGGTCCATTTTTTTAAGCCGTTGTTGTCATGTTGACCTCACCGACAAAGCTAGATTCAGAAATTAAAATTGGTAATCAACTCGGGGCACGTTTAATATATGATAGTAGTGAGGATAGGTACAATGTTCGTATTTGATTTCTTATGGTGATGGGACAAGCGCTAACCTTTTTATCACCATACGTGTAAATTTACAATATTTATTTCAAGGGCGGATCTCGGAATTTTGGAAGGAGGGGAACATCTGGTGCCGAAGGTGTCAGTGCGTAGTCCCTGATTCGCTGTGCCAATCCCCGGTGGAGTCTAGCGGGTAAAGTTCCTGGAAGATTAGACATTTTAAGCATTTATGTTTTCTTTCTTTTTTCTTTCTTTTTTTGGTGGGGGGGGGGGGGTTAATTTACTTTTTTAAATTAAAACTAAAAACTGCCCTAGCATTTTCATGTCTGATCCTTCTTTTTTGGCAGTGTGCCATCTATTTCAGTGTGCCGCCCTTTTTGCCACTTTGAATCCACCCCTGAGCCATTTTAGCGGTAGCTCTATGATAGATGAGGCACAATGCATTTGAGGGATATACGAACGTTGATAAAGAGACAACCAAAGTAAGCTTCTGCCACTGATTGCTCTCGACTGTGCCGGGGCACTGGGGGCTAGGGGTCCAAAGTACCCAAAGCACCCCACTAAAAGTTTGATTGTCTAAAATTGAATGTGATTGTTTTTAATTATAAATAATATTCTTAAATTAACCCTATCAGGCCTGGGGCCACAATGTGCCCCCAATGACATTTTTAATAATATCTCCAGAACGCTCTGTCCGGTCACGCTGAAATTTTATGACTTTTCCTAACTATTCTTTGGGACCCTCTTACGCAAAAATCAATGATAATGGGAGTTCATGGTTGCCATGGCAACTGTTTATTTTGAACAGGTCCAATTGAATTTCCACGTTTTTGTTTAAAAAAATAGATTTTTGATACTTTTTAAACATTTAATATGTGTTTTTGAGTTTGTCAAC
Organism: Zoroaster sp. YZ-2022; assembly: GCA_029582265.1. NCBI lineage: Eukaryota > Metazoa > Echinodermata > Asteroidea > Forcipulatida > Zoroasteridae > Zoroaster > Zoroaster sp. YZ-2022. Next base: position 33,789,017 of record CM055830.1, read on the forward strand.
TTTTAAACTCTGAACTGGACAATATTGAGTCATGTGACCACTTCCAGTGCATTCTGGGAATCCAATATGGCCGCCATTACGTTTAAATGCAATAAGATATATTTTGTACCCAAAAAACATTATTTTTTAAAGTTTTTTTTTCCAGAATTATTTGCTCCTTGTATAAATTTACGCATCAATAGTACAATGGATCTTATTAAGCCTTTATCTGCCTCTATTGTACTTTTGGTTCAAAAAAATCCTAATTGGTAATCTCGAAACAGTTTTATAAACAATTAAAACTGGTGATGGTATCAAACGTCTATTGAAATATTTCTCTCATGTGCTATCGTTGTTTTCTAAAATTAATGAAATAATTTCCAAAATTAATTTCTGTCATCCAAAGACAGAGATTTCATGTTGGAATGAGTTCGATCAATATTAATGCATTTTCCTTATTTTCTCGTTAACGACACGATGAATCTTTCACAGATTGGTTTTTATACAAACTACCTTTTATTATTATATAGTATGGATGCATTAACATATTTCTTTTATCCAAACGTGTATACTACACATTAAGAAATAATGGTTCAAATCTGCGCCAATATTGTTGATACAATAGCAGCACCCCTGTGGGTGCAGACTTGGCACCCCCTGGATGTGTGCCTCCCCTACGGGTGCAGATTTGCACCCTCAAAGGAGCAAATATGCACCTGTAGGGGAGGCACACATCCAGGGGGTGCCAAGTCTGCACCCACAGGGGTACTGCTATTGTATCAACGATATCCACCCCTATGGGTGTAGATTTGAATCATTATTTCTTAGTGTGTAGCTAAAGGGAATGTACAGCATTAGTAAAGTGTCTTTTTGATGTGGCTCACTCTATATAAAAGGTATTATAATTATGTACACCTTTTCAGACATTTTACAAAAAATGCATACTGACTTTAATACACATTGGAACGCTGAAAAAAATTGTCAGAAGAATTTGTTTTAATTTTGCTTTTTTAACTGCTGTTCTCTTGAGGGAAAGAGAGGAAACATTGCGGTGGATCCTTGGGCAAAATCGCATTATAATCAGACATTATAATGTTGTATGTTCACCTGGGATAGTACCCCCACGGGCACAGACAGTAGTGTGATGAGGCACAACCTTTTGCTGATTCGTATAATGTTATCTAGTCTAATAAGATCAGATATTCTTGAACGCAATGGGATCCTTGGGGGTGGTTGAGTTTATATTAATGTTGGGGTAGATTTGCCTGTTTAAATGGGTGTCGTTTTTTCCGTCATAAAATTTCCCCAAGCGTCTAGGCTTTAATTCCAGATTGTATATAATCCGCCACCGGCAAGAAGTTGGAAATGGAATATGTTAAGTTCGTTTATATGAATAGGCTTTTTAGCCGTCAGATTTTTAACGCCTCTTAATTTTTACTTTCTCAACAAGAACTCTTGCAGAAACTACGCAGACATTATGGGGGTTTAGGCTATGTCGATGGCTATAGAGGTCAGTGGACATGTCCTGAGATAAATTCCTAAAATGTCATGACATTTTCTGAAATGAAAACATTTTTCTCTTTCTTTTGAAGATGAAATCTAACGTTCGTTGACTCGCTTGAAGGGCTGTATATATAGGGAGCAGATGCAAAATATTTAATTGAATTTTAAAGATGTATATTCCGTGTTTCAGTATTTCACCGGCCATGTTTTATAGCAGTATACGTCCATTTCCCGCAGTGTCAAACGGAAATGAAATCACTTCCAAGCTAACTGACGTAATCATTGTCAAACCAGGCAGTTGGTTTTATTCCATTTGTGTCAATGTAGGTATAAATTTAACCTAAAAATTCCTGTTTTTCTCTAAGATGAAAGCACTTCAGACAATATCATTTTCAGGATGATTAGGACATCACACCAATTAGGTTTCCACATAACAATTCGTTAATTTGAAAATGTTGTGGTTACCAAAGTTGGATCTTCCTTTAAAACATAGAATTGCGCTATGCGTAGGCAAATCTGAACGAGATCGAAGATATTTTGATAAAAAAGAAATATTTTATAAAATTCTCAGAAACACGATCTCACAATAACAATTTCAAACTTTCATTTTTGACCAGTTTTTCCTTTAATTATGCATGGAGATGATGGTGTGAACAGTATGTAGACCTAATTAAACGCAACTGAAAACACAACTAGGATTTTAAACCTTCATGGCATACCACGTCCTGCCCTTCATTCATAGAACTACCACAAAATTCCAAGGATTCAACCGATAGCCGGGTGACAGGGCAGTATCTATACCGGACAACCGCTTCCATTTCCTGCGATTGATACTATACTGTAGTGTCACAGTATAGCTATACTTCGGTGAGGATGATTCTGTCATCGGTTTGATAGTATTGTCAATAAGGACATGGCAACTAAACTCAGTTTGGAGATTCTAGCGAGAAGGAATTGCTAATACTAAAACAAACAATGGGGTGTCGTGGCCGAGCGGTCTAGCTTACCGGATTCAAGTTCTGGTGTTAGCAACATAATGTGGGTTCGAATCACGGCCGTGACACTTGTGTCCTTGAGCAAGACACTTAATCATAATTGCTTCTCTCCACCCAGGGGTTAAATGGGTACCTGTGAAGGCAGAGTTGGTTTGCTCTATATGCGCTAGAAATGGCAGCAATTGAGCTGTATACTCCCCAGGGAGCTGAGATGCTTTCAGGAATGATTTATGAGCCTTATGAGCAGGGATAATAATATAATGCGCCTTGAGCACCACTTAGTTGGTGGATACGTGCGCTATATAAATCCACTTATTATTATTAATAATAGAGAAATTCAGAGTAGCTTAGGCCTAAACAAGACATCTTTTGTTTGTTTTTTCCGATTGTAATCACTAAATTATTTTTCACTAAACCACTTTATTCTGTACTCTTGTAAAATCTATTAGGCTGTTCACACTGTAACTTGGTAGTCATGAAATAAATTTAAATGTGAATAAATTGAATTATTAATTATTCCAACCTTTCCGATACCTTATTGATGAATCTGTACATTGTAACTCCTGGGAAGATTTGAAATGAAAATAAATATGAATGAATTGAAATTCCTTTTTCACTCTCCCTCTCAATTTATCACCCCTGGCCTCTCGTAAAATTATGGCACGGTCCCGAGACAGTTGAAAAGGTCAACAGAAAAGATTTCAAGGTGGGATTCTGAAAATATAACATTATTCAAACCAAAGTTACGACTTATTTGTTTTTCGCGTTTTATCACGCAGTGGGCGTGAAATGGCGTGCTAAAAAAAGCAACAACAACAACAACAACAACAAAACATAGTTTAAAAACCTCTCTTAAAATCTGTATAAGTTTTTATCATTTTGAGGAATGTTGAAATGTCTTTTCCCAGTTATATACGGTACGTCAGAATTTTGATAAGGAATGGTATTAAATATTCATGACAGAATGAATACGAAGTTCATGTGTACCGATCGAATTTTGAGAATGCATGTTCACTATTTTCTCCCTTAATGACACATCATAATGAGCAGATACTTCCACAGATCAAATGTTTTATTTATGGGTTTGTCTGTCTCTTTATTCACATGAAGTGATACACATTGAAGTTTGCCAATGATACATTTTCCCTTTAAAGCACCATACACCATCGATAATCTCGAATAACGTAAATGATCACAGTTTTACATAACACCTACTTGGTGGTATCAAACATCCCTTGAAATATTTCTCTCTGAGGTGCTAGTCAAATTAGTAACACAATTTCCCAACTAAATTATTGTTCTCCGGGGACACTCGATAACGACACAACACCATAAGCTGAAACTTTCACAGATTGGTTGTTTAATTTATATTTTGATTCATAGGAAGTATAGATACTTTTATAGACACTATTGCCAACATCATCAACTGCTTTAAGATCGTTACCTTGGTGATGACCATTACTCTTCACTATAATATGGCGCTTAAGTGCTTAACTCGCAGATAATTCATGTAATTAATCAACCTCACCAGACGTAAACTTATTTTGAATGCGAAACAGTCGCATGCATAATATCTACTCTTGAAATATATTATTATTCGAGGGAGACTATGCAAATTCTACGTCCAGGGAGATTCTAATGTATTCGGCTGCAAGGTGCGTCAACTGCATAATGACAGGAGTGGTGGAATGTCATCGCTTTAAGAGGATCGGTCGACGACTGTTTTGTGTCTATGTCATAAGGATCTTTCTTTGCGCGACCATATTAAATTAAATGTTGGGTCCATTTTCTTTCAAGATATATCCCCTCAAAAAGCCCAAAGCATCTAGAATTTCACGACTAAAAATAACTGTCGTTGTCGTTCGGCTGCTGTGCAGGCGACTACAAGGTTTTTCCATGCTGCTCTGTCTTGAGCTGAGGGGGTTTTCCCCATCCCCAATGATCCAAAAATGGATTAAACCTTACTATATCAATTCTAAGCAAGTTTTACTTATATGACAAAAAATACAAGTAAACATTGACATAAAGGGAGTGTAAATATAATATATAAACCATACCGGTATATACTTGATATGAAGTTAATCATACAAAACATCACGAAATCGATCCAATTCCGTATGTCAGGTTGTAACTTTTGAAGACACTGAAAACCGTATTACAAATCTTAACTGATCATATCCGTGATTAATTTCTACATGTACTTAGGCCAAAAAAGTCTCCGGTTTTCTGGTCTCCGCGCGCGTCGCCTCAGATCTCCGCTTCGGCATTTTATTTTATTTATTTATTTTTTTGCTATGAAACGATGTCCAATTGCAGCCAAAATTGCTGGATCGATTGGAATTCCGCCACGCTGTGTTTTAAACGACTATTTCACATAGGGGTATAAACGTCTGCCTGATTTCTGGGGCCTCTCTTATCCACCATACTTTATAGGAAATTTGATCGCTGCGTATATACCTGTATTACGGAAGCGTAGTGCCGCCACATGAATAAAAAAAAATCTCGCTCTTGATAACTATCTTGTACGTACACGATAAGTCCAAAGTTATCGTGTACGTGCACGATAATTATCCCTGTTGGAAAAAAAAATACCAGAAAAAAAGGTGCGTCACCGCACCTATTTTGAAGCCGACCGATGACTAGACTTGTTTTGGTCATAGCATGTATACATGCAAATCTCAATGCATTATTGTTATTTTCTCGTTGACACGACGAAATAAGCTGAAGCTTTCAAAGGTTGGTCTCTGTACAACTTTAATTCTTGATTCTAACCGACAACATAGCAATGGAGATTATCCAATTAGGCACAAAATGTAAAGTCTACTGTTTTATGTTGTTATTATGTATCCAGATGGTGATTCTACGCAAAACTAATTTTGTATGTAAAAAGCCAACTTTTTTGAGGAGACATGGTTTTTTTAATTAATTAATTAATTTATTTATTATTATTTTGTTATTGATAAGTAAGGTACTACATCTGAAATTGTATTCATCTGATATTCATCATTATTGATATGTTGAGATCAAAGTACAGATTGTAACAACTGCACATATAAACACGCAGACTGTTTACCAGCCATGAAATTGCACAGGTACTCTCGTAAACTATTCTCGATTCCAGTGTGGTGTACGGTATATCAAGGCCCTCAAAATCATAATTGAACGAGTTCGGAATGAAGCTTTACACGAAATTTCACAGATTTCCCCAAGCATTCATGTACTAGACTACGAGTATGAGTACTCCAACTCTATCGTTGAAGTTGAGTAAATTTCATGAATATGAGGATGAGTCCAGAGAATGCATTTGAGTACGATTGCTAATATGAGTACTTTAATGAGTTCTACTTTTGATTAAATATATAGGCATAATCCATGTTAAAACCAATTCAATAACATTCTAGATTGACATCACATAGACCCAATATACCCCACCTGTTACAACGTTTCACCATGATTCACTCAGACTATTACACACACGTGCGTTGTCATCCAAAATATACGTCGAGTTGCGCAATGAAATAATTGTAGCACAATGCCTACATACTTATCGTGAGCTGTCAATCCATTTAGTTGCAAAATTATGTTTCCCTGTCATTTTGCTGCCCCTTCCCATTTTCATTAGTTCTCCACTCCACGGAGAGTACTGACTTTGACGGAATGAACCAGTACCGGAGCAGTCTAATTACACCTTTGACATAATGCATCCATTGTGTGTGATTTCTTGACTGCCTTACACAAAATCTTTTAAAGGCACCAGTCTACTTTTTTACACCAGCCTCGTTTTGATTTATATATATTTGTGTATTTATAAGAAAACCAAGATGGGTGGCCCATGAAAGGAGGGATTGCCGATGATTAATAAATGTTGGTAAGATATTGTGAAATATCGGCAGGTAATTAGCATTGCGCTATTGGTAGAAAGTGCATTCATTATTTATAAGCATCAAGAGAAATGTACAAAAGCACCTATAGCAGATAGCATCTATACGGGAGAAATATCAAGGGATGTTTGATACCGTCATTATCTTTACACCAAGTAAGCTTTTATGTAAAACTGTGATATTTATGAGTGTATATATAGTCATAGCCTCATGTTGTTTTGCGAATAACCGAACCAAGGGGCTGGTTGGTTTTAGATACACCTGTACGGATGATGTCAGACATTGTGAATGCTAGAGTCACAAAAGAGGTGTGAAGATCTGACCTGGGGTCGAATATATTCAAAAGTATCCGGTCACAATACTGTATACGGGTTCACTTTCGAAACCATGTCTGTGTATTTCAATAGGCGAACTTGTATTAGTTTTCGTATCTGTATTCGATTTTTGTTGAATGTGAATATATTGTAATGTATTCGATTCCAAAACTGGTGGAAATAGTGTGGCAGTGACGTCATCATCTATGACAAGTTTCATCACAAAAGGTGCTCACGTTTTTAAGAAAACGACGAAAAGCTGTTACATATTTTTGATGTTCTATGTTTACACAAAAAAGTTGGCAAATTTGACACAACAACTCGTGCTTTCTTTAAGATGAAAGCACTTTAGACGAAATCATTTCTCAGAATGATTGCTACGTGCACCAATTTTACACCAAGTAGTAAGTTTTATGAAAATAATTTCTTAATTCCATTATCTGGTTATAACCAGTGTTTGACCTTCACTTTAATGAAACATACCTTGTAGCCTTTGTAGCCTAACTTGTAGCCTAACTGTAATAGCCATTTAAATAGTTTCGTGTATTTTTGTGCAATTATTTAAAACATTATTTATTGAGAAAAATCATGTCAGTACCAATTAGTGTATGCTTGTGCTGTTCGATTTAATTATCTGCGACACGCGTTCAAATTTCCTAACAATGCACTTTTTATTTATTTATTTTTGTATTCTTAAAATTAAAGCTGATTTGTTGTTTTCTTTGACAAACGGGATGTTGTTTCCTTCAAAATTACATAATTTCAGGGAATTTCAAAGGTTGTGTACCTTCTGCATAAAACAGTCGTCGAATCAACATGATATTGCGGAAGGAGCAGAGGAAGATCTCGAAGGTCTGTGTACTCGCATATTCCTATGCTCCACACGCACGGCATGCATGGAAAATGTTGATTAGGTAGTGACGTGCGGTTTCCTCACAGGGAGTGCTCGGCCATGTATAGGCGAGGGCCCGGGTGTCTGACATCATTTCATCCCGCTGAAACACAGTGAAAGGAAGCGGTTGTGCTTTCACCATAATTCCGCAAGATTCATACTGTGAAATGTTCCATTAAAGCAGCGATCTGTATAATATCTGGAAAACATCTGATATCAGTGTTCTACAGCAAGTTATCTGGTATCAACGGTGGTGGACATATACCACAACAATAGGTCTTCTAAGTAGAAAGCAGTTCTGCTTTTTCAAGAGCCGAACTGCGTGCAAAGAGGAGAAACCAGTCGCCATGGGGACTGTGCTATCCATCTCGCCAAGGCCACACAAGGATAATGGTAATTATGGCGACGCAGCATCGCTCAGCGTTAGCAATCTCAATATGCTGTACAATAGCAAGAATTCGTCCAACAACAACGCTAAGGAGAACTTGCTTTCTGACACCAGGCCGATGCGTAAACATTCGGCCATGTTTATCAGCGCGCTGGGTTGGAAAATGTTTAACGTCTCAAGTAAGAAGAGGACGGCGAACACAGGAGTATCTACAACGTCCTTCACAAACAACCAGTTTTACACTGGCTCAGACAAAGCAAACAATAACCATGTTCTCAAACCAAAGAATCAACTCACCAACAACAATAGTAACCAAACTCTACAGCGCCAGCGGTCAGAGATAAACACGACAGCTGGACATGATGTAGACTCCAGCATCAAGAAATCTTTCTCATGTTTCAACCTGAACTCCCATTGTCAGTCCAACGCCAACAGCCAACATCAGAACCAGAACGTCAAGAATAATAATTCCTCCTTCTGCGGTATACGGAAGTCCTCAAGCGGACAGCTGAAAGTCCCGACTGTGCCGCCCAAGAAGGTGGTCCAGTCCTCCACCAGTGAACTCCTAAAATGCCTAGGGAACTTTCTCAGCAGGCGATGCCCGCATCTTCGCAGCTTTGATGCCAATGATGCCATCGTCTGGTTGCGAGCAGTTGACAGGTCCCTCCTCGTCCAGGGCTGGCAAGACATCAACTTCCTAAACCCAGCTAACGTGGTCTTCGTCTTTATGCTGGTTCGAGACCTTGTGTCGATCCAAGAGGTTCAGAGTGAATTAGAACTTCAGGCAACAGTGCTTACTTGCCTTTATCTTTCCTACAGTTACATGGGCAACGAAATCAGCTACCCGCTCAAACCCTTTTTAGTGGAAGAGGACAAGGATAACTTCTGGACCAGATGTCTAAGAATCATAAACAATTGCAGCTCAAAGATGTTAAGGATAAACAGAGACTCAAACTACTTCACCGATGTTTTGGGTGAACTTAAATCGTACGGCAAAAGCTAAAGGTACGGGTGTGATTAGGTTAAAGTGTATTCATGTATACTTAAAATGTAAATGTTTGAACGTTTGTGTCATTATGGCATTGGTGAAGCAGAGAGGTATGCGATTTTTTTCCAAAGAAATACCAAGGAATGTTGTCCGTTTGGTCTAAATCTGCTCGAAAAATAAATACTTGAACTGAAAATTGATTATGTGCTTCTACAGTACTTGTTATACTCTGTCAACTTGAATAAATTATTAAGTTTTAACAATAAGGGGTCAAACATAATGAGTAAAACCAATGAGCTAAATGACAAATAATACATCCGTATGTGCAATTTATCGTGACCATACAAACAGTTGGGAGAAATCCGATCAAACATTGTTTTTACCGAAACTGTAACCCAACACTATAAAACAAAGTTTCTATTTCAATCCTTTTAAATCTTATATGGCTAGCGACCCTTTTTCCACGGAGCCATACACAGAGTACTCGTTCTATTTATGGGACAGTCTCTATCAGTGAATTTATGGAATAACTGCACGTGAAAGATTGCTAGCAATGTCAAGAAACATCGCTGTAACAAAACACACTCATCTGTTATCAGTGCTCAAAGATTTGCCGTAAATTTGAGCAACGAAGTCACGGTCACAACGATAAATAAGTTAAAACATTGCTTATCATTTGTCATAACTAGTCCTTTCATATTTCACTGTGAGTCCACATGTTGCAAAACAACTCCTTTTCGCCACAGGGAAATATTTTTATTGTGGTTTCGATCAAGGTGGTTCCCATGCCTCAAACCCAAAAGAGAAACATCTGTGTACTTATCATATTGCAAGCATGTTTCTCTATGACATCCTACATAAATAGTGAATGTCTTCGGCGAGCAAGTTATCCCTATAATTTATCTCGTCTCTGAGAATAACACTTGTCATGTAATGTATTATAGTACTCCTCGAGTTAATATATACCCCTATTAGTTGGGATATGTGGATGCTGTCACTTTTATTGAAACATCACCTAAAACACATCCCGTAATTTTCTCCCCAATTTTTGTGGGTAGCTACTGCTCTATAAAAAGCTTGTAGTAAAATTCATTCCAAATGTATCATGTTTTTTAGCAACGTCTGTAAGTTTGACAATGGAGACAGGTGATTTTTCAGTGGAGTTGTACACAGCTGTTTTCTTCACCGATTTCCAATATGGCTGACTACTGCGAGTCTTTCCTTGTTTCTCATTGGTCGACGCGAGGCGCGCACTCGGCAGCGCAGACATGGCGAATTAATTATGGACTGATCTAATCATTATGTTGAATACCGTCCGTCTCGCGTCAGAAAGGAATTAATTAATGATACTGAATGATAATTTTGCAGTCACAAAAAGTACAAATAATTTGTGTGTGATATTTATTTTGATATATATATATATTTAAAGATAATTTTGTATTGTGCTCGGGTGTAATATGCGGTATTTAATTTACAAAAACCAAATAATTGGTACGCAGGTTTCTCTGATAGGTTTATAATAATATTTCTTCATGATTATTGCATTTTTGAGTACACTGCAGTCGTACGTAGAGAACAGAACATTGATACACTGTATTACTCCCTGTCCCTCGTACGCATATTAAATGAGAAAATACCTTAACTAATTTCCCAGCGGATGAGTTTTGGGTGCTCCTTATGGCGTCACCATAACAACGGCTGTCGACGGCAGTTATTATAAAGCGGCACCATGCGCTTGATGAATTCGCCTATAAGTGAATTCTTACGCAAATGGCTGTATCGATTTTGACAGTTGGGCGCTCTTTTTGCGATAGAAAGGGCGCTTTCCTTGATGTTGTAAATTAATATTGTTTTAGGCCCCGTGATTTATTAAAACAACTTAATCAGTACAGTGTCGACTCATTGCAGGTTAGAAATATTAAACAGTATAACCTGCTAAATGTTTATCTGCGAAATCAAAATTAATCTACTAATTTTGGAAAATGTTAGTCCATTTCATACTAAAACCAATCATTGTGACCAAGATAGTATAACACACCTTTGGTTTTATAATTAAATGAAAATATATTTGAGATATTAATACTTAAAAAACACCTAAATTCATTGGTGATTATGTGTTATTTAATGAAACCTTACAAAAAGAAAACGCAACGAAAACTAATGTTTAAGCTGAATTAAAATAAGTATGCACTTAATGTGAATGTACCCAGCTAATCGAAATAATGTGTTTATCCTAGAGTCCCATAAATAGTTCATAAAATATTGGCCTACATGAAAACCGACAGTTGATTATGTTGAAATGTGCTGCACTTAAATGTATTGGATATGAGATTCACTTACAGATAATCTGTTAGAAATATCAATCTCTGAAAGAATCAGAATTTATTTAATTGCACTCTCGGATACGTGCAATTAATATCTTCAAGATTTCACTGGCATTTTTGTATTATACTGTAAAGTACCATTGTCCTTGTAAAATGGAAAACAAAAAAGGACAAATTTCACACAAAAGAAAAACCGTCAGAGGCATGTTTTAAAATAATACATTTTCGAGAATGAATTTATGGCGGACCCCGTCCTAAATTCATTCCAGCACTTAATAACTGTTAAATCATGCCCTTTTGACAATTCCGTTTGTGAAATATTTAATTTTGAAGTATTTGTTTTCCCTTTCTTTCAAGAAAACAAATGCTTTTAGATTAAAAACAAAATTGCCATTTAAATAGTACAACACAAAACACGGGCGATGCAGCTTGAGGATGGGGGTGATCAGTGCCAAGCTTATGCTCGCTGAATGACGTCATTGTACAGCCGAGACGAGCTTTCAAGACGGAGACAAAATAGAAAACTGCATCCAGAGCTCGCAATGGCACGAGAGAAAAGCATGAGATAGAAATTGATGAAATTGCTAGTCGTGTTTGGACAGACTATATTTTGTTCATCTTAGCATTACGCACGTTCTCGTGCGAGCTACACTTATCCTAATGTACAACAGTCGCGCACAGTTGTTTAAAAGGAGGTACAACATTGGTATATTATTTTATATTATATTATATTGGTACAAAATATTATCTAAAAACTTGATTTTAAATAGCATGCAATCATCCTGAGTAATAATTTCGTCTGAAGTGCTTTCATCTTACAGAAAATGGAAAATGTTATGTAAATTTACACAAAAAAACGTCCGGCAATTTTTTGTAAAACATAAAATGTAATAAACAAAAAAACATGTAACAGTTTTTGTCGTTTCCCCAAAACATAAGCAATTATTGTAATGACATTTTGACAGGTTAGTTTTACGATACATCTCTTGAAAACTATAGGGTTGAAATGAACCTACGTTACTAAATACAAATGTTGTACCTTCCTTTTAATATGGTTACAAATCTAAACAGTACAAATGCTGCTATTTTTCTAAACAGCCCAGAATAATATTTCTTAATTAAATTATATCTCTTTATGGAAGTAATGTGGGCGTTGAAACCTCTTTTTCAATGAATAATTACTAAATATTCATGAAGAAATATTGAATATTTATTGGCAGATGCACAGCAGTACGATGAGTCATTCTCTGATCGAGCCATCTTCTGCTTGTCATCTTTACCGCACACACTTGAAATACTAATACACGTAATTATAAATACGTCAAACGTTTCGGCGCACACATTGTTTAAAGGGTCTCATGTTGACTAATTGTAAGATAAAAAGATGTGATGTTATTTATGCTTTTCCTATATAAACTGAAGTGTTATGTCTAAAAGAAATTGTAATTTAACTGATTTTCAGCCAAATAACATAATAAGTTAAACTTGTAATGGGTTGCATAATTATACAAGAATTTATATATGAAAATATTTGATTATACAGTATGTATATATTGTAGGTAGAATATGAAGTACACTGTACTGCGTACAGTGTCGGTTTAAACAGCCACCCAACCATGCAGTTGTATGTGTTAGCTGCGGGCAGATTTAGTGATGGAAGCCTGTCTTCTGGCAAAATTGTATTTGTGTATTAAAAATGTACTAAAAAATATATATGGCTGGTGTAACTTTTTCTAGAAATCAAAAGGTCATCCTTTTTAAATAACCTTCTATCAGATTTGACTTTTCAGTAGAGCAAAAAATATGTGGAATTTGAGTCTTCTGATTGGAAGAGCCAAATGACCACCAAATAGTTAAACGGTGTGGAGAGGCAGTGGCAATGCCCAAGTATAATGTATTTTGTTGGAGTCATCGAAAGATAGACACACTTGGCAGGATTGACCAGTTATATTGTCATATTGTCAAATAGATATGGTTTGGGAATGTTAACCAGATTTGGGATCGAATACATTTGAATATATTCATATTAAAACCGAATAAACATGTTGGATAAAAAGCACTTGGATGTAGCCAAAAGCGAAAACAAAAACGAATATTCAAATTGTATTCGAAAACAGTTTAATGTATTCGACCCCGTGTGATGACTAAGACAAGACGAGTAAATAAGTGCAATGATGCAGAATATTATAGCTATCTCTTGTTCGCCATTAACCTCGGGTATGTCCCCACAGCTCTCTGGAAACTGCGTATGCGTTGCTCACAAACAGCCATTCTCATCATTCGTAAGCCTCTTCTAGCTTGTACCACTCAATCTCACGTCCACCTCAGTATGATGACGGGGATGAGGAGACTTGTACCAGGCTATGGCAATTATACCGCCGCATACGTATGTTGACAGTACGGGTGCAAGAAATGACCTTCGGGTATTCCGAAGATGATTAAAGCGAGTTGACAGCTTCAGAATTGTTAGCAGTGAAAACAGTCTGGAAAATACAAATCAAATAGCTGTGATTATTTGCTTTAAAATAGATGGGCATGAACTTATGTTTGCATCATCAGTTAAAATCACACAAATGTCTTAGTCTCTGAATATATGTCCTTAATATTAAGCCTCATGTCATTCATTCGATGGTTACAATAATACGATGTAAAAAATACCACAAGCATAATAATATATTATTATATATTATAAAGAATATATAATAAAATATATGATATATCGTATTTTCCATATATTACATATATGTGATACCGTACTATATATCATATATTATTATATTGTTCATATATTATTTATAAGTATCATATATTAATTAGGCTCTTGCTTGAAATGAATATTATAAATTGTGTATGTTTTCAAGCAAGACATTTTTTATCAAAATGTGGTATTTTGCGGCCTTATCCCATGACAGCTATCTCAGATCAAATACGTCAAATGACAGATATCTCTATATGGCGATGAATCTTTGATCGCCTAGCCACTTAAGTTGTCAGAATTTTCATCTTCATCTAAAAGCATTTTTTTTTTGAAATAGTAATTAAATGTGGCATTTGAATCATCGGTTGACATCGTTTGACATTTGCGCTCACGATCTTTCGATCAAACACTAATTTTTTCCTTTCCAGTCACAAACTTCCTATGAAACGTATTCTGCCCGCAGTGAAACAACTCGGGTAATGTTCGTGTGTGTTAAAGGCTAAAAGCCTCTGAACAATATTGGTTATCTTGAAAACTATAAGTGATCAGTTTTACATGAACTTTACTTGGTGTTAAGGTAATGCCGATATCAAATATCCCATAATACAGGTTTACGATATAACACGCATTGATTGATACATTATGTGTTTCCAATGATAAAATACACTATAGCCTACAGTCGCTTTGAGAATTGTTTCTGGAAAGATTCAGAAAGCCGAAGTCATTTTCATAAAAACGTAAATTTAATTCAATGTCCAAACTGAATTAATTTAAAAACATAATTGATTTGCTGATGTCAACAGCAAATTTCAGAATGAATATAAATGATATATAATAACATATATATAATTAATATAATGACATGGCCTGGACTTGTTTACTAACAGGGTCAATGAAGACATTTCATGATTGTAAAAAAATACTTAGTTGTTGAAATACGAGTACTATAACACTGGACTGGGACGTTGAAAGGCAAATGTTTTACCTTGCATGTTATTTGGCTGAACATCTGTTTAAAACTTAACGCAACATAATTGTACTTATGTGTACCACACAATGTCAATGTGTATATATACAAAGATCTATTGTCAGTGTTCAAGTATGTATATTATACGTGAAGTGATGTACATAATTTTTGCAAGATTGTATTTAACTCGATGGAGGTTTTTAATCTTGTCTCCCACCTTGTGGCTAACGCCAAGATGGCGGTGCAATCTATGTTGTAGCCTCGTTCGGTTATTATTAAATTACCGTTCAGAAAGTATTGAATTTGTCTGAGTGCTTTTGTCTGCTTTGGTGTCACTGTCTGACATTTAGCTATAAACAGGAACTTATTTGTAGTGATTTATCCCGTACTCACAAACATTGCGTTTATCATTCGATACCCCCACCACATATTAAAGGGAAGGTACAGCATTGGTCATGTTGATAAAACTGCTTTTATGAGTTTGCTTACTCTCCGTGAATTTAAAAAATATATGATACATAACTAGTCTGTGAAGATTTCAGCTCAGTGGGGATACAAAGTCAGTAAAAAAGATTTAAAAAGGCATTTTACAGATAACACTTGGAGCAAAAGTTGCCGATAACTTTATGCACAACATATCGGCATTGCTTTTTTCTGAAATGAGACATTTCATACGGAATAATTTATCAGAATGGCTGGTACCTTAATCAACTTCACATCAAGTTAGCTTTCTGATAATAAAATTCGAATTTTGAAATCAGATCATTACCAATGTAGTACCTTCCCTTTAAGGCAAGTTAAGGGAGTGAATAGGGCCCCTCGTAAGGGTCTCCTTTCTTATCATCGTTCATGAAAATTTTCCCTACGTTTTCATGTCAACCCCACTCGTCTCCCTCTTTTAAAGCCCACCTGGATCCGCCCCTCTGTCTTTTCTATCGTGACGGCCATACATGTAAATTAAACATATTTTGTGTGCCCATCCTTTTTTGGCAGTGTGCCTTTTTTTTTGCGCTGTTTCCCCCGTATTCGCCATCTTGGATCCGCCTCTGACCTAGTTGCCCTTTATTTGTTTTAAGCCCAGTTCATACGAATGAAGGCGAAGCCAATTACTGTGACATTAACGATAAAATCGCGCTAGTTCACCATTGTTGAGGTCATTCACGCATTCAGGTATGAACCTTCATTTATAATGAAGGATATTGTACCATATCAACGCATCTCTGATCACAACAACCGGAATGTCAGCTTCCTCTGTGAAGAACAGGAAGAAGGGCAACCCTTTGTTATTAAGCTGACCTGCGTGCGTGTTACCCAGGGTCCTATGTAGATTATTCCACCTGCTTATTGTGCACAAAATAATGGGTTATTGTCAATCTGCTATATGCCAAAAAATCAAGTCTAATTCAGTTGTTACTAAGCAGAAATCATTGTTTAGCTTGTTTGCATCATCCTTGTTGTCTTTTAACAATGAACCAGCCCTCAGCCGTTACACCTTTATTTCTTAAAAGTTTGTAAAAGAATACGATTCGAAACGTTATGTAAAACTTAGTTCATGATAAAGTTGATGATGGTATTAGCCTTCCCAAGAAATATTATTGTGCACAAAATAATGGTTATTATCCATCTGCAATATGCTGAAAATCATGTGTCATCAAGGTTACCAAGCAGAATTGTGTTTATTTACTATGCGTCATAGTTATTGTGTTTTGGAATTATACACTTTTATTGTTTAAAGGGAGTGTACACCTTTCATAATTACCCGATTACAAAATAGTCCATTTGACATTCTGTATTTGTTCAGAAAACATGAAATGCATTACACATTTGATACTAACACAGCCGTTATCAGTTTAAAAATAAATAAATAAATAAATTTTACATAAATTCACAATGAATACAAGGGATCTGAGGGATCGATTGCCATAATGAAAATGACTCGTGTACGAGGTTGATGCAGTCTGTGAATCAGACTGCTATTAGCTGTGAATCATTTACAAAAAGCCGGAGATTCTGTCAGGGTGTTTGGTATTACCATCTAAAAACCAATTAATATTTTAGATAATAATTAGCTCAGTTTTTTTTAGTTAATTGCAAATGGTGTCTTTAAAGTCGACACATACTTAGTATGACCGGTTTGTCGATTTCATATATGTCGACATAACTATAGTAACATTGACTTTCCAAAAAAGAATAAGTTGACTGATTTAAATTAATGAAAAATAACTTGACCTAGATCTAGGAATTCCTTGCTGCTTGCTGTTTGTTTGTTTAGGCATAATCTCTTAAGCCCTTTGGCGAATGAAGTTGATACACGGGTGTGAGGGCATTCTGATACAATGATATTTACGTAAATTATTCGGTGGTCGCTAAAAGTTAATTAAACAAAATTAAAATAATAATAAAATAAAATAATAAACAAACATTTGCTGTGTTGCTTTATTGAGTTTTAGAAACATGAAAAGTTAATATGAAAACAAATCCCGTCGAAAAATCAACATAGTTAAAAACACCTTCTTCCTTTGGTAATTGAATATTGTATTCCAGTATATTTGCCATTCACTTTATTTCGTCTATCTGCCCAACAGACAGAGGTTCAAATAACTCTGGGTTTCAAACAATTCGGTATCATATTGCAGACATAATAAGATTATATTGATACCTGGATTATATTTCAATCGACTTAAGAAATTCCATAAGAAATTCCATTTGGTAGTCCACACGAAATGCATACGATACCGGTAGGTCAACTAACTAAGTAAATAATACAGTTCCTGAGCAGTGAATTATTTCAGAAAAAAACATAAATATGCCTAAAATTTAGCGGACACTGAGAATGTGTGTATAGGTGTTGTATACGATGCAGGCGGTGAAATTTGACATTTTTAAAATTCAAACGTCTGAACTTAGCTATTCAGAATAAAGGGAGTATACACGTTTGATAAAATGTCTGTCCATATATCCATAAGAATCAAGACAAATGTGTACAAACCTACCTTTGAAAATGTCTGCATATTTAATTTGGTCGTGAAGGAGAAAATAGTGAACATGCATTCAGATTGTTAGTATTCATTCCAACGTTGAAATTCTGTCTTGGCTTGACTGATATTCATGTTGGATATTGTCATTTCACTAATTTTACTAATGATAGCACCTGAGACGGACATTGTTCAAGGGATGTATCATACCATCTTCAACTTTACACCAAGTAAGTTTTATGCAAAACTGTAATAATTTAAGTATTTTTCGAGATTAACAATAGTCAGGGGCGGATGTGGGGTCTCGAGAAAGGGGGAATTGTTGCAGAAATGGTGGCCAAAAAAAGTATAGTAAATTTACGTGGACGGCGATAACGAACGAGGATTATATATAGTGGTTTTAAGCGGCTTAAATGCTGTGGTAATGAGTTCCGTTCGTACGGAGACGAATGTTGAGCTCAAAACATGAATTCAAAGCACGGCCCGTATGTCTCTGTCTCTGATGACACTTAATCGGCCTACTTCAGTGGGTCTCATAGGGATATAATGAATACAGTATATAGACACATCTTGGGGCTGCAGTCTCTGTTAATCTTGCACGTATACATCAAAGCTACTTAGTATGAAGTTAATGACGGAACCAAACACCCCCGATATATTTCTTTGTCAGGCCAGGTACTATCGTCAGTAAAATACATTAAGTAATTACTAAAATAAATTTCTGTGATAGTGAAATTCCATGTTGGAACAAATACGAATTCTGAATATTATTTCACTGTCTACTCGTCAACAATATTACGCAATAAAATAAGCTGAAACTTTCACAGTTGTTGTTCTTTTTTTTACATAAAAAATATCTGAATTCTTATGAAGTATGGAAGCATGAACAGACATTTCACCAAAACTGTATACAAACAAGCTTTAAACTAACAGACTTGTTTGTGTTGTGCTTTACAATATAGGGGGAATAGCCCCCGCTCTAACTCCCCCATCCCCTCTATACCAAACTACACCCCAGGTTATAATGATCAGAAACACGTACATACCTCAAATCGTCTTTCAGACAATCCCATCAACTAGAAACCCACGCAGAGTTTCTCTTGTGCCACTGGGTGCTTTCTTATTTACCATGGCTGAGTGTGATTGATTTGTCAGATAAAACTCACCGGTAAATTTTATCATTATAAATGTTGTGTAACTGTTGACAAGTGTTTACAAGTCACAAGCACCGCCTCCGCACATCTGAATTACAATAATATACAATCGCTGCGCTATAAGCTCCGTATGCATGTGCATAGTTCATAGGCCCTATATGATTCTTAGCACACAGGTATAGCCTATTCATAAAGGATTCTCTGCACTATTAGTAATCATGAAAACCATGATTAATGAACAAAAAATCACATTTATAAAAAGTTGCCAGACGGACGACTTTTTACTCAATGTGTTTTCTATAATATGTTAATGCTTTTTTCACACTTTCCTCATGAATTCGACTCAACATTGATCTGCTGGCTGTTTCAGGCCTATCAAAGAAAGTAAGGAAGTAGGTAAATTAGCCAACACTGTAAATGTTGTTCCTTCCCTTACAAATCAGCCCAATCCAAGAGATTCAAAGTCACTGATGCATTAGATTGAGTAAACAATATTAGTAAATTGCCACCTCACCAAGAACCTCTGGCCTAACACGCACACTTTGGAACAATACGGTTGACTGTGGATCGAGGTGTGACTAATGCCTCTCATTACAGACAGAGGTTACCACCCGTGGCCATGAACTCCCACTTAGAAGTCTCGACCGCTAACCTAACAAAAAACTACTGTATTTTAAAGTCAAGGTTTAATACAAGGGACCTGTATTTGGACGTGAACTGACACCCTATGGTTCTTATTAATGAAAACAAACTCAATATTTTTTAATCTATATACCACATAGCCGTGGACGGGGTAGAATAACACATCCTTTATTTCAACGTGCAACGTGTGTATCGATAACAGCTGACAATATTCGGACGGACAATGTACAAATAAAGCAAGCTGACTCTGGTCTTTCTCTATGGGTATATTAACGCTTGTTTGCCATTGTTTTAAATATATCTTTACTAGTAAATTGCTTCACACCAAGTAAAATTTATGTGAAACTGTGATCAATTAATTTTTTGAGATATCCACTGCTGTGCTTTCCCTTTTAAATTCAAGCTTCCCTCATGCAATTCACATAGTATGCTGACAAGCCACTGGTTTATCAAGAACAGTATCAAGTTTATTATGACAAAGCACGTTTGAGGGGGCAATGGTTCCCTCATGAAGTCATGTATTATAGATAACGGCTAAAAGGAAAGTACAGCACTAGGTAATTACCAGATTATCAACTTAACGAAATATTTGATTTAATTTTGCCCTACACCGACGTGTGGACGAAATATTATCCAAAACCTTACTTAGTGTGACGTTGGTACACTATCAATCTGCCTGAAGTGCTTCATATGATAGAGACAAAATGAACTGTTATGACGAATTTACAAAAAGGTTGCGGCAATGTTGCAACATATAAAAACATTCAACACGTTTTCACTGTTTTCTCAAAAACATGAGAACATATTTTATAGTTTTATGGCATAGTTCTTAAAAAACTAGAAGGTTAAAATGAACGTACATGTACGTTACTAAACACCAATGTTGTATCTTCTCTAAAGAAATAGTGTACACAGAAAGCGATGATTCATTTTTACTTTCACAAGGAAATAAACCATATAGGCTACATATAGTAAGTACAGATATTTTACTCAGAGAAGGAATCCCTATAACGGGCCTATATCATTTTATGAATCTCTGTACATCAAGTTTGCACTTTCGAAACCATTTCTCATACTGGATGATTGTATATACATAGGCTATTAAATAATATGCCTATAGATTACTGGTTATTCAAAAACATCCAAACGGTCGAATCGTAATTTAAAACTGATGGGGTAAAGTTGGTGATAATACCAATCTTCACAGAAATTATTTCGTCTTTCGGATATTCTTAGGCTATTGGCAGTAAGTTAAATTTCACATTTTTGTTTGTTTGTTTGTTTATTTGTTTGTTTGTTGGGGTGTTTGTTTGTTCTTAGTTTGTTTGGGTGGGTTTTTTTTGGTAATCAGTAAAATACGTGATACATGCATACGCGGTTATTTGAACCAGACCAAATTCCCCACACACAAAGTATGGTGCCTAAGAGAGGCCTTACAAATCGGTCAAACGTTCATACCCCTATGTGAAAAAAAGTCGTTTAATTAAAACACAGCGCGGCAGAATTCCAATCGATCCAGCAATTTTGGCTGCAATTGGAAAGCATTTCATAGCCAAAAAACCAAAAAAATAAGAAAATTTTAAAAATATGCCAACGCGCGGCCCTGAGTCGACGCGGGCGGAGACCAGAAACCAGAGACTTTTTTGTTTTGGCCTTAGAGAGTACGAGAAATACGAATGTATGTTTTATGTAGGCCTACATGTTTAACTAATACACCATGTAATAAGCAGAACCACGCGCAGGTTGGTTGTTTAATGTATATCTTGATTCAAAAAGAGAATAACACAATAGACTGAGGCAGTTTTAACAACGTTACAAATGTTGTACCTTTCATTTAATATTATGTATTATGAAATAGCTTTGTTCTAAAAATAAAGATTTGGAGGAGATCATCAAGAAGTACCTCAGTGACAGTTAGTGACAGTAGTTAAATATAGTAATAATTATAGTAACAAGTCATGCCACTCATTAAAGTTGTTTAACATTGATTAGTAAGACTAATTGCGGTGACACCATGTGGAATCTCAATTGAGTAGTAATTAGTTCTGAAAAGAACTGGAGGTACAACTCGACGTTTCGATCAGTATGCTCTGATCGTCCTCAGGAGAATACCGGACTCTGGAAAATGCTGCTGCTTAAGTAGACTGCTGGAGGATCATCCCATGAATGGATGCTGGAGGATTAGTTCGTTGAGGCGCGCAGGCGGGAACTGTTGAGACTAGGATCCTATAGGGGTTGGGGGAGAGGAGTGTGTGCTCACTGAACTGAATCAGTTGTTAACAAGCACAGGGGGATGGAGGGTGGTTGACTTAGGATATAGGAGATCCCTCAGTCTGGGGTGGGTTATGGACTTTGGATACAGAAGATCCTTCAGTCCGTAGTAGTGGTCGCCAAATGTCGCTGATGTAGAAGCCGATGTCCTGTGGCACAGTGTCGTGTTTGACGATCTCGATGGCCTCTCTGATGCGTCTGGGGTGCCATGTGTCAAGGGCGCAACCACTGGGGGGGTCGGGGGGTCACGACCCCCCCTACTTTTATGTGGACCTCCCCAACTTCTGGAACATTTTGGTATTTTATGTATACATGATCCTAGTAATGTCATTCATGACATCACAATGGCTGCTTGGAACCCCCCCCCCCCAACTTTCAACACGTGGTTGCGCCCTTGCCATGTGTCGATGGGTGTGATGAGTTGGGCTGCCTGCCAGTCGATTTGGTGGTCCTTGATGTGCGAGTGCTTGTCTCCCCTATCTAGGTTCGACGTCTCACAAACTACAGCGCATCCTCCGACGAGCAGGCATCGATGTGTTCCACTCAGCCCCCAGCAAACTCCAAGGACTTCTACACACCCACAAGGACAAACCGGACCCAAACAACAGAGCGGGAGTCTACCGGATCCCCTGTGAGTGCGGTAAGGTGTACATCGGTGAAACAGTAAGGACGCAACCTCCCCATCAGATTGAAGGAACACCGAGCACACGGCCGCAGAGGAGATTTCGAGAAGTCCGCCATCGTCAAGCACTCGCACATCAAGGACCACCAAATCGGCTGGCAGGCAGCCCAACTCATCACACCCATCGACACATGGCACCCCAGACGCATCAGAGAGGCCATCGAGATCGTCAAACACGACACTGTGCCACAGGACATCGGCTTCTACATCAGCGACATTTGGCGACCACTACTACGGACTGAAGGATCTTCTATATCCAAAGTCCATAACCCACCCCAGACTGAGGGATCTCCTCTACCCTAAGTCAACCACCCTCCATCCCCCTGTGCTTGTTAACAACTGATTCAGTTCAGTGAGCACACACTCCTCTCCCCCAACCCCTAGGATCCTAGTCTCAACAGTTCCCGCCTGCGCGCCTCAACGAACTAATCCTCCAGCATCCATTCATGGGATGATCCTCCAGCAGTCTACTTAAGCAGCAGCATTTTCAAGAGTCCGGCATTCTCCTGAGGACGATTAGAGCATACTGATTGAAACGTCGAGTTGTACCTCCAGTTCTTTTCAGAACTAATTACTACTCAATTACTACTGAGATTCCACATGGTGTCACCGCAATTAGTCTTACTTATCATCCTCACCATGCAAAGCTACAAGTTTTACCTAACATTGATTAGTGTATGAATTTAATAAATTGGTATAATTTATCTATTTTGGGTTTTAATGAAACCCACCAAAGAATTAAAAGCAGTCTATATTGGATAGCAATAATTACAATCATTTCAAGCTGCTTAGGGCATGTACAGCCTGTACACAGCGGCGATTTCAAAAATGAAATAGGAGGCCAGGGGGACTGAAATTTCAGGGCTGGGTGATAAAGGGGCATAGTCAGGGAGGGAGGTCTTCAGCCCCAAGCCCCACACCTAGACCGCCAGTGGCCTACATGCATTCATAAAATACACGACTAATTTCCATGGATATTTCTAGTGTTAATTCAACTTCCTTATTTATATAACAGGAAATATTTTGCAAAACCAAAAGAAACCTTACAAAGTATATTTCTAAGAATGATACATTTTACTTTCCTTTCATTTGACAAAAATCATCGGTGCATATTAACTCCGTTCAATATATACTACTCAAAACAATTTAGGGAACACCGGATTTTTAACATCAAATAGGTTTGAAATGTTCCATGAACCGGAATTTTCATTTGCAACCCCCTCTCTCTTTCAGTAGTCATGTCATGAAATGTGTAATCACTACATGCATCCTTTATCATCTGTTTCATTGTGCAGTTGTTTCTCATCAATTCTGTGAAACATTGTGTTTATCTGAAATAAATGATCTTGCTTTAACTGAGATTATTCCGGTGTTTCCTAAATTGTTTTGAGTAGTATATTTTGACAACTAAGAAAACGTTAATGATATAAATCCAGTAGACACATTCTGTATAATGTACGAACATGCATAGGCCTGTACACATTTATTTTAGGCCAAGTAAAAAAAAAACCAGTTGATCGTCCCCGCCCGCATCCTTTTTTGAGGCCGCATCCTTTTTTTTTCTTTTTTTTTTATTATTAAATTTTTCATGTATTTTTACTTAGGTTTAACAAAATACATCAAACATTGTTTAACATGAATATTTTTACTCAACTACTTGTTCGATAGCTATAAAAAAAAAAGTTGGCGGTGATTTCAAACTGAAAAATTGGTGGCCATTTTGAATTTAAATGCTTGGCGGCCATCTTGGAAACAAATAAAAAATAAAAAATAAAAAGGCCCTCATCCTCCTCTTTTTGAAAAAACCAGGACGATCAACTGATATTATTTTTTACTTGGCCTTATTGTATCGTTAACGAGAAAACAAAATTAAAATGCAGATTGTGTTCATCAGTGACGTAGCCAGGATTGGAGGGGCAAACATTCTTGGGGTTAAATTTTACCACCACAAAACTCAAATGAACCGGCAAATTATGTCAATCAGAAATACCAACAAGTTTGTGAATTTGCTGACAGACACATTTTTGCCAACGAGTGGGGGCGACCAGACCCATGCCGCCCCCTCCAGCTGCACCACTGGTATTCATTGTAAAATCTATCATTTTCGTCTCGTGAAGTCGGAAATAGGCCTATATAGGAAACTGTACTAATTTTTATAACATTTTTTCCATCCGACAGAAAGATATCAAGGGGTGTTTTATATCATCATCAACTGTACACTATGTAAGTTTCAAAACTGTTATGTATTTGGTTACAAATGTACAACAGCATTAAAGGTAATTATTGTCACCCAAATTAATTACAACTTATCAAAAGAAAATGAACATTAAAAACCATCTCATTTCAGTTTCTCACTTTCTGAATTTAATAAATACCACTGCGACTGCCATCTGTCAAATTTATATTACTATCATTGACATTTTGAAAGGTGCCACTGGCAGTTACAAAAACAAAAAAGAAAAAATGGAAAACATGCTTAATCATGTAATAAAAAAAATAATAATAATGTGGACTTATATAGCGCACGTATCCACCAAACTGGTGCTCAAGGCGCATTATATTATTACCCCCTGCTCATCAGGCTCATAAATCATTCCTGAAACCATCTCAGCTCCCTGGGGAGTATACAGCTCAATTGCTAGTGTTTAAAGATTTCCTTCCGCCAATTTTATTTATTTGGAACAAACATTTTGTACAACTTCTGGATTACTGAAAAGAATGTGTTGGCACATTATCCCCTCCCTCCCAAACCCTGAACCGAGTATTCTTTTCTGTCCATGTGGAAGTGAGATCTGTATACAGGCTACACGCTCCATGATGCATGAGCTATTGAGGGCGCATGTTTTTAGATCGCCAATGATTGACAGAGTGATGTTAATGTGTCGCGTTAAGGGCATTATTGTTGTAGCCGATATGTGTATACACGCAAATCTCTGTAGGTAATTATATCCTAAATTTTAATGATGTAATAAATCCATTTCCTTGTTTCATCATATAACTGTAATCTATAAAAGAATTAGTCGCACATGCAGATATCATACAGTGTCCACTGTTGTAAGCATTGTGTTATTGACATTTTTATATGCCAACGACATCAGCAAACAGAAAGAGAAACATGCAGTTTTCCCCTTGCCAAATAATTATTTTACATGTACCTACAAAGACTTGTCATTTATCAGATAAATACACTTTTGATGGACGATGTATTGGTACAATACGGAGTTGTGCCTAGTCCTAAATAGACTTCGTCTCTGCATACACATGCGATGGTCAGCCTAGTCCACGAATGTCCAATCATGGGCTATAGGGGTGTGCCATCATGGTGGCAACTTCCCTGCTGAACGTCCCGTGTCCTACGCTGCTATGTCCTGTCCTGTCAGTATATCTCTTTACTGTCCAGCTAGCTCTCTATCTTGGTCTTGTTTTATACCTATCCCGCCATGTCGTGTCATGACTTGTTGACACTGGCGCTTTTGTCAGGTCATATCTGTAATAAAAAATTATACTGTCATATTCTAAACCTGTCCAGACCTGCCCATCTTTGACTGTCTTTTTCCGTTTATATAATCACGGAAAATAATTCCGCAATACAGCCATGCACTTATGTCGAAGACAGTCGGGTTGTGACAATTATTCAGACCTCGAGTCAAAATTCATCTGCAGATTTTCTCACTCAGTTTGTCACCTGCGGAAGCATTTGTCATATGCCTTCAGCTAGGTACGTGTGTGTAGCAAGGGTGATTTGAACCACTGATTATTAAATTATGCAAAATTGTTTCTGAAGTAATCGAAGAATTTCAGAATTGTTTTAAAACATGATAGGCCTTGTCTATAGTATATTTTTAAAGGGAATATGCAAAATTGGTATTTAGCAACGTACGTTCTTTTCAACCATTCAGTTTTCAAAAAATGTACATAAAACCATTTATGAAAACTCATCAAAAAAAGTGCTTATGTTTATTAGAAAATCAAGAAAACCCGTTACATGTTTTTGTTTTCTCTAAAATGAGCGCACTTCAGACGAAATAATTTATATGGATGATTGATACGGGGTAACATCTTTGCACCAAGTAATTTTATGATAATAATTCTTTAATGTTGTACATTCCCTTTATTTTCATATGTCTATAACCTATATTAATAGACTTCTGACAACACTCAATATTGTTTTACAGATGTTTGTCGGAACATTTATATATAGAATGGTTTTAAAATACATTTCCTTAGATAATTTATTTTATTGTTTCGAACCGGAACAGTAACAGAAATTCAAGCTATCTGTTAAAGCCACTACACTATTAGTAATCCCCAAGACCATAAATGATCACAGTTTTACATAAAACTTACTTTATGTAAAGTCAATGATGGTGTCAAAAGATCCCTTTAAATATTTCTATCTCAGGTGATATCGTTTGAGTAAAATTTGTGAAATAATTCGAACACAGAAAGTCCACGTTGGAATGAATATGAACAATCTGAATGAATGTTTTTTTCTCGTTAGCGACACACTAAAATAAGCTGAAACTTTCAGAGGTTGATTTGTATACATATAAAATTATTTTATTTTAATAAAGTATGGATGCATTCACAGAAACATAAAAAAAGTGTGCATGGCTTTGACAGACGTGTGGCAAGCAAGCTCTACACGGAGTAAAACTGACATTCGGTTGCCAGTGGCAACAACGGCCTCTTCTTTACACAGACGAAGAGAATACGGAGACCGAAGATTCTGTGGGAGATTTTCTTTCTTGGTTTAATTGGTAATTGCCATGGTAACAGCATGAATAAAAGTCAAAAAGAACCTATTGGGGTATTTCAATGGTTGGGTTATATTTGAATATTTGAGATTGAATGTACTGAATGTGATATTTGTAACATATGCCTCTTCATTGAAATTGATACTTCGGATCTATTTACAACTATTAGGCCCTATAAGAGTTTGAAAAAGATACCATGATAATTTAAATTGCATTGAAATTTACGTGTTGCGGTTTTGTAAACAAAACGGTATATGCATTCTATGAAATGAAAGTTTTGAATCAACCTTTTAAGAGTTTGGTCAGTGAGAACTCTATATAAAGTTGGATTTAACATTTAAATATGTTGAATTATCATTAATAAAGTTCGATTGAATTGTACTGTGTGTTAATACAACTTCATGAAGCTTTTAAAGAATGTCAGGAGCCGTAACATTTGAGTTTATATAGTCAAAATCCGAGATTGAATCCTGGAATTGCAGGAATTTGGTAACAATGTCTGTACATATATATAAGAATGAACAGATATGTATACAAATCAACTTGTGAAAGTTTCAACATTTCATTGTGTCATCAACCCTCCTACCACTACAAGGGTCAAAATCAGTCAAAAGGTTGAAATACTTCCCAAGGTATATAGTGCACTTAAAAGTCAAACACTGTCAAATCGTATTTGTAGTAAGTACATTTACAGGTCAAAATGTGTCGACCGTTTTTGACTGGTAAAAGCATTGTCTGGTATTGTTCAGGGTGGTCAAAATGACAGCAAAAAACAGTCAAAAATGCCCCTGTGTGCACATTTGGGTCAACAGTCAAAACAGGCAGTTGACTGGTTTTGACCTCTACAGCACCTTTCCACTAAAGTGCATCAATAGTAGGAGGGTTTTAAGGAGATAAATTAAAAAAAACATTCAGATTTGTTCGTATGCAGTCTTATCTAGAAAATGGATCACGACCCCGATCCATTTCAAATTTTAAAGCATTGCACGTTTTCTAACAATGTGCGTCAAAATGTTGATAACAAACTGTATTAAAATTCACAGGAAGAAAGAACACGAATTTCGTGTTTGCCGATCGAAATTTCTAAATGATTCTCACTATTTTCTCGTTAACGACACAACGTAATAAAGTGAATCTTTCGCGGGTGAGTTGTTAAATATCAATGATATACTTTTCTTCCAAACAAAAACAGTCTTACGAAATTTATTCAAACAAAATCTGCAGTTTATTTTGTAAGACACTTATCTTGTAACATCACATCGCAATAGTTTAAGTTGCATAATCTCACAAACTCTCTAAGGAAAATCATATTTTTTGGCGCTTATCACCGTCTAAGGATCATTCATTAGAAATTTTAAACATTTTAATGCATTTTAATGCATTTTAATGCATTTTAATGTACTTAGGCCTATGAGTATTGCATATAATGGTAAACGTGTAACATTCAGCACGTGTCTTGCAACGTCACTACGCATTAAGTACTGAATCCTTTCAGAAAGATTAAGTTTATTTGATGCAATCTCACAAACCCTAAATGGAAAATCATATTTTGTTAGCGCCTCACCGACTACAAATATGGGGCTTCGTTTTATATAAGAGGATGTCAATCTACCAAGATCTAAGTGTTGCGTAAATGCATAAAATAAATCACGTGTCTTGCAACGCCATTGAGCATTAAGCCACTATATTAAATATTGGTAATTTAATTTAAAAAATATAAATAAACAACAATACTAAAATCACATTTTTACATAAAACTTAATTGGTAGCAAGTTTATAATGGTATTATTGGTTTTTTTCTGATGAGCTATCGTTTTGGTAAACTAAGTAAAATAGTTTAAAAAAAATAAATCTCTCATCTGCAGACAGAAATTCCACGTTGGAATAATAGGAACAATTATCTGAATCCATTTTCACCATTTTCAGGCTAAACGATTCAATGAAACATTCTTAACATTCTTAATATCAATTACAGAGAAAATAAAAGGAATTATCAAAAGTAAGTACAGAATTTAAGTTTAGTAGTTGCATAATCTCAAAATTCTCAAGTAGAAATCTAATGAGGATTCATACGAAATGTTTAACCTTTTTGTAAGTGCATTTTGATGTGCCTAAATACTGCATAAATACATATTTTTAGCAACAACTTGTATAAATGCCCGCGAACCGCCAGTGTCATTTACTTAGGCCTATTTACAAAATATTTTATGATCATTTTCAAAGATTTTTAGATTTTCTTTCAGTAGCTCTGTCTGAGTTTTTATTTGAGGTAACCTGCTCCATCCTTCATTAAAAAGTGGAATACACTGTAATTACTGGGATGTTAGTAAAAACTTAACCACAAAGAATTGTCACTGGCTGAATACTTATTTTGATTCTACACTTTTTAGAGTGTATAACTTTCAAGAAATATAAACAAATACCCATAATATGTCTGGATAATATTCCTCCCTTTTGGCATTTGTACAACGAAACACGTTATCAAATTAAGACAAACTCAATTATAGAACAATGGCCCAAAGATGATTAAGATAAAATCCACTCAGGCCCCATGTACAATTTGCATTAAATCCATAATCATCGTATAATGACATAATTTACTTATTGTCAGTAGTAAAATGGAAACGGAGTGTAACCATAAAAACCTCTCACAAACATAATTAAATTAAGAAGAGGCTATTGTACATGGATGAATAACTTTGAGGCCTATTGGTTATCTATTTGCTTCTCTTCGACTCATTAGATTGCTTAAAAACGAATCACGACATGTACCAGTAACAGTTTATATCATTTATTTCCATGAGGGGTACGGGTCCGCTTTACCCTAACTAACCCCTTCCCCCTCCCCACCAACAAACAACTGTTTATGAAGCAAAAATGTGTAGGGAAAAAACATACGAAATTGCTGTATGAAGCGGAGCCAAGAGCTCAGGGGTACACCAATTAGTAAAGACGGGCAAAAACTGTGAACAAAATATATATTAATAAGATCGCAGACTTTTTATCGCCCCTCCCCCCTCCCCCCTCCCCCCCCCCCTAATTTGGGACCCGCACCTGTAACCACTAAGTATAGCCTTATCACGCTTTGGTCATATTATTTGAAAGGTTTCCTGGCTGCAAATAAAAAATAAGCATACTCAAGTGGCAGTATGCAAAGTAACAGGCTATTTTAGACATTAGCCCTCATTTTGGTACCAGTAACGCATTGGAATATTGAGATGGCCCCTCTTTGATAATGTCTCTAAAAGGCCATCAAAACATTTTGTTTTGGGGTGCTGAGCGACCATGCATTTGTATTATTACGAATATTATATTGATTTTGTTTTGCTTTTGTTTTATTTTATTTTATTTATTTATTTTATTTTATTTTTTTTTAAATAGCTGAAGTTAAAAATCTAACAAATAACAGAAGCAATAATATTGTTATATAAACTGAATATTTTTTATTAAAACAAAATTTAAAAAAATAGAATAGATAGATGATTCATCGCAATATGATTTTCTCTTCTGTTGCCTTCGGGTCCGTCCCGTCATGATCCAACCATTATAATGTGACTGCTCGCTGAATACAAACAAAATACTAACGATAAGGAAATACATAGACACATTAAACACAAATCGGAATTCAGAAGTTAACCCTTGGCATTCATCATATATTTATTTCATCGTTAAATTGCCGTTTGAAATTGGCTGTTGGAATAAATAGGCGTAATAAAATTTCAAGTTTGAATTCACGCCTTCACACCTGCCATTCGTTATTAATTTATTTCACCGTCAATTTATTTGCTGTTTGAAATAACAGAATATGCATACAGTGTTGGTATTGTTGCTTCTGTGATTACTTTATTTGATTCTAGATATACATTGAACGACCAACCTGTGAAAGTTTCAGCTCAATGTGGAACCTGGCTCCATTCATGTTTTAAAGATGGTGACGTAACAGTGTCGAAAACTCTAGAAACTAATTGCCCTGTCACACTGTTGCGTATCGTACTAGCGTATGCCAGCGTATGAAAATTATCACTCATACGCTGGTATACGGTGACATACGCTAGGGGTACGTTAGGCATAGGTTGTATACGTTTCAAGCACGGTGGCATACGCTGGCATACGCTGGCATACGCTGAGGCAGAAATAAATTTTTAAGCATGCTTAAAAAATTTGTGCGTATGCGGACGTATGGTTAATACGCTAAGCATACGCTAGGCATACGCTGAATACGCTAGAGGTACGATATAGGTACGTTACTCATAGGTCGAGTACGCTGGACATAAGTTGCCATACGTTGGCATGAAGGTGTACCGTACAGCTAGCGTATTGATAGCGCATTGAAAGGCCGCCGATTATATAGGCACTTTGTCACGTGATAGGCGGATAGGCGGTACGCTGGGCATGCGCAGTTCATACGCTACTCATACGCTAGCCATACGCAGAGAACGCTGGCCATACGCTGGTCATACGCTGTTCATACGCTGTTCATACGCTGACATACGCTGGTCATACGCTGACATTTGCTGACATTCGCTGTCCATACGCTGTCAATACGCTTGCCATACGCTACTCATAGGTTCAATACGGTAAGTATACGCACAATTCTGTATTTTCAAGGGCTTTTTGTGCGTATGAAAATTATATTATGAATTTTCATACGCAACTCTTACGTTTCTCTCATACGCAACAGTGTGACAGGGCCATTAATCATGTTTTGCCATGGCAATGCTATTTTAAAACTGCAAAGTTTGTACGGTAAGCCATAGTTGTCCCGAAAAGCTATAATGAGTCGTGGACATTTCACGTGGACTGTTTATTTATTTTTTCTAGCATCGCAAAAAAGAAGGAAAAAGAACATAATTTGTCATTCAGGACCATAGTTAGTACTTATGTACAAAATGATTTTTCTGCTACGATGTTTCCGCTGTTCGTTTTATGTTCGCTCCGGCCCTTGATCGTTCTACAAGATTTGAAGCTAGCTCTAGCCCTGTATATTGTGTCGTGCTATCGGCGATCCATACGAGTCTAGGCCTATACGTCTTGGCAAATTGAGTTTTCATACTGTTTCCGATACTGCCCACGGACATGGTGTTTTTAATGAATTTTCTTTGGTTTGAAGTGTGTGTGATTGTATAATTATATTACAAAAGCGTTTCTGGCGCTAACATAAGCAAAATGTAGAAAGCAATTTAAGTTAAAATGAATATGAATTTAAATTTCGCTTGAATCTTGAATAATACAAAAAAGACCAGTGTAATTTTTTAGAATTTCAATCAAAATTTACCCTTTTGAACACAAATATTGTGAATGAAAATATTATGTTCAGTAGACATAGTCTATGAAGTAAACATTTTGTTTGTAAGCCTGTTTATGATGTGAATAACTTCACGCTAGAAGACAAATGGTTTTACTAACGGTGTTTTCCCCTTTTAACATTTTATCTCATACACGTTTTACATGCAATTAATTTATGATATAAGATTTGAGGCTTTCTGGTTTCCATCAAAGATACTTAAAGACCCGTGTTACTAAAACACCAAAGCCGAATAAGTTAGCCTCGCTTTGCTCGACATCTCAAGCTGGGAGCACGACAAGCGCGCTTCATTTTTAATTGCAAACGCCGCGAATCTGTCCAAGAGAAAATACCGCGGCTGCACTTAAATCCGAATAAACAAGGGACTTAATGCATAAGACTACATAATGTCAGTGGTGATGAGCAGAGCGGGGGATTATGTGTGTACGGGGGACAGACAGGGACTGACGGAAGTGGTGAGTGACGGATGGAAGAGTATCGTTTGCTTAAAGGCAATGCACACCATTGATGATTACCAAAACTACCGAATTATTTTCTGAAAGCAACTGCCGGATCCAGGGTATCGAAAACTGGGGCACAATGCAAACACGGTGGTACACTTTTTAAAAAGGCACATAACGAATTCAAGTTAGTTGTCGGTATGGCGGATACCGTGTATCTTGATAAGATATTGCTGAAGTACGGTACTTTCATTTCAGAGAATACACACTAAATATGCATCATTTTCGAAAAACTGCTTTTTAGACGGCAACTGTTTTGCTTCAAGTGTTTTCTGAACAAATTATAATTGCTTTTCACAAAGTTCCTATGACTTCGATTCCAATGAGCTGAAACTTCGCAGATTCGTTGTTTATTGTATACCTTGATTCAAAGAGAGTAAGCATACTCAAAGAAATAGTTTTGCAAACATTACCAATGTTGTACCTTCCCTTTATTTAATGGCTCGATGGGCGCTCTGTTTTTCTAAGACGGCATTGTGAAAATAAGGCAATGCGACAACGACTGAGCAGTTGCTCTTGCATGACTTGATTATCTCACAAATGCACCGATTTAAAGATAAGCCTCAAACTCGGGTCCAAATATTGTAATCGAATGTTCATTATTTGTCACCAGTAAAGTAAACAGTTTAGATATTTAGTGATTGTCTAGAGTTTAGGCTTTTATGTATGTATACTGCCGTCGTACAGTGACATTACTATATCATAATGCAGCCATCTTGGGGTTTTTTTCGTACAAAATGTACATAACCAAACCGAGGCTGGAATAGAAAATATAGTCTGGCCCCTGTTGTGGAATCTGCACAATAATCGTTATTCCGTAGGCCTACAGGGAATCTGATAACGTCTGATCAATCGCAAAGCTGGCATTTTAGAACTTTGTAAAACTGTATAGCTGATACAGTCAGTCAAATGGCGTACAGAAAGCGATGTTAGGCTTGGCCCCTTTAATTTTCATTTGTGCTTGAGGACGATCAGAGCATACTGATCGAAACGTCGAGTTGTACCTCCAGTTCTTTTCAGAACTAATTACTACTCAATTGAGATTCCACATGGTGTCACCGGGTACCGCAATTAGTCTTACTTACTAATCGAGTATGAATAATGTCAACCGCTTGACCAGGTCCTTACATTCAAAGGATCTATGTAAGTAAATGAAACGTGGGCAGCTTTATTCTGTGAGCAATCATTCAGGGGAAACAAAAAGAGACTTGAAGTCATGGAGTCACGAACTCTTGATCTCCTAGGTGCAAGCATTTTGTTTAGAAGACATCTTCCATCCATCTCCAATTACCAACGTGCTCTACCTTTTTTTTCAGGAAACGTGATTTTGAACTGTTTGGATAGACGCCAATGAGGTTTTTCTGAACGGGCCCTTTGCATCGGCATGGCAACGCAACCTAGTACCTTTGCAGTCTCTTTGTTGTTACCCACCTGGTGACCTTTCAAGACACGATATGTAAAGGTTGGATTGCAAACTCTGAGTAGTAAGGAGATACAGAATCATTGGCGAGTAACGGGAGGTCTATTGTATTCATCTTAGCGTAGGCCAGCCGTCTTCCACTGGATGAGTTCACCTGATATGGCAGAAGATGATGGCCGACGGCTTTTTAATTTGAATTCTAAAAATATGCACCCATATTTCGGTAAAAGGAATATTTGATTGGTTCCCTTAACCCCCCTCCCTGCCCCCTCAAAAAAAATACAAAAATACAAAAATACAAAAATACAAAACTGAATCACGAACACACAAACAAACACAAGAAGAACTAAAAACAGAGCAATATTTATTATCAATATTATGAATATCCTATTGAGTCAGAGTAGTAATTTTCCTTGAAAAATGCATTTCCCCCGTATTTGTAACAAATCTGCGAGTTTCATCCTTTTACACTTTCATATCATCGTTATAGCCCCCATCAAAGCACTTGGAACAGCCGTAGGGAGACCGTGCCCGCAGAGGATACTTTCTCTATCTCTAGTCCAAGACAGATGCACGTTGTGTGCATGTGAGCCATGGATTAAGTTTCAATCCTCTTTAGAGGTTTTTCTGAATATCTTCCGGATGATTATAATTTTGTGCTTTCACTTTTTAGAACGAAGGATTACGCTGAATAGCAGTTGTGGATTGACTGAAATGTTTTGCGGATCCCGTCCTCAAATAAATTCAATACAGGGCATATAAACACACTTTTCCACAGAAAACTTGGAATAATAGGTCTATTGCAGACAAAAAGAATCGATAGATAGAAAGTGACTTACTCTCCTTGATCTACTGGAAATATTTCCGGGAAACGGAAAGGATGTTTGCCTTTCCCAAAAAATAAGATTTATGTTGTTTTCAATTCAAAAGAGGGGAAATATTTGTATATTTATGACGATTATACAAATAGTTGTGCGTTTCCTGAAAAATCTAGGCTATGTGAGGTTTATACAGATGTCGTCTGTGTGAGGTTGATGCAAATATAGGCTGTGTCATGAGGTTTATGCAAACGTGTATGAAGTTCATGCAAATGTGGTTCAAGAAAATATTTGTAAGGTTCGTGCAAATATAGGCGAGGCCCTATGTGAGGTTTATATATGCATTAGATGTGAAATTCAATAATCATGCAAGAGGTTAATGCAAACATGTGTGAGGTTCATTCAAACGGTGTGAAAGTCTTCAGCCATGTTACATCTTCAAACTCCATACAAACGTGTGATATCCATGCATAACACATTGCTCAAATTTGACATACTTCGAAAGAGGGATATTTTAAAACCTTTGCTACTTTTAAGGGCCTATCGTTTTTCGTGTATGCAAACGGTTTCGTATATGCAAGAGGTTAATGCAAACATGTGTGAGGTTCATTCAAACGGTGTGAAAGTCTTCAGGTTCATGTTATATCTTCAAACTCCATACAAACGTGTGATATCCATGCATAACACATTGCTCAAATTTGACATACTTCGAAAGAGGGATATTTTAAAACCTTTGCTACTTTAAGGGCCTGGTGTTTTTCGTGTATGCAAAAGGTTTCGGGGATATCACCGTGGCATTGCAATGCCATTTCCAACGGGAAATGACATTGATTATTCGCACGTCCCCCTCGCTCCCCTCACAAACCATGAACACAAAACCATCACAAGTACGTACAGACGAAGTGGCCATAGCTCTCTGCCATAATCTTGAAATGCAAATTTATTTCACAGTTGTAATGCGCCTCTATTTAGCAAGTTTTCAGCACACCAGCGGACCGATGTTATTATTCGGTCTGTGTCACTCATCCGACTATTTGCAAACAACGTGCCCGGCCGCCAGAAATGCACGGTTACCACAGGTTGGAGTACGGGGAGATTTTAATCGAGTTCGGTTGAAAACCACCGTGCGTCACAGCAGGCCCGTCATTACTTGACTCAGCTAGTGCGGATTAGGTTTCGAACAATATATTATAGGATCTCTGAAATCTTTGTTATATCCTGTAAACAAAAGGAAGGAAAAAGTGGCAGCGTCACTAGATAATTACAAAGCGACTAAGGAAAAAGTGAACCGAAATTTCACTTTTCTGTAAGTCTATAAAGAACTTTTTCTGGATAATTATTTGTTAATTTCATCATAACTGGTAGGCATGATATAAGTAAAGTGAAATTTTTAAACCTTAATTGAAACTTGTTAAATCTGAGTTTCATATTTGACCCTTGACTCTCTGTAAGGGTAAACTGAGGACCCTTAAGGTAAAATGGTTCCCTATCGTATTTCATTTACATTGATTCTGCAATGCATCAAAACGTGTACAAAGGGGTCCGTTTTACCAGAAGGATCAGTATTCCCTATTTGGCATGATATGAGTTCAGTGAAATCTGCAAACCTTAATTGAAACTAGTAATAACTGAGCTTCATATTTGACCCTTGAATATTAACCTTTTGTGTTATTGTTTTCTCTGAATCTATAATCTTCCAGTAGCCACATCCACATGGGAATGGGGTGATTTAAAGGTCTACTTAGTTGCTACTTGAACAAATCAATTTCGTACGTTCAATTTTTGTAGAATTGAGAATAAGGTATATCCTTTAAGATGCCTTTAATCAATGGTCCCAAATAAGGCATATCCTTTAAGATGCCTTTAATCAATGGTTTTAAACTTATCTATATACGAATCCCATGTATTTCTGTCCAAGGCGCATTCATCAAGCAGAGAGCGAGCGTGTTAATATTGCCTTCGGCTGCCGTCTGTCGATAGGCCAACATCAGCGTCATCTCCGTGAATGCATCGATTGAGCCCCTCTTCCACCTGCAAGCCCCGGGTTCTTAAGCTCTCTTTTCCGGGTAAGAATCGGCCCTGACTCGGATGACCACTCTGCGCCGCCTACGGGGTACTGAACCAGGGTTATATCTATTTGAATGCAAAGAAATAATTCCACTAATTACTGCAGCTGTTTTATTCATTTATTTTGACGGTGAAACTCGTATGCATAGAGAAGATGTAATATTTGGACGGATGAAGCGGCAAAATAGCTTGTACATCCTCAAAACGATTCGCTGCAGTCAAATTCTGGTCCAAAATCTCGTCCTCCAGCCATGGGCGTAATTTTCGGTGGATTATCCACTATTTATAAAAGAGTGATCCACAAGAATCCCCAACATTGACGGTCCAGTATTTTCTGTACCATCGACCTCATCAAATTACATTATCTTGACATTTTGTCCAGTTGGGAAACATAATTCCGGATGAAAAATACATTTATAAATACCAAAATTGTAAATTTCAGTATGAACAAGTATCCCCATGGACTATCTTCTTCGTGATTATAGATGCGTCACACGCGCGGGTATTGACGGCACGCGCCCACGTTTTTCAACTTATTGCTCCAAGGCAAGAATAATTTACTGTGTAACAGACTGAGAACCAAGTTTCATGTTTTTCACGATTTCAGTGCGATTCTATCGCTGAAATAATAGCAATAAATTAGATTTAAATCACTGGCAAACATAAAACACGATCAACTCTTACTCTTTACGATTTCCTCTGTAATTCTTTCAAGAAAAAGTGGGCAATGCATTTTCGTATGAATGGCAGATTATCGTTGGAACCACTCCATGTGTAGGTGGCTCGGCTTATGTTGAAATAACGTAATACCAGAAGTCTATTATCTGTAGGTAATAAACCAGGTAATAGACTTCTGGTAATATTTACCAATCGGAGAGCCAAAGCTATTTGAATATGTAGCATTCAGTTTTTCATCTTCGATCTTAAAGGACGAATAACTTTGTAAACAAATTTAAAAATAACAAATTTCTTGAGCCGTGTGTAGATCGAAATCCTGGTCATGACCCTCAAGTATGACTCGGGGCAAAGAAATCAACATGCACGGAACAGGAGTCTTTTCTGACTTGGACCGGTCGGTTGTAAAGCAAACAAAAGTGCCTGATGCCAGAGGAATTACTATCCTTTAGAATTATGACAAACTGTGTAGATCTTGAAATGAGCCTGAAAGAGACGAGCAATTCGACCGGGCATCGATAGCTCTTGTAATTAAAATTTCAACGCGAGTTTTTTCTTTCTTTCTTTTTCTCTTTCTCCTTTTTCTCTTTCATTTCCGTCTAGGAGCTGAATTACTCGCAGCACTGAAGTGATGTTATGTTGCCATCAGCAAGGAACATTGTATGGTGGCCCTGAGGGGACATAAATACTTCTGAATAGTTTGCACCGCTACAAACATTGTGGAGATATAAATAGTGTACATATTTTGTCTGTTATAGATGTTCATATGAATGTATACCATGTATTTTTTTAATATGACGAAGGTCTTAAAAATATGAGTATCATTATAACGATTATTATTATTCTGAAAACTGCATTGAAACACAAAACAGCCGTCTGCACGTGCATGTTGTGGGTATACGCATGCGCCCCATGTTGGCTATAATCCCTGCAGACTAGTCGCCTGAGATCAGTTTATTAGAATCGATATCGACCAAGCATTACGCCTTGTCTAAAATTAAAATTAAAAACACTAACACGACCCGCGGGAGCATTAATGTCCCTCATTCACACGTATACGTGATTACGTTACAGGGTAGTTTCTATTAAAGGGGTTGTACAACTCTGATAATTACCCAATTACAAAACTACTGAACTATAATCTAACAAACTTACTTGATGTGAAGTTGGTGTTGATACACCCTTCATTTTTGTTTCCTCTGATATGCTGTCCTTTTTGAGAAAATGCAAAATGTTGAACAAACTGGAACTGGATCACAGCCGTGCAGGCACGTAGCCAGAGTTGGAATTTTTGGGGGGCACATTCCGTGCATGCTTTTGTGAGCCAGAATTTTTCGCACAGTTATTTGTTGGTATGGGGGGGATGGCCCACCCCTTTTGAATTTTTGAAACTAACATCCAAATTTCAACCAAACTCTGACATTTTGGGGGGGGGGGGGAGCACGTGCCCCCCGTGCCCCCTCGTAGCTACGTGCCTGCAGCCATGACCCCAATATCCACATTTAAGGGAATTAATATATAACAATCTGAATGCATTTTTAGCTATTTTCTCGTTAATTAATGACACAAATGAGCTAAACCATGCACATGTTTGTTTCTGTATATCTCTCTTGAATCTGCATGGATGCATTTGCAGATATTTTACCAATGGATACAATTCGGTTTATTTTACACATAGAACAAGGCTTATATTAGCAACGGGTTCAGATAATCCGAAAATACGGGAGTAATATAGTCATAATCCTTTAATGCTGTCGTCCCGACGACCATGTGCGTTGAAATGCCATTCAGGGAATATGTGGTTAAATAAAAATAAAAATCAAACAACGCCATTCTATGAGCCAATTCCAATGAAATTTTAATCAAGTTTGTTCATTAATGAATCCCTGAGAGACTGATAGAGAGGCAGGGTATTGCTGAGTTTTAACTAATACTTAAGGCAGAAACCACAGAGCGGTGGTCGGTGATTAAATCCCCACTACACGTAGGCCTACACGTTTTATAAATACAAATAATAACAATATAAATAAACATATGAAATCAAATTATAACAATATGGACCTGAATATGAATGCTGTTAGTACAATAGTAGCCTTGTGTTTAGTTACCAGCAGTGTCTTCCACTGACAACCCACTCTCCCGCCCCCAACATAAATCCCAACATTTTGTATAGTAAATAGGCCTACATGAGTTCGAATAGATGTTTTATTTCTTTTTTTAACTCGCGAATAAACTAACGTGAAGAAAAATGTTAGAAAAATAGGCCGAAATAGGCCAATCTGTGTGCGCTGAGAAGCTTTTGTTTAGATGAGGACGATAATTATTGGAGGAATCCGATTAACGTCGACCCCCGCCTCTCATCATAAATATTGAAGCGGACACGCGTTTTCTACAAATACACACTAATTTTAGTCCTTTTTTGAGGATTGTCCCGGCAATCAGAATTTTACTTTTATTTATATTTTGTTTTACAAGATATTGCTACATAAAATCTCTGCATTTAAGGTTAGCGTCCATGTGGCCATGGCTATATCGAAATTTTAATCCGAGGTCTCTTGAAACAGACCTCTATTTTAGGGAAAAATCGCTATTATTGACTTATCGGTACGTCTTCATTATACTCATTAATACCTGTTTCGCTATATTGCATTGCAATTCTTGGAAATGTAACTCTCTAACTGGATCATACATTTCGCCAGTTAAAACCTGTTTTCTCTACATTTGAAATAAGCATTTCAAACATCTTGGTGAATGCTTCTATTCCCCCTGAGACTCCCGTTAATCATCCCCTTACACTCGTATTCACGTTTTCTTAGATTTTGTTATTCCTTTTCCTTTTTCATCAGTATTTCCAAGGCTGTTTTCATCGGCATGTCCTTTAATAACCACATTCTTATAAATCATTTCAATAAAAACTGGCGTCTGTCTTCGAGAATATTTTAATAATTCAGGTCAGGGATCTAAAGCAAGAAAAACGGTAATTGGAATGTAAGCCATCGCCTATCTCATTAAATGACATGGCCTTCCAAGGTTCGTCACTTTATCATCAAAAATATTGTTTTTGGTATTCTCACAAAGCGTAAATTATTCATCACAGTTTTTACATAAAACTTACTTTGGTGTAAATTTGGTGATGGTATAACGAACGTACTACAGCGAAATTCACGTGGTGTTCATATTGTGCCACTCGCCCAATATAAAACACCGTATTGCATAATAAATTTGACACCATTGGTGTTATTTTAACACTTCAGTTTGTGCAGGATTTTGTTTTTTAATTGTTTTAATTTATTTATTTTCTTTTGAATATATATTTTGTGCAGGAACCAATCAGCGTATAGTAGAAATCCTTTT
Source organism: Zoroaster sp. YZ-2022 (assembly GCA_029582265.1). NCBI lineage: Eukaryota > Metazoa > Echinodermata > Asteroidea > Forcipulatida > Zoroasteridae > Zoroaster > Zoroaster sp. YZ-2022. The sequence goes on from CM055830.1 coordinate 33,830,566, forward strand.
CCCCGCCAGACTCTATAGAAGGGAGATTAAGGTAGACCCTGGGATCGAGGTTGTCTCTTAGTAAGACTGATATGTTCTAGTGTTATAGGAAGCTAAAACTGCCGAGTCCGGGCCTACGTACGAGAACCAGACTAGAGGGTTCATGTACAGGCGACTACCTGAAAAGCTCGTCTTTCAAACGGATGCTGTTACACACTTCGGCCGAGATAATTAAGTTTTAGGTCGGCGATTATTTTGTACATGACCGGTGGAGTGCCTCCAAGACAAGATGGCCGCGATTTTGTCTTTGATTAAAGCTGCTCTATTCAGCATATAGCCTTCATGTAACATTTTTGCATAATCGAGCTCAGGTAGTTCTTTATAGGGTAATGCATGCAGATTCACGTGCGTGTAGTGGCAGATGGGTATTTGATGTAGCTACTTCGTAGGTACAATAAAATAGGCCTAAACCATTAAAAAAGTAAGATTTATTTATAGGTTTACAAGTTTACACCATGTGTTATATCTCTTCTTGTTTTCATGAAGTTTATCATAAAGTTTACCTGTGAAAATTTGTATCATAAAAGGTGCTCCCATTTTTTTTAAATGACTTTTTAAAATGTGTTTTTGCTTTAAAAAAAAATTAACAATTAAACATAATTTTTCAGGATGCATTCGTTAATTTGACGATCTGGTAACGTCCAATGTTGTACCTTCCCTTTAATTTGTCAACATTTATCTGTTCCTTCCTGTTGTCCTTCATGAAAAATCATTCCGCTTCTTTCCCCGTCTGGTGATCAATTATTTTTCCTTTAAGATTTGAAGATCAGATCAAAACAATGTGGGGCCCAAAACTAAGGTGTGATGTGTGGTAAACTACCTCTGTGTATATCGAGTTGACCCATTTCGTATAATGATATTAGCAGTGCCGTCGGATATAAAGTGACGCGGATGGTTGTGGATGAAGGAGATATCAAATCTAGACGAGCACGCGAAAACCTTAGCCGATAAATTTAGTCTACGTGAAAACTTCAGGATAATCATAGCGGCGCCAGTATGTCTGTTGCCATAGAATGCCAAGGAAATCGCTACTACACGTTACATTACACACGCGATTGTGCCCGACCTTCCGTCTCTTCACATTTTCCACAAAAGTGGTTCCTTACTTGTCCAGGAGTTACCATGGCAACGTACCGGTACCTGTATTGGGATGATGAATAGAGTAGATATACTGAGGAAAAACAGTCTTATATCCGGTGAGTTGTCATCATGTAAACAAGACGTTGAATAAACCTACGGTTGAGTTTACAACTTCATTTGAATGGTATAATAATTTCGTGCATAAACATATTCTAGGAAAAAAAAAATTCACAAAAAATGTATTTTTTAATAGTGTTTGTATATCTTTATTACGCAAATTATGTACGACAATAATATTGAGTTTAATATTAATGTTAGAAAAGAGGCTTCAATAGCTCGATTGGTTCTTCTAGGACAACAGTAATTACTGTTAGCCTAAGAAAGGTCAATTGTGCAGGAAAGGACAAAGTGTCTTCACATCTCGGGCCATGTTGACAGATAGACGACTTGAGTCCAAAGTTCTTTTCTAGAAAGATGTTTGCAATTCAATGCCACAGAAGGGTAAAAACAAACAGCGATAACAAGGACTTATCTTATAACTGCCTAGACTGTGTTTCTCCTTCTGCATCAAGAGAGCGGGCTAATGTTACATGACTTAAAGACAAAATACAAAAGTTGACCTTTGCTTGCGTATAGAGAGGTTATATTATTAGAAAACTTAACAAAGTGCATTTTTATGATCTAGATCTGAAGAAACATAATTGTAAAAATAAAAAAAAGTAAATTTGTTTGAACCCCTTTCTGTTTCAGTACGTTTTGTAATTGGGTAATTACCTAAGACGTACACACCATTTAATCTTTCTTTTATCCTCTTCATCTTCATCTTTCTGTCCATTCTTTTCTCCTTCAAAATATCCACCAATCCATCCATAAATCCTTTTCTCCCCCTGCCCCATCTATCTTCATCCGTCTCTCAATTTCTCAAGATCTCCATTAGTATGCTTAAGAATAAAACTCTTCAGTTCTGTAACTCCCACGCGGCCTCCGTTCGCCATCTCGCTCTAGATTTTCGATCTCATTTTCAACTTAGCTCTACCATGATATAGTCCTATACGAACACCAGACGGCATCTCTCCTCTCTCGAAAGGCACAAACCACTTATCGTGCTCCTTCAAGTACATGTATTTTGAATTGAAAGCAGCCATGGCCCTTCGCTCAGAAGTCGTCGCATATAAAATTCGACCGTGTCCTTTCGAATGCCCCTTTTTTACGAGAAGTGCGTGACACACTCCCTACATACGAAATTGCCACTTGCCCAGCTGCCATTTCGCTATATAATGAGTAATTCGTAATCACTCATTGCATATCGCACAAACATGCGAAAAAATCGTTATTAGTTGGTTTATACATTTGCCAACCACACACATTATTTACAAACTGTGTTTCATGTAAAGAGATTAAATTTTGTAGTTCGATACTTGGTTACGGTTCTCCGTGTCCGGTGTCGATTCTATCTTGCATGAATCTTTGTCCTTTTTCTATGGTCATCCCATGTAAACAAACACATTTCACAATCGAAATCACGAAACAGTTGCTAAGTATAGGCTAACCGACTTTCAGATGATCAGAGAACGAATACATTTTATGCAAAAACATAAGATGGGAAAGAATATGAACACAAATCTGAATTTGCTAATAGTAGTACGTATATTATACACATTGAAAACAAAATTTATGATAATTCAAAATAATTTTCGCATCATCGGTTTCGTAATAATTTATTATTTACTGCATTGTATTCCAGTGGTGGAGACATTTCGCCGTGTGTGGTAATATTTTCAATTTGTGTGAACAATACATAGAACATTAAATTTTCAGAGCAGTTGGTCGTGCATATATTTATAAAACGCCCGTGGCTACATTGTTTTGAATAATGTAGAACATTTCTGAGTCTATGTACGGGTCCACTATGAATACAAAACACTAAACATTACAGGCATCTCTGAAGACCTTTATTATTTTGAATATTTTAAAATATTTCAGAGTTATGCCTACATATTGTTCAAATATGAAAACAAACTAATAACATTTTAGGCGTTTTTAATTTTGCCTGACATTTCAGAGTTTGTATAGGCCAATATATAGACCTAGGTCAAATATATAAAAAATAACATAACTGGCATAGTTCTCTCTTGGTTTCAATTTCATTTTGAATAATTTATAACAAAGTTTATAGGTCTGATACGAAAAAACATAACAGGCATAATTTTCTCTTGAGCCCTATTACTCTGAATAATTTAAAACATGTCATTAGGCCTACAACTATTAACATAACGGGCATAGTTTTCTCTGAGGACAAATATCATTTGAAATAATTTGGAACACTTTATGGGTCCAATATGGGGGAAAAAATTTAAAATAAAAACATAATTAAGTAGGCATGTTTTTTCTGAAGGCCAATGTTTTGTATACCCTTTTGCTTACATAGTTGCAATGCAGAGCAATATGCAATCAACCTAATACATAAACCAGGGTACTACACAACCTGAAAGACAACATTAAGCATAATGGACAATGGCATTTTACCGTTACTTGATTACCAATGAGGCTTTGTTCGTTTGGTAGCGAATTATATCTTTATTCACCAGTCCGTGGTACACAATCATGCCAACAATTTTAGCAAGGTATTTTTTGAAAAGCCAGACCAACTATTCTGAGTTTGAATACAACGTGCATTTCTACATTCTAATTTCAAATTTGCAGGGTTAGGCTTTATTTATGATGATCGTTCACGCGGTGCATTGCTGGCCAAATGTGATGAGTTTCATCATTAATTCTAAAATCAACTATAAACCAGCAGTCATTCCGAAACACATAAATGATGACAGTTTTACACAAACCTTACTTGGTGTAAAGTTCATGATAGTATTTTACTTCCCTTGTATCGTTTAGTAAAATGAGTTAAATATATGAATTCCGTCTGAAGACAGAAACTTTCTCGTGTTGGTTTCATACATATATTTTGATTCTTGATTTTCATAAGGTATGGACGCATTTTTTTTTATACAGACATTTTACCAGAAGTATATACTTATTAAAATCAGTGTCCTGAATTTGAATATGCATTTCTAAATTTGCATGGGAAAAAATCCTTCACAGAATCTTTTAATTTCTGATGGCCTTTCGCATGGTGCATAATAGTCCAATTGTGAGGAGTTTTCATATTACAACGTTCATTTCTAAACTTGAAAAATCAAATTTGCAGGAGGAAAACATCCTTCACAAAATGTCTTTTACGATAATCTTTCACGCGATGTACAATTACACGGTTTGTCTGACCGAGTAAAGGCTAGACATCCACTAGGGTCTACTGGCCTTAATTTGTTCAGAATCAGGCTTGCCCTGCCTCGGTAATATTAACACAGACTTGACGATAGAGAGCTATACGTGTCACTTTTCAGATTCTCATATTAAAATTATCGATTTCGTAAATGTTTTTCTAAGCCATCAAATGAAAATCTGAAAACTCCAACTCATATTCATGAGATGGTTTTGTGCTAGCTGCACATACATAATTTGATTCATAACCAGAGGTCTGAAATTAAAGGGAAGATACAACATTGTCAATGTTGGCAAAACCGCTTATAATGAGTGTGCTAACTCTCTCAGTTTCAATCAAAAATATACATTAAACAATCAACCTGTTACCATTATGTTATTTTCGAATGACCAATACCTTATCTTAAAAGGTACCCCGTTCCCTGTTTTGGATAACAGCGTCACAAAAGTAGTTATATATATTTGTGCAGTGCCAATTAACATGATTCAAAATATGATACGCGCCCCAAAGTTTTTAGCAGTATCACTCGTTGTAGGCTTACACTTGTATGATGTTGTTTTCCCCTAAGTCCAGCCCACCAATGGCGAAAATAAAATTCAATTGCCGTTGCTTTCAAAAGCAGTGCACCAAATCCGATGATAATTCCACATAAGGCAGAGAACTAAATTGGTATTATATTTATGGCAACTACATTGTGAATAACCAGACAGTTTTCAAATTATAATGCACCCAATATAGGGTAATTTTGGGAAAACGTGTTCAGTTTTTAAATCTCTCCATCAGTCTTCCTGTTATCAATTGTTTTTCGTACAATATTTCTTTCAGCAATTTGCTAATACACTTTATTTCGATCAGTATATCTGTGATGTTCTTGTTACTCCATGTCTTCTGTTCGTCTGCCTTTGTCTTTCCTGTCAATAACATTGTTACTTGTAAGTGTTAATGTAGCTTTTATGATGTTCAAAGGCATTTCGACACAAGCTTCGGTTTTTTAAATATGCGTCCATAGCCCGTACCGAGTTTTGTTTGTAAATTGTCTTGTTATTTAACAGTCTGGTACATATTATTGAAATAAATGTAAATTGAATTCAATTAAGCTGGAGAGTAGGTGGCATATTTACAGAAATATGATGAATGCTAAGGTGTTTTGTTGTATCCTTGAGTCATAAACTACTCTTTTCAAACACGATCGTTTTACAAATGGCAACCAGTAAAGTCCGTGCACTTTAACAAGTGTCAGACATTATGACAATGTTGGCCATTTTAACCTGCATCCTGTCAAGTCAAAGATGGTTCGATTGTTATTGATGAAAACGGCCTACATGGCACGGTTGCTTCGCTGGCCTCATAGGTCATAGGTCATAAATTATGTCTACCGATCCACCTCGCTACTGCGCACAAGCATCTACGCCACTCACGCAAAGCAAGGGGCAGGGCGATTGGATAATTTAAAAAAAAAAAAAAAATTAATAATAACATTTAATTGAAACCACAGCAAAATATTTTACTCCATCTTACCCTAAAAATTTAAATGTTTTCCGGGCGAAAATTTACAGGGGCTACTTTTTCCCAATTTGTTTACCCCTCCCCTCCCCTGACAAATGTCTGCCTATATGCACCTGCTATGCACAAGGTTTCAGAGAATCCGCCAAGACTTCGGTCTGTGCGCTCTCTGCTGATTGTCTATTATACTGGTATTATGTTTTACTTTTATGTCTGTTCTCCAAACCACGTTTAGATCATTAAAACGTAAATTTTTGACGATTAAGAGCTAATATTACAAGAACATTTTCTTTTTCAACTCAAGGCTCATCATTACTACTACTAGTACTAATAACGTGTGCTTTAAATATCGCCGAGCTGGTATGATTTCACTTCAGTTGGTACGTCATGGTGATTGCATACGACGATATTGTCCTAATTGTAGGTCAACGGGATATAATGGTTGTCTGTCCTTCACACAGTCTTGCTGGGAGGCTGTTTGTTTGTCCGTCTTTCTACCTGCAGGTCTGGCCGTCTATCCGTCTGTCGATTGTTCGGTATGTTTGTTGATCGGGCTGGTCTAATGTCACGACCCCCTTTTCAAATAAATCCCCTTTTCAAATAAATCCCCTTTCCCTAATCATCTTCTTGCATGAAGGGACGCTTGCTGGTTACTCCATATGGTTACTCGTATTCCTATTGACCCGTTGGATGGCTCATTGTTTCCCTCAATTTGTTTAATAATAATAAGCGTTTATTGTTGTGGCTACGAGCTTCAGTACATCACGGTTTCTGCTCATAAACAGTCTCTACCGAGAGAAAGCAGATACGACATGTATTTCAAATGTATTTTTCATGAAATGAAAAGAAAATACCAATGGCATTACATTATACTAGCCATTATGCTGATTACTTTGTTAATATGACAATTTCACCGAAATCTTGAGCAGTTGCGGTATTTTGTTTCCCGAAAATACATAACCTCAGCTGAAATATTATTTTAAGGTAAGAAAAGCTAGGTCCCCGGATATAACAATAACATTCCGTAGTGTTGTTTTGTCCTCTAGCTCCGCCATATTGAATCACAAAATTGGTAACACTATACTAGGAGGGTGTGTGCTTAGCATCCCATGTTCTGTACTTTTTCCAGCACGCAATCGATTTCCTTCAGAAGAGTTTCCCCGAGATACAAGAAGAAAACATTTTGGCCTTGTGTACTTACACACGTAAACCAATACTCTCAAATATAGACCACTAATCATTGGGGATGCTATGTGTTCAGTCTCCTCCTCCACAAGGGACATTAGGGGATTGTACAACATTAGTATAAATGAATCAATACGTAAGAGAGATTAACAACCCTTACACAGCTGCGTAGCCAGGACTTTTTCAGCGGGGGGGGGGGGGGCCGGGGTATGGGTTTTTCCCTTTTGTTTTTGTTGTGTTTTTGGGGCACTATCGGGATTTGTTTTCGTGAGGGGCATCTGGTGGGGGCACTGGAAATTTGTGGGGGGACACGGGCCCCCAGCCCCCCCCCCCCCCATGGACGGATCATCATGAGCACAGGCCCTGGGCACAAATTCACCACGGGCCCATACACGCGCCCTGCTACTTAGACTGCACGCACACGCACTCACTGCATGCCCTCCCCCCAGATAGCCTACATAGTTTTGTTGCACAATAGCACAGAAACAACCACACAGCATAGGCCTAAGTCACGCTGTAGGCTACGTGATTTAATTGGCTTTATTAAACACGTGATTTACATTCAAACAATGCCATAGTCATACATTTACAAAATCACATTTACTCCAATATTTTTAAAATGGGGGGGGGGCCTTGACATTTAATAGGGACCCGTGGCCCCCCTCCCTAAAATTTTTTTAATTTTTTTTTATATTTTTTTTTGAAAACCAAGGGCCCCTATTGGCTCCTGGGCCCGGGGCACGTGCCCAGTTTGCCCGTGCGGTAATCCGTGCATGCCCCCCCCCCCCTGGCTACGCCACTGCCCTAACAACCCCACACCCATCAAACTCCAACAGCTGGTTGTGTTGCATTTTGATGGACTCAGTACTGTATAGCCCATGCATGGTGTTGGATTTTGCTGGATTTAGGAAGGTTCTTAGCCAAAACCATTAGGGGGTTAACACATCAATCGAACATAATTCGCATGTACTAAATGATAAACTGTTGGTTGTTATCATTGACACTCGGAAAGCACTGAATATAAAAACCCGGTGCTTCATACATACATCATGTATAGAGTATTGTATTTGTATGAAACCCCACTGTTTATAATTACACACTATTCAGCAAAACTCTTCCCTGATAACCGTTATCAGCTGAATGTATATTAATCAAATAGATGCTAACCAGCGATATGCTAATGTTGACAACAATCTACTACTGGCGTAGACTTGGTTCCAAGTCTGTGATCGTATTATGTCTGCCTGAAGCCAATACGGCTCTGCAGTATCGCATTAAATAGCGCCCTCTTGTGTATTAACCTTCGACATTAACCTTCGATCAGACTTGGGAACGTTGTTCGTCGGTTTGTACACACCCTATTGCGAATTAGTCCAAAAGTGGACGGAACAATCTGATTGGTCGGAAAGCCTTCATAACATGAATATTCAAACTAAACCTTCTACATGCAGTTGGAGGAGATGTACTCAACGATTCCATTTAAACTGTAGGTAAGACGTTTTTTGTAGAGAAGGAATTATGTATTTTATTTTGTGCTTTTTTACAACTCTAAGATCTCATTAAATTTACCTATCATTTCAAATACTATTTACGTACCAAGCACTATACAAATTTAATATCGAATGAATATTACAGTCTTTACAGAAAGAATTTTAAGCGAGTGTAACCTGTTAGTAATAGACGCGGCCTACAAGGTTTTTGTGGCCTCCTGATTGGCCATCTCTCTAGCATCCGTATTATTATGTAAATTTTAGCTATGAAACATGAATATCCCACAAACACAAGCGGGTCAAGTCTGAGATCGCGAGTTAGGGCAAAGTAAAAAAATAAAAAATAAAAATAAATAAAAATAAAAAAACATAATAAAAAAATAAATACAAAAAAACCATCATTGAAATAATCATTCATTTAACAACAAACAAGTACAAATCTTTTCTTTATTTTGAAAATCTATAATAGCAGTGTTTTAACATTGCAAGGATTGCAAGACAATGGCTGGGAGATCGTTCCAGACAACTTAAACAAAGACAACTGCCGATCCCAACCAAATAAATACATAAAGTGAACAGATATTCAGATAAATCACTAAGAATGTGAAGTCAATGGGTATAGAGCGTTGTCGCGTTGTAAGTTTGGAGGGGTCAATATTTTGATATTTAACTGAAAACAAAATATCTTTTTGAAAACCCTTATTGCTAAACAAATTTGTTTATAAAGACCCTGTGCAGTTGGGACTTAACCCTCCTACTATAGCTGCACTTTAGTAACTATAGAGGTTAAAATCAGTCAACTGCCCGTTTTGACTGTTGACCCAAATGTGCACACAGGGGCATTTTTGACTGGTTTTTACTGTAATTTTGACCACCCTGAACAATACAAGAAAATGCTTTTACCAGTTAAAAACGGTTGACTCATTTTGACCCGTAAATGTACTTACTACACGTACGATTTGACAGTGTTTGACTTTTAAGTGCACGAGATATACCTTGGCAAGTATATCAACATTTTGACCCTTGTAGTAGTAGGAGGGTTAATGTAATACACATACATATCTGAGGCACTTTATTTATATTTATAGATCTGTTATAATTCCAAATTTTATATAAAAAAATAAATAAATAAATAAAATAAAAAATATAACATTTATTTTTACATTGTAATTATTTATTCGATTAACACAGTACTGATACATCAGGATGGCAAAATTAAAGTATAACAGATTATTACATTATAGACAAGGATAATAAATGGTATATCAAGATAAACATATTACTAAACAACGTATTATAGCTTGAAAAAGAGTTTAGAAAATACAAAATATTTCTTGTGAGAAAAACAGCTACAAAGATTGATTTCAAGAATTGGCAAAGACAAAAAAAAGTTAATTGGATAAAACAGATACTCTAGTACTTTTTAATTATTTGAGAAAGGGACTTAAGCCCAAAGGAATAAACAGCAAAACAAACAAGCAATGAAACATGTCAAACCACACAATTATGCTGAATGGTAGTAGGTAATAACTAGCGTATTAATCCTTTCATACTTGTGGTCATCATTGTCTAATTCCCCGATTGTTGTAAATTGTAAACAGTATATTTACTTTAGCACACTAAGTATTGCCTGAATAGAAAATCTATACTAGCACTTATTTTTCAGTTTGTCTTTATAAAAACTATATACAAATTCTAAATAATTATTGCATCTTCTACGTTTCTGTTAACTGTCAACAGTAAGTAAGAGTAATTGCGGTGACACCATGTGGAATCTCAATTGAGTAGTAATTCAATTACTCAATTACTACTCAATTGAGATTCCACATGGTGTCACCGCAATTAGTCTTACTTATCATCCTCACCATGCAAAGCTACAAGTTTTACCTGTCAATAGTACATATCAATTATTTAGTGTGGCAATCTAACACTAGACAAATAGTAATATTTAATTTAAACTTAGGAAAATTTATGCACATAAAAACACTAAGCACTGGTGACATATTGCTTCAAACAATCGGAGATGAGAAATTTGGTAGAATCTAATAGAAAATGAAAAATCCTCCTAGTGATTATTGCCAAAATGAAATTGATAACAATGGTATAATTACATATATTTTACTTTGAAGAGATCTTTCAAAACAACAGCTTTCAACTGTGATAGCCTAGTTCTGTCATCTATGCAATGTCTAACCAACAAAAACAAAATCGTTAAAAATAAAATCATCATCATGTCTTTAGTTTTTATTCCTTAAATTACAAAATCCGATCAAAGCTATACATTACAGGAAAAATAGACAAATATTACGGACATTTAGTTTATTTTGTCATTTTCTCTTTACATAAAAAGTGCATAAATATATATCTATTAAATTCCCAATTTTAGACATGTAAAATACTTAAGGACAGTTTGACCGTTAATTCCTTTTAAAGCACACACACGTTTCAGACCCTCATCACACTTTCTGTGTATAGTTCCCTGACTGTCGATCATAAATTACCACCAAAAAAAATCACAATTTGAAAGGCACCATTCTATTTTAGACATGCAACCTATTTTGATTCCCATAATATCATTATAACAAAACCAACATTGCCACTCTGTTAAAGATTTCAAAAGGCTTATCCAAAAATTTCCAAATATGTGCAAACATGAAAATATCCAATGGTATATTCAACAAATTTGTTGAATCTATCCCAACAACTGATTAAACAAAGTCAATATATAAAAAGAGTGCAAGAGAAAATAGATCAAGTACATTATACTGACATTATACCAAACATTATACTGACAAAGAATTTTTTTCATGTTTCACATGTCTGTACAGATGCAGAGCCTATATTTTTTTTACTATTTCACCAGTAGTCTAGCTTTCTGCTTGTTTTTGTCTTGTGTGACATTAGATGCTTCTCTTTCTATAAGGGAATATAACACTTTTCAGAAAACAAAAAAGGGGGCAGGGAATTGCGAGTGAAATCATCAAAGACATGGGTACTGCATCATTATGGTCTAAAGATATTACAAAATAACACAAAAATGTGGTAAAATTTACAACAACGGAAATTTACTGTTTCATTCAAAAATATAAGGGGAAAACAAATTTTTAAAACATAACAGTCATATTTCATTATAACAGTAAGCACACTTCTCAAAAACACATTTTAATATAAAGGACATTGAATATAATTAAATATTTAAAATGTCATTTAAAAAAAAAAAAAATTAAACCTATTAAAAAAATTACATATTTATAGTTCACATTTTGAAATGAAACAAGCACACGAACATATTGAATAATAAAATGTTTCAGATGTATTTTCCATCCTCACTTAATGACAAAATATCTACATTATTGCTCAATTTGCTGCTTTCTAAACTTAAAACGAATCAATTTTACATGGAAGCCTAAAATAAAGTAATATTTTAATATGATAGAAAAAATAAAAATGCCTAAAATACTGAGAATATTTATTACCATTAATAAAATATATTTTATATTATTGTGTCTTGATTTGTTATTCAGACAGGTCAAGGGGCATTCACTTTTGTTAGATCTTACATTGTATAACATTCTGGTCTCTTTGTGAAATAAATAACCTTCTTGTTGCATCAAAAAGTCAGCCTCCACTGTTTCTTCATTTGTGGGACAGTTTATGTTAGACCTACACCGACAACTCGCATAGGTCAAAGAGTATATTTAAAGACAATGTGTGTAATGCTTAGTCATGGTCTTGTTTACTCAAGTATTCTATAGTTTCAAGTCCAGTATGAGGACACTCAACTCAAAAAGTTAATAATATTTGTCACTGAAACTATTAAATCAGATTCCCTCTTTCCGATTTTCCTTTTTACAATATTGCAAAGTAATTATTACCTTTTGCCAATTTATAAAATATACGTTTCTGTTCATATATGGAGCATTTATAAACAATGGACAGCTTCAGTCTTCCATTGGCCATAAAAGTACTAAATCCAGACATTCTTTTTATTCAAGAGTGGACGGTCAGCTGGCACCATTTGGATGCCAAATATAATGGAGAATTTATGCCATCATCAGCCATGACAGTACTGAATTCGGACATTGCCTTTCTAGTCGCCTGATTGCTGGACGCTATTTATAATTAGGTTATGCCTTGATTGGCTATAAAAAACACTATATTCTGACCTGATCTTTTAAGAGTGGACTGTCTGCTAACATTTGGACACTAACATTCCACCATCGGCCATGAGAGTACTGAATTCTGATCCAGCCTTTCTTTCTTAAAGAGTGGATAATCGGCTGAAAGCTCGATACTGTTTATTGTGTATAGGTTATAAAAGTACTAAATTCTGACCTGATTTTTGAAGAGTGGACGGTTAGCCAACAACATCTGGATGCTGACTATAATGGACTGTTTATGCCTCCACTGGCCATAAAAGAACTAAATTCTGGCCTTCTTTCTTGAAGAGTGGACGGTCAGCCGGCACTTTCTGGACACTGACTGTCTTCTTGTGTTTCCCAAGCTGGCAGTGGAGAGTGGGTGTAACGATCACACGCAACTCTCGCTTGTTCATCCTTTACATACAAAAAATAATAATTGTGTGACAATATTTGAGACTTTTCACAACTGTCTAAATCTCACATTACTTCCTTAACCCTACTATAGGTTTAACACTCAAAGACACTCAAAATTTGTATGTCTCAAATACATGCAAACATATGTGGCTGTGATAGGAGGTCAAACCCAAAGACACTCAAAATTTGTATGTAACTCCCAACCCATTGACTTTGTGCAGTGCACTCAAGGAGGTCAAACCAAAACCAAGTACATACACAGCTCTGTGTGACTCTGTGGTTTGACCTATTGGCAATGCAATCAAAAATACTCAAGTGAGTGTCTGTGGGTGCCGTGCTGACTGGGCCAAATTTCAGCCTGGGCATAGGAGGGTTAACCCTGTATAATCTACTTACTCTAGCCACTGCCTGCATAGCACACCGATCAACTCCGGTACTCTGTTCTCTCCTCTTGTATTGGTCAGCCCAACCACGATGTCATTGTCTCCGGACAGGTGTAAGATCGCTAATTGGTCAGAGCCAGGTGTTATGCTAATGCCAGTAACCTGTATTTAGATATGATTGGTGACATGGAATAACAACAATCAAATAGAATCCCCTAGCTCTAAGCCACTAGTCAAAATAATAACAGATAATGGGATCTTATAAAGTGAAAACCCCATCATCATTTGATGACAAACGTGCCCAAATAAATTATTCCCCCCAGTCAATGGGCCAAAAACATTATGTTTCAGCTCCCTGGGGAGTAAATAGTCTTGCATAAGCTTTCTCTACCCTCACATGTAAACATTCATACTCCTGGGTGGAAAGAAGAAATTATGCATATGTGCAAAGATTAAAGGTAAGGCACAGCATTAATATTTGGTAATGTATGTTCCATTCATCCCTTAAATCATGAAGCTAAACTAACAGAAAAAACGACATCCTTTTTTTTGTTTATAATTATGTTTGACAAAAAGTTGTGGTTAAGCAAAGTTTTTAAAAATTCAACAATGCTTGTTTTCTCTAATGTAAAAGCACTGAGGTTGACATAATTTATGATTCTTCTTTAACCCTCCTACTTCTGGTACCTTTTTCATACAAGTTGATGCACCATTTGAAACCATTCGCTTTTGTGGTTTTGAATGGTGAAATAACTGTGTACAGTATTGATTTCCCCAAATGGTTTTGAATGGTAGGTCAGCTAATACAAAACCTTGTTTGGATCTTTCCAAATGGTAGTACAGCTAATACAAAACCTTGTTTGGATACTTCTAAGTGGTGAATCAATGGACCCTCTATGCATTTGAATGGATTTGAATGGTAGTAAAGCTTGCTACCAACACTGTTCAAATGGTATCACCATGTGTGTACAAAACCAATGGGCATTTTGGTAAGTGGAAATTTTGAATGGTTTCAAATGGTCTATCAGTAGGAGGATTAATTTGATAATCTGGTAATTACCAATGTTGTACCTTCCCTTTTAAGATTTACAGTTGAATGTACCTCTGATACGTGCGTGCCTATCCTCATTGGCTTAAAGCCTTTCTTGGGGTCCAACTTGTAGATGAATTTGTCCGTTACCAGTAATGCACGCTCTGCACACTTATTGTGCTTGTTGATCTGTACCAAATTGAAACAAGAAATATCACCACGACAATATACCCTTTTTGCATGAAGCCGCCATGCCGGTTTTTTTTTATTATTAAAGTTTATGTGAATGAAAATGGCATTTATGTTTTAAATATATGTACACAAATCCAGAGTAAGCACTAGTTCCTGCCCTCTCTTACCTACATTTAAAAACTCTATAGTCAAACGCCAAAATATTGATGCGAAATCTACTGGCACTGCATAGTGTGGGTACACATGGTCAACATCTGAATCGTTTCTGTTTCTGTTTCTGTTGTTATAATCTGCAAAATACCACCAGGGTACATGACTGCAGACTACCCATGCAGCGGTTAGACTTACTTAATTGGGGTATCATGGCCGAGCGATCTAGCTTACCGGATTCAAGTTCTGGTGTTAGCAATAGAATGTGGGTTCGAATCACGGCCATGACACTTGTGTCCTTGAGCAAGACACTTAATCATAATTGCTTCTCTCCACCCAGGGGTTAAATGGGTACCTGTGAAGGCAGAGTTGGTTTGCTCTATATGCGCTAGAAATGGCAGCAATTGAGCTGTATACTCCCCAGGGAGCTGAGATGGTTTCAGGAATGATTTATGAGCCTTATGAGCAGGGATAATAATATAATGCGCCTTGAGCACCACTTAGTTGGTGGATACGTGCGCTATATAAATCCACACATTATTATTATTATTATTATTATTAATTGTGCTCAATGTAGTGGGGTGCCATGGTCGAGCGGGTTAGTGCATCGGATTTGTGTTCTGATGGCTGAGTCGTCAGAGTGTGTGGGTTCGAATCCTTGCCGCGACTATGATGCTTCTGTCCTTGAGCAAGACACTTTACCATAATTGCTGCGAGGGCCGAATTGAACCCAGCCACTGGGGATGCACAAGCCAGTGCATGCTTAGTGCCGATCCCAAGCCCGGATAAATGGGAGGGTTGCGTCAGGAAGGGCATCCGGCGTAAAACCTATGCCAAATCAAATATGCGGATCATGATCCGCTGTGGCGACCCCTAACGGGAGCAGCCGAAAGAGGAAGAAGAATTGTGCTCAATGTAGCACTGTGATTTTAAATTGTTCAAGTGGGGCGCGTTTTCGCAACTGTAACCAGAAACATGTTTGGGCTTTGGTCATTGGTTATTAAGCATTTTCACGAGTTCGGTTGTGCTGCGATGACGTCATTGTTCTGACCAAACGTGAACCGAAGTTTGTGATCGGTTTCAAGATGGCAGATTGTAAAAAGTAACGAAAGTTTTGTTAATTATTTGTTAAAACATGATGAAATGATTGTTCATATACCAGTATATCTAAGTATGTTCCATTTTGCCAAATTACACCGTATATTTTGAGAAACGTTGATAATTGAACACATCGCAAACTGAAAATAATTTCTAGTTAGGTTTGCGAAAACGCACCCCTGTTGTGGACCCAATCACCTTTGTGTGAATACTGTTTAGGGATTGATCTAGTTGCAAAGGAAAATTTCTTAGCCTTGGCTTTAGGTTGATGATAACCAAGATTTTTGTTGACTATTTCTGATATTTTATGGTTTATACTGGAAGAAGTGTTCTTGGGTTCCCCTGTACAAAATTTTGTACATCATTGTGAGACAACTAATTGTATATCTTTGTTCAAGAGATACTCATTGTAGTAGTTTATCAAGCATGTTGTACAGTTTTGGGACTCACAGTTCCTTTTTTTTACCTTTATTACTGATGAAGAGAACAAGATCTTTTGAAATTGATCTTTGTTCTTGAGTTGGCCGCACTTTGCAACAAAGGGGGCAGTCTGGTTGTTCTCCGAGATCTGTGTGTGGGAAAAGACGAAAAGCCATTGTGAGTAATATAAATCTATCATAACAAAGGGAAATTTGAAACCTCAGAACTTCATGATCAGAGCTTCAGCAAAAACCATTCCAACATTGTACATTATTTAAATAATCAAATGGCAACAAATTTGTGAACTTGGTTGTAGGCTTAAATGATTCAAATCTTTCTTGGTTCATAACCCATGCAGCCTCGATTAGTGGAGGGGCAAATGAGGGTGCAATAATGACTACACAAGGGTAATCTACATTTAGGTTTATATTTCAAGTTTACAAAGCATATGTTGGGGGCGGAGAAAGTGAATTAGAAGGAGATAAGACTCGTGCGTAAAGTAACTTTTTCAGAGAATTTAAAAAATTGTGTTTATTTAGGCATTGTGCGTTCAGTGACAGTCTTGATAAAGCTTTTTTGTGCACCTGAAAAAATTTCTGCAAATCCTAAAAATGTTAATTTGACTTAAAACGTGGGTAGTGCCAATAAGACCTGTAAGAGGTTTGGATGTTTTTTGTTTTTTTTTAACCAACCCCAACACCCATTGTCAAAGCCTTGTAGCGGCAATGAAATGTGCTCTTACCGAAGCTAGATAATTGCCCTGCCATTTTCGCTTGTATCCCCAGTCTTGGCAGCGACCGTTGAGGGCGTCCAAGGCAGAGATCTTAATCTTCATCTCTGGCCAGTCCTCCTTGGGTAGTCTCCTCAGTATGTGACGACACATCCACCTGTGATGTGGGGTCAGAAGAGGAACAGATATCGTTATTATTCATATTTATTATTATTACTATTGTAGGGCCCCTCCTAGAATTTCTAAGAAAATTCCGCCCCCTAAAATAATAAGTTTTTTCCTCAAGAATACTGATGCAGCAATGTGGCAATAGGCTGAACAGCTGATTGGCAGGTGATGAGTCAGTTACTATGGTTACTTCTTTCTGATTGGTTAAGGCATCCAAAAGAAAATGCTACCCAGTGCCTGTATAGGTTGGGCTTCCTGTTTTCAAATTATTCTTAGATGATACACAGTCCAATAAACTCCAATTGTATCCATTTTGCAAGTTATTCAAAGTGTATATCTTTTTGCTCATTTTAAATCAACCCATCCAGTAATGGGCAATAATGATAATAAAACAGGGTTGATGGACACCCTAAGATCGGAGAAATTCACAAAGTAAGAATAACAAACGTACTGTCTATGGCATCGCTGCATCATCTTGTGGAATCTTCTCAGCACCTTAGGGGGTTCTGGCCACTCTAGGCTCTTCCCGTAATCATCCATATTCTTGACATCACGGAATGTGTCCTGTACTTTGTCCAGGTAGCGGTGAATCTTGAAGCGTCGGTAGAAGGCCATGATGAAATAAATGGCGCGCATCTTGTGGGCACGCTGTCGAGCTAGCGTGCCTCTCCAAATCTGCAAAGGTGAACAATGTAACAACCAGCTTTACATTTCAGAATTTATTGATCAATGAATACAAGTACTCGTATTTGTACTAGTTAGGGACAAATTAGACATGACATCTAAGTCATAATTTCTTACCTTCTGAAGAAAGACGGCTATCGGGGGTATGAGATGACTGCGAGCTTCCTCCAGTGCATAGACGGTGCGTGGCGTCCTGATAAACAGCTTAGTCTTACCGTAGGCGACATCATATTCAAGACCCTGCTCACGGAGTAGGATCTGTACTCCCTGTTTGTCAACACCGCCGCGGTGGTTGGGCCAGGTGAACTGAGATAGCATCTTGTATCTTCAGAAAGGGTAACTATAAGTGGTTACTGGCAAGCATTAATAAAGATGTCCTTCAAATAACTTGTCATAAAAACATACATACTGTCCGCTTCATCAGTAACACCATGGTCAAAGAGGCTCTCAATGTCACCATTAGCTCCAGAGACAAAAACAACATGGTTCCTGGCTGATCAAGAACCCAAGGTCACCCTTAGATATGGTTGAGTGCATCGGATGGCCCAACAAAATTGACAGGCTCTGGAGTCAGGCCACACAACCCAAGCTGTCTATGCAATTGACTGGTTGATACATGTAAATACATCTAGATATGTTATGAGATACTGACAAAACTTTGGATGAAGTCTAGCTTGCCACAGTGGCAGGTTCAACTATACCAAAATTAATTACCTCTGTAGAAATCTTGTGTAGTGTTGACGAGAGGCAAAGCCTGCCCTTCGTACTCTTACGTTCTCTAACAAGCCGAGGTAGCGCACCTGATGAAGGCATCGTTGGGCATCAAATAAGATTGGAGACTTTGCCTCATTAGGCTTAATGCAACGGACGTAGTATGGTTCCTGTGGGGGAAGACATGGGGAAATGCATGTGAGAGAGCTAAGGTACAATTATGAATTACAGACTGTTAATTGGTAGGGAGTCAAGTGATATATGTCTCTGTCTCAACATCAAAACCTGAAGAAGTCAAAACTTCTCGTAAGGTGGCAGTTTAATCTATGAACAGTGGTGTATAAATGAAGTGGTCACGCTAGACAGGTGGCCACAATAGCCAGGTTAAATAAATACTACAGCAGGAAAGTAATATTAAATATTACGGCAATTTTGTTTCCCATTTTTATTTAAAAACTCACCTTTGAAGCTATATTCTTAACAAGCTCAATCATAGAATTCTTGAATATCGTTCCTGCTGTCAACGGCCGTTTGGTCACCTAACACAAAAAGTAAATCAAAATATGTATATAGTCCAGCTGTGCACAATACACTGAATGGCTGCCAACAATAAAATACAACTGTGGACTGACCTCAGTCATCTTCATCTGGCCTTCCGGCCACATCTCGGATATAACAGGGTTGGAGCTGAGGAACAGAAGACGCTTAAAGTCTTGAAATAGTGTGTCCTTATTCTTGTACATGAAGCCATTAACATCATACCTGCAATACAAGATAACAAAAAGATAGTGATTGTGAAGTCGTTTAATGTTGACTTATTTATGAGTCTTGCATGTATTTTAAATATATTCTCAGCACTATGTTTAACTCCTTGATTCTATCAGGACTTCATTCCCTAACCTCCATTTTTGGCCAGTTCCTGCTGGGTTTACACTCTCCGAACAGGACAATATTTCTTTGTGTATCCACCAGGCCAATTTAAGTTATGGTGGGATTAACTCCAGAGTTCAGTGGTCTCTTTGTTTGGTTACTTGGCTCTGGCAGAAACTGAGCTCATTATAATACCCTGAGGGAACCAGCCAAAAATTTGAGGTATTTGGAGGTTGGGGAAAGATATCCTCACTTACATGACATCTCCAGCGTAATGCATAATACGGAAGTCTTTGCCATGTTCCATAGTCTTGTCTCCAGGCTGCAAGGCACGGCTTGTGTAGTGTGGGTGATTTATAAGCTTCTGGTTCATAGCTTCTAGAAACATCTGTTGACGAGGAAACAAAACAATATATTTTGAGTGACGTCATCATGTTTGTATCAGGGTTCTTGCAAAGTTGATGTTAGCTTCATCCAGAATTGATATAATATCTATATTCGCACAAATTTTATAGCACAATAAAAAAGTGGCACAAAATAGTATATTCTTATATTAATACTCAAAATTTACCAAATTGTTTCCATTTTTCATAAACCAGTGCATCTTAAAGTTTTCCATTAGACCATTCTAAATTATCAAACTGTTTCAACATTTGTCTGTTTTCCTGACTGCTATTTTTAAAAAAACACCTTTAAAATGCAAACATTTTAGAGGCACCAGACTATTATAGAAATTAGCCTCATTATGAGTCCAATAGATTTGTGCATTAATAAAACAAAATGGCCGCTAATAACTTACCTTATCAGTAACCTTGCCTACATTGAGACAAGCCTCATCCAGTATGGATATGATACCCTTGTGTGGTTCCTCCACCAGGTCGCAGATGATGTGATTATTGAAGTATTCTACGTGGATCCACTCAATGCCCTCTCGCTCGTACTCCTCCTGCTCTTGCTTCAAGACCAACATGATGAAGAGCTGTTGGAGTTTCTCGTTGCAGTAGTTGATACAGAACTGCTCAAAACTAAACAAAAAGATAATATTTATCAAAAAGCCGCCTTCCTCTCCGAGTGATCCCAGACTGAAACTAGTTGCTATGGGGCAAGCATAAACTGAATTTCAAGTTGCCTTTAAGTCAGTCTGGTTTCCTACAAAATGTGGTTAATATTTTTGTTTTCTGTAAACATTTGTGACTCATGACTTGGACTGTGCATTCAGCTGAAATTTTAACAGGTTTGTTGCTGACTGTGTATCTTGATTCAAAGAGAGTAAGCATACTCACAGAAGCAGTTTAGCCAACATTATCAATGTTGTGCCTTGTATGTATATCTTGATTCAAAGAGAGTAAGCATACTCATAGAAGCAGTTTTGCCAACATTACCAATGTTGTACCTTGTATGTATATCTTGATTCAAAGAGAGTAAGCATACTCATAGAAGCAGTTTTGCCAACATTACCAATGTTGTACCTTGTATGTATATCTTGATTCAAAGAGAGTAAGCATACTCATAGAAGCAGTTTTGCCAACATTACCAATGTTGTACCTTGTATATATATATTGATTCAAAGAGAGTAAGCATACTCATAGACGCAGTTTAGCCAACATTACCAATATTGGTAAGCATCCTCATTGAAGCAGTTTTGCCAACATTATCAATGTTGTACCTTGTATGCATATCTTGATTCAAAGAGAGTAGCATACTTATAGAAACAGTTACATTACCAATATTGTACCTTCATTTTCAGATTGATGCAGCTGGATAACAGTGTGTTATATCTTTTGACCTGTGGAGTTCTGAACTTGGGGTCTGATGGACTCAAAATGTTAACCAGCAAGCAGGGGCGTAACGAAGGCATTTTCTTTGGAGGGGGTGTCAAAATCAATTTGCCGACTAACATCAGAGTTTGTGGGGCAAATAATCTGGAGATGAATACCGGTGCTGGTCGAAATGTTTACTTCATCCGTATCCATCTAAGTTCTTTCCAGAATTCCAAATCATGAAACAATATACTATACACACTGTAAATGCAAAACCTACTTTAATTAACGGATTACCTGTTGTCATCGAAGATTTCAAATCCATAGATGTCCAGCACACCTATGACGGTGTTCTTGCCATGTTCTAGACTGGTTCCCCGCACCTCAATGGCAGTGTTTATCATTCCAACGATCCAAGTAAAAAGTCTTTCATAAATGGCCTAAAAGTAAAACAAACATATACGGCAAAATTAATATCAATTGTTCATCACCCAACGCAAGAATTTCACCAACCTTTAAATATCGTGGAACCCGCTGCTATATAGGATTCTAGCCGGCCAATCGTCATCAGGCAAGCTCGGTGGTTGAGAGGTTAAAACATCTGCACTAGTAAGCAGGAGGTCGTGGGTTCGAATCCTGCCCGAGTTGCCTGTGAAGTTTTTCACAGACACTCGGATAGCACTGAGTATGCAGTGCTATACACACACCGGTGTAGGGCAAAATGAATATCAATTGTTAAACAAACATGTATCAAATATAACTCATACATACAAAGTTAAGTTATCCTTTCCCCATTAATCAAACCCTTTTTAAAGACAAAGATATTACTTTCAGTGAAAATAATTTTTTTTTTGCCAAGTGTGTTGACTATGGGACTGGCATGCATTACGCAAATCGACATGTGCATGCGTAATATTATGCAAATATTATGTTGATGATGTAAACATAACCTCAACTTAAAAGTCTTTCAAATCTTAACATTTAAATTTCCCCTTAGGGTTCAGACAAACTTACTTTAGCGAAGGCATCCCTTCCGTAGTAGGCTTGCTCATCTGTATGACTCTTTTCCATGACTTCACCCTTAGCAGCAACTACGCGGTAGCACAGTGCCTTCTCTAGGTCCTCCTTGCTGACGTCAATTAGCGTGGCGATTGTTGATAACTCGCCGGGATTACTGACGGAGCATTTTTCTTTGTCTTCGCTCTCAAAGTGAATGTTGCCCTGTCAAAGATTTGATGATTATGATCATTCAAAGCAGACAAGATGTAAAAGAGAAGACGTAAAGTCGGCGTGCACTTTTGCAAATTATCCAAACTAAAGAAAGACTGAAGGTCCCCCTCCCTTCCAGACTGAGTCTGTTTACAGTTGCCCTGAACTAAGAAAAACCCCACAAAAGCCCTCCCCCTCCCATCTTTCCTAGCCTTTTTGTTGTGGATATAATGGAATACCAGATGTAAGATAATAGGCAGTATTTTCTGCCTACTTGTAGTTGATTTAATTTGTATTTGTAGTTGACATTTAATATAGTTAGTGGATACTCAACAGATGTAAGACGACAGCGAGTACTTTCCACATACTTACTGCCTACTTGTATTTGAAAATGATTATGTGTAGTTGACAATTAATACACTACTACAGTACTTTCCACACACTTGACTGGCTGTTTGTAGTTGATGTTTATTTGTTGTTGACAATTAGTGGATATAGTGAATACTCACAAGATGTAAGATGACAGCCAATAGTTTCGACATTGTTGTTTGTTGATCCGCTGAAAACCCTGCATCCCTGAGTGCCTCCAGGGTGGCTTTGTGATTCCTCTTATCGTTAAAGGAGACAGGCTGTTATAAACAGTCAAAAAGAAACTGGTAGTCAGGTTCAATTGTATATTTTGCAGGGGTGTCATTTAACAAAAGTAAAAAAAAATCCTGAAAAATGGGTAGCGGGCCAGGGTCTCCCTTTGGTCTACAGAACAAAACCCCTTGAACCTCCTGGATGTTTAATTTTAGAGGATTTTATACAGACTCTCCACATCCCCCCAAACAAGAAACTAGAGGTTTGGACACAATACAGGCTACTTCTTTTCTTTTAAGAACATTTTGACACAAAGGGAGATTTGTACAAATCCTGAAATTAGGAAAAATCCTGAGAAATCACATGCCTGCTATTGTGATTTACAGGAAAGGAACATGGTTGATTTTAATTTGTAATTCGAAGGGTTGACTAGTTTTTGAGTATTTTTCCAAAATTTCAGAGAGCAAAGAGAGTATTCAAGACCCCCTTTCTAATCCCCTCCCCCCCAAAAAAAATAAATAAATAAATAAAATTGTATTTTTGAAATTCTTTGAAAGCTACCTCTGCATTGCCTTGATTGATAAAATGGTAGAGTGAGAAGTCCCGCTGGAGTTGCAAGTCATTAAGCTGTTGCTCGTTTGATCCAGTCATCAACTGATAGAAAGAATGGAAGCTACGCTCTCCTTTTTGTTGTCTGACGACTCTTGACTGAGAAAAAAAAAATAAAATGTTTAATTATACATTTATATTTAGATTAAAATACATTACCAATATTGTACCTTCCCTCCAATGTGTAGCTTGATTCAAAGATAGTAAGCGTACTCTTAGAAGCAGTTTTGCTAACATTACCAATGATGTACCTTGTATATATATCTTCCTCTCCGAGTGATCCCAGACTGAAACTAGTTGCTATGGGGCAAGCATCAACTGAATTTCAAGTTGCCTTCAAGTCAGTCTGGTTTCCTACAAAATGTGGTTAATATTTTTGTTTTCTGTAAACATTTGTGACTCATGACTTAGACTGTGTATCTTGATTCAAAGAGAGTAAGCATCCTCATAGAAGCAGTTTTGCCAACATTACCAATGATATACCTTGTATGTATATCTTGATTCAAAGAGAGTAAGCATACTCATAGAAGCAGTTTTGCCAACATTACCAATGATGTACCTTGTATATGTATATCTTGATTCAAAGAGAGTAAGCATACTCATAGAAGCAGTTTAGCCAACATGACCAATG
Source organism: Zoroaster sp. YZ-2022 (assembly GCA_029582265.1). NCBI lineage: Eukaryota > Metazoa > Echinodermata > Asteroidea > Forcipulatida > Zoroasteridae > Zoroaster > Zoroaster sp. YZ-2022. Next base: position 33,854,926 of record CM055830.1, read on the forward strand.
TTGTTCATTATATGTATATCTTGATTGAAGCAGTTTTGCCAACATTATCAATGTTGTACCTTGTATGTATAAATGTATCTTGATTCAAAGAGAGTAAGCATACTCATAGAAGCAGTTAACATGACCAATGTTGTTCATTATATGTATATCTTGATTCAAAGAGAGTAAGCATACTCATAGAAGCAGTTTTGCCAACATGACCAATGATGTACCTTGTATATGTATATCTTGATTCAATGAGAGTAAGCATACCAGTAGACGCAGTTTAGCCAACATTACCAATATTGTTAAGCATACTCACAGAAGCAGTTTTGCCAACATTACCAATATTGTACAAGGTACATGTATGTATGTATATCTTGATTCAAAGAGAGTAAGCATGCTCTTAGCAGCTCATTTTGTACTGCCAGGTCACACTACTGCACATATACAGTGTGTAACATACATGTACAAAACTGACCTTTAAGCTTCCTCTAATCCCTTTTGTAAAATCATTTGTTTCCTTCATATTATTGATTTTTTACAGCTCTGCGTTAACATCCGTAATCCATTCCTTCCTTTTCAAATGTGTCCTTGACAGGAGAGCACTCATCCCTGCTTAAAACATACATACATTATTGTATTTAAATGTCAAAATAATACACTAGTACCACTGGATAGAATTTCCTGAACAGCAGGAGGAAATGCATTGTTTCTCTGGGCTGGTATTTCCTGGTGAATCTTGTTTTGAGTAGGAAATGTGCTGGGTGAGGGACAACCTTGAAAGGCAGAATTATGATGAATAGTCTGACCAGAACAATTGGCTAGTGAGATATTATCAATCTTTATGATTGCAACATAGCTCGAAATACCCACTGGATCACTTGACCAAGTCCACCGATTTCAGCATTGGTTTTGTCCTCGCCATAACCAGTATTTTCCGGTGATAAAAAACAAAATTACTCAAATGTGTTTTTCGTATTTTTATTTTGTACAGTATGTTTGTTTCCTGAAAGCTAAGACCTGTAATATAAACCTTTATTTCAGTAAATAAGCTAAGAGTACAGTACTCTAAGCTATTTGCATGCACATTTTCAAAGGCCCCCGACCCCCACCTGCCCAAAAAACATAAATAAATAAATAAATAAAAATAAAATATATATAAAATAAAATAATAATAATAATTATATATATAAAAAGAAATAAGTTTGGTTTGCATTTTGCATTTCAGGAAACCCTTTTGGGTAAAACAACTGTAAAAATGCATCTATAGAAACCAAAGTGATAGTTTCACCTTATTTTGTTGTGCCATTAACGAGAAAATACACAAAAAGCATTTGTTTGTATTCATTCTAATTTTTGTCGCATGTGGCAGACCTCGACCTTAAGGATTGGGAGGACACGGCCACTTTGGCCTTGGCTGCATCAAAATTTCAAGGCCAACCAAAGGGGCATTACAGCCAACTCAGAGGGGCACCACGGCAATGGCCGCAGTGGCCATGGTTAAGATCGAGGCCAGATGTAGTCAATATTCAGTCCAGAAATTATCTCATTAAAACCCTCCTATAGGTTTAACAATCAAAGACACTCAAAATTTGTATGTAACTCCCAACCCATTGACTTTGTGCAGTGCACTCAAATAAATGCAAGGACATGTGGCTGTGGTAGGTGGTCAAACCAAAACCACTCAACTGTATATGAGTCTGCAGTACATACACAGCTCTGTGTGACTCTGCATATAACTTATGTAGGACATACACAAGTGTGTTTGACTTTGCCACTAACTCCAGCACTCTTAGAGAAAAAATACACATGTGTGAACAATTGGCAATGCAACCAAAAATACTCAAGTGACTGTCTGTGGGTGCAGTGCTTACTAGGCCAAATTTCAGCCTGGGCATAGGAGGGTTAATACTCAAGTGACTGTCTGTGGGTGCGGTGCTTACTGGGCCAAATTTCAGCCTGGGCATAGGAGGGTTAATACTCAAGTGACTGTCTGTGGGTGCGGTGCTTACTGGGCCATATTTCAGCCTGGGCATAGGAGGGTTAATACTCAAGTGACTGTCTGTGGATGCGGTGCTTACTGGGCCATATTTCAGCCTGGGCATAGGAGGGTTAATACTCAAGTGACTGTCTGTGGGTGCGGTGCTTACTGGGCCAAATTTCAGCCTGGGCATAGGAGGGTTAATACTCAAGTGACTGTCTGTGGGTGCGGTGCTTACTGGGCCAAATTTCAGCCTGGGCATAGGAGGGTTAATACTCAAGTGACTGTCTGTGGGTGCGGTGCTTACTGGGCCAAATTTCAGCCTGGGCATAGGAGGGTTAATACTCAAGTGACTGTCTGTGGGTGCGGTGCTTACTGGGCCAAATTTCAGCCTGGGCATAGGAGGGTTAATACTCAAGTGACTGTCTGTGGGTGCAGTGCTTACTGGGCCAAATTTCAGCCTGGGCATAGGAGGGTTAATACTCAAGTGACTGTCTGTGGGTGCGGTGCTTACTTGGGCCATATTCCAGCCTGGGCATAGGAGGGTTAATACTCAAGTGACTGTCTGTGGGTGCAGTGCTTACTGGGCCAAATTTCAGCCTGGGCATAGGAGGGTTAATACTCAAGTGACTGTCTGTGGGTGCGGTGCTTACTGGGCCATATTCCAGCCTGGGCATAGGAGGGTTTATACTCAAGTGACTGTCTGTGGGTGCGGTGCTTACTGGGCCAAATTTCAGCCTGGGCATAGGAGGGTTAATACTCAAGTGACTGTCTGTGGGTGCCGTGCTGACTGGGCCATATTCCAGCCTGGGCATAGGAGGGTTAATACTCAAGTGACTGTCTGTGGGTGCTGTGCTTACTGGGCCATATTCCAGCCTGGGCATAGGAGGGTTAATACTCAAGTGACTGTCTGTGGGTGCGGTGCTGACTGGGCCATATTCCAGCCTGGGCATAGGAGGTTAATACTCAAGTGACTGTCTGTGGGTGCAGTGCTTACTGGGCCATATTTCAGCCTGGGCATAGGAGGTTAATACTCAAGTGACTGTCTGTGGGTGCGGTGCTTACTGGGCCATATTTCAGCCTGGGCATAGGAGGGTTAATACTCAAGTGACTGTCTGTGGGTGCGGTGCTTACTGGGCCATATTTCAGCCTGGGCATAGGAGGGTTAATACTCAAGTGACTGTCTGTGGGTGCGGTGCTTACTTGGGCCATATTCCAGCCTGGGCATAGGAGGGTTAATACTCAAGTGACTGTCTGTGGGTGCGGTGCTGACTGGGCCATATTCCAGCCTGAGCATAGGAGGGTTAATACTCAAGTGACTGTCTGTGGGTGCGGTGCTTACTGGGCCATATTCCAGCCTGGGCATAGGAGGGTTAATACTCAAGTGACTGTCTGTGGGTGCGGTGCTTACTTGGGCCATATTCCAGCCTGGGCATAGGAGGGTTAATACTCAAGTGACTGTCTGTGGGTGCGGTGCTTACTTGGGCCATATTCCAGCCTGGGCATAGGAGGGTTAAATTAATTTGTTTAAAATGATAGCAGAGAGCCTCAATTTTACACCAAGTAACATCTAGATGTCAAACTATGACAATTATGTTTTTGGAGATCAGGATTAGTATGCAGTGGCTTTTTAAGGGGCCAACTCCACCCACTTTGCCCTATACAACAAATATCGCCTTCTAATAGCTCATCACCCCTACCTTTTCCAGCAGGTAGTTGTTGATATGCCCACCGATGGGGTCACCCTTGAAGTCAAAGTTGATATCCATGTATTTGCCGAAACGGCTGGAGTTATCGTTTCGGTTTGTCTTTGCATTGCCGAATGCCTCAAGGATCGTGTTGGATTGAATGAGGATATTTTTAACTCTGAAAAAGAAAGTGTAGATTAAGATTAAGCTTCTAGAAGTACATGCTTACTTTCTTTGAATTAGGATATACATTAACAGGACTGGGTCAATGTTGAAATCTGCTTTTACAAGAATGCATTACTCTCTTTGAATCTTTGAATGTGAGTGTATACTTTAAGTAAAGTTAATATCAAATTTTATCAGGTTATTTTAAAAGTTTTTCTTTAGGTTACATTTCGGATAAAAACTTAGTTTCTTTCACTATAATGAGGCTGAACGGACAGTATTTTTCAGTTGTCCATGTTTTCAGTATTTTGAAATTGTGGGTAATTAAAGCTACTACAGTGTACATTATTGATATTCTCAACAAAAAAACATAATTGAATACAGATTTAAAATGAAACTTACTTGGTGTAAAGTTACTGATGGTATCAAACATCATTTGAAATATTTTAGTGCAGTTAAATTAGTTTAAGTTAATTTTTGCCCTCCGAAGATGTGTAAATTCCAAGATGGAATGAATACAGCAAATCTATCTAAATGCATTTTCACTGATGACAAAATGAAATAAGCTGAAACTTATCACAGTTTGGTTTTTATACACACATGTATGTATCTCTTGATCTTATAAAGTATGGATGCATTAACAGACATTTTACATTTTCAGTGTACTTGTGCTTTAAGGCATCATCAATCTTTCTTGGAAATCTAAACATTTTTTACTTATGAAATCAGAAACAGACATGACATATTAGGTGTGATTTGACAATTTAAGTAAAAAATCCTGAAAAATGGGCAGTGGGCCTGAGTTGTCCCTCATGGATGATTATTTTTGGAGGATTTACGGACTCTCCACATCCCGACAAACAAGAAACTAGACACAATGCAAGCTATTTCTTTCTTTCCCTTAGTACTCAATAGAGAATTTCACATGGTGTCACTGCAATTAATCTTACTTATCCTCTTCACCATGCAAAGCTACACGTTTTACCTACTTTCCCTTACTTCTGTTCTATCAAGAAAATTTTGAGGCAAAGAGAGATTTGTAAAAAATCATGAAATCAGAAGAAAAAATCCTGAGAAGTCACAGGCCTGTATACCTTTCTACTTCTTGCTGTTTGCTGACGTTGGTCACTGCTGCTATGTACCTCATGATGATTTTAGATGCTTCCGTTTTTCCTGAACCACTTTCACCTTTAATCAAGAACAAAATACATGTCCTATTCTTACCATAAATAACTGTGTTGAATTACTATGTACCACAATCATTAATTAAAGGGAATGTCAAACATTAGCAACAACAAATATCAAAATAAAAGCTAACTTGATGTGAAGTTGATAAAGGTACAAATCATCCGGGGAATTGCTCTAATTTTCTTTTATATATATTTGTTTTCTTATTTTTTTTTTTTTTTTTAGACAACATGAACTAACCTTTTCTCAGAGTATTTCCTCTAGAATTGTGAATGCTTTTTCATTCTACTCATAATTGAGCTGAAACTTTCACAGGTTGTTGTATGTTCCCTTAAATAAGGAAAATGCCTACGCTTTGTAACAAACATGGATCATACTTACAAAGGCAGAGTTCATGCAAGAATGTGATTTTTAAACAGGAAAAGGTGTTGCCAGATCCGATCATCCGACATTAATCGATGTCGGTCGGTTATTATTGCTAAAAAAAAAAACTAGTCAAAAATGCCCATGTGTGCACATTTACATGTAGGTTAATTAACAGTCAAAACAGTCAAAACAGTCAAAACAGTTAGTTGACTGATTTTGACCACTATAGCTACTTGCCACTAAAGTTCAGCTATTAAGGAATTGATGAATATGTCATATGTAGAAAGTGGTAAGATGTAAGACTCACCTGAAATGACAATACAAGTGTCTTTTGCTCTTCGCTTCATGGTTTTGTAGGCCGCATCGGCGATGGCAAACACATGTGGAGGTCTCTCGTAAATTTCTCTCCCTTTGTAACTCTCAATAACCTCCGGCCCAAAGATGTCAACCGTCCTGTAGGGGTTGATGGAGACAGCCACCTCCCCGATGTATGTGTAGATATTACCATTTTCAAATCTACAAAAAGATCAGAGGAAGTTGAGGATGAGAATGTGAATTTACTTTTGCCAGTTGCCAATCACTTTTGGATTTTGTATCTATGGGAATCAAACGAGGCTTATGTCCAAAATAGACTGGTGCTTTTCAAATTAAATTTACCCGAGGGTGTACATGTATTATAATTTGCAGTTAGGGACTTATACTTTACCACTTTTGAATTTAGGGATTTAAGAAAAAATAATAAGAAATAAATTTATTTCCTCTCTTATAGCAAATAACCAAAAATGAAGTGACACTTTAACACTCAGGTATCAGCCAGGAGAAACACTAGTATTAGTACTTGTCTATAACCATTGCCCTCAAGTATAAATAAGACAAAACAAACTACTCAAGTTAGAAGTTGTTGACATGTTATTGCACCTTATCTTTATATCTGCCCTCATATCTGCAGTATAATGACTGCTCCCTAAGAAATGCAACAATTGACCCAGAACACTGTAATGCCAGTCTTCACAATTTTTGATAAGCTACCCCAAAAAACAAAAGGGGTGTCCCCATTGTGTAAACATAAAATGGATTAAAAATGTTTCACCATGTTTTTTGGTATTTTAACAGCATTTTTTCTTTATCATTAGAACATTGCTATTTTAGTTGAGGAAAGGAAAACAAATGCTTTAAAATGGCACATTTCAACAATCATGACAGGCATACATGTACATGTACATGTACCAAATTTAATTTAGCATAATTTGGCACTCAAGTGCTGTTCAATATAGACTGGTCCCCTGTCTTAAAGATAAAGACAGGCTCCTGGTATAACATTCAAGGGATTTCATTGGATGCATTGTGCTGAAGATCTGACGTCATGCTTTGAGGCTCACACGCTAGCTACCAACCAAGGTCAAAGTTGAATCTCGGGGAAAATATGGCGGCCGTGGCCAGTATCTGGCATAATTCAAGCGCCTCAAAGCGTGACGTCATATCTTCAGGCTATGTTCAACAAAGCTTCTGACAATTATTTTGTAGAATATTTCAAAATATTTGTTTTCCTTTCTAAAAGAAAATTATCAATGTTCTTATGAAAACAAAACAAATATGAAAATTGTTTCTAGTTTTACAATATGCTTACATAACCAACCTTGAAGGGTTCAGCTTATGAGATAATGACAGTTGTATTCAATGATTCTTACCACCAGGCATTTAGGAAACAGTAACCTAAAATCAATCTGGTAATTATTTTATTCTTCTTAACAAATTTCAGAAAAAAATATTTCCAGGGAAGATTAATGCTATCGTCAGCTTTCCACAGAGTAAATTTTACATCATAATTTCATTCTAAATATTGTAGGATTTCTGCAAATATCTTATTTCTATGATGCTGTGATTTGAAATTCTGACAACTTATCTGGGACACACACAAGTTCCTGGTCCAATTTGGTTGTTGTTCTGTGATCCACATTGATTATATTGATGTGGACTGAAGCAGAGATGGGCAGGTGTGCTTCTGTGAATTACCAATGTTATTTTTAAAGGGACAGTATTGTCAACCAGGCATGGAATCAGTGTCCTAGTGACCGATAATTACTGGCTCAATTATGCAGCAGCAATGATAATATGACCTTATCATGTGGGGTATTATTTTCAGTCACTGTGTTAATCGAAAACTAGTACTACTATTCCATGCTCTCAGTGTCCCTTTAAAGTGAAGGAACATTACATCGGTGTTTATCACCTGATGCAAGAATTTCATCAATCTACAATTTAGGAAAGATGACTCTTTCCTAAATAAACTCACTTTTCTTGGGTATCCGGTTCCCGAAATAACCGAAAACTCACAGCGTTAACAGTATATGTGCACCTGTATATATGTAGGCCTATGTATAGTAAGTATATGCCATGTACGTGTAAATGACCATAAATTGTAATTTTATTTCATTTGTTACTTCAAGTTATCAGTGTCCCTGGCCCTCCATTATTTTGTGAAATATAAATACACAGCAACTTGGAAGCAATTTAATTTGGAATTTGTACCAGGAAATGGTACATGTACATGTCCAAATAAACTTACAACATACAGAAAATAAGTGTTTATGTGCAATGCACCGTTAAGCTCAGATTGGGAAGCATGTACAAAACAACAAGCCAAGTAATGCATTATACATGTATTGTATATATTAATTTTAACCCTCCTACACATGGAGGCCACTCCAATACACAAAATTTTGTTCTTGAGCAACCTTCTGTTCATGAGCAACCTTCTGTTCTTGAGCAACCTTCAGTACATACATGTACAAGCCTGCTGTCCTTTCCAAGTAATCTTACAAAATCAACTGTGTGCCACCCAAGGCCACTGTAAATGTTTGAACATATTAGTATAGCCTACAATGTATCAATGGGAGACCACCTTACCCTGCAATCTCAGTGGTGTGACAGTGCACAGAAGGGTAACCATAGGAGGCCACTGGCAACAGCTTATGGCTTGAAGTGGCCTGAATGGGTTGTTTCAAAAATTGCACTGATTGTAGGAGGGTTAAGCATCTATAGTGTACATGCTTACCTAAGGCACAGGATGTGTTTAGAATCACTCTATTTACATGTTTAATTTAAATGAGGTTGCAGTTCTAAAGGATTTATAAATTATTTTAATTATACTAATTATGTCATTAGCATGATGCTTATCAAAAATTTTAAAAAAAAATTAAATCAATTAAAAAAAGCTTCTAAAAGTCTGTTCATTTTTTTTCTTCAAATTCCAGCTGCACAACATTTGGTTAACTGGTAATATACATGGTGCATAAAACAAACGTGAAAATGCCAGCACATACATACATGTAGCACTCATGTTTTTGAAAAAAAAAAAAAAAAAAAGTTTTATGACCTTTTATATCTGTATGTTTGATAGTCCCGGGGCTAGTATACAAAAATAGCAAGCACATCATCACAATTCAAACAACTTTTTGTTAATCCGACACCAAGTTTGTTAAAGATAATAATTCCTTAATTTGCCTTTAATATCAACAAAATATGATAGAGTGTTTTTTACATTTCTACTTTTTCTAGCCACGGAAATTCCGTCTACAGTTCAGGATATTTTCCATCTACGATTAGCCACCCATGCATGATATGCACTCAAGGTCTTTCAATCTAAGCGTATTAAGTAATTCTAATTCAATCGTTGATTCCATGGTCCATTCGATTGTCACTTTAAAGTGCTACAGTATAAATGCTCCAACCGATGTTATCAATCAAAATTATCATTCGTAGGAGGTTGTGCATTTTTCTTTGGCATAATTATCCTAGACCAAATAGTTTGTGATAAAAATAGTGTATGATAAAATTATATATGCACTGCATGTTGTTGTACACTCAATTACCAGTGTCAAACACAAGTGCAGGGAAACGTACATCAGTTTTACATGTACTCGTTGAAAATGATGAAAAATTGAATTATTAATTTGACACGACAATGGTAAAATGTCATGTCGTACCTAATTGGCACGACATTAAAGAAACAACGGAACCATTTTTGTTCACAGATTTGAAAAGTTTTAAAATAGGCATTTTACCAATTAGTGTATAATGGGCTAGTTTAAGATCAATGAGGTAATGGCCTAGTTTAAGATCAATGTGAGTTAATGTATGCTTCTGATAAACATTAGAATATTTGCTCAAACGTTCTATATCAAAGATCAGAACAAAATATCACAGGTCATTGAATAATCAATTAGCTTTTGAACCATAAACCTGCAAGTGCAAGTGCCAGTTTTCTTTGCACAGGAAGCACTTTAGACATCTATTATGTTCCTAATTCCTCCATAATTAAACAGACAGTATACACGTAATTTCACTCTTTTAAATCGGTTCACTTAGTACTGCCCATGTTTTTCACTATTTTACCGAAAATTTCCAGACATTTTTAGAAGATAAAAGCACTTCAGGAGTATTAATACTTGCACCAACTTTACACCAAATTTATAATAATTTGTTAATTTTATAATGTGGAAAACTTTGTACCTTCCTTTTAATACCAGACTGACATAACTTGTGGTTGTACTACATATAAATGACTGCTACCACCTCATACAATGCACCCATTGGAGTTGTCTGGGTTTAGGTAATGACTACATTCCAATGGCCTGATTCACTGGGGTGTTGGTTACTTCCCCAGATTCACCAGACTGTTTAAGTATTCCTGTGGTTACTTGTGACTTTAGTCACTCTAAACCATTCAGCAATGCTTAGAAAGAAAAACACAGGATGTTTGGGATGATCAGAACATGAGGTGGGACTTTAGTGATGATAATGAAACTCCTTAATAAGTAGGGTAGGCGTCGAGATGAATGCCGAGCTGGCAAACAGCCAATCTCAGTCTGTGATAATACTCTAAAATAATATTTTATAAAAATTATAAGAATCAGCAATAAACAGATTTGTTCAAAACTTTTGCATGTTTAAATGTAGCAAAATTTTTGGAAGATTTATCGTTTGCTTGTTATCTTATTCATATTTTATAAAAATCAACAGTAAATAGTTTATTTCAAAACATTTGCATTCTTCTGTAGAACAATTCTTGAAAGATTTATGTTATGCTAATTTTGAAATGCAAATTATCATGAATTTTTATTAGCAAGTTGTGAATTTTGTAGCATTTTGCTATGCTATGCAATTACACAAGTGAAATCGTTTGCTGATAACAAATACATGATGCAGTGACCAGGGGAACTCTGTTGGGAAGGGTTTTCGTGTTACCCAGGGTAGCCAAGAGGGTGCTACGGGGGGTACAGAGGGCCCTAATATATATAAATATATATATATATATATATATATATATATATATATATATATATATATATATATATATATATATATATATATATATATATATATATATACTAAACTATATATATATATATATATGATATACAAAATATACAACTGATCAATTATTCAAATTATTTAACAGATTGGTTAATTATTCATCCTTCCTCCATGGTTTAATGTACAATCTCAACACAAAGAAAGTATAAAGCACACACAAGAAGTTCTGTCAACATTACCAAAGCTGCACCTTCCCTTTAAGTGGGTTTAAGTCTTAATCAATTGTCAGTATCCTACCAGTAAGTACTTTGGACTGTCTGACCTCATTTTAAGCAGCTGTTGCTTTGAAGTACTGCTAACCTGTTGTATTTACATTAAGATCCCCTTTTTGTTAATGTCAAGGGAGTGCAATGTACAATACTCAAAGTTATTGAGTATAGCTTTATAGTTGCTATTTAGCAAAATGGTGATAAAATAGCACAATGGGGATTATTTGCCAATAGCAAATACCAACAATACATGTCACTCATACATAAAAGGCATAGCCTACTATAATGGATCACAAATTAAAACAATTCATACAGCCTAGAGGGGTCACAGGAAACTCTTTTGATATGTACAAAATACAAACATTTTCTAATTCGAAAATGTGGTTTTGAAATAACAGTGGGAAAAGTATGGGCTGCCGTTTGTCAATTAATTACACTGGTCAACAATTTTTTTAAAGTTGTCTGCTTCGGACATAAAATGTGCTATTTATTATGGATTTTGATGTGCTGAATTCATATGACAATTAAAATTGCTGATTGGCTACTGTTTCCAAGATATTTAAGTTTACATTTTATGTACTATGTATATGGTGTACATAGCAGATTTTTAATCATGAATTGTAAACCTAGGTCTTTTCATGTGTTTATAATGGTTGTTTCACAAGATATTATGTCACCTGCCCTGTTTATGTAACACTAACTATGTATCAGTTCATAGTTCAGTCCTTATTCAGTGTCTGCTCTGCGCTTCTTGGCTTGTCTCTTGTAGTCATTAAACGGTACCATATCTTGAAAACTAGAGCCAATCAACAATTTTAAGCATCATTTCCATTCTCAGTGACCCATAATTAGTCAAGTTTGACTTTGATTTGTTTCGGAAGCATTTTGGCTGTAGACCAGTGTTATCTAGCACATATTTTAGAATATTCTACCATGGTTTAGCACAGTTGAAATGTGCTAATTAAATAATCACATCATTGATAAACTGAAAAAAATTAATGAAAATAATTTGTGAACAATGTAAACAAATCAATTAATTAAGCATTGGTACATAACTTACATAAATGTGCATTGACTGAAAAATTCAATTCAGGAATTATTTACCACAAAGCTATGAATCAGACAATTTTTTTGTGAAATTTATTATTTATTTTCTTCTCAGATTTTGATGAAAGTTGAGGGAATTCACCTAACGTTAAACAAATGACACTGGCACAGGTGCGTATCAATGTGTCGGATGTTTGATACTTGATCATGTTGATCACTCACGTGTGTTCATACCTGTCGCTTAGTTCTGCCGCCTTGCTGTGACAGTGATTGTGCAATAATCGCTCCAATGACTATATCCTTGCTACGTCCTGGCTGTATTAATAATGTCTATCACAACTGTCGATTTTCATTGAACAACATCTTCCTTATTTTGGCAGTTTTTAAAAAGAAAATGCCATGAATAAATGTTGTATACATTTAATTTTTAAGTCATGTGTAATTTTTCTTGAAAATTTATGATTTTATTTTTATAAATTACAAACATATCGCATCATACACTTTTCAAATGTTTCCCAAAATGTTGGGAAAAGGACATTATTATAAGGCATTTTTTCCAATGTTCTTTACTTTTATTAACGATGTGCTCGTCATACCTATTGAAGAAAGATTCAAACAAAATCACACATTACTTTTCAGACGAGAAAAGATTGTATATATGTGGAGTATGGTAAGTTTTTATTTGTTAAGTTTCAGTATGCCATGCACTAATGACCACATCAGCAGACGTCCTCTCGCCACACTCATCATACTCAAGCTCCGCTGCGGTATGTCTGTGTGACCATAGTGCGACCCAGCGGGAGAAGCAGGAGAATATGTACAATGGACATTTTTTTTAAATGTAGTACGGTACCAGTCATGTATTGTACATAACGTGTACAATAATGTATCGTCCCACCGTATTATGAATGTTTGTTCCTTCATTTCCTGCCACTAACTTAGCACATTTAATTGATAAGATTGGATAATGATGTTTTAAATTTGTTTTAATATTTAATAATTTATTTTATTTTATATTTTTGACAACGCCGTTTTGACTTTTTAGTATGCCAATCACTGTGCAGACGGTCTATAAATTTACGAAATAGACTAAAAATTGTGTAAAATGCATTCGTTTTAAAACTGTACAATCTTTGCTTGCCTAAACACATTAAAATGTTATTCATTTTGTGCTGATTTATATGACAGTATGCCTGTTTTATTTAGGTAAACCAACAAAATAGTTCAAAATAGTAATTATTTATGGCAATAGAAAACTTTTTTTCATTTTTTTTTAAAGTAATTTTTCAATTTAAGTGTCAATTTATTCTTGCAAATCGTTTTCCAACTATTTGAGTCAAACATATTTAAATGTATTAAATATTCTGTATATACTTATAGACAGAATTTCAACTATTTCCTGCATGCAAAATTTGTGTAAACGATGCCTGACTTTGGTCCTTGCTCAGAACAAAATTTTGCCGAGCGTCGTCTGCTCGAACGTAAGTAGTGTATGGATTGCGAAATCATGACCTCTGGAGCTCGGGGCGTGTACGTTAACTGCTATATGAACATACGTGCACTGTTGATGGCGAATTGTAAACAAACATTAACGTGTAATCAATCTTCTCACCTGAGTTTCAAGTTTTCCATAAATGCTTCCTCCGTGATCTCGTCCATGAGGACAAAATCTCCCTTCCCGTATTCTGCCCCCTCATCGTGCTCGGCCATCGCAGAAAAAGTTCCGGCACAAACGCTGGAAATTCATACACCACCCTCAGCTATCAACAACAGCGTCGGTATGTTGCGATGAGAGTTAAAAATAAATATACGCTCTATCTACATTGCATTGCATTGCAGGATGACATTGAACATTTAGTCTGGTGCTCAGCAGATCTGTAAGTGATATAATACACACACACGCCTGGGGTATTGACTATATATATATATATAAAATATTCTTATTTATTTTATACCGTGTAGTTGAGGCTAATATTAAAGGAGCTCGCTGTGTCTTAATTTTTTGGTTGATCTATCCAAATTCACAAAACAGTTTAGAGATTTTCTTTAAAAAAAAGTAAAGAATTGTTCCATTATGTAATTCTTATAATCATTTTATTCAGGAAATTATTTGATGTTTGAAAATAACGGATATGTGTTTTTCGTTGGAGAAATGTGGTTCCATTAATTTATGGCTGAACGACAGAGGGCGAAAGTTATTATTAATGGTATCTCTTAATTTGTCGTCTGCTTCTCTTAAACTAAATCCTAAGGACTGTTGTTATTGTTTTAATTCGTTTTCATTCAGTCTTGCAGTTATACAATACAGTGGTAGACTGAATAACAATAACTGCCAAAGCATTGTCCACCTAAAAGTGAAAACGATTACAGTTAATGACCTGTCGCGAAATCAACTGTAACACCGTGCCCCTGCCACCATTCCAACAATTTAACCAAAATAACTTTATGATATAAGAGCCAAAAAAGGAACCCAACTTTGTCGGATCTTCTACTACCTCATATTCATAACGGACACTGAAAATGCCATGTGTGTTCTCTCACGAACTAATGAAATAAAGTCAGCAATGTTGTGGTATGTGCACACCCAGAGCCGTATATTGGGACATACGGCTCTCTGTAAGGGCGACCTCTATTGTCCATTTCTTCAGATAGGTTCCTCGTGTACTACATTCGGTATGATGCAGAACACACTGTAGAGGAACAAAACAAATCAGGGTACTAGACCATTATTTTATAAATACATTTCTGGGTCTGTGTTATAATTGCGGTAAAATTGCAGAATCATTCTGTCAGTTTGTGGTCAATATATACCACTTACCAGTGCTACTGAAATACAAATAGTGCAAGAGTTAAAGAGCTGCCTCCCGATATGTGAGTTTTATTTTTCAAATCTGTTGAGGCTGTAGTGTAACTGTAAGTTGAATGTAACACTCACTCAGTGTTACCATGTCCATGGACTTTGGACTTGTGTTGTGGACTTCTTGCCCCACCAGTGTGGCACGGACCTGTATCCTTAGCCACAGGTTGGTCTCATTCCGCTAACGGCGGTTTTTCGAAATTCCAGGCGCTGAAATTGACGATATTTGCGACTATTTTGACAGACTAGATACGTTCCTTACATGTTTAACTATCTAGGCGCCCCCCAAAAATGGTGATTTTACTTACATTTTATATTTCGTGACAGATATAGGCTAGCTATGTGACAAAAATTTTCAAAATCAACAGATTCTAATAAAACTGGTATCATTGTCAAGGTCTTGAATAGACGATTACAATTATAAGGATCATCTTCCTGTGACCAAAAATAAGGAAGTTATGACATGTTGTAGGTATGTGCGTATTCCACGCATTGTCGCAAATCTTTTTGGCCGCGGCCTCAATCTCGGGTTGAAT
The DNA here is from genome assembly GCA_029582265.1 of Zoroaster sp. YZ-2022. Lineage (NCBI taxonomy): Eukaryota > Metazoa > Echinodermata > Asteroidea > Forcipulatida > Zoroasteridae > Zoroaster > Zoroaster sp. YZ-2022. The sequence continues at coordinate 33,870,321 of CM055830.1, forward strand.
CGCCGTGGCGAAGACACCGTGGAGATAGCGCTTTGTAACGTTTCGCTGTGGCCGTTCTTTTTAACGTAGCCAGGAGCTTTTTTTTCGAAGACGTAGATCACATATTCTACTTCAACCACGTTCTCAAATTTTCTGAATGCGGCATCTAGAAGTTTCCAAAAAAAATTCTCGAAATTTGGGTTTGTTCTTGCTCATCAAAACCATCGACGATTTACTCAAAGGTGATTAGTATACCTTATCAAACCACACTACTAATTTTTCTACACTTGTTTTCTACCTCTTGGCCAATTTTGACGGCGATTGGACGATGCGCAGTTACGTTTTTTTGATGCGCAGAAATCGATGTCAACCAAAGATTGTAATGCGCCGCGTTCAGCACGCTACATTGTGTACCATTTTTGATGTCAACAAAACGAACGTTCAATCGGCCGCATTTTCAGTCTGATAAATCGTCCGTTTAAACCTATATACATCGGCGTAACACAATAATATTAGTTCTCATAACTTATTTCATTTTTTTCATTTTTCCAGTCCAATATTATTTTTTGTTTTTTTTAATGTTTAATTAAATCAGGGATAAGAATTTCTCGCGGATTTCAGTGTAAATATTTAAAAATCCTCATATTTTGAGTAATTTGAATGTTTTTAAAATTTTGTTAACACTCTTCATACATTCAAGATGGCCGTCCTCATTGAAACCTGCACAATGACGATCGTCTTGTAATTTTTCGGGCCTATATGTCACGAAATTTTAATGTAAGTGAAATCACCACTTTTTTTTTAGCGCCTAGAGAGTTAAACATGTAAGGAACGTATCTAGTCTATCAAAATGGTTGCAAATATCGTCAATTTCAGCGCCTGGAATTTAGAAGAAAACCGCAGTTAGCCGAAGTACGACCAACGTGTGGCTAAGGATAGGCCAAGGGGGCGCGTCCGTGCCACACTGGTGGGGCAAGTGGACTTCAGCCTCTGCTGGGCTTGAGCTGAGTCTGGGCCAAGGCTGGCCGCAGTGAAATAGTAAAAAATTATTAAATTTGACAAGGCAAATTTTATTTGAATCCCTGCTGTGCCAGGATATGAAGGTAGGGGGTGGGTGTGGGGGTTCTAGGGTTTAAACCACTCTCCCCCTCATGTTTTACTTTTAGTATGCCCCCCAAAAAAATAAATAAATACCCATAAATTCAAAGGACAAAGGATATGGGGGGGGGGAGGGGTGTGGGAGTGTATGTGAACAGTTACCTCAAACACTCCTCATAAAAACTTTGTTACCGTGTATTTTGAGATGCTATACTTGCTGAGGGGGGCTCATTTAAGTTTTATTTGTGTCTCTGAAGTTTTCTCAGTTTCAAAGCAAATGATAATTATCTAGATGTTGAATATATTTTGCAGTGATTATCATCTTCGGAGGCAAAACTCAACTTTAATAAAACAAGTCAAATCAACTCATCAGGATGGGCAGTCCACAATACTGCCCTGGGAACACTAGCCTCACCCCTGTGTGGGTCGACAATGGCATCAGCCCTTGTTTCCTAACAACCATCGTCTCCATCCTCCTATTCATCATCTTCATGGCTGGAGGAGTTCAGATTCTTCTCTTCCTGAGACGGGCAGTCAAGGTTGACGAGCGATTCAGGGTACGACCTTTGTGGTTCCGTCTACAGGTTGGACTAACCGTCTTGATGGTAGTACAGTACGGTGTCTGGTTGATTGTACTTGGAGTTCTCGGTATGTTTTTAAAAGTCTATTATTATACCTTTCTGTAAAAACTGTGAATGATTTTTAGCACTTTTCTCATGACTCACTCAGACAGTGTAACCCTAGCAACCCAAACCCATCAAACTCCAACAGTTGGTCGTGTTGTATTTTGATGGACTAAGTACTGTATAGCCCACGTATGGTGTTTGATTTTGGTGGATTCAGGAAGATTCTTAGCCAAAACCATTCAGGGCTTAGGATTTTAAGCTGAAACAGTGACAGGATGGTTGTTTATTGACACAAAGAAAGTAGCCATACTATTACGCTCTGGTAGCAAATTGATGGCCCATTGAAAATCATCTTTAGGTGACATGGTTTATTATAAATATCATACATGCAGTTTTGTCAACATTACCAATGCTGTACCTTGTATGTATATCTTGATTCAAAGAGAGTAAGCATACTCATAGAAGCAGTTTTGCCAACATTACGAATGTTGTACCTCATGTGCATATCTTGATTCAAAGAGAGTAAGCATACTCATAGAAGCAGTTTTGCCAACAGTTCTTTTCAGAACTAATTACTACTCCAGTTTTACCTCCAGTTCTTTTCAGAACTAATTACTACTCAATTGAGATTCCACATGGTGTCACCGCAATTATTCTTACTTAACATTACCAATGTTGTACCTCGTATGCATATCTTGATTCAAAGAGAGTAAGCATACTCATAGAAGCAGTTTTGTCAACATTACCAATATTGTACCTTCCCTTCAATGTATATCTTGATTCAAAGAGAGTAAGCATACTCATAGAAGCAGTTTTGTCAACATTACCAATGTTGTACCTTCCCTTCAATGTATATCTTGATTCAAAGAGAGTAAGCATACTCATAGAAGCAGTTTTGCCAACATTACCAATGTACCTTGTATGTACATCTTGATTCAAAGAGAGTAAGCATACTCATAGAAGCAGTTTTGTCAACATTACCAATGATGTACCTTGTATGTACATCTTGATTCAAAGAGAGTAAGCATACTCATAGAAGCAGTTTTGCCAACATTACCAATGATGTACCTTGTATGTACATCTTGATTCAAAGAGAGTAAGCATACTCATAGAAGCAGTTTTGCCAACATTACCAATGATGTACCTTGTATGTACATATTGATTCAAAGAGAGTAAGCATACTCATAGAAGCAGTTTTGCCAACATTACCAATGTTGTACCTTCTCTTAAAATCTTTTACCAGGAAATGAAGATAATACAGTTGACCTGTTTGGCTATATGGAGCTCAGTGCTTGCGCCAGCATGGTATGTTATCTTAACTCCATCGTTATCCTCACCATGGAGAGATCTCGGACAATGATGCGTCACTGCCAACCGGGCCACGGGTTCGTCCTCCTATTGTTTTGGGCCACGGTGTTCATCAATGAAAACATCAGCTTGGTGTCCTGGTTGAGTCCCCATTGGTGGTGGGGATTTGATACGGACATTAAGAAGGCAGAGCTGGGGCTGTGGGTCGTGCGTTACGCCTGTACGATGTTGCTTTTTGTCATCGGGTTGAGGGCGCCAGGCTTGCCAAGAAAGAGCTACAATCTTCTGATAAATGAAGACAGAGATGAGGAACTAGAAGCCGTAAGTATTTGGAAGATAAAAATCCAGATCTCGTTTTCTCAGGATTTTTTACTTTTGTCAAATCACACCCAAATTACTTACTTTTCTTACCTGAACAGCCCCTGCTTGACAGTGAAGAAGTATCTACGCCAAAGTCCACCTGGGCGGACGCATGGACTAAGATTAAGATGGTCTTCCCATACGTGTGGCCAAAGGGTCATTACATATTACAGCTACGAATCATCATGTGTATGTTGATTCTTGTGTCTGCTCGTGTCATCAATGTGTATGTTCCAGTTTTAAGCGGTGATATAGGTAAGATATGGCCGATTGGGTGAGAGGCAGACCCACAGACCTTTGAAGGGAAGGTACATCATTGATGATAGTATGAAACACCAATGAAATATTTTTATATAAGACATTTTAGTACAATTATTAAAACAAAAATCGCAAATGATTTTTTGACTTCTGGAGATGAGTGAAATTTTGGAAATAAAAAATTTAATATTTTGAACTAAATTTATTGAATTATTATTATTTCACACAATAATATATTCTTCCTTTTTGAAAATTTGTTTGTATATTATTTCCTCCACAGTAAATGCACTGACGATTGGTGCAAAGGGTGAGAAAGTGACATTTCCATGGCAACTGATTGCTGTATATGTTTCCCTCAAGTTTCTTCAGGGAAGCGGCGCAGGTGAATGAAACCTTTAAAAATTTACCACAAGTATATTGCTTGCTAATGCCTCTGTCGATTGCAAGTGCGGATCAAGTAATCGTGGAAAAAGGAGTTTTTGAAATCTTGAGCCAAAGAACTGGATCAAGAATTCTATCAAATAAATTATAATTTTATGTTTATTTCAGCTGGACTTGGACTTCTCAACAACGCTCGCACCTTCATATGGATCAGAGTTCAGCAATACACAACCAAAAGTATAATGGTCAGACTGTTTGGCCACTTGCATAGGTATGTCAGGCGTGAAAGATATGGCAATCACATCAATCTTGTAAATTTTTCAGGATTTTGATTTATGGGCAGTTTAAGTTAAAAAAATTATTATAAACTTGTCACAATTCACATTTGCATTTGCGTGTAAGTTACTGCCTTTAGACCGTTGTTTTAATTTCTGTTCCCCTGTTTTTGTTTTAATTCCTAGTTTATCCATGAGGTGGCATCTGAATCGTAAGACTGGTGAGGTTCTACGGATGATGGACAGAGGTACAACAAGTATAAATAGTCTACTGAGGTTAGTCATTGTAGTACAAATCTTTCTACAGTTCTCCATTTTTGGAAATGTTCTCTAGTCAAGCGCTTATCCAATGATGCTCTCAAGCATGGTAGCCAAACTGGTTACCTTGCTCATAGTGCATGAGCATTTGAAGTGCAATACCTTAGACTGGTTATAGCAGGCTGTCACACTTCATTCAGGTAATAGACTTCTCAGAACCAGTACATGACTCTGCTTTCTGTACCCTCTTCTTTAGTGTTCATTTCACACCTGACTAACTTCTGCCCCACTCTTGTGTTTAAGTCTGTGTGCTTGTCTGTACATGTATATCGTCCTGCTGCCTTCTGAACCTTCTGAAGTTGTAGTCAGCAGGGTGAATCTAGTTCGCATGTCGCTAACTTTATGGTACAGCTTATGCATGCTAGAGTGTATTGAGCTTTTGTTTGAAGCTTTCGTATGATGTGGATGAAACTACATGGTGACCCAGGTTATTCCATGATTTACCAGTCCGTGGGGATAAAAGGAATACTTGAAGATGTCCTTACTTGCAAATGGAATCTCAATATGGTAGTTGTGGTTAGGCCAGAGTGAATAGTTAAATTTACTATTCGATTAATTGCACGGCAACATTTCGCGAATATTCGATTGTTGATGATATAAATGAAAAATATAGCCAGGTCCTGTTATTGACAAAATCAATTTGACTTTGTTCTTGTTTTCTTCATTGATTTCTGTGTTTTTATTTCAGTTATGTGATTTTCCAGATTTTGCCAACCATTATTGATATCGTCATTGCCATTGTGTACTTCGTCACCTCATTCAACGCCTGGTTTGGTTTCATTATCTTTGTTGCAATGGTTCTATATATTGGTGAGTGATGATGATGATGATGATGATGATGATGATGATGATGATGATGATGATGATGATGATCTTCTTCTTCTTCTTCTTCTTCTTCTTCTTCTTCTTCTTCTTCTTCTTCTTCTTCTTCTTCTTCTTCTTCTTCTTCTTCTTCTTCTTCTTCTTCTTCTTCTTCTTCTTCTTCTTCTTCTTCTTCTTCTTCTTCTTCTTCTTCTTCTTCTTCTTCTTCTTCTTCTTCTTCTTCTTCTTCTTCTTCTTCTTCTTCTTCTTCTTCTTCTTCTTCTTCTTCTTCTTCTTCTTCTTCTTCTTCTTCTTCTTCTTCTTCTTCTTCTTCTTCTTCTTCTTCTTCTTCTTCTTCTTCTTCTTCTTCTTCTTCTTCTTCTTCTTCTTCTTCTTCTTCTTCTTCATGGACAACCTGAAGTTGTTTGCGAAGAACGAGAAAGAGATTGATTCCTTGGTGCAGACTGTACGGATCTTCAGCAATGACATCGGCATGAAGTTTGTTCTGGAGAAATGTGCTGCGATGACAATGAAGAGGGGTAAAAGGATACATTCGGATGGAATTGCTTTACCAGATGGCACACAATTGAGGGCGTTGGGTGAAGAAAAAAGTTACAAGTATCTTGGAGTGCTTGAAGCAGATCATGTACTGCACGAGGAATCGAAAGAGAGACTTAAGAAAGAGTATATAAGACGAGTGAAGAAGTGTTTGAAGTCCAAGCTAAATGGAGGGAATATGATAAAGGCGATCAACACTTGGGCTGTGTCACTAATGAGATACAGTGCGGGAATTGTCGAGTGGACTAAGGCAGATCTAGATGTTGCTGACAGGAAAACGAGAAAAGTGATGACGATGTACGGTATGTTACATCCACGGTCGAATGTCAGCAGACTCTATCTACCGAGGTCAGAGGGCGGAAGAGGGTTACTTAGTGTATCAGACAGCGTTAACATCGAGAGAAGGAGCTTGCAGTGTCATGTAAGAAGTACTCGGGAAAAGTTGTTGAAGGTTGCGCAGAAATACATGAAGGCAGACGAATTAGGTCCAAAGGAGTATAAGAATCAAAGAAGAGAAGAAAGAACACGAGATTGGCAGGAAAAACCACTTCACGGCCGAGTCCTGAGATGTACCGAAGAAGTGGCAAGTAGCAAGACTTGGGAATGGCTGAGGAGAGGAGAACTAAAGAAAGAAACTGAGGGTCTGATTACTGCAGTGCAAGACCAGTCTCTGCCAACGAATGTGATGAAGGCAAGGATCGAGAAGTCAGATGTCTCTTCTATGTGCAGAATGTGCAATGCGGCGGAGGAGACTGTATTTCACATTGTCAGCGAATGCAGAGTGCATGCTCAGAGTACAAAGGCAGACACGACAAGTTGGCCAAGGTGATCCATTGGGATCTGTGTAAGAAGTACGGTGTTTGCACACCTTGACACAGTAACATGTAACTAAGGAATGTCTCATCAAAAAAGCAATGTCTCATCAAATGTCTCTTCATTACAGCTGCAACGGTAGCCGTCACAGAATGGCGGACAAAGTTCCGACGGGAGATGAATCTGAGTGACAATAAGATGAAACAAAAGGCAGTGGACTCCATGCTCAACTTTGAAACGGTAAGCATTGACAGTTTGTCAAATATTTAGTGAATAAATGGGTAAAATTCACCCGTCCTGCCTGTCAATCAAACAGCACTGATTGAACACCAAGGTTAAACTTAACCTTACAACTGTTGCTATCCACCATTTTGTTGGTTAAGTTTTCCAGGATTATGTGGCCTTATAGTATCCACTTTTTGAGGTGTGAACAAAATCATATTTTTACTTTAAAAATGTGAGTACTCATTTAACTGAAATTTTCACCAAATGTGTATCTGATCCTGAGGTTTTCAAATGGCAGATTAACTATTCTGAATTGTAGGTAGTTATTTTCTTTTGCCAACAGTAATGTTACAAATATGTAGTTATTTTTTCTTTCCAGGTCAAATACTATGGTAACGAGGACTTTGAAGTTGGTGTGTATAATGAAGCCATTACATCGTATCAGGTATTAACCCCCATCACACTGCATCCATTTTGTCTAGTTCCCCGACTGTCAATACCAAATTTCCAAGAACCAAGTTTACAGTTTGATAGGCAGCAGTCTATTTTGGACATGAGCCTCATTTTGATTCCCATAGACTTGTGTATTAGAAAACCAAGATGGCCGAAACCAATGATAAAGGTTCCTATGTTATCTCTTGCATACATGTACATGCCATATTTTGAATTAGCTTAGTAAGGCTGAGCCTGGGGTCATTGTCACCTAGGGTACTCCCAATGGTACCCATGCAATCTCAATTCTGTACAGGTTTGTGTATTTTTATGATTACCTGGGTACCATTGGGGAGCACCCTAGGTGACAACGATGCCTTCTGCCTAATAGTAAGTTAATGTCTTGTACAGAGCATAAAATAGACCTTATGTATATGATGTAACAAACTGAAGGGCATTAGAAGGCAACTCATTAGTTCCTGTTTACACGCTGCCATGCTCTGTGTGTTTGCGATGTTTGTCCATTGTTTCAACACAGGTCAATAATGCATTGGATTCACACTTGCTACACGTGAGCCTAGCATTTGCACTACCTAACTGGTTGGAATTGTATACACTTGTCATTAAATCTTAACCCAGCTGTCAAGCAGAGTTGGTTTTTGACACGATCAAGCGCTTAACATGGGTTGACGCCATGTTGAAATGGATTGTGTCCAGCACACAGATTTTTGATCTATTCCTGATAGAGAGGTTGCATATGATTTCACCAGCCTGCAAGATTAAAATGCGCCCTCACTGAGGTGAAAAGAAGGTCTTTCATTGGCTCACATAAATGAGCCGTGTTGTGTTCACATAAGTGCGTTCCCATTGGTTAACCTTGACTATGAAGGCGAGTGCAAACTTTCAGGTCATTATTTTGACTAATTCTCATCAACATTGTTGTTTTTCACTGCAGTTTAGTGAATGGAAATCCATTGCTTCACTGGTGCTCCTGAACACAACTCAAAACATCATTATCACTGGTGGTCTGTTAATTGGATCATTACTATGTGCATACTATGTCAGTATAGGGAATCTCACTGTAAGTACATCAACTGTTGTATTTGTTTGAGTCGCAGAGATATCTTGTTTTTTGAACCCCCACCTGAAGAAAATACAACAATTTTACAAAAAGTCAATAAAATTTAATGTCAGACCTAAGGGCCACCAAAAATGGCAGTAATAAATGCTTTTAGTTTATTGTTTATTTGTTGTTTTTGGGACACTTGAGGTGGGTTGTGTTTTTTGATGTTTTTGTTTGATTGAGGGCATATTTAGTATGATTTTTTGTTTGTTAAATTCATATTTGATTTCATACTTTTTCCCTTTTTGAAGTTGTTTTGTTGGTCTCAGTTTCCAGTTTCACAATTATTTTATAAGACTTTCCCATTCTCAGTCTGTATCTTTTTTGTTGTCTCATGTAGGTTGGAGATTATGTCCTGTTCGCTTCGTACATCATTCAGTTATATGGACCACTCAACTTCTTTGGAACCTACTACAGGTATAAACCTATCCCGATGGCCAATCACAGTGTTTATTACCTATCACTTGACCACCCAAATCGAAGACAAACAAAATAAAATGCCCAAGCATGGGTGTTGGTTGTGTACTTGTACACAACGACACGTAGTACGTCACATACACAAACGTGCCTCTTTGACTATTTGCATGGACAAGCAAGTTATCTTAGATTTTTAAGACAACTTTACACGTGTCTTCATTTATGTGCAGATGCATTTGTTCGAAATTGGCATTGCATAAAATATATTGGTAAAACTTGTAGCTTTGCATGGTGAGGAGGATAAGTAAGACTAATTGCAGTGACACCATGTGAAATTCTCAACTGAGTAGTAATTAGTTCTGAAAAGAACTGGAGGTACAACTCAACGTTTCGATCAGTGTGCTCAGATTCTCCTGAGGACGATCAGAGCACACTGATCGAAACGTTGAGTTGTACCTCCAGTTCTTTTCAGAACTAATTACTACTCGATTGAGAATTTCACATGGTGTCACCGCAATTAGTCTTACTCATAAAATATATTATTTCACTAATTAGACAGAATGATTTCAAGGGATGTAATTTTCATTTTAACCCTCTTATTGTTTGACCATTTGAAACCATTCAAAATTTCCACTTACCAAAACGCCCATTGGTTTGTACACACATGGTGATACCATTTGAACAGTGTTGGTAGCAAGCTTTACTACCATTCAAATCCATTCAAATGCATAGAGGGTCCATTGATTCACCACTTAGAAGTATCCAAACAAGGTTTTGTATTAGCTGTACTACCATTTGGAAAGATCCAAACAAGGTTTTGTATTAGCTGACCTACCATTCAAAACCATTTGGGGGAATCAATACTGTACACAGTTATTTCACCATTCAAAACCACAAAAGCGAATGGTTTCAAATGGTGGATCAACTTGTATGAAAAAGGTACCAGAAGTAGGAGGGTTAATGTATCTTACATGTTCATTTTTATTTGTTATATTTTTGTTTTTCAGGATGATCCAGCAAGCGTTCATTGACATGGAAAATATGATTGACCTTATGAAGGAAAAGCAAGATGTAAGACTTTTTACTCATTGTTATTTCTCGGGGAGGATGGGATGGGTGGAGTTAACATTACTTTGATATAATAGTTACAAAGATAATATTAATGGGATAATATTTTGCTGATCAATATTCATGTATTCATATTTTCTTATCAGCATTTATATATTTTTCTTTTCCCCTTATCAGTATTCAAATGTTTACTTTTATTTTACCAGTATTTATATATTCTCATTCTCATTATGTTCTATTTGACCTTATCAGTATTCATGTATTCTATTTGACCTTATCAGTATTCATATATTCTCTTTGCCCCTATCAGTATTCATATATTCCATTTGCCATATCAGTATTCATATATTCTCTTTGCCCTTATCAGTATTCATATATTATCTTTGCCCTTATCAGTATTCATTGTATTTGCTCATATCAGTATTTATATTTTTTCTTTCCCCCTTATCATAAATTTAAATTTGTCCTCATCAGTATTCATATACTTTCTTATCAGTACAATACATTGGCATTATGGTAATATTTTGTCACCCTTCTGTCCTTTGTATGGTAATGATAATCATAGTATATTGAATTAATTTTTTTTATTATAATTGCAGGTTTCCGATATCCCTTATGCTAAAGACTTAGAAGTCAAGAGAGGCGTTGTCGAGTTTGACAATGTCAGTTTTTCCTATAATGAAGCGTAAGTGAAAATCGGGATGTTGAGAGTAATGTTAAAGTTAAGGTACAGCATTGGTTATGTTGGAAAAATGGAATATACGTTCATGAATTTTTGATTCAAAATATACATTAAACAACCAACATGCGACATATTTTGAATACATTGATTTTCGCCTCAGTGAAAATGCATTAAGATTTTTCAGGTTAATTTGAACTTAGAATTATGAATAAGTCGTATAACTAAATTATTTCACTTTTCTGGTGACGTGACATAACCGCAATCAAAACTATAAAAACATAGTTAAAAATAGGTTATTATCGTTTTTATGTTTTTACTTAACAATTTTATACCATGACTTTAATGACCTGTTCTCTTCAATTTCTCTTTCATTCTCTACAGAAAGCCAATTTTAAAGGGAGTTTCTTTCACCGTGCTGCCTGGTCAAACATTGGCAATCGTAAGTACATGTAGCTTCGGCCAAAACTGTCCTTTAAGCTTGATGGGACTTTTTTACTTCTCACGCACTGAAACATGTTCACTGTTATAAAAAACATCCTAGGATCCACATACGGGTGCACCCCACTAAATAAACTCCCATAGTAAACAGTGTTAAACACAAAATATTCAAAAATCTTAAAAAAATACTTAGAAGTCCCACAGTTTTTAAAACCAAAAGAAAAACATTGATCGATATATAACCTTTTATTTTCTGCTCTATTTACTGTCTAAAGTCCAGGTTTCCAGGAAGTTATCCTCATCCCAATGAAAACCACCCTCTACAATAGTGAAAACGTCCACACTGAAAAACAGCCATTTTGGAAAAAGGCCTTACGCTTGAAATCAAATTAGGACCACTTTTTCATGGCCTAGTGTATCCAAAATACTCACAGTTGGAAGTCAAGGATCCCAGGTTATTATATTTTTACACAATCCATCAAATGTATGGGCCTCAAATCTTTGTTTTTCAGAAAAATTTGAGGACATACACTTTATGATAGACAGCTTGGCGCATGAATTCCTCACTATTTAGTGGGGTGCACCCATACACAACCTGTTCACTGTAGACCCTGTGCATAATTATATCTTGTCAAAACTAAAGGGCGCCCTCTATCAACAGAAGGTAAAGGCAAAAGAAGGTCATGCATTGGTTCTTCTTATCCTCATAACAGGTGGGTCCTTCTGGGGCTGGCAAGAGCACCATAATGCGTCTGTTGTTTCGTTTCTATGACATTCAAGACGGTCAAATAAGAATTGATGGACAGGACATCAAAAAGGTCAGTCAAAGAAATCCCCCAAAATGTACCCTACAATTTTAATTGTATTATGTATTGATTTTAAAGTTATCACTGTAGATTGTGTGATTGGTTGTGATTGATTGTAATGTTACTTTTTATGCAATTGTATTATCTTAATTTGTGTACATATATATCTTTAACGTATTTGCTGATTTATGGTGCCGCTTGTTCAAACTTTTTTTAAATTTAATTTTTAAGTACTTGATGAAGGATTTGTTTTGATGTGTCTATATATATATTCTCCATATCAATCTACTTCGTGTACAACCACATAAAAGGATTGTGTCCCGTTAATTGTGTGATCCCCGCTACTGCCGTTACCCGGGTTGTTTGCATCTGACCGGGGCTTGATCCCTGGCTACACGGCAGATATGGTTTGGCCTCTGACCTGGCCCCATAGAGCAATAGATAATTGGCATAAGTGGACCGCCCACCAACATAGGGGCTGGTTAGCTCAGTTGGTAGAGCGCTCGTACGGTAATCGAGAGGTCGCGGGTTCGAGTCCGGCATCAGCCAATTTTTCTTTGCTCGCGAACCGTTTATATATATATATATATATATATATTAAATCGGGAGGGTGGCCTTAGCTTTCGATCCAAACCGGACCTTCATCAGAGGCTTATATATATATATATATATATATATATATATTTTTATATATATATATATATATATATATATATATATATATTTTTTTTTTTTTATTTATATATATATTTATATATATATTTATATATATATTTATATATATATAAATGGGTAGCGAGCAAAGAAAAATTGGCTGATGCCGGACTCGAACCCGCGACCTCTCGAATACCATACGAGCACTCTACCAACTGAGCTAACCAGCCCCTATGTTGGTGGGCGGTCCACTTATGCCAATTATCTATTGCTCTATGGGGCCAGGTCAGAGGCCAAACCATATCTGTGTATATATACACACATGTATACATGTAAATGCCTCTGTTATTATGTTTAATTTATCATTCTGTTAGTATTCAGTAGTCATTTCCATCATGTTCAATTTGCTCATCTACATGTAGTTTCTCTCAAGTCGTATTGTTTGTATATTAACTTTTGGTATTTTGTGTTTTGTATTTTTTTATTAATTTATTAATTTATTTACTTTTTGTGGTCAAATGAATAATAATTATGACCATAAAAACAATATTCTGAAATTTTCTGGCTTGAATTTAGTCCTCAAACATGTAATTTTGTTATCCATTTTTGGGGGGGTTTCTAAAACCAGGTGAAGCAGGCATCTTTACGTAAAGTAATTGGTGTTGTACCACAAGACACTGTCCTCTTCAACAATGACATAAGGTAAGTCTCAGGTGAATAGTAATACAGAACAACATCTCTATAATGAACACCACTATAATGAACATTTGGTTGTACTGAATATGATCCCTGGCTCTCATTTTACGAAGTAGCATTGCAGCCCTGAATCACTACAATGAAGGACCACTGATGTGGTCTCCCATTCAGGACAATGTTGCTTAATTTTGATAGATTACCACAGGTTAACTTTAACCAGGGCAGGTTGAAGGGGCAGTATCGTCACAATCAACAAAGCACGCAATCAGAGTGCTTGTTTTAGATTACTCAGTGACTGTCATATTACCATTGCTGCTGCATACAGGAGCCAGTCATTTTCAGTCACTGTTATCATCTTAAACTAGAACATTGATTCCATGCCCAGTTGAAAGTCTGCTCTGATCGTGATGCATCCATTCTCCATTTTGATTTGTTTCCCACTTAGATATAACATTTGTTACGGGAAGATAGGAAGCACTGAAGAGGAAGTGAATATAGCAGCAGAGGCTGCCGATATACACACTCGGATTCTCTCATTCCCTGATCGTAAGTAGGAATTCAAGTAAGACTGTAGCTTTGCATGGTGTAAAAGGATAATTAAAGACTGTGGTGACACCATGTAGAAATTCTCTTTTGAATTAGGAAGTCGGCTAACATGTCGACTATTAGTAGGAATGCAGTTTACATGTCACTCTATATCCATGTGTAATATCTGAGGCAACCTCGTCTTCTGGTGGAATGTCTTTCAGCCAATTTGTGTAAATAAACTAAATTGGATGGCAAGAGTCATCTGGTATTTGTTCATAATATGTATTTTAAAGCCAGCAGGCATTTGGTAAAATGTCTGTTGATGCATCCATACTTCATAAGCATCAAGATATATGTATGAAACCAACCTTTGAAAGTTTCTGATGTTAGCTACCCCACCCTCTGAATTGCCATATGCAAAAAACCCATTAGCCCTAACTGCCCCAAGTCCATCAAAATCCACCCCCTGGTTTTGCTTGATTTTGGTGGATTCGGTACTGTACATGTATAGCCCAGTGAATAGAGCATCAGGACTGTGTATAGCCAAGTCATGAATGCTTTGCATTTGCTACTGTACCAATTCCATCAAAGTCCAACAATTGGGGTATTTTTTACTGCATGTTGATGGATTTTGGAGGATTTGGGATAGGTTAAAGGCTCCCCCATCCCCATATATATATATATATATATATATATATATATATATATATATATGTATATATATATATATATATATATATATATATATATATATATATAAATAAATATATGTTAAGGCTTGCAGATTTTATAGTGTTTTCGTGGGAACTTGATTTTTGTTAGACTGCAGTTGTTGGCATGCTAGAACCACGTGATTTTATATAACCAGGTTAACTAAGAGGTTGAAAACTGTGAAGTAAGTATATGAAAGCATTTTTGATTTTATTATTATAACAGAGTACAAGACGGTTGTCGGTGAGAGAGGACTGAAGTTAAGTGGAGGAGAGAAGCAGAGAGTAGCCATTGCTAGAACCATTCTCAAAGCACCAGAGTTTGTCCTCCTTGATGAGGTAAGTACTAGCAGGGATGTCAGTTTATCAGATTTGTCCAGAGTTCCTGGGTTTTTTATTTTTAAATTTAATGTTTTTTATTTAATTTTTTTAAACATTGAATTGCTTGCAATGGTTTTTCCCATTGGCATGGAACTGTGGGATCAAGCTTTATAAAGTTTAATAAACGGATCTCTTTTTTTTTAGCGAAAAAAATTAAGAAGTCTCTTACAATATTCCTGAATGTGACATGAGTGAAGGGTCAAATTATTAAAATTTTTGAATAAGTCCAGATGATGAAGTTCCATTAATTACTTTAATTTTTGGCTACCATTTATAGGCAACATCTGCACTCGACACAAAAACAGAACGAAATATCCAGTCTTCGCTCTCCAATGTCTGTGTGAATCGCACAACAATAGTCGTAGCTCACCGGCTGTCAACAGTTATAGGTGCCGACCAGATATTGGTCCTGCAAGATGGGCATATTGTAGAGAGGGGGAAGTAAGTATTATTTAAAACAAGAAGCCATTAACGGCTCCACTGGTCAGTAAACTAGGGAATGGACTTGTTAAACTAGCGTAACCAAAAAGGAGGCCAGTGGGGAAAGACTATACCCCCTTTTCTGCTGACTTTTTTTAAATAATCTACAATATTATGATTGGAAAACGGGGTGCAGAACCCTATCACTGATAGAAAATGTCTTTTAAAAAAACCTTACCCCCTGCACCCTACCCCCTTGGGAGCTTACTCGCCTTAGGATCTCTGTCTGCAATAGTCCAACCCATCAATTTCATGTTTTAAATATTTGCTAAAAGCTTCCATTCTGAGCAGTTAACTGTAGATAACAATGTGTTTATCTCTTTGGATTCATATTAAGAAATTTAGCAGTAAATAATTTTCAATGATTCGTTTCTCTTTTGTATTTGTTATAATAATTGTTATATGATTGTAACCTTTTATATTAATTTGTATATTAGGTGTGTTGTTTCCTAATATTAGAAGACCTCCTTTTGGTGAAGGGGCTACGCTGAATAAATATAAGAAATTAATAGATAAATAAATGTTGTCAAAATTACAGTAATTATAAGTCTTTTAATTTGTGTATTAGGTGTTTAATTTATTATTATTATTTTTTTGATATTAAAAGACCACTTTTTGGTGAATAAAAATATAAATAATAAATAAATAAATGTCTTCAAAATTGCTGAAACAATGTGGCTTTTGTGTGTTTCAGACATGATGAACTTCTCGAGCACAATGGTGTGTACGCTGATATGTGGCAGCAGCAACAACAATCTGAGGATGACAACGATAACCGTGACAAAGAGGAGTCCATGGGGTCTGGACCTGAAAAGTTAGACTGAAGTGTCACGGTCAAGTACCAAAGTTATAGTACAGTACTTGTCTTGTACTAGTACTTACTTAAAATCCCTGTACATAAATGATCGGTGTTTACAGTTGCTGAGAGGTTACATTCGAATCTGTCCACTTTGCTTTTGTCTTAAAAGGGTCGTGGACAATGCAGGCACAGGACCATGGCTTTAAAAAGGGTTCAGCGCATATATATTAAAAAATAAAAACTTTTTTTTTTTTTCTTTTTTTTTGGGGGGGATAGAATTTATGGAGTTGATAAAATGATAAATCAATGAAACCAAAATGGTTTCAATCTTATGCTTTTTCTACACTTGACATCATGTCGTCCCTAATTTGCCATAGTGACCAATCTCGAATTAAGTTGGCATAGTGACCAATGCGGTATTGGTCACTTTGCCAAATTACAAACATAGCCAGTTAGAGCATTCGTCATTTGAATGCATGCTCTATCTCCAAAACTATAAGGAATACATGCATGTGGATTAGATACAATGGTAGGTCTCTTCCTGAATGTACTAATGGGCGGGAAAACTTAAAATTGAAAAAAGTCGGATTGGTCACTATGGCAAATTAGGGACGATGTGTGAGATGCAATTTGAGGTTGATGAATGATTTGTATAATTGATGTCAACACAAGACAGTAAAATGATGTTTAAAAACAAAATATTGTTCATGAATTGTATGTATTATATTAATTGTGTGACATTTGAATTATGCTAAAATTAAAGGGAAGGTACAACTTTGGTCATAACCAGAATATCAAATGTTTACAAATAAAGGTTATTTATATCACAACTTTATTAACTACCTGTATATATTTCATTATCCACATACATTTTAATGGATCATTTTCAGCAGAAACGTATTGAAATTGTAAGAGGGTAGGTGTGAAAAATGTTTACCCAAAAATTTAATCACCTCAGGCACAAAACCTTGTGCTTGCATCGATGGTTTGCTTTGGTTGTTTATTTGCCGACTGAGGCTCGATTTGGTTGTGTCACACCCCACACCCTTCTTTGGTTAATGCAATGGAAACGGCCTTTTTGGAATAAAATGTACCGGTAATATAAGATTGCATTAAATTATTTCTCTAATATTTGATAAATTTATTCTAAGTAAATGTATATTTTTGTTTGTGAATGTCACAAAATTGAAGATTTTTTGGCAGTTTTGTGTCCTCTAGCTTGTCCTTTATTAGCAGTTATTATCATTTAAGTTGGTGATCCATTTCAACATTGAAATGAATACAAATAATCTAAATGCCTATTTTCTCCAGGGGGACACAAAGACAAGCTGAAAGTTTAAGAGTCTAGTGTTTTTACATATATTTTTTAATTCAAAGTGTTGATTTTTTTACTAATGGTGAACACGGCCATTGAGTCAGTTTTCTCTTCGCTGTTGATTGAGTTTTCCGCTTCCCCTAAAAATGGGTTAATTTTCAACAAGTGTAACATGAAGAGAGCGTCGCAGACATGCCAATGCTCTCTGGGGCGCGCCGCTGTTTTCGTCCAAGGTGCGACAAGGTGTGGAAACGCAAACCACATTTTCTCCAAATAAAAACATCCGATTTCCTCCTCTCTGTGTTCGACAGGCCAGCAGCCGGGTTCACTAGTCGCCTCTGATCACCGCAAGGAGCGCCGCGGTTCACAGTATACACGCCTTGAGATTTAACCAAAACATCTGTGGCGGGGCCGAAGGTGTATACACATGGGGGTTAAAGGCAGTCTGATCTCGGGTCAGCTCCGCTGGTATACACGTACTATTTTTTATTATTTAAATTTTTTTTTTTTTTTTTTTTTTTTTTTTTTTAATCTAATAAAAAAGATAAGTGCTACTGAGTCGGTTCGTATTGATAACTTTTCGTAAGCATGCATAATACATTCAAATGTAGAATATATTATAAAAACGGATTGTGAAAGATTCAGCTGTGGGTTTTCTTTCACTTTTTTACAGAAAATGGTGACAACACTTTACATAATTTCGGCAACTCCACGGTTCGTCAATTTATGAAAGTATTTGTCAGTAATTTCCAGTCCGAATTTAGGAAAGAAAACTCTTAAATTCCATATTAAACTGAATTACAAGAACCTGAATCACGGTATTTTTCACTATTTTCTCGTGGACATCACAACGTTATAAGCTGAAACTTCCACATATCTTAATTCAAAGAAAAAACGCATACTCATAGAAGCATTTTTGTAACCAGCAATTTTTGTTTTTTGCCAACAGGGAAATAAGTGTTACATTGTATACGCAGGGACCAAATTTCCCATATACAAAGTATGATGGCTAAGTGAGGCTTCACAAATCGGGCAAACGTTCATACCCCGATGTGAAAAAGTAGTTGAAAGCACAGCAGAATTAAAATGTCGACGCGCGGGTCCGAGGCGACGCGCTTAGAGACCAGAAACCAGATTTATTTATTTTGGGGGGGGGGGGGGGGGGGGGCCTTAAGGAAGATACAACATTTATATTTGGTACGGTAACGTACGTTCATTTCAACCTAGTTTTCAAGAAATAATCATAAAACTAACCTGTGAAAATTTCATCAGAGTATGTGCTCTCGTTTTTGAGAAAACGAGGAAAACTGGTACATTTTTTTGTTTTTAAATTTTTTGTCCGATTAAGATAGTTATAGGTTTTAAGATAGTTATAGGTTGTCAGTTTGATAATCTTGTAATGACCAAAGTTGTACATTCCCTTTAAAAACAATATGTAGTACCGGTACTACAAACGTCTTGCATATATTCTAACTGTTTGTACTTGCACGCAAAGGGTTCAATAGTCAAGCAAGGTCCTTCTCTACTTCCATTTTCAAATAAATTGGGTCCTAGACTGACATATGCTACCCAATGCTGGAGGCCTAGTGAGAAAGAAATAAAAAGGATTGAAAGTAGTTGGTATGGTTTCCTAAGGCGAATGATTAAAGATGGTTTCCGTAGGAAACCTTCACTTATAGAAGGTGAAGTTAATCATGCTCTTTACTTTGCTAATATAGATCTAGAGCGCATAACAAAAAGTCAACCACTTCGGAATTATATTAACTCCCAGTATCTGAAATACATAGCTCATACTTGTCGTAGGGAAAATACAAATTTGACCAAGCTTAGTTTATTTTTTATTCCTAGAGTCCCATACTATCGAGATCCCTGGATAGGTATCTCAAGACTTCTGGGTGATATTTCTATTGAGCAGATTAAAAGAGAAACACAGTCAAAGACTGGTTTCACCAGGCTCCTAGGAGTCCTGACTCATATGAAGCCTAAAGCTTCAAAATGAGGACCTAAACTGTACTGTACTGTAGACCACAGCAAGCGAACAAAGAAAACGGAACCGTATCTGCCGTGCATCAAACTAATTTCAACATTGTAGAAGATACAATACCAAACCTTCCAGTTCGGACCTAGTTCTTGATGGAGTAGGTCACATAAAGTTTACATGTAGGTTTTATTCGAGGACTAGCCGGCACAGATACAGCTTACAGCCATATTGTGATGATTAGGGCCTATGTGCATTGGGGTGCATCCTCTCTCACTGCGCCCGTTGTCGCGGCCGGCAACTAATTCAACACGACATAACGAGCCGCCAGTAGCAACATTTTCACAACGGGATGCTAACGATCAGAAGACCCGACGGTCCGGCGGGAAGGGCGCGGTGCAGCGCGCCAGTCCGAAGCAATCAGAACGATGGGCTCTTTTCTTTTTCTTACGCCGGTTGTAATGGGGGAGTTTGGTCTGCCATGGTCTGTCTTGACTTGTAATGGGGCTTAATTCAACTGGCGACAACAGTAAGCGGACTTTTTTGTTTGTTTAAATCGCAGCCCCCTGCGCAACCTGTTTTCCAGTACATAATTTAGGACGAAGGTTTTCGACTTTTGCAGTCTAGTGAATCAGATTAGCATAGGCCTATATTAAAGGGAAGGTTCCACCATTGGTAACATTGGTAAAACTTCTTCTCTGTGAAGTTTTGGACATAATAAAAGGGAAAAGTAGTATCATTATTAGCTTCAACATCTTACAGTCCTGCTTTACTTATTCAGTTTGTACAATTAATTAGATTTTGCCCTTGTCATTTCACGTTCTCTTTCCTAAATTTCACATTAGAATGAGTATGTCATTATGCATTTTCTCGTAAACGACACAACATAATAATCTTAAACTTTCACACTGATTATTTGAGAGTACAGCATACGGTACTCATAGAAGCAGTTTTGCTAACATGTATACCTACCGTTTTACAGACCATAACACAAATTGGTAAATGCCATGTTTTGTCTTATTTAAACTACCTTTGATAGAACATCACTCTTTGATATTATTTGATAACTTGGAGGTAAAGTTTCCGCTATAGGTTTCTATAGTATTTTAGTCACTTGTGTTAAAATAGCTGTAACTAATTTTCAAATAACCCCAAATGTAAACACATTTGTGGGGAAATATAAACATTACAAAACATAAACGACTGAAAATATCATATTTATTTATTACCCTGTCAAAATATTAACAACACTTTACATTTTTCTTCTATAAAACATTACAAAATAGTACTAGCACATATTATATTATACTCGATCTTGTGTTGGTCCTGTGTTTTCCCCATTAGGAACAACTCTCTTCCCATAGCCAGGTCGTTTGGTGACAAAAAATTAGCCCGCAGGACGGGGGGCTAGTCTACTAAACAAACAAGCCATCAATACCACTTACCGTAGTTCTTTCAAAATATTTACGCCGTGCCCACGTTGAGTTTGAGTGGGGCATATTTGCTCCGCGGTGCGGTGCTTTGTAAAGCATTACCGACAGAAGAAATTCCTCATGAGTATATGCAAGTGGCTGAGGGAATTAGGCTGAAATATGGTTTTTTTTTCAGTGGGTGGACAAAGTGTTGTAAAGTGCTTCTGAACTTAACAGCCGACCCTGCGCATAGAGCTATGGGAATAGTAAGCCTATATTGTGTTTTGTTTTAAAAGGCGTTTTAGAAATAAATGACAAACGTGTAATAAAAGCAATTATTTTAGTAATACTCAATTTGACTAATTTTTCAAGGAGGAAAGTGCAAATTAAGTAGGAAGTTCGTGGAGACACTATTTGAAAGTAATCTGTTTGAGTTATGTGTGGTTCTGAAAATAAACTGGTTTAAAACGACGTTTCGACCAGAGGTATTTTCTGATCGTCTTTAAGAGAATGATGCAAGATTTGAATGTTAATATTCTAAGCATTTCGATCAGGGTGGAATATTGCAAAATGAAAGTATACCATGCCGTTTAAAGGGACAATATCGTCACGATCAGAGCAGACTTTCAACAGGGTTTGGAATCGCTGTACTAGTTTAAGATGAACACAGTGACTGAAAATTACTGGCTCATTTATGCAGCAGCAACGGTAATATGACCTTATCATGTGGGGTATTATTTTTAGTCACTGAGTTAATCTAAAATAAACACCCCTTGTCCGTGCCCTGTTGATCGTGACGATATTGTCCCTTTAAAGTTCAGGTTGTCGAATTGGTCATTAAAAATAACCAAATGTTTGATCATTGTAGGAATTGATTTGTCGGGTTTACAAAAATTTGCCGTCTGACAACCTTTTGTTTATATTAAAAAACGTGTAATTTTTTGTTTCGTTTCCTCAAAAGCTTGAGCACTTTTGAAAGAAACTTCCAAAGGCTGGTTTTAATACCAATGTTGTACCTTCCCTTAAATGTATATCTGGTATTTTTCAAAGACAGTAACCATTGAACAGCAATTGAGCTAGCAATTGCACATTCCCTTTAAAGTTCAATAACTTCACAGCTTTTAGGTTACAACTGATGTCAGCTCGAACCACATACGGCTCCTTTAACCCGGTACCGTGTGATCTTTTCTCTCTGATCCCGGCACTGATTAACGTGTAACCTCGGCTCGCGACAGAGCTTACCCCCCTACCGACCGCTGTTATTTGATGTCCCTACACCGGAATTACACGGGCGCCGGTTCCACTAGCAATACAGAAAGCGGCCGTAATTAAAAACGCAGCGGTAAACGTAATGTCATACGGAGATGTCCCTTTTGAAACGACACCGACGGGCAGTGGACAAAATAAGTACAAATTTGGAACTGACTATTTGGCGGCGAGTTCTCCGATTCTGGGTACTCTATTTGGATTAGCTTATAATATAAATTCCATTATGCCACGATTGTTTATATACAATACACATGTGGTCTCGGCCATGCAATTTGACGGGTAAATGAACTTCGTAATAACAACATAATGCAACCGGATTTGCCGATGAGTTACAAGTTAAAGGGAAGGTACCGGTACATCAAGAACCAGATTATTAAACCATGGAGGGTCCTTCCTCCATGATGAAACTCTCGAGGTAGTACAAAGTTGGTACACGTTTAAACCATCATGAGAAATTATTTCATCTGAAGTGCTTTCGTCCGAAAAGAGAACAGGAATTGTTATGTTGTATTTAGAAAAAGTTGCTCTAAAACATTTATACGCCCTATATATCAAAAATAAAATAAAATGAAACGCGACTTGTAACAGTTTGATGAAAAAAAAATGTCCTTGAAACCCGGAGGGTTGAAATGAACGTTCGTTACTGTACCTTCCTTTTTAAGAGTGGGACTCTGTCTGCATATTAATAACTGATCTTCCCAAAGGTAATGTAATAAGGAAACATAAAAAGTTTTATATATAAACCCAAGGTAAAATATTGTTAAAAGTCAAGAAAAATAATGCATGCGGAACTTGCTGAATGAGAACGAAATAAGACTACCCGCAACACATGGGTTTTTGAATAGGTAGAACTTGTAGCATGGTGAATAGGATAAGTAAGACTAATTGTGGTGACATGTGAAATTCTCTATAGTATTGAGCAGCATTCCCCGAGTCCGGCATTCTCCTGAAGACCGTCAGAGCACACTGGTCGAACTAATTACTACTCAATAGAGAATTTCACATGGTGGCACCGCAATTAGTCTTGCTTATGTGTTTTGAATGTTGAATGCCATAGTCCCCAATACACCGTATACTGTAGCACTATTATTGCAGTAAATTTATCAGACTTTAATACAAAACGCGTCCCCTGTAATGCACCTTACTTCATTAGGCCTCTTCAAAATGTTTGGATATTGTGCAATCGTCCAAATCCAGGGTGAGAGGGCAGTGTGGATGAGGAATCCTCTGTGAAAGCCACGGGGACGAGGTTGAGTCAAACCTCTCTTTGCCAATGTATAAGTGTTTCACTAGGTTTTCAATTGAGTGCCATTACCGAGCGATTTAGTACATCGGGGTTGTGTTCTGCTGGCCGAGTCGGAACGTGGGTTCTAATCCCGACTGTGACCATGGTGCTTGAATACTTGGGCTAGAAATTGTTGTTGTGTTTAATTATCCTTATCCGCCATAGAAGGCAGCAATTGAGCTGTATTCTTCCCAAGGAGTTGAGATGGTTTCATCACTGATTTATGAGCCTATATAAGTTCACATTATATTGTGTTAATTTATCATTAATGAACGGTAGAGATTACGAAAATTGTCGAAAGAATTATCTTATCTCCAGGGAGAAATTATTCTGTTGGCCTACAGTATGACAGACTCCCGACCAGAGCGCTTTTTATGTCAAGTTCAAATGCTGTTTCAAGAACATTTTGTTGACATTTCAAGGTACTTTATGTTACGAAAATTACAAGTACATAAACTTGATGCATTTAGGTGAGGAATTGATCATGGCGATCTGAGTAAATACGCGAGTTTCCAAATGGCACGTCTGGGACTGTCAAATGTGCCGCAAGCACCCATCAATCACACAGCTCGTTAGACCTGTCACTACACCATCGCCATACGGCCCCATCAAACTGTGATTTTATAGCAGAGATCTGTTTCCAAGCATCAATGGGGGAAATGTAGTTAGCTTCATATTTTTCTGAACCAAATTAACTCCATCAACAAGTCTCCTGATTTTAAAGCTCGTAAAGGCCTTTCTACGCGGCGCGAAACAAAAAAGTTTGAGGTTTTTTGCGTGGTGTGAAAATAAACCAACTTAGCTTGATCTTCTCGTCCAGTACGTAAAAAGTAAACATAGTCTGCCCTGAGCCATGTGACTCATCTGCCCGGTGTTTTTCTCCGGTTTGATTGACATGAAAACCAATGGGAATATTTCTTTCCTCCCCCCCCACCCGGATGGGATATCATCATCTAGCATCCAGAAAAGTATATTATAATAGGCCTTTATGTGAATAAAAATTAAGCGAATAAAGTAAGTTGTAAGAAATATAGTTGAAAATTCAAATTCAATTGAGAACTTGTATAAAATAAAAGTGGCATAAAAAATACAAAGCCTTCCCTAATTGCATTCCCGTTTCCTCAATACAGAGTTTTAATCATGTTTGTAGAAGACACACCTATTTTTTGTTTTTCACTTCCCAGACCGCTAATTATCCCGTTCCTCCATGGTATGCCTATGGTTTGTCATGTGATATTGGGTGTAAGCTGAAACTCAAATCGTGAGATGGGTGACAGTTTTGAGGTCAGAATTATATTAACGCTTATTATTGTTTTTGCGGTGGATAGGTGTGAAAGGGTAGGGTCCAGTTTTCGAAATCGTCATTGAAATGTCAGAAGAAAATTACTAGAATGGCTTAGCAGATTTCATTAATTTGTGCTAGATGTCATGCTTTGGTTTCAGAAATTAAACTATTTACACTATTGGTAATCTCGAAAAACATTCATGATCGCAGATTTTCGTCCCATGTGCAATAATATTAATAGACCTACAATGCATCAAATTAATTAGAAAATGTATTGCTGTCTACTGGAGACGTAAATTCCACGTTGGAATGAAATACAAACAATATGAATGCATTTTCACTATTCTCGTCAACAACACAATGAAATAAACTTTCACAAGTTGACTAAACCCATATCAGTGTGGATGCATTCACAGACATTCTACCAACAGTGTATACTGGTTTTAAAGCTAGGTATGGTACTAACATACACTGAACATATGCGACTGTTGGTCGGCCGTAGCTAGCAGGGCAGGACAAGCCATCAAGATGCCCGCCATACTGAGGTCAGGCAAGGTCCTCTTTTCCAAATAAACGAAGCAAACACTGCCTCAAAGTTCTCTCTCCCTGGTATGTTCTATGCTCATGCTTGATCCGCCGGGCGTTTAATTACAAAATGTTGTCTAAAACATTATTTGATGTAAAGTTGGTTCATGTTATCATTGGCGGATCCAGGGGGGTAGGCTAAGGGGGCTGTAGCCCCCCCCCCCCCACCCTAAAATCGTTTTAAAAAAAATTAAAAAATTAAAAAAGGAGAGAAAAAGAGAGAGAGAGGGGGAGGGGAGGGGAGAACGCACTCCCATTCCCACAGTGTGCTTTGTTTTTCTCTCCCTTTGATTATTTCATTGTAATTTTTGTAGTACTGAAAAATAATTGTTTTTGATTCTCAGCCCCCCCCCTAAAAAATGTTCTGGATCCGCCCATGGTTATCATCAACTATTTCGCCTGAATTGCTTCCTTCTTAGAGCAATCAGAAATTGTTATGGCCAATTTAAAAAAGGTATGGCATTAATCTGTTTGCAACATCTTGTAAAACAAAATCATAAAAGCATGTAGTCCTAACTGTTTTCGTCTTTTTCTCAGAAACGTGTTGTGATGACATTTTTGCAGGTTACGATTTCATTACAAAAGAAACGCAAGTCCGAGGTCTTGTCAAGTTTTCAAACAGAAGACAAACCATTTTGATTCTAATCACTCATTTAATGAAAAATGCTTTCAATTTGTGAGCTGAAAGTGACTGTTGAAATTGCATTGCAAGATTTTCACATTCAACAGTCACTTTCAGCTCACAAATTGAAAGCATTTTTCATTAAATGAGTGATTAGAATCACAATGGTTTGTCTTCTGTTTGAAAACTTGACAAGACCTCGGACTTGCGTTTCTTTTGCTGTCCTCGGACTTGCGTTTCTTTTGCTGTTCAGTATATATTGCTTGAAAACGGCAGGGTCGAAATTAACGTAAGTTGTCAAATACCAATGTACCCTCCCTACAATTATTCAGCCTAAAGTGGTTTCATTTCAGAGAAAACATGAATAAATGTGCATTTTAAAACAGTTGCGACGGCTTTTTATTACATTTATTGTCATGACGTAGACTCCACATTGAGCTAAAACTTGCACAGGTTGGCAGTATTGGTTCAGAGAGAGTAAACATGCATACAGAGGCAGTTTTGCCAAGGTTGTACCTTGCCTTTAAGAATCGGAAATATTGCCGTGTAAATAAAGATAAATCAAAGATTTGTTTGAAAGTTCAAGTCATTTGCAGTTCCAGATCGCGTGCTTTCACAGACACACATGGAGACACGTTCGATGGTTCAAGCTGCAATGATTTCATACGCAGCATATGTTGCAGGCTGGCGTTGAATCGGCACCTAAAACGTGTGATGTTTGTCATTGGATTTTTCAAAAAATAGCATCGTGTAGAGGCAAATATGTACATTCTAAACTGACAAGAAATGTTGACATACAACAGCCGTGGGGAACGCACGCCTGGCAGTATTTCACTGAAACTAAGTCCACCAAAACATGGGGCAAATAATAGGAAAACCGGCTGATATAGTTGTCATTACTAACACACCGATCCACTATGCCAATCAAACGGCATTTCCATCATACTGCTATGTCGGTCTGAGTCTGCAGTGGTGTGTATGAGTTTTCAGAATTGCTTGGCGGATCCAGGGGGGGGGGGGGCTAAGGGGGCTGTAGCCCACCCCCCTAAAATCGTTTAAAAAAAATTAAAAAAATTAAAATAAAAAAAAGAGAAAAAGAGAGAGAGGGGGAGGGGAGGGGAGAACGCACCACCATTCCCTCACTGTGCTTTGTTTTTCTCTCCCTTTGATTATTTCATTGTAATTTATGTAGTACTGAAAAATAATTGTTTTTGATTTTCAGCCCCCCCCCCCTAAAAATGTTCTGGATCCGCCCATGGGGCGGCACTGGTTTTCGAATGGATGAGAGGTCACGTTCCCAGCTGGTATACAGCTGGCCATCACTCTCTATAAATGTTTTAGTTTAAAATTCACTATAACCGATCGAAACAAGCGACAAATATTTTGCAACGATTACACAGTACTTCGACTGCAATACAGAAATTGTTGGAAATCTCTGAGGACGAGGCTTTGTGAAAACGGATGCAAGATATTAAAAAACGGTCATGATAAAGCGTATTTACGTTCACTTTTCCTGAGAAGTATTGATACCAGACACTGACTATTGTAGTCTAGTCTACGCTCAGTCTTACATTATGCAACTGAGTTACATACGAAAGTAATGTGAATACAGTTGAACTGATGTTATAGCCTATTAATGGTATACAGAATTGGTTTTCTCGAAAAGAATAATCATATTTTTACTTGAAATTTACTTTGTGCCAAGTCAATGACGCCCACGGGCGCATTGTGAGGGGAAAATGTTCAGTTCTTCGGGGACTGACCAACGGATCTTCAAAAGATCCGTGGTTGACCCTATTTCTTTTATATACCATTCTGAAGAAAAAAGTGCATTCAATCTTTCGCGCCTTTGGCAGGCTCCCAAGCCCTATGTTGACGGTGATTTCAGACCTTTTTACTTCCGACATCCACTGGGAATTGAGAGCTCTGCAATGGGGCCCGAAACGCATTTTTTTATTTTTTTATTTTTTTGTTATTATTTTTTAGCCCCCGCTCTTTAACAATGTAAACCGACGCAGCAGAGCGCCTGACTCGCGGTCCGCCGGGACCGCGGGAGTTTTTACCCGTGCCGAAATCATCTGCGGTCTGGTGAGCGGAGGGTGGTGGGTTTCATCCTCGGTGAGTAGCCGAATTGTAACAGTATCGTTATAAAGTTGTACCGCCCGTCGCATCTGATTACGGCCTCTTTAGAAGATCAAGAGTAGAACCAGCGTACAGTTTTACATCATCTGGGAACAGTGACAAAATCCCAATTGAGCTGTTATTTTTGTCCTGAAACGGCAAGTTTTAGCGCCTTTCACAGTAATAATCTTTGTAAATCATTATTATGACATGGTAAACATGATTGTGACTGACCGCGTAATCGCCGTTGAGGGAAGGTACCGTTGGAAATATATACGTTCATTTCAACCCTCTTGTTTTCATGAAATATATCATGAAACTTATCTGTGAAAGATTAGATTTTACCCTCACCGACGTAATGTATACTGTTTTCTCAGTGCTTTATCACCCGACGAAAGAATTTCATCAATCTATACATGTGAAAGGTTTCCAAGAAAAGGTGCTAACAGTTTTTAGAAAACGACAAAAAGTTTCGATGTCTTTCTTTCTAAAATGAAAGTACTTCAGACGAAATAACTGTTTTGAAGGAAAATCAGGTTTTAACTCAACATTGACTGGGGTGCCAAAAGGTTTTGCACAAGATTGTACCAACTATATTGAACATATTCAAATAAGAAGACAAATCTCGGAATACTAGTAAGCAGTGACGTTAGTTATGGGGGTGCTTGGGGAAAAGAATGTTTACCGGTAGTCCTATTTTTCGAAAATGGTTCTCCTCCACCCAATGCCTCCACTGCAAGAGAAGTCCTAGCAATGCCAGTAGCAATAAGGTTATGGCTACACTTAAAAAAAATGACACAATCTGGAAATGGGAAAATGTTTTCCGAATATTTTTATTTTATTCAAAGTATACTTTGTCATTTTTTACTTTACATGTTCATAATGAGATGAAATGTGCTTTGGGGTTGGTATAGACACTTGGGTGCACTTTGAATTTGTTTCGGATTGAAGACGTCCTTCGCAATGGGTACTTCTCGTTAAATGGATATTGGGATACTTTTAAGGCTTCGAGCGGTGTAGTAAAAGGGGTTCAAAAAAGCCGCTGTTGGGTAAATTCCAGTTCCTCGTCTTCCTGTCCCTTTTGTCAACAACTTCAAGTTATTTCCCTTTGTTTTCTTGTGAGATTTAGCTTCCTATTTCTTAAAGACTAAATTCTAACCGGAGACAAATTATTCACGCAAAATCGGTTAGAGCGCATCTGGAGTATACTTTCTATTATTATTATTATGGCTTCCAAAGCGGCATCTGACTCTTTACAGGACAATGCGTTTTATAGTTCTGTTAAGCCATGTTTTATAAGCTTTGTATAAAACACGTGGTGTACGGAAGACAATGACTTAAAAGGGCTCCTTAGACTATGACAAAGGCGGCGCCGATGTATAGTGATATTGCTAGTAGGGCTTCCTTTAGTAGTGCCGTTGTATAGTCTTTATAGTATGCCTTATACCTGATCCCACTAAATATCCTCCCAGCTTAGTGGCGAATCGCTGGAAACATTGTATCCTCCTTCTTTTGAAAAAATGTACAGACAGTCCAAATTGGTTTTCTAAATTTGTCAATTTCCACACCCTCTTTTGGATGTGCCAACCCATCTGTTCTGACAATCTGAGGCTATCTGCTAAGCAGGAAATAATACTGCTCAGCAGAAAATATTGCTTAGCCAATTTATCTGTTAAGCAAAATTTAGCCGAGACACAGCAAGAAGCATATATATAATTATTACATGATAAATTTGCTGGTTACCTATTTTTTTCTAAGGAAAACTTGTCTGTGCTTAGCTAATTTGAACCGCGAAACAGCCCATCAACCGAATCCGCGTACCCCAAGGGACCAATACCGACAAATTTGTAACTTTCCAAATGTGATCCCAAACACAATGGGATTACAGAACAGCCGCCATCCACTCTCAGACACTTTCATCAAAGGGCCGCTACACACTGCTTTTGTCAGTTGTGGTGACGCCGGTACCGATCCAGCAACTACACCCCGCCACGCCTGGGCAATTAAGAAACGTTTAGCTGTAACTGATGCTCTTTTAACTCCAGGCAATATAAAAGGTTCGATTTAACAAACAAAACATTACCAGAGACTGTGCAATTTATACCTTCCAGCAAAGAGAAAAACACTTTATAGTATGAATAGGCTGGAGACGTGTTATAGAATGACTTCACTAAATGGCTTTCAAGTGACAGTACCACTGACCATAGAGAAAGGAAAACACTGACTGACGAAAACGTTCTGTCCCTCTTGGCTACGTTTTCCATATACAGGCCCGCATCCTTCGAAATGCATGAGGAGAACCTGCCTGTGTCCCCATCAACCTGCCGCAACTGAACATAATATTGGCTCCAAATAATCCTGCTGTATTTTCTATATTTATTTAACAAAGCAAAATTAGGTTATTGGCCCAAATCTTAGGGAAATGGCTGACATAATCAACGAGCCATAACTTTCATTACCCAGTGATTAATGCATTTAAAAATTATAATAATAGTCATAATTCTCCAATAAAAAGACATAAATATAAACTTTTAGAAAAAGTAAATACATTTGGTAATTACCTGATCACAAAATTACCGAATCATTATCCTGAAGAAGGATTATCAATCATCCTGTGAAGTCTTATGGGCTTTCATTATAAAAAAAAATACTTAGGCCTATGCATGTTTCAACTGATTACCACTGTGACGATCTTTTTATACATAAATACTGAATATTGAATCGAGGTTGAAAACTGTTTTTGGATTTGCTAAATAATCTGATGTTTAACATTAGGAATTGATTCAGCTGTTTATAGGTCAGTTTCTCATGCATGATTTCTTGATCTTCATTACGTGTGGATGCATAACGACCTTTTACTATAGACTCCTGTGAGTGTATTTTGACTTGGAAATCAAATCTGGTGCTTTTGATTCTGCGTTCGTTCATTTGGTAAGCTTTGTATCTCCTGATGGGCGCCTAGGAAGAATACCGGAAGGTAAATAGCCTACCCAGGTTAAATATTTTGAAATAAATAATTTGGTCATAGACGACTTCACATATATACGCGCGCGTTGCATCTTGGTATAGGTGGTGATCACCGTTCATATTTCCCGTACGTTACTGTGTAATTTGTAGTCGAACCATCTTCGTAGTTGTGTTATTAAAATGAATACAAAAAATCGAAGAAAGGATACCGGCCACGCGACCGCCATGTTTCCTGGATATTCAACTTTTACCTTGGTTGGTAGCTAAAGCGCGAGCCTCGAAGCGTGACGTCAGATCTTAAACAGCACAATGTATCCAATGAAATCCCTTGAATGGTACGCAGGAGCTTGTATTTAATCTTGAGGATAAAGACAGGCGACCAGTCTAGGCTAAGGCCAGCATGCATTACGCAAATTGGCTTGCGCGTGCACACTGTGGTATTCACTTTGCATTAAAATTGTTTTTCCACGTACAAATTACCTGTGACTATACCGAGGCTGGCAGGAAAATAGACTGGCCCTATTTATGTATTGATTAGCAGCGCTATGATTGTACTTGCGTATATAAGGATTTTGACAAAGATGGCCGCATCGTGCTAAAGGTCTAGGTCTATACCAATTTTACTGTTATAGCAGATCGTGTATAAGGCGATTTGAATGTAAGAGGTCGTTGTTCACTTTTTTTTACTCATAACTCACTGGATTTCCTTTTTTACGAAAATTAGAGTTGCGTTGATGAAATTAAAGTCAGGTTTCACAATGCCTTGCCCCGTGATCTTTAGGTTATTGGTGAAATTAGCTCACGACAGAAACCAAATTAAGCTTCCACAACTTCAAAGTCAGCGCCGGTAATTTCCTTGCACTGGGATCGCAGGACACGAAGCTCTCGGGAACTCTCTCGGGATTTACTCGAATTGAAAAATATCCAAATTAAATCTTTAAATGGGAGCTAACTTCCGGCTGAGTGTGGTTTCCATAAACTCCTGTTCTCTCTCAAAATATTATTGGCAATATATAGCCACATGTTTAAAACATGTCAAACACTCTGCCAAATGCATAATTTCAATTTTACGAAAGGTGTTTTTCTCCTTTTTTATGTAAAATTACGGTGTGATCTGTAAGCAAACACTATGTCATCATAGCTTCTTACTCCCCCGCCCCACCAGACATTTAAGATATATCGCCCGTGTTTGGCTCAAGAGACCCCCCCCCCAAAAAAAAAACACAAACAAACAAACAAACACCCCAACAAACAAACAAACAAAACAAAATAAAAAAGGCAAACAAATTTTGAAAGATAATATCGTTATTAAGCAAACCAAAAAACATTATGCCAATCTGAAGACTGACAAACGCACTTGGCCGTTTAGTACAATGAAATGTGTGGTTATGTGAAAGCTGAGGATTAAAACAGTGGGCCAGCATTTTATTACTTTGAGTTTTTATTTTACGGCTTTGACGGATTTTGCGTTCAATTTCCCAAATGAAAGCTTAACTCCAGATTAATAGCAATTCATCATTTAATTTTTTACGGTCAAATCGGCCCAAACACGGACGATACATATTTAAATAATAATGCCAACCACGGTCTGGATACCGTAGCTTAGTAGGTAGTGCGCTGGTACGGTAATATGGTTGGTCGCAGGTTCAATTCCCGCTTGAGTAATATTTCTTTGCCCATTCCAAGAACTGATTTATACAATGATTTACAAGCCATGTGGCTCACTTCATCTGACTGAAAATATTTATAAAACAACTGTCATGTGGAAGTTCAAGCTCAATATGTTGTTGTATCGTCAAAGAAAATGTACAACATTGGTCATGTTGGCAAAACGGCTTCTGTGATTACGCTTAGTATCTGTGAATCGAGATAGACATTAACCAAAAGTCCTGATGTGAATATTTCAGCTTATTATTACATTGGGTCGTTCGTGAGAAAATAGTGAAAAGGCATTCACAGTGTTATCATTCGACGATTTTTTTACGAAAATTGTTTCACTAAGTAAGTTTTAGTTGCGTTATTTTGTATTTCTAAGCAAGGTTAACAGCTTACAGTGAGAAATATCATGGAGAACAAAAATAAAGAACAATCTTTTTCCATTTCCTTTGGAAATTTTTAGAGAAAGTTTTAAAAAAAGCATATTAACATAATGACAAACCATCATACTAACTTGATAGTAGAACAGAGACAGAAATATCTCAAGGGTTGTTTGATAACGTCGTACTATCCTGATAGAACATAGACAGAAATATCTCAAGGGTTTTTATACCAACTTTACACCAAGTTGGAGGTGAAACTATATGATCTATGCTTTTCGAAATTACCAAAATGTTTAGTGGCTTTAAGGTTCGTGTGAGTACTCGTGGTGATTCACTCGTGTTAGTTTACTTGATCAATGTTGTTTCCTAAAAATATTTGTCAAAAATACTCTCTGAACAAGTTATAATAGCATTATGTATGTTTAACAAACTATACCTAATACTATAAAAGTAAAGCATGTCAATGAAGGTATTTAATGGGTCCTTTGTCGGTCTGTGTCCGTCACACCCGGGGGGACACAGGTGTACGAGGCCGGAACTTAACAGAAGTTTTCTAGATGAACAACTCTCATTTCGTTAATAGTTTTTCTTTTCTTTTGGCAAATAAGCTACTCAAATAAATCACTCTCTATAGAAAACGTATTTTATTTTGGACAAATGCCCAATACACGGGTCGACTGTGGTTCTTTTTTCTATAACCATTACACATTGTATGGATAAATAATTATTTATTTGAAAAATGAATAAAAGAGGTTTAAAGTGAGTGTACACATTGGTTATTACCAGAGTACAAAGTAATTGAATTATAATATTAAAACTTACTTATTGTGAAGTTGGTGATTTTGGACAAATGCCCAATTTCGTCTGCATCTGACATGCTGTAACTTTTGAAAAAACACGAAATGTAGGATTTGAAGGTTTGCATGGTGGAGAACATTAAATGTTTTACAAATTTGAAATTGCCCCTGAGATTTATCGGTATTGTTTCCCATGGGATTATCACTTTGTGTAGTTTCATTGTGGGGATATGACTGGGTGGGGAGAGGTGGTGAGAGGCGGGGAGGGGGCGGCTATAATTAATATGTGCATTTGGTTTTAACCCTTCCTGTGTATGCCTTCATTCTAAAGATAAATGTCGAATGTCTATTGACAACGTGATACTAATTTAGCAAAGTATCAATTATTAAAACTTCTCATTAACAATCGGCCAATTGACATCTGTCAATTAAATTTCCGTATTGACCAATCAGATGGGTTGTACGACCGCGAGCAAGTTCCCGTATTAACCAATCAGATATGTTGTACGACCGCGTGCAAGCTGCGTAAAAGACGCATACAGTTTGAATCCAAGGAGGCCAACATGTTTGATAAGCAGATGTATTTTTATACATATTTTGTTGTATTTCTTTAGCTTATTGAGCTAAATTTTTTATTAGATTGCTTTAATACTTGTTTGTCATAAAAAATGAATGTACCATAGAGAGAATGTACTAAGTGGCATTTCACCAAGTGTTCCTTCTAAACTACATTGTGAAGACAAAATAACGTTGATATTACAACAGGTCCTCCCACCACACATGAGGGCGACATCTACAAGGAAAGAGGAATGCTAAGGTCTGATTTATTATGCATAAAGGTTACCTTGGCTATAAACGTGAACATGTTTACTTAATTCAGTCTTGCCCCTGAAAATACCCTTAATCATTATCTAATAGTGTTTGGATTTATTCCAAGACCGGCTCTTGTGGACAGCATTCCATACTAATACTGCACCCACACAATCTCTTGAAGTTGTCAAGAGAATTCCGATGTTAAAACTCCGTCAGAAAATAATAAACTGGCATGAAAATGTAAACCGGTAGAAACGGAGTTCAGAGCTTACCATGGGGAAAAAAGTTGAGGGCGCCAAAGGCCAATCCACTCCATCATGTCCATTGAAACTGAATAAATAAAGGCGCATGCCTG
The DNA here is from genome assembly GCA_029582265.1 of Zoroaster sp. YZ-2022. Lineage (NCBI taxonomy): Eukaryota > Metazoa > Echinodermata > Asteroidea > Forcipulatida > Zoroasteridae > Zoroaster > Zoroaster sp. YZ-2022. The sequence goes on from CM055830.1 coordinate 33,905,378, forward strand.
ACGACAAGCCGATCAATTGAGCGTTTCATTGGTCGCTTGCATGACAGTGATTTTCATTTGGTTGCGATGATTGGACAAGACGCCATGGCCATTATCACCTCGTTGCGCATGAGCCTGAGAAACCCTGGATTGTCGGTGCCTCCTTTGAACACGGCCCGAACGGCGAATTTCAAATGGGCGCTCGCTTTGTTTGTTTTCTCGGACTTTGGGCTATTCCTTTGATGTGCCGCCGGGCCTTTGGTCCTTCTATGCAACCCACCGACAGTTGAACTCATTAATTTTGTCATTTATTATTTTACCTTGCTGTGCCGTGCATTACACGGACTCAAATACTAATTCCTCACTCGGTGTTTTAAACGAGCTCAGTCAGAAGCAAGAAAGGGTTGTTTGACATTAGATGTTTCCACCAGAGTTTCCACCAGCATTTCCACCAGAGAAGGAAGTTATCGCAATCGTCTTGGATATTTATAAATTGCTCTTGGAGAAGAACACCACTTAGGAAAAACACATAAAATAAAAGTTTGTGGATAAAGCTTAACCTCCAAAGTTGTCTTATCTCTCAAAAAGGGCAAACTCCATTTCTGTAGCAGAATGTTTAGAGATTTCTAGTCATAACAAAACTTGTATAGGAAAACAACGTCTTTGACAACTTTTATTTTTGGTGTGGATGAGTAAGAATACGGCAGCCATGGAATGCCTTAGATATACTTTGCTCGTGTCGATTTTAGTGGGATTTTTATTCGTACAAGAGAGTCATGCGTTAATAGATAACTCATTCCGGTCCTCATCGTTGGAGTCATCCTCCTCATCAACCACGATACGGATGACAACATCGTTATCATCTGCATCACCAGTCCTCCCCGACCCTCGGCTCTCCCACTGGGCTCGAGCAGCTAATGACTACCTCCGCAGTCTGGACTGCACCATTGTAACATTCACTTCGCAAACCGAGTGCCAGAAGCTTCAGTCCCTAGACGCCCGGCGGATGAACATCTACCTTGCCGGTCCTCGAAGCCGACAGAAGATGGTCGCAGTGTTGCCAGACAGTGGACTGAGCCGGGGCAAGAGCCACGATGCTGTATTAGTGGTTGACCCCTACCCCACGGCCGCCTTCGGTCATCTCGTCGTTGTCTTCTCGTTGAATTTGGACACAGACTGGGAAGACTGCAGAAATCGCCTTGGATGGTACATTGGTAAGCATCGTCACTTTGTCACAGTTTATAGGTCAGTCTACTTTTGATAGTGTTTATGTCCTACAATTAATTAGACGTTTCCTTGACAATATTAGCAACACTTTTCTGATTGTCCTGACCTCCCACTTTAATGTCCACTATCGCAAATAAAATGATATCAAACAAATAATTATAGTTCCAAAGTGCTACCTGTAGTTCAAAGGGAAGTTGTAGGTGGTTGCCTCACATTTCAAAAGAAAATCCACTGCTTGAACCTAGCTAGTATAGTCATTCTCTCGAGATAAAATAATTATAGCACTTTACATGCTACGCATTCCGTCAGTGCTGATAAATGCACATACATATACCTCTTCTTATACTACTTATCATTTCTATATAGCATAGGACAAGGTTAAAAGCTTCTGAGGACGTGCCAATGTGCGTTGACACTGGCGGGCCTTCATGGGAGATGGCATGTGTTCTAAATTTAGAACACCTAAGACCGTGATGGAATGGCAGTGTATTCTACCTTGGGACTATTTACTCGCTTCAAACTGGGAATTTAGTCAACATGCAATGCGAAAAGATCCTATATTACACGTATTTGTACCTCCTTGAGGAAACCCCTCGGAGCCATTGTTGGTTTTGAAGTATTTTATGTCGTTAAATATATCTACCTTAGGTTTATCGAGTTATTTTTGGTTTGCATGTACGGAGGCGAATTCTATGGATTCGGTGTTATGAAAAGGATTGTAGAATTTGGATGAAAATCTGTTTTCTGCTGGGATGTTCTTTTGCAGTAGACAATTTTAATTGATGTATCATGATGCTTTTTATTTGTTTTAGATGATGCTTTGCTGATCTTTGTATTTACGTTCTACTGTTAGCATTTATTTCTATGATGTGATGGGATACTGAGTTGTAGTTTTAAATGTCATTGTGATTTTGTACAGTTTGTTATGCAGTTGTTGCTAATGTTATTAGTTGCAGAAACATATCTTTTCGTCAATGGCCTTGTTACAATTTCTGGATGAATTGCTACACTGACAGTATTGAAAACAATCTGTTGTATGTCGGCACGTTTGTACCCATTCAGGGCATTGTCACTGTTGCGTATTGACGCCATTTACGACGGCGTGTTTTATCCTTTTTTACACTGCCCCACTGATTTCCGCATTAGTGAGCATTTTGACAAGGGAGATTGTTTGAGTGGAGGGCTATGATGGCTGGCTACGGTCGGCAATCTTCTTTGATCTCTTGTCTGCGTGCAGAGAGGTTGTCATGCGATCTACGTGACAGTTATTAGTGAATGACGGATTCGACGCTTGAGCAGCGCTGCTCCTGTCAAGCGAGGATCCCAGCAGCTGAAATTCTGGATTGAATGGGTTGGGAACGTGTTTTTAGGGTTCACGTGTTCCCATGCTTTGTCAAACGGGCAGAGAAGAAATGCTGCTTTGAAAGGGCAAAGAGGTTCCGCACTGACATAGTTTTTTTCAACTATGGCATTTGATGTATAATTCAGAATTTGGAGTAAAGAATCGAGACAGATTTGTTGCCGTTTCCCACGGTGTTCGAGTAGGCTAAATTGTTTGGTATTGGAGACTTCCAGAAATTGACAATTGTGACCCAATTTCCTCTCAAAGTGCATAAATGTTGACACAATAAGGTCAGCACATACACTATCACTTAGGAATATGTAAACTTTCTGACTTCCCGTTATTGCAACACATTCAGACAGGGCATACTGTTTGGTCGTTATCATTCTTCTTCAAATAATCATAGTTTAATTTTCAATTGAATGTTTAAGGGAGGTAACTGCACTGAATGATGGAAAACTGCTTACATTTATACAAGTAGGCTATGTTTAATCATTTGAATCAAGATAACGATATTTTCACTTTAAGAGGTACATTAAAGAAACAACCAGTACTATTTATGCTGAAGTGGAATTTTAAATAATGTATTTGCCATTATTACCTGAAATGAGTGCAAGCTTGGGGGTAACATACCACGAAGTACACTAACCCAAACACTGTACAGTTATCCTGAAGAAAGACAAACAAACAATAGCTGGATATGACGTTGTTAGTCCGTCATCGCCGGACGACAGTCAGCCGGGCGGCCCGCCCTGACCTTGCTGGAGGTTCACGGAACGGAAGCTAGGGTCGAGAGCCACACAAGTGTGTGGTTACGACGATGGGGGAACTTCGGCGAATCCCTGCAAATCTGTCGTCCGTGGGCCACAGAAGTTACGTACACCAATGTTAGGGTCACACAGGGTCACGCAGCATCTTTCGACACATAGCTGTGAACACTGAAACTTTCACGTTGAACCTTGTCATAGGTTTGTCATAACTCATTAATAAACTGTTGGTCTTATGGGTGTAGTTTCAGCTAACGGAACTGGTCCATATAGTGAAAATTGTGAAATTTTTACGTTATTATTTATAAACGACAAGTCGACAAAACCATATAAAGTGATACATTTTATTGAATTGTTGTGGCGGGAAAATTCTCTAGGTTATACCATGGAGGAAGGAAGTTATGCATCATTTGGTGTCAGTTTGGTCAGGATCAGAGCATAAAATTTTTGTAATTATTTAAAGCACCTCTTGGAAATATATCCCAGTCTCCGAGGCTTCATTGCATTGGCCAGCAGAACCAAACACAACAGGAAACAACACCCCCCCCCAAAAAAAAAATCTTTGATTCCACCTGGATATCAACCGGCCATGAATGCTGCGGTCGTGGCCAATTTCATGGAATCGTCCTATTCACACCTGGTTTCAAAACACCTAAATTGTTGCACCACCAGCGGATAGCCAGTTATTACACTGTCGACTACGCACAAGAGATCAGAGGGATTAGCCGCGACTCGTGGCTGTGTTGTAGCGTCAAACAAAGGTGGGGGGTACTGTTGTTTGTCAACAAGCCCGGAACCCTGTGCTGTTATGAGGGCAGGCGTCTTCGAATGACATTGGAGATATTTGCCCCTATTATTTTACGTTCACGGGTAGGTGTCAATATCTGCCCCAAATAGTGATTGTAAGCGATACCCAACTGGGGTGGCAGGCGGTGTTTCAAGAAATTTAGCCCATAAACATTCCGGATATCAAGCCAGTGGTTTGGACTTTAAATAATTGGGATAATTAAGCAAACCATGGGCGGATCCAGAACATTTTTTAGGGGGGGGTTGAATATCAAAAACATTTTTTTTTTCAGTACTACAAAAATTACAATGAAATAATCAAAAGGAGAGAAAAACAAAGCATAGTGAGGGAATGGGAGTGCGTTCTCCCCTCCCCCCCCCCTCTCTCTCTCTCTCTCTCTCTCTCTCTCTCTGTCTCTGTCTCTCTCTCTCTCTCTCTCTCTCTCTCTTTTTCTTGATTTTAGGGGGGCTACAGCCCCCTTAGCCCCCCCCCCGGATCCGCCAATGCAAACCCTTATATTTGCAACATCTATTTCAAAAACAGTCAAAGATAATACATGTCGGTAACTGGTTATTACGTTTAAATTTACCTCAAACTTTGCACAAAAATAAGCGTTATAATGAATAAGTAAAACATTAATAAGTAATAACCTTAAACTTTCACACGTAGGTTTTTTAATGTACATGTATATTGCCTTTTTGACAGATTGCCCCTACCCCCCTTTGCCATGTGCCTACTTTGAATGTATTGGATCCGCCCCTGTTTTGAAAGCTCTTTTTATGGGGAAGTGAGACAGTATTAACTCATGATTTATTTAACACAACAGGTGACGGGGAATGTATTCAGATCGTAGAGAAGCGAAGATGTCACAATAAGCTTCACCGTAAGACTGGCCGCAGGCGATGCGAGATCAATTTCCTCCCGCTTGTCCATCATGAAGACGACAGTGTAAGTCTTACCTTTGATATTTATAGAACACTTTTAACTGTAGATCAAGGCGCAGTCAGGGAAAAGAATGAACAGAATGAAGTTAAGAGGGATGTAAGAAAGATTTTGAGAAGATCCTTGCACTACATACTGCAAAAAGATACTTAATCGGACGACTGCACACGCCCTTGGCCGTTATGTACAATAAATTTTGTGGTCACATGCCAGCTAAGGATTATGACAGCATTTTATTAATTTGCATATTTTCATGGTACTAACCTTGATTGTTTGTTTTTTTCGTTCGATGCCTGAAATGAAAGCTTTTTACTTCCTTAACCCACGAAAAATAACAAGTCAACATTTAAATCTATTTTGTTATCGTTAGATAACAGAAGCAGACACAATACTTCAATTTCGGTTCCCACACATAAATATATTCACCAATAAAAGCCGACGGCAGTGCCGTCATTATATCGCTGGATTTCCGCGAATATATGCATCTTTAAGTGATACAAACAAACTGATAAAATGAAGCTATTCCAAGCGAATCCTATATAAAGCCTTAGTGCCTAAAGCGCGGGGAATCTTTCAAAAAACTGACTGGCGATGTTGTATATTATACAAGCCGGCTTCCTCCCTTTGACTTTTCACCGACGCAGCAATTTTATGACATCTTCAAAGGGACCGGTTGTATTGATCATTGCCACGACTGAGTTCATCAACCGAACGAGCATACTTACCACACGGGCAGACCGTATCAAATGGTAATTTTCATCCACTGCCGATAATGATCAGTTATTGTGGGAACCCAGGCCGCTTTTTGATTCAAATTTTCCCCAGTTCAAATTTGAGTCAAGTCAGTTGTGCCCCCAGGGTGTATAACATAATATGACTTGAGAATTAAACGTAATCGGATGTTAGTGTTTTGGAATAATTATTTAGGTAATGTATTTACGATCACGTACACAATTGAAGCAGCGAACATACTTAAGTGTGAACTTTTTATGAAAAGGCCCGGTCTGGTGTATAAATATAACCTTGAAATCTGACATTGGCGTGATGTAATAAATCCTGTAAACATCACATATAGGTTTCTGGTTGCGACGTGTGAAATCACTCTCTCTGAAAGTAATTTGATCTGAAGAAAACTCAATAGTTTAAAGAGAGGTTAACCTTTCGGAAAACTGCTTCTGCGAAAATGCTTAGTTTCGTTGAACTGATATAAGCACCTGTCAACAATTCATCTTAAAAGCACCTGAGACAAAAATATTTCAAGGGATTTGTGACACGACATCAGCTTAACACCAAGTCAAATTATGATGATTTATTTCAATATATCACCAAAATAATGAGTAAGACCTATATAAAAAATCGTATAAATTAGTATTGTTATCTTTTCCAATTGCTATTGAATACAGAACAAAGAACAGCAGCTGCGATGTTTCTCCGGTGTGGGCTATTTTGGTGCTTGCCCTCAGTACCGCATGGACGTTGGGAACTATACCAATCGGTGTGAGCTATCCCACAACACCTACCGATGTGAACTGCCTGTACAACGTGTAAGTTGATTTATCCGCTTCGTACACATCCTAGCCCTCTAGCCGGGAGAACTCAAGCTCAGAGATCTAGATTTGATCGTGATATTGCCACTGTTTATGTCGCTCAAATGATTAAATAAAGTGATGTTATATATAAATGCTCCCTGCTGCATGTATCTCATCCTCTAACCCATTTCCTTCGAAATATCTCGGCCTGTTTTATGTTTTTGAACACCTTGCTGGACTAAGTTATAATTGAGTAGGAGGTGGTGTCCTTCCTGAAAACTGGTTTTGATGCCACCATTTTGTGCGGAAATCTATTCCGTGGTAACCGTTAACGCATGACTGTTAACCCTCCTACACATGGAGGCCACTCCCAACCACTAAATTCTGCTCTTGAGCAACCTTCAGTACATACATGTACAAGCCTGCTGTCCTTTCCAAGTAATCTTACAAAATCAACCCAGTGCCACCCAAGGCCACTGTAAATGTTTGAACATATTAGTATGGCCTGCAATGTATCAATGGGAGACCACTTTACCCTGCAATCTCAGTGGTGTGACAGTGCACAGAAGGGTAACCATAGGAGGCCACTGGCAACAGCTAATGGCTTGGAGTGGCCTGAATGGGTTGTTTCAAAAATTGCACTGATTGTAGGAGGGTTGGAGCCAACAACACTATAAACTATCATCTGCTGAAGAAGGGGGCGATGAACGCCAAATACAGTATTACAATTCAGTATCATCGTCCTGGTCTCTTTATTATTTAGATGATTTTCTTTTTGTATCAGGTCAATGCAAGGTGCAAGTACTATGAGATATGCGATAAGGCAGTGCTGATATCTGGCGGCTGGAACAGGCAGATTAGTCAACAACGACATGTACAGAACATCCGAGGGATGTATTCTATGTTGAGAGAGCATGGGTTTAAAAGGCCAAACATCAAGACATTCTTTGCAGATAGCGGTGACATTCTACGTAAGTAATTCCATAGTAAGGGACATTTCCCAAAGTCATGTGCACGTAAGTTGAGTGTCAGTTTCATAACAAATAAGACCGAGCACATAATGATAATTTTTTTGAATAGTCTTAGCACTTACTTGGTGTTTGTATGCTTTTGATACACAATCCATCGCCGTAGGAGGGCGCTATCTCTACACGAACCGCTATCAAACACAGTCTTGGGAAACTTGTGGAATCTCCCCGGAAAACAACCAATTAATTTGTTTCCCAAAATTGTGGGTCGCGCAAGCATATAAATTTGCCGTATGCTTAGTGCCCCCCCCCCCCCACCGTTTTCGGGCGAGATTCCACAAGTTTTCGTGTAGAGATAGCGCCATCCTGTGGAGTGCGGAGATGGATCTGTATCAAAAACATACAAACAGTCTTGAACCAAGACTACACTTAGGGTGCCCTGAGACAAATTCCCAAAAGGTCAAACATACATGCAGTATTTCTGTGCAGAACGTGATAATGACAAGTGAAGGCTGTGTAATGTGGCATTTTTTCAAGCTCATTACATTGATCAAGTTGGCAAAACTGCTTTTTCCCTTCAATCAAGATAAACATGCCTTCAATGATTACCTCACTTAAAGTTAGCTTTCAGATAATTATTTGGTTATTATTTTAATTTTATTTTTAGTGGATGAAGACGAGCTTAGCAACCGCAACTCGTATCCAGCAACTCAGAAAGATGCGATCAGGAACCACATCAGCACACTGTGCAGAGTCACCAATTGCGTGGAGACACTGGTGATCTATCTGAACAATCCAACCATGAACGACGGTACCAGTCTACTGTGGGATTCAAATGGTGATGGAGTGGTAAGTGTTATGGGTTCTGTCCGCTCTGCATCGACGCCCTCTAGCGATGAAATGCACTTCGTTTTCGAGTTAGAGGCATTTCGTGGAGCCATTTTATGGACTCTTTACATACGAAAGTCATTGTATAATATAAAAACCATAAAATAATGCACACTGCTTAATTGTATCCGATCACCCATCTCCTTCCCAAATCATGCATTTTCATTGGGTTTCTACCCGGAAAATTATTATTTTTAAATTGAGGAAAACTTGTGGCAACTCTTAGTAACCGTTCTCAGACTTCAATCGTGTTGGCATATATAGATAGCGCCCTCTTTAGGCCAAGACTGGAGCATACAATCTAAATGGTACCATCTGGAAAGGTTAATTGCGTCGGCACCCTGTAAATTCATTAATGATTGTAACGATCTTGTTGGTAGTTCTGAAAAGAGCCAGTGGTTTGACGACTCCTCACTCCTCTGAAAATTAATGTGATAGTGTCTCAGACAAAATTATTTCTAGGGAAGATTTAATTTAAAAATAATTACCAATTCTACACCAGTGCCTTTCAGCATTTTGATTTGTGTGTCTGACCGATCCATAACTTATTTCTTCTTTCAAAAGGCTTCAGACACAGAAACCTACACAACGTCAGAACTATTGGATGACCTTGAGAGCTGTCGAGCAAAGCGCGTATACGTCATCGCGGACCAGAGTTACTCGGGCTTATTGGCTGAGACGATTATTACATCAGAGAACCACAACAACGTTGTTGTGTTTGCCAGTGGTGGCGCCACCGAGTACTCATGGAACGACGAGCTAACATGGCAATGGGTGGAGGCGAACCACACAACACAGTGTGTGGATAGTATATTTGAGGTAAGCAAAACAATTAGCTAAGCAAGTAAGACTATTTGCGGTGACACTGTGAAATTCTCAATTGAGTAGTAATTAGTTCTGAAAAGAACTGGAGGTACAACTCGACGTTTCGATCAGTGTGCTCTGATCGTCCTCAGGAGAATCAAGTATTTATAAGCAAGTATTTATGTCAAGCAGTATGAGGACAAACATTCATGTTATGCCAAATAATTTGATAAATTACAAGAGATGTTTGATACCATTATCAACATGACACAAAGCATTTTCTTGCAGTAATTGTCTTGTAGCCTGTGGTAATTATTTGTGAAAAGAGGTTTGTAGCTGATTGCCTTTGAAAATACATAATCAAATTAATATACATTTGCGTTAGGGAACAAAAAACATGTCCGTTGGACAGACATGGGGCCAGACACAGGTCAAACAGATATGGAAATGGCAGCAAGACGATGATAGTAGTTAATTGTTCTGTTATCGACAAAACATAGGCCTACATGATAAATTACAAGTAAAAATTAAATTGTTTTTCTTCTGTGCTGCCATCAGGACTATGTGGACACGATGTCATCGCTACCGACAATGGCAGAGGGCGGTTTCAATGCAGCTAACAGCACCATCTTTGGAGCTCCATGCGAGACGCTGCCATTTTTCACACAACACGAGATCCAAACGAACTTCATGGGTTGTCAAAATCTGCCCATGGCCTGGTGGCTCTTCAAGTTCCAGGAGTCCAGAAATTCGAGGTCGTAAGACGAACTGGAATTCATAATCGTTGTTTTGTAAGAAAATACTTTAAATAGCTTATCTCTGTGAGAAATATTTCATTTGTAGGGGAAACGGTTTTTGGTGTTCACATATTGACCTATCTCCATTCCTAAATGGTGGCTAATCCAAGCGTCTTTACACATCACATGACCAACCGAAATTAACTGTATACTGTAAAAACAAGTGTTGATGTTTAAACGCTTATCTGAAAACACGTTTTGTCGTAATTTGTTATTATCCCAAAACACGTTTGTGCGTTAACTGATTTAGATACGTTGACACCCAGAAACCCATAATTGATATGGTGATAACACTTTATTAACACCAAAACATGTTTATTTAAATAAAGGTGTTCAGAATTTCAAACAAAGACGCCTTAATAATGAACATTGTTTTTTTTTTTTACAAAGTTTGCACGTTCGATTAACAAAAGTATTCAGGCACCTGCGTTCCAACCATAATGAAATATTTTTCACGCAGAGCTGTTTTTGTTGTAAAAATGTTTGGTTGTAAAAATGTACATAAAAAAATAATAAATACGTTTATATTGCTGTTAAACACACGACGATGCTCTTTGCAAATCAGCGTAATCATTAAAACATTTGAAAGTTGGATAAACCGTTTCCTGATATTTTAAGCCAGTATGCACTTTCTGTAAAATGTCTGTACATATGTAATCTATGTAGGAAGACCAACCTGTTTCAGCCTATTTCATCGTGTCATTAACGAAACAATACTGAAAATGTATTCAGATTGTTCATATTCCAACGTGGAGTTTCTGTCATTCATTTTGGAAATTATTTTACAATATGTTACTAAGGCCGAAAAAGTCTCCGGTTTCTGGTCACAGATCGCTTCAAAATCGGTGCGGTGACGCGTTTTTTTATTTTTTTATTTTTTTTTGTAAACTAAAAATGCCGAAGCCGGGTTTGAGGCCACGAGCGCGGAGATAAGAAACTAGAGACTTTTTGTTTTGGCCTAAGGGAGTGAAAGTACTTGAATTTCGCGCAAAAACACATTTCAATTTTCACGTGAATCGGTCCATAATGAAACTGCACTTTCTGTCATTTTAAAATGAAGGTACAACCTTAATGTTGGCAAAACTACTTCCTACTTTCAATCAAAATATGCATTAAAACAAGTTTTAGCTCAATGCAGAGTGGAAAAGTCATCAGAAAAGTGTAAAAAGCAATCGCAATGTGTTTTTTTTCGTGTTCAAGTCATCTTTCGGTAATTTTATAATCAGGTTACATTACCATTGTTGTACCTACCTTTAAACTCATTGTTGAAACCATGGGCGGATCCAGAACATTTTTAGGGGGGGCTGTATCAACTCGACACAAAGGGTGCCGCCACTTCCTATGCGCAACGGTTAGTACAGTACTAAATAGGTCACCTCCTTATGTTTATCCCGCACACTGTGGGAATGGGAGTGCGTTTTCCCCTCCCCTCCTCTCTCTCTCTCTCTCTCTCTCTCTCTCTCTCTCTCTCTCTCTCTCTCTCTCTCTCTCTCTCTCTCTCTCTCTCTCTCTCTCTCTCTCTCTCTCTCTTTTTTTTTCTTTCTCTCCTTTTTTTAAAAACGATTTTAGGGGGGGCTACAGCCCCCTTAGCCCCCCTCCCCCCGATCCGCCAATGGAAACAATAATTATAAGAAAATGGAAAGTTGTGATATTGTTGTACATATTAATTGCTACGGTATATCATCGGTGACAAGCGTGTATAAATCCCTTTTTATGATAATAAGATATTGCTATGATAAACAAATATTTTATTTTTGGAGAAAACAAAATCCTTTGTTATTGGGTAGACTAGTGTTAGTTGGTTATAGGCATACAGACGATTTCATGTTGATAATTTTACTCCACACAGATTAAGCCAAAAAAGTCTCCGGTTTCTGGTCTCCGCGCGCGTCACTTCAGACCCATGCGTTAGCATTTTATATATTTTTTTGCTATGAAACGATGTCCAATTGCAGCCAAAATTATTGGATCGATTGGGATTCTGCCGTCCTGTGCTTTAAATGACTTTTCACATAGGGGTATGAATGTTTGCCCAATATGTGAGGCCTCTCTTAGCCACCATACTTTGTATGTGGGAAATTTGGTCCCCACATATACAATGTATGACGTATTTATAGATAAATTTAGTCAGTGATTATTCCTGCAGTGTGTTAGTACATTGTCTAGAACAGGGGCCTTTTTAGGCATGTTTTTTCATGTGGCCTGCCTGCATGCAAAGGGCATAGCCCTATATTTTGCCCATTGTAACCGTTTATACTTTAAAACCCCAAAAGTTGAATGCACTTGAAAATTTCGGTCAGAGGTGTTCAATGTAACAGTTCGGTAGCTTAGATTGATGAATATTTGCGTTGGGTGATAAATAATTGATTTGATTTGAATCCCGCCCGTGTCGCCTGTGGACACAGACACTCAGAAAGCACTATGCGAAGAGCAAAATGAAATCAATTATTTCTGAAGTTAGTTAAAGGTTAACACCCTAGTTTTTCTAGGGTATTGGAACGGTTAGCCATGCCATGGTCGAGCGGTTTAGTGCATCGGATTTGTGTTCTGATGGCCTAGTCGTCAGAATGTGGGTTCGAATCCCAGCCGCGACCGGGGTGCTTGTGTCCTTGAGCGAGACACTTTATCATAATTGCTTCTCTACACCCAGGTGTAAATGGGTACCTGTGAGGGCAGAGTTGGTTGTTGTGTTTGATGAGCCCATATGCGCTGAAATGGCAGTAATTGAGCTGTATACTCCCCAGGGAGCTGAGATGGTTTCAGGAATGATTTATAATCCTGATGAGCAGGGGTAATAATGTAATGCGCCTTGACCACCAGTTTGGTGAATACATGCGTCATATAAGTCCACATTATTATTATTATTATTATTATTGTTATTGTTATTGTTATTGTTATTATTATTGTTATTATTATTATTATTATTATTGTTGTTATTGTTATTGTTTTGTTATTGTTATTGTTATTGTTATTATTATTATTACTATTAGCCAACTATTCTTCGTTGTGGTTGTATATGACTGCATTATGTATATAAAACGCCTATACTATTTGTAAATATAAATAAAATGTCTGTTTATGCTTTGCTACGTTAATGTGCCTTTGAATGTGTGTACATAATGACTAAGCTATGGGAAAGACCATACGGCTAAGCAATAAAGGCTACCTTTGGTTCTTTACACACAGATTTTTATGAGTAGTTTTTCATGATTAAAGGGACAATATCATCACGATCAACATGGCATGAAATCGGAATGCTAGTTTTAGATTAGTCTTGGTTCAAAACTCTGTTTTTATGTTTTTGAAAATGAATTTGACGAACAAAGTAACGGACAACATGATTTAATCAAAACAAGAATGCTCGTATCGGTTTCGTTTTTAAAATTCCAAAAACGAGTAATTTTGGTTATTTGGTTGGTAAAAATGGATAAATTCACGTTTTGGGAACACTTACAAACGAAATACAAAGTTCGCGAGTCAGCTTAACAAAGTACAAACTTAGTCATTTAAATTCCGCGTTACATGTCACGCCGGCTATAAAATGCGCCGACTAGTATATCATATATTTCTTGAATACTAGAGGGTAGAAATGAATATGTTACTAAATACCATTGTTGTATCTCCACTACTGTTTTTGACTTCAAAATGTACGTGACCTTCACAAAAGCCTACTCTGCCCAAAACGAACGATTTATCACATATGATAAATTGTTTTCACCTGCACTTTCAAACAAACAACCTCAGTTGAAAGCAAAATGCCGCTGGCATAACGAATAAATGGTTACATTAAATTCTGAAATCAACCACTCATGCGTAACTACGGGATGAGCATGTGAGAAATGAACCCCCTAGTCCAATCTCCACCTCAACTGAGGCCTGACACATTGTCACCCCCACCACTCAGAATTTGAAGAAAAAATAAAAACAAATGCATCGAGGTCCCCACTCCAAAAATCCTGTTGTCCTTGAGAGTCCACTTACCGAACCATCCGCAGTTACGAAGTATAAACCTCTACGCAGTTGTAAAATTGTGTATTTTATACACAATTATATAGCACGCAATATCGGTCTACGCTTTTTCAGCAAAAACTCTTTCCAGGTTAAACGCTTGAATGTACAATAGCGCGCGCAAACCAGTGATATATATTTTTCACTATTAATTTGCAAAAGTTAGGCCTCTTTTAAAGACCGCATAACCTTAGCTTGGCGGAGGTAATGGTGGCAAATGACAGGTAAAGTGTAGCCATATTATTGGTCAATCCTTAAACTTTGATTGATAGACTGGGTGGTTTCGGTGTGAATCTCGCACTCGGAGTGTTCGAGTAGGTAACGTATAACTTGTACCTACTGCTCTCTCGCTATGGAAGGGGGCGTGTTTCTTTCTTTTTGTTGTTGTTGTTTTTCTGCTGTAAAGAATATCCACTGTGCATTCACGTAAATGCATTTCTATTATAACAAATCATTTTCGACTTTAAAAAAACCGCCACCACCGTGAATTACTGTACATGTACATAGAAAGGCTTTGCCTCTGAATTCAATTTGTAGTTATATACAAACAATGTTTACAAATGTTATAATATAGGTATGATTCTATAACTTAAAAGAAAATTGAAATGAAAAATCTTAGAAATAATATTTAAACAATTATTTTGTAGTAACCAAACAGCGTTGTGGAAATCATTTTCCCCCAGGGTCAAATAGCTAGAACGAGGTGGTCAATATAGACGGGCAACGTAATACAAGCGAAGTGATATTGTGTTCAATAATTAAAACCATGCAGAGCGCGGTATTTAAATGGTTGTAGCTGCAGGGCCGGTTTGAGAGTCTATTTTTCCTTTTGTTTAAACATCATGGAGCTCGGCAAATGTGAGTAAGTTTGTGATTTAATTAACAAATATGTCGGAAGTTCATTCTCACTGATAATTGTTGCATTCGTGTCACCACCAGATTAGTGAAACACGTGTAAAAAAAAACGCCGTGGCTAGCGGCATGTGTACGTTAGGAATGCAGTCACTGATCTTAGTGAACATCATTGCCTGGGTTATGGGTGTCAATCCCAGCGCGTTGGGTTATACATACCTACATCCACGTGGATGGTCCATATAATCACCCTTCATTTGTTTGATCCCAGGTAAACAACAACAAAATACATATTAACTCCTCTTCTCTACTTTATATAAAGTTAAACAAATAATTTACCGCCGTCCTGTCCATGAACGTGTGCACTTCAAGACCCTTATCCTTGTCTTCCAGTCTCTCCACAGCACAGCACCATCATACATCGAGGACTTAATACACCTCTATGAACCACCCAGACAACTTCGCTCTGCCAGCACCAAGCTCCTACACATCCCACGTGCTCGACACTCTTGTGGAGATCAGTCCTTTTCAAGATCTGTCCCGTCTCTATGGAACACACTCCCTCTCAAACTCAGATATGAAAGCACATAATTTTTTTTTTAGAATTTAAGACTTAAAAAAAAGTTAAAAACACACCTTTTGTTAAAGTATCACTCTGTATAGATTTGCCAGCATTGCGCTTTTTGCAGTTCATTCACTATATTGCGCCAGGAGTGTCAAATTTTGAGACATGGCGCATTATAAATGTTCACTATTATTATTATTGTTGTTGTTGTTGTTGTTGTTGTTGTTGTTGTTGTTGTTGTTGTTGTTGTTGTTGTTGTTGTTGTTGTTGTTGTTGTTGTTGTAGTTGTTATTTCGCGTTAGCACAGCATGAAAAGAAAGATCTTGTTTTCCTTTCTGCCAGTTACACCTCGAGTCAAGCTACGTCCCGTAGCCTTAGATCTCGAGTGTCTTTCACAGAATCCTTGCTGTCCCTAAGAGTGCCGCCTTCTGTAGTAATTCTACTCTAACAGATGTTCCTATCTCCTTGAGATGTTTCTCCAACGCCTTCGGGATTGTACCCAGTGCTCCCACTACCACGGGAATAACCTTCACCTTGACTTGCCACAACTTGTGGAGTTCTCTCGCTAAATCCTGATATTTCTGTACCTTCTCCTCCTTCGAAGCTACTCTACTATCACTCGGCACAGCTATATCGATAAGATGACACATCTTCTCATGCTTATCCAAGACAACAACATCCGGCAGTCTATGTTCTATAACATGATCTGTCTGGATGTTGAAGTCCCAGAGAATCTTGACATAGTCCGTTTCTTCTACCTTTTCCGGCACATGGTCGTACCACTTCGATTGCACCTTGACACCATACTTCTTACACAAATCCCAATGAATCACCTTGGTCAACTTGTCGTGTCTGCCTTTGTACTCTGTCTGAGCATGCACTCTGCAAATTGTCTCCAAACCTGCATAAAATGCAAAACCTTTCTGAAAATACAGGGTCCATGAAAATAAAGTCAGTATGTTCTCTACTATAACAATAGGTGAATTTTGTAGATGTTAATGTTTTGTATGAAAAGTGCTCATGAAATAGTAAAACCTTTCTAATGTATTCTCGTAGACGAAGCCAAATCAATATTGAGTTTAGACTACCGGTACAGTTTCAACAACACCAAAACTATGACGGCTTTCTTTGGGTGAGAGGATGGGAGATGAATATGCGAATTCCCTCTAAATTATGTCGGATTGTCGAAATTATCTTTTGTTAAAATGCTTATTTTTATTTTCGGTAATCACCGTTGCTGTCAGACTAACACATGTTGTGAATGTAATCATAGGCCTAATTGACTGAGTTTAACATCTGTGTTTAGTGCATTTGGTTGTCGTGAACTGGTATGGGGCCATTAGAGAGCGACACATTGTTATTTTAATGAACTGTACAGCTGTTGCAAATTAGCATAGGGTGAAGACGAATCAAATTTTCCGTTTTTTAACTGAAGTCTGTGGTTTAAAATATTATGTTGTTGTTGTTGTAGGGTATGTGGCACTTATGGCAATCGATGTGCCCTTTGTGCCATCAACGATAAGTTGTTCGCTAATCTTAACAAGGTTGGGGTTGGTACTGGTAGGGAGGGGTGTAAGTGATCCTCAGATCATAATGTGCCACTAGTGTCCTAGGGGTCGAGCCGTGTACCTTGCAATTTAAGAGCCCGGGCTCCGCCGGCTGATTTGCAGGCTCGCAACACCTCCCAGGTGATGACGTGTGACACAGTGACCCGCCAATCACCCGTAGCCCCTCCCACCTGATTTTTGCAATACTCAGTTAAAATATTAGCAGCCGGTCCTTGGATATAAATACACTCCTCTCCATGCTAAATCATTGATCACTTCTTTCAGATCCAACTGTCTCAACTGACCAATCATGATGAAGCCGCACCTATTTAATGCATCATTTAGATTAGTGTATATTATATATATGTGTGTGCCCTGTTTGACAGACGGACAAGTTGTGCACCGTAAGGAGACTCAACAAGTTCCTGAGGTTTTCTTTTATCTTTTTCAACCGTATACATAGATACTGTACAACTTGAGATTAAACTACATAAAACCTCAAAGAGTGGCGTCGCTATGGCACGCATAATACAGTACCTGTTCTCGGTACTGGTTATTCTCTTTGTGTGGACGACAAGGTAACTAACTATCTCTCTGAAATCTAGTCAGGAAAACTCATTAAATCAATACATTACTTTTTGTTCAAAGGTTTGAACAAATGAGACATAACAAATAATCATGACTTTTTGATGAAAAGTTAGAATAATAAATATGATAACGTTATTTTTTCAATCATTTTTCATTTCAGATGCACCGCCCTAGACGCGTGCAGAAAGATTGAGCGATTTACCTCAGAATTAGACGTAGGCCAATCTTACAATGAAAACCTCATTGGAGAGAGAATCTATGATGATACCGGGACAAAGTATTGGTTGAGGTAAGGATTATACCAAAAATATGCCTTTACCTCAGGAACACAAATCCTGGGGATAGGTACCGGTACTATGGCCCGTATTTTAGAACGTTCCTTTACTGCAAAGGACGCCTTTATGCCTATTGTTCTCTTAAGAGAACAATAGGCATAAAGGCGTAGAGAACAATAGGCATAAAGGCGTCCTTTGTAGTAAAGGAACGTTCTAAAATACGGGCCTATATATCCCCAATAATCCCAAGGGGGCATGTCAGTTAGCACAGATTGACTAATAGGATAACACTAGGCCTATACCTGTTGAAGTCCACAACTGTTGAAGTCCACCATTATCTCAAGAACACAGAGGAGTGTGGCTGTTCGTATATTCGTTTGCTTAATTCCGCGTAAAAAATTCACGGCACTTGTATATTTTCCTATTTCGTCCCTCTTTGAACTAATTCTGATATGAAGGTTTGTTTGGATCTGAGACTCCTACGGCAAGTTAGAACACAAAATGCTAATGACACAGGTCATGACCATTAGTAGAGGCAAAACGTGTAGGTCCCCTAACAAGTATGCGAGGACCAAAGTTTGATGGTGGTTTCTATGCAATTGAAGGGTGCTGAATAAAATGAGCGGGGGTGAACCTCGCGAAAATGTCAGCATTTCGCGCATTTCGCGCGGCAACCAAGATGGTTGCTACCAAATTCAAAATGGCTGCCAGTCTAATTGTAAATATCAAAATAGCCTAAAGGTTGCTATGGATTGGCCAACTTCTACCATTTTTTGTTCTGATAAACTTCATAGCCCCAAAGAGAATTTGGTTGGTAACATTTTTTCATTCAGCAGCATGGCAGCCATCTTAGATTTCAAAATGGGTGGCATTTGAAACTAAATATTCTTCATAACTTAGGATGTGAATGTGGCATATTATAAAGTCGATTTTGGTGCCAATACCCTCAATTGCAATGCCAAGGCGTTCTAAAAACCTAAAATAGTTCAGTTAGCAGCAATGGATGGCCATATTAGATTTTAAAATGACTGCCACTTAAAAGGACATATTCTTTGTAACTCGGCCTGTGAAAGTAATATATGAGTCCATTTTGGTGGCATACTTGTACTGGCAAGGGTTAAACAAAGATTTACAAAAAGTGAGAAGCTATAGAGCTGCAGCAGATTGCCGCGCAATTCTGGGTTTGCGATAACTACTGTTTCCATCCACTGCTGCAGATTATAGCCCAATGGCGGCAAAATAGTGTCAAATCAGCACCATTGTGCCATTATGCCAGTACCTGTATCAGTGACCAAAGAGTGGCTTCTAGTACAGCTGTGCTGTCCAAACATGCTGTTGGGCCCATATCAGCAACAAAAGAATGGCCAACCAGAACCGGCACACCATTTT
Source organism: Zoroaster sp. YZ-2022 (assembly GCA_029582265.1). Classification (NCBI taxonomy): domain Eukaryota; kingdom Metazoa; phylum Echinodermata; class Asteroidea; order Forcipulatida; family Zoroasteridae; genus Zoroaster; species Zoroaster sp. YZ-2022. The sequence goes on from CM055830.1 coordinate 33,924,632, forward strand.
GCGTCATTTAAATTTCAGTTAAAGTGGTAAATCAACACAGTAAGGACCATGATGAGCAACCAAACAGTAGCAAAACTACATCATTGTGTCATCCAAATGCAGTTCAGGACCCATATCAGCAACCAAAAGTGGCAAATCAGCACAACAACTGTGTTGTTCATAATAAGAGTGAGCAAACTGACACATTGTGTCGCCCAAATACCATTAAAAGGACCCATATCAGCAACTAAAATAAAGAGTGGCAAATCAGCACAACTGTGCTGTCCCAATGCTGTTTATAATGACACCATAAGAGCAACTAAAGTGGCAAACGTCCCATATTCGCAATCAAAGAGTCAACGGCGGTGGTTTTTGAAAGTGGGGGGAAAATCCAAACTTAATAGCGAGCGGGGCGAGCTCATAGCCTTTTCGTAGGCTAGTTCATTTGTGAGCTAGTTCAACTTAAAATGTGATTTTATTGAGCGTATTTTGGAAAATGATTTCTCAATCTTAACCAGTGTGCAAAACAAGCTCACGGCGTGGGGTCTTGGGCCCGCTTAAGGGCCTGGGGAAATTGTGCATTGAGAAGGCTCTGTGCGAGCATTAATTGTGAGCTATTTCAGTTTATAAAATGTGATTTTAATAATAATAATAATAATAATAATAATAATAATAATAATAATAATAATAATAATAATAATAATAATAATAATAATAATAATAATAATAATAATAATAATAATAATAATAATAATAATAATAATAATAATAATAATAATAATAATAATAATAATAATAATAATAATAATAATAATAATAATAATAATAATAATAATAATAATAATAATAATAATAATAATAATAATAATAATAATAATAATAATAATAATAATAATAATAATAATAATAATAATAATAATAATAATAATAATAATAATAATAATAATAATAATAATAATAATAATAATAATAATAATAATAATAATAATAATAATAATAATAATAATAATAATAATAATAATAATAATAATAATAATAATAATAATAATAATAATAATAATAATAATAATAATAATAATAATAATAATAATAATAATAATAATAATAATAATAATAATAATAATAATAATAATAATAATAATAATAATAATAATAATAATAATAATAATAATAATAATAATAATAATAATAATAATAATAATAATAATTAGTGACAATGCTATAATAGGGCGACTTTCCCATAGACTTGTGCACAAAACTTTCCCCTTCCTTTTCCCTCTTTATAATATCCTCCAAGAACCCCAATTTTCCTGCCTGGGTTGTTTCAGCCCAAGGAAGCGATTACTTTAAAAAAAAAACTTAATTCCTTCATTAAAAGGTAGTAAAAACAATAGGGCGACACTAATTTGTCGCCCTAATAAGGCAGTCGCCCTAGTAGATAAAAAGTCAGCAAAAACTGTCACCCTAACATAGCATTCATTAAATTAATAATTTTGTTTGTTATTTATTAATTGATCTTCATCAAATTAATTTATTTGTCATATTTGAGATTAATTTCCTTTTTGGTTTTTGTTTTAATGGCAAAGCCTGAAATGATTAATTAATTAATCCATCGTGTATTATTTTGTATTTTCTGTTTCATTCTACATGTGCTTGAATTGATTTGTTGTGTTTCTCTTCCTGTGTATATGTATATGTATATGTATGTGTATGTATGTATATGTATATGTATATATATATATATGTATATATGTATGTGTATATGTATTTATGCAATATTAATTTATGTACTTCACCTTTAAGTTTTTAATTTGTACTTATTCTTTAGCACCTGTATTATTGTTTACGTATTGCTGTTTTTGTTTCTTGTGCTTTTGAAATAAAAGGAGTTTAACTCCATTTGGAAGAGAACAAAAAAAAAAATAATAATAATAATAATAATAATGAACATTTGTAATGCGCCGGTATCCGTCAAAAGAGACGCTCATGGCGCAGTGACACATTAGAGTAAACAATAAAACAAAATACATGGTAAGAACAATGCAATATAAAATTACAAGGAACAATGATTGTAAAAAGGCTGACTGGCCCTGGTCAGGATATGCTAGACAAAGACCATTAAGTCCATTTTGCAGATGTTATAGTAAAATCTTTCCCATTATGTTCCTGTAGACGAAACCAAATTAATATTGAGGTTAGACAGCAGTTTCAACAACATGTCGGATTGTCAAAATTATCTTTTGTTAAAATGCTGCTTATTTTTATTTTCGGGTAATATATCACCGTTGCTGTCAGACGAACACATGTTGTAAATATTAAATGTTATCATAATTGATTTTTTTGTTTTTTTAACGTCTTTGTTTAGTGCATTTAGTTATGGTGAATTGGTTTGGGGATATTAGAGAGCCACACATCATTGTTTTATTATTTAAATGTTATTCTAGCAATATATTATATTGGCTGCAGGCCGAAATGTGGAAATTCTCTTTGCTAAATCCATCGTGATTATTGGGAAATAGAATCAGGCGAGAGGAAAGTACGAATCCACAACCGCGTAGGGTCATGAGAATTATAACGTGTTTTATCTTAGTTGTCAGAATTGTTTCTTTATTATTATGTACGGTTGAAAATGTATGCAAAATATGTAAATTTCAAAGGATGATTCCAAATTCAAATGACCGCCCCTAAACGTTGTCCTTACTCTCCCTCAGGCCACTCTACCTGAGCAAAACATAAATAAAAAATCATTCGGGTTCAAAACATTAATTTGTATAAAAAGGAAAAAATTGGAACAGTTCAATAATTAAATCCACTGGTAACAAACAAAAATACTCGAGCCAACATGTATAAAGGTGGTTCAAAAGTGGGGGTGGGGGAAATCAGGACCTTTTCAAAAGTGGGGGAGTTTCCCCTTGCCTTCCCCCTCTGCTTGCAAATCAGCAGTATTGTCCTGTTCCTATGTCATAATAATTGTGTCATCCCAATGCTGTTGCACCTATTTCCACAACCACAAAAGTGGCAAATCAGCACTAGCGTGCCACTCCAATGTCATTAATACAGAAGAAGGGAAATCCTGGTACTGCCACCAAAATGAACAATGTAGGAAGATCCTCTGCATTATAAATGTGGGCAATAGTTTTAAATAAAATGGACTTCAAGGTGGTATTTATAGTTGCGGGTCTCAAGTGGCTTGATTCTCAAGTTAAAAATAAATTACTTGGCATTACACATAGGGGTGTAATGATTCACCGATACATCGCGATACCAAAATACCGCGATACGCATCACGAAAAAAAAAAAAACGCGTATCGCATTTTTTTTTTTTCCACAAAATTTCATCAGAATATAAAGAATACTGAATTTTCTCCAAACCAAATTTTGTTTAAAAATATCAGTTTATACGTGACATTTAGAACACAAAAGTCAGTGAAGTTTTCCCTGAAAAATGAATGAGCTAGTCAGGACTCTCCGTATTCCCGATATCTTATTTCAACAAGCAATATTATAGCGCCATCTATTGACTTAATTTGTCGTAGTCAATTATGTGATAGTCAATTAAGGTCACTATACTATTTTTGGTGAAATACAGGAAATTTGGGGAGTCTTCAGTGATGATGGGTTTCCCACAGAATAGGTTTCATTGGTGACATTTTGTCATGAAAAAACTTTACTAACTTCGGTGGGCTAAATATAAAGTAAGTACTTTTTATTTTTCATCCAGATTTGGTGTGCATAATAGTCAGTATATTGTGTGTATTATTATGCTGATGAAATTCTGTAAAAATTTTGGACTCAACATTTTACACATGATTGAACTTCTGTCGGTTTATTTATTTTAGTTGAAATTTAGTTTATCCTTGAACAAAGAACAACAAAAAGTTTTTAAAAGTTGTTTAAGAGAACAACAATCTGGACAAACATAAATTCTTCCAAGCCTAATTTATAGCAGGCCATGAGCCTTTTTCAGGGGAAGGGTAATAAAATAACATGAAACTGTATTCGTTTTTTATTGTGTCAAAGTCTCAATACAACATTGGGTAAATCACAACATTACTGACACTTATTTTTAGCATTTTTAGTATTCACGATCATGAACATTTTTTTTTGGGGGGGGGGGGGCTGAGAATCAAAAACAATTTTTTTTCAGTACTACAAAAATTACAATGAAATAATCAAAGGGAGAGAAAAACAAAGCACAGTGAGGGGGAATGGGAGTGCGTTCAACGGTAACATAACCTTTACATGTAGGGTATTATTTTCAGTCACTGAGTTAATCTAGAACTACGATTTCATGCCCTGTTGATCGTGACGATATTGCCCCTCCCTATGTGGGGGGAGGGGTATTAACCCAAACAATTTTACATACAGCTAAAAATATGTACCAATCTATAAGAATTAACAAGGATAAAATATCAAAAAGTTATTTAGAGTGTTAAACCCAGCTGTACATGTACCTGAAGGTTTTTGTTAAACGCCCTATATTGTTGAGATAAGAGGATGACATCTAGTGTTCTTGTGCAAATGATTTGAATAATGTTGGTGGGCACTAGTCTATTTTGTTTGAAACACTATAGAATACATCACTTCAACAATTATTTTAACCCTAACGACCCCTAATCCATCAAAATTCTCCAGGAGGCACTTTTTGGTAAACATTTAGCACAACTGGAAACTGTACATTCACCTCTTCAAATGGGGCAAAATTACTACATGGGCAGGTAAGACGTACGGGCCATAAGTGCTGAATAGATCAACGACGAAATGCATGGGTGCATTTTGAAGATAAGGGCAAGTTTCCAAAAGTGCACTAATGGATTTTGGAGGATTCAGGAATGTTCCCAGCCACAATACCTTGGGAGTTAGGGTTAATGTACTTCCCCTCGTGTTTACTATTTTAGTATACTATTGCATGGTAACTTTTAAACTGCCTTATGAAACAAAAAATACAGTCACCATTATTCATTTTGCCAATTTCTATTTATTTGATTTTTATATCATTAATGGTGACCCCGGCTCAAACGACCTAATAAATGAATAATATTACACAGAAAGGACTGAAAAGCATTTATACTGAAAGGTATTTAATGTATAAACTTAGAGGATTTTAATTAAACATATTTGTGTTAATATTTACACTAATATTTACAATTTATTTCCAAGGGACATATGGTTAATATCTAGGTGTCATCACACAGATTTCGTTTACATTTCTTTTCTATCAAGATTTGTCACTCAGACATATAGGCTATTCAAACTTTGATCTGGTTATATATACTATTACTAGTAAGGCCTTATCTCAAATTAGTTGTCAACTCATGGCTATACATCACTTAGAAGTATTACTTATTTATTTCTTACTTTTTTGCCTTACTTTTCTCTAAATTAAATCTCTATATCAGTATCATCAAGTTCGTGTGAACATAATTTACAAACATTAATACTAGTTATCTTGTTGATTGTGACGGCCTTCAAGAAATGGTCCGAACCCCCTGGCAACATGTCTTTCACAGGACAACGTACGTTGGATGAATAACTCAATGTCCATTGTAATGCCTCAGTGGTTCAGTTGCTAATTGAAGATGTGGTCTCTTCTCAAGCAGGGAAGGTGGTCACCCTGAACATACAGCCATCTATTAACATAAGATAATAAACCAAAACCTAAAAAGTATTTTGTTCCACAAAATATTCTATTCAAAGAAATGAATTCATTAAACACCATATTTACACAATTAAATTCAATCAGCTTTCCGTTTACAGTCTAATACTTGGGTATTTTACTATATGCAAAGAACATTCTTCGTTTTAACTTAACCATGGCTACTTAGTTTAAGTGTGACCCAGTATGTGGTTTAAAGTTACATAATTTCAAACACTTAGCTTGTTTTCTAGATCGTCAAAATGACAGTATGAATAATATATAATATCAAGTAATTTAAATAATCTATCCATAAAACTTACGGTTGTTAATGTTGGTGAAACTTGTTGATGCCGGGCTGAGTGTTGCTGTTATGGTCGCAATGTGAACTGGGAATCGGGACTGCTGTTGAAGATCTTAGATCTCTTTTTGGCACTGTATTTGTCGAACTGAAAATTTTGCTCGATTTATTGTGGCTGGATTCCACATATAAATCAGCCAACCTGCTGTGCCCAGGTGTCTTCAGGCAATTGATACCGCTTTACACACACACACACACACGGACGCACACTCAGACCTCAACTGATGTTTCTTGATCAAGAGTTTCGATCGTTCTCTCTCAAACTGTATATCTATCTCTCACTCTAGCAAACCCCTCGTCAAACCCCACACAACAATACCACTATAAATACAATAGATTTGGACAATACCAACGATTATTTTGACAATAAACACGTTACACAACATTACGCAGTGAAAGCAGCTTAGACGCCTTAAGCTTGAGTGGCTGAGCAAAAACATGCGGGAATTTATTTATCGTTGATTGGCTAAAATCTTTGAGTTGATACCACTTTGAATGTATAGGTGTGTTCCGGTTATACCAAATATAGAGGGGTGCAATGACCAAATTCTCGGTGTGACAAATACAATCATTACAAAAGTAATAATGTTTATGTGTATCAAACATAGTATCCCTGTGGGGTTTGTCTGGATTGCAACTGAAGCATTTTTTCTTTATTGTATCCAACTCATTTTACCCTAGAATAATTTAAAATTTATGTTTACTTTTTTACAATTTTCTAGAAAAAATTAATTAAAAATAGTAAAACAATATATAATGTGCTGCAATTTAAATCTTGGCTTATGAAATTGACAACAGAGGAGGGGTACATTCTTAAATGTTTGGTACACGTAGTATTTATGTTGGATGGCCCTATTGTGTAACTCTGCTTAACCATAAGCTAAAAATCAGTGATTAGTGTACATTGTAGTAACTATCATTAACAGTAACATAGTTCACGGATTAGCAGGGATTTTTAATAATTGTTCCCCCAAACCTGATAGGGTTACGGTAGGCATAATTTTTGGCCAAATCTGGATCGGTGTATTCCCTGTCGCTAGAAATACCGCTTACAATACTTTGATTATGTTTCAGATTGCATTGCAGAGCATCTAGAAACAACAGAAATTGTATGGACCATCCTCGTGACATATTGTAGGCTATAAATAAATCCCAACCCCTTGGCCTGTTCAATCAAGATAACATTCATTTTAATTATTGTTCTTTATGCAATTCAGATGGAGTTGCTGCAACGGTACTGATACAGGAATGTACTGTGGACCACGTAAGTGTTTTCAATTTAAATTTAAGGTGAACCATTTTTGGTAGTAAAGTAATATGAAAGAAAAGGGAGTAAAAGTTCGTAGTATCTGCACTTATAGTCTGTTGGCTGGAGGGGTCTACCGTGCACCCCCTCCCCCGGAGTAATGGAGGTTTCTGCAAGAAGTTTCATAAAACACCCCTGTTTTTGTTATGGAAAAGTCTCAAAAGTTTGACTTAAAGTTACATCATCACAATACACAATTGTGCATCCTAGTAACCCTTTGGGAAGCGCAGCAAGCAGCTAGCGTCATTAACAACTCTCTATGTGAAAGTGCAGCTTGCAATAGCAGTTAGTCTAGATTTATCATCAAAACCATTGTTGTGGTCAACATGTTAAAATGCACCCAGTTAGCATACGTTAGATTTACATAACAATATAGCAGATGTTTCAAATAATAGTAACTAAGGACTTGCGTTGACAACAAGTGGGAACAGTGGCGTTAATGGATGAAAGATAGAATGGCAAGTGAAAGTGAAGGTGAAGGTGAAAGTGAAGTTGGTGTGTTATTTAGTGATGAGATCGTGCCTCTACAATCAGTGTCATCAGGCATAGCAAGCTATAGCAGACATATACATTGCGAATTGGTATAGGCAGCGATATTTTCAAAGAAGAGAAGACAACAGATATCAAGATCTAAAGTAAATTAACTTGTAGGAGCTAGTTCAGAAAACACACCACAGCAAAATTAGTCGATATCAATCATCACAACCGTAAGTTCTAACTGTTATTTAATCTAAAGTAATTTCAATTTGTTTTTATGTTATGAAAAGAGAATTCAAAGTCAGCGTACCCTAGTTTATTGAGGAAATTTATTAAAGTAACTTCAACTGGTGTAGAAGTAGGATTTTCAGGTGAAAAAATATTCCTAAACCAATATGCTCAATATTTATATCAAATTAAAGGTCTTGATGAAAGAAATACAATGGTTTTTAAATCAAGAAAATCGGACGAGTAGTTTTTGAGGAATCCTGTTTTATTTAATCAAATATACAGCATTCGATGAAGCGCGACTGTCCATACACTGTGTACATCCCTAATGACACCAAAACCGTTGAATCAGCCTACACACACCGTGATACACACGCACAGCGTTCGTGCTCGTTTCCCTCATAAGAGCTTTTGAAAGGGTGTAAAAATACACTCTCCGCTCAAAACTAAACAAAATTACGGCTCAAAACTTTCACATCTGATAGAAAAGAGGTGTAAAATTCATTCAGACACCGCTCTTACCTTTCAACTTGAAGATTTCACCTCGAAAAAACGGTGTTTGCTTTTTATCTCTTTGTAACTTCGGTTGTAGAGTAGTTATAGAGAACGAGCAAGCATGGGTATGTAAAGGAGCCCTTTGACTCAATAGGGAAATCCGTTTTCATGTCAATCACAATGTACTCGGGCGCGGAGACGGCTCCGAAATGGATGCCCTCAGCAGAGCGCGGCAAATTTTACGCGCCGAATGCGCCCGATCTCGGAACACTTCGCGAAAAGCTGGGCGGGACGAGAGTGGTTCATTCATAAAAACCTAGGCTTTCGCACGTACTTCCGATTGCTATTTTATGTACATTGTTGGATAGCTGAAACTATAAGCTTTCCAATGAGCTATTACATGTAAGATTTTGACAGGTAAAAGTAGTAAAAAAAAATTGATTTAAAATGTTGATGTTTTTTGTTGTAGGCGATGCGCTGTACGTGTGTGGCAGGCTTCGGTCAAGCATGTACAAACTGAAAACCCTAGTAGAAGCTACACAAATATCGTTGTGGCAGGATTTGAATTTAAAATGTTTGTAAATATTGAGCAGATATGTGCCACGACAAAATTAGACAATATTCTTTTTGTACCTAAATATTGTCGATTTGTTATTGTCAGAAAGATGAATACACACCGTATTATTAATTACTTTAAAATGATCTATTTCAATTATTTCATTATTATAGATTGTTTTCACGAGAGAAAGCACCTTATAACACATCCCAAGTCTAGTGTAGTAGACCGCAACGAGGGTTGACAGCCAACTGTACCGTGCAGTGGACAACAATACGAGGTGGGAGGACAGCAGGCTACTCAGCAATCCGGTGTATACCTATCCCCACTAGCGACCCTTGATCCCAAAACTACTATCTATGGAAATTAAGTTGTAATTATTATCATTCTCATTATTCTGATTACTCTGTATAAATATATTATTTGTAAATATTAATTTTGGGTGACAATTGTAAATAAGAATACTTTTAAATGCAAGACTGGTGTACTGAGTTGGGAAAGAATGTCGTATCCGACCGCCACTTTTTAAGAGTTTTTTTGAATTTCTTTTGCAACCACTAACCAGTTAAAAATGATTCCATCAATCTTTGGGGGTACAGAAAGCGAAAACTATCTTTAAAATCCACTTTTATGATGGTTTTCGGACTTGATTTTCCTTCTAAAAAATCATCCCCTTTAGAGAATAGAAGGATCCTATTATAGTTGCCACTGCGCATGTACAGTGATGACCGTGTTGGTCACTTATGGGGGAGTTAACAAGATCAGATTGACATGACTGAGGAAGTCATCGTATACCAAAAATGCCTGATTTTTCATGAAATAAATATCCTGGAATAATTTGAATTATATGTCTATCATCATCCATATGTTCTCCACCTTACTAGGTAGGTAAGATTACATTATTGGTTATATTTAATGAGAAAAAGTCATGGTCGGATACGACATTCTACCCCTGAGTTGTTTTATTCGTTGTTTATAGCCAGTACTTTAAGTGTCTATGAATTTAATTCTTCCCACCCCATATGCCAAGGATTCCCGGCTGAATTTGACATGATTGGGGCTTAAACAATGAGCTCCAGAGACCCCTTAATAAAATGTTTTCAAATTTATATTTCGTTTTTCTTCACATTACAGTTGACAAATCATTGCCAAGTAAAACAATGATACTTTATCCCCATAGTGATAACTAGTGTACCACAATGACTAAAAATAAAACAAATAATTATTTGTCCATTTGTTCACGTGCACATAATATCCATCCAAGTACAGCGCCCTCTAGTTTCTATGGCAATCAATGACATCATCTTGACGACATGTGAATGAACATTAAGTTTGATTAATGTAGGTCAAAGAATGTTCGAGAAATAAAGGATTATTCAATATGTAGTGATATGGACGTCCAACTAAGCTTAATACCACGGGGGCTAAAAAAGAGATTAAAAAAAGTCCCCAAAAATGTTAAGTTAACACATGTTTGTGGTTACATTAGACATAGATAAACCCATTTAAGGCATACATTTATTAATATTTTGATATTGGTGGCAACTACAAAAACTAAATAACTTATATTGAGATATTTTTCTGAAAATCTCAATAATTAAAATATGCATGATATACGTGCAATTATATCGGTCTTTTTCATGAGACCCGATGACGTTTCATGACGACACATGACTGAACATTAATTGTACCAAGTTACATAATAGGTGAAAGTATGATGGAGTAATGGCGATATGTTTGATCTTCTTCCACCCCTAGTGCTAAGAATTATCAGCGTAAGCTCATTATAAGGGCAAACAAATAGTGGGCCAGAATCTCTTCTTTAAAATCATCTTTTGTAAAAACCTAGCTTCATTTCAGCATAATCTCAAATTATATATAATTAAACATACCATTTAATCTTTGGTTTCTTAATCGTATTTTGTATTTACTTGTGCTCTTATGTCTTCATTATTGAACTCGACGCTTACAATAGTGTCTATTATACTAAGCAGTTGGCAACAGCTAATTCTTTATTTATTATTCTAATTGTTAAATTGTTTTCACATTATATTGAGTGTACTGTTTAATTGTCTAACTAATTTTCCAATGTACTTGTTATTGGACGTCTTTGTAATGTCTTGTGTCAGTGCACGCCTACCACAAGCTTTGGCATTTTTGGTTATGCTCCCATTCCCACTGCTATCTAAAACCTGTTCAGTTACTGTAAAAAAGTCAATTATTGTTGGAATGAAAATAAATGTCATGAAATAAATGAAACAGTTTGTCTTATGTCATTACGGAGGGTCATGTACTATTACTAGGAGCTTTAGACAGAGATATATTACAAAGTTATATAGTTCCAAAATATAATTCAACCAATTGGTTCTTTTTGAATAAAAGCCTTCTATTATGTACTTACCTGTAATAATATAGCTTACTTAGAAAAAAAAATCGTAAATTTATTTAATAGTGTTTTGTTTTTAATTTATGTACTGGCAAGTATTTTTCCGTTAATTGTTTGCAGTTTTGAATGACCTGAATAGAAAGGTACTGTATTAGTATTGCAGGACTGCTTCCCCCAGACTGCTTACTCTTTTAAAATGAATAAATGCATTAAACAACCAACCAACAAAAAATCAGCTTCATGTTGCTTTATTAACGAGTAAAAAAGAAAGAAAATGAATTGAGGCGTTATTCATTCTCATGTGGATTTCGGAAAGAGTACTCTTTCTTAAATTAAAACTAGAAATTTTTCTAAACATTACAGCACCTCTGACGAAATTATTTCTAGGAAACATTGATACCAACCACAACTTTTGTACAATAAGTAAGTTTTTATTGAGATGTTACCATTTAATTTTTGAATGACCAATTCTATATACCTTGCCATAAATTAAAAGGAAGTTACAACATTGATAATTAACTAATTAAAAAAAATTTTGAAGTTGTTTGGTAACGGATTATCCCAAACAGGATGTTTTTATTCAATCCAATGTGAAATTGCTGTCTTCGTGAAGACAGAAATTAATTTATTTTAAGTTATTTCACTCGTTTTGCTCAAACGTAAACATGTAGAAATATTTCACGGGGTGTTTGATACCACTGGCGTAGGCAAAGGGGAAGGGGCGGCCCCCACTTGCTGGCAAAATAGTGTCTGTTGGTAAATTCACGAACTTGTTGGTATTTTTGATTGACATAATTTGTCTCGGTAAATTTCCCCCACAAAAAAATGTTTTCCCCCATTCTGAAAATCTTGGTTACGCCACTGTTTGATACCATCATCAACTTTACACCAAATAATTTTATGTTAAAGCAGGACGTCAACGGAATATATTACAGTGTTTTGATGCTGTTAGGCTTACAAGAAGTGTGTAATGATTACTTCTATATGATTAAAATTCACATAAAGTAATTTCTTAATGTAAAAAAAATTCATTTTGATCAGCATTTCACTATCTAGAAAAGTCGTGTTTCGCAAAAAGCCCGAACTCATGAATAATTCATATCGTAGTTGTGACGTACAATCAAGGACTGGCATTCGCTGCTTATGCCCCAGATAGTACGTCACACTTACGCTGGTATTTCACCGTTCATTTCGTATTGTATTTCTATGGGCCTTTGCTGGGAACCATGAAAGCGCGCAGCCAACGGCGAGAAAAAACCACTCGCTCAGAAATCTAAGAGGGGGGGCTATTTTTTACAATCAAAATTAAACAAAATAACGGGGAATAAAACCATCGTACTGATAATGAAATAATAACTAAACACAACATAAACAAGACTCAGGAGACGATTTAGTGTACGAGCTCTCGTTGAAGTCCATCTTTAAACTGTGATCATTTATTTTTTTTTTTTTTTTTAAAGATAATCAAAAGTGTATAGTACATTTAAATCATCTTAACTTTTCCGTGTCATCATTTCAGCTTTTTGCCTTCCACGTTGCAACGAGTACACGGAAATATGCCAAGCAGACAATAACACGTGCATTAACTTGGCAGCGCAAACCGTTGTTTTGGGTATGTACATAATTGGTCCAGGAGATTCCAAATTGGTTTGTGCATGACATGTACTCTTTTTGTACAAACATTCAAAAATTACTACTTGTTTTTAACTGTTGATTCAATATGTATACCTCCTGTTAAATGTCACTCTTTCCGCCCCTACGATCCATGACATATGCCTAGTATACAATCACCACTGAATTCTCGGTCCCTTTATATTGAATTTACCATACTGCAATGTTGTTTTCCGAGTTAAACAATTCCTCATGCAATGGATAAGGACTGGATGTATTCGATACCGAAAATCGGCACTTTATTTATCAGTACCGGTAATCATTTCGACAGAAATACAGGTGCGGCAAGACAGCCAGTGCAATCTTTTTTAATCGTCGCGGACTTCCACGTACAAAACCCCACACCACATTGAGCGGTGTGCGTGTAATTTTATAGGGAGTTCAGGAGCCAATAAACGCAGCAGGGGCAGGCGGGTGAAGAGAGTGCACCCTTAGTAGTTGTTTCAAGGAGTAGGAAATGGCGCACCCTGCTCTGTTTGATGTCTTCATTAGCAAAATGCATCATCAACATTTTGATATTAATTCATAAAAGGAGTAAATTGAGTGAATACGGATCATTCAGGTAAGACGGATCCTTTAAAGTACCTTGTGTCGTATTGTGTTATTATTTATGCATTCTCTGTTGTCAGAAATTATTGCTAGAGTAAAAAGGTTATCCTTGTGATCATTCAGGCAACAGAGGGTACAAAACGTACCATTTTACCTAAAAGATCCGTATTCCCTCATTTTCCCTTGAAGTTTTGTTTTGTTTTCTTTGTTTGTTTCTTTCTGAGTATTTTGTTGAAAACACGTCCCTCCTTGCGGAAGAATAAATAGACTAAACTTGAATTATCTGGGTTTTGTGTGATAGCTGAAAAGTGGAATTATTTGTTTAACCCTTTACAGGTCAAGATGCACCGAATTCCAAAATACCATTTCTTCCATCCATAGAACACTTTGCTGATGGCCGTATTGGCGGTATGTAACAATTATATAATAGAAACTAATTCTATGTTCACCCTAAATTAACGGGCCTATGGAAACTTAAGCAAAAGTCCATGTCTCTAAACAGGGCAGTTTCTAAACAACATTTTTGTTCATTTAAAGATTGGAGATTGAGTTTCTGTACAATGTACAACGTGTGTGTGTATGCATTGTGCTGTGTGTGGAATCAAACGGGGTCAAAGCTAGGGGTCCGTTTAAAATGATCTGTTATTTTTTAACAACAAATCATTTGAATGTTCACTATAGAACCTTGTACCAGCTGCTGTGGTGGTTCCATCAGGACGTTTGACGGTCTGAACGCCCATTACCGATCACAGTGTGAATATACGATGATGTCAATTGTAATTTCTGGAACAATTGTGTTCACGGTGACAGTTTCCCCAAGACATGCCTGCGTGAATCAAAGCTGCCGGATTGCAGTAAAAATCACGTAAGTACATTGTACACTCCTTCCGTTCATAGCTATCGTTGCTCGAAATTTATAACTGCAGATATTCATATCAAATATTGGCAGTCAGCTCATAAAGGTCCTACGGTATTTTCCACAATTTGTTAATTTAATTTGCAAACGATGTGCTGTACTCAGATACATTAATTATTTAGATAAAACTGTAAAGCGTTTGGAAAAGACCCGGAGACATTAAACTGTCATTGATACGTTGTTTGCTTTAAAACCGCTCGAGATACGAAAGACGCGTGAAGAATACACAGCTGCAATTTAACAGAAAACGCGATACGCTGAGTGGGATATGGATTCTAGCCGTGTGATATATAGCCCATGAGCCAGGGGCTAAAATTTCACTTTTTGGTACCATCTCGAGAGACTAATTCTTATTGCGATTTTTGAGTTGGTATGTCTATATTAATTAGAAAAATATGATAGCCTTTTGTATGTGGTAGCTTAATGTGAAATTCGTGGCCTTTTCTATGACGTCATAAATTTCAATACAATCATATCATTTTACACATTTATGCAGTCCGGAAGCGTAGTACCGCCACATGAATAAACAAAACAAATCTCGCTCTTATCGTGTACGTACACGATAATTATCGTGTAGGCCCTGCATACACGATAAGTTTAAAGTTATCATATACGTACATGATAGTTATCGTGTACTTACACGATAACTTTGGATTTATCGTGTACGTACACGATAGTTAAGCCCCAGTTCACACATTCACGATTTTTGCCCCGAATCAGTCCCACGAATAACGCCGATCCTATACTGCCACGGTTGCTCCCGATTATTAGCAAAAATCAGCATGAATCGGCTTCACTTGCGATCCCCTCACGAGTACTCATGACTGTTGTAAGTCAATGCTAAGAATGCACTACGTTATCCAAGCCGATTTATCCCGAATGCCCAACGAATTAACACGAGTGTAGTACGACTTCTCTCGACAGCGTAACGGTTTATCCCGAATGCGTCACGAATTACCACGACTACAGCACGACTTCTCTCGACAGCGTTTACGGTTTACCCCGACGTCCGCAAGACTGCAAACCGTGGGGGAGTCGTAAGTAACTCGTAGTGCTGTCGAAGTAGTTCTTGGTGGTTCTTGAAACAACCGTACCGGTACTTGCCAGGTGGCACGATTACCCCAAGAATATCCCCGAGTATCCCGACCTTGTCTACGGTGCCCGTACGGCTATTCACGATCCCCTCACGACTGGTGTAAGAATGCCTCAAGAATTCAAAAAATCGTGGGTGAGTCACGATGGTTTTGAACATGTCCAAAACTATCGGGAGGCTATCAAGATGTTCCAAGAACACTCAAGATTACTCAAATATTACCACGTTGCCAGTAGGGTCTCACCACGGATATACCATGGATATCCCCGATTTTCCAACTCGTGGGAATTCGGGGCAAAAATCGTGAATGTGTGACTGGGGCTTTATCGTGTATGTACACGATAAGAGCGATATTTTTTTATTCATGTGGCAGTACTACGCTTCCGTAATGCAGTACATGCATTAACCAACTTTATTTCATTTGAGCAATTGTTTGCTGTTGTTTATTATTGTGTGACTACAAATACATATAGACTATACCTTGAAGGGACTTATAGCATGGCTCAAATGTGTTTGTATTTAACATTATACATGTAGGTTGTAACGTTAGTTTATGTTATAGTTTATGTAGCACGCGTTATTGTGTCAAATGTCTTGCATGAAAATACGATGCAAACCAACCCAAAATTTACAATCAAAATCCTTCAACTGACGAGACATTCAATATATTTACCTTCACGTCAACGCAAAAGTATTTGTTGCAATTTAATTCAACAGGAGTGAAATGTTAGGCGCTGTGCTACTTTTACCGAACGGTATTATTAACGTCAATGGGAGAGTCGTTGAAAACTATGTAAGCGCTCAAGGTGTGAGGGTGTACCATACAGGCATTGGGACAGTCTATCATGGAACGGATGGTAAGAAATTATATGGGAACCTTTATTATGCGTTTATTGAAATCGGAAACATCAAGGTGAACTTTGTTAATAATTTTACGTCATCCCCCGCGGTTGGAGGTTGCTGATCTCGCGCTCCGGACGAGATTCACCAGGAAATCGATTCCGGCCGCCGGGGAGTCAGGGTGCCGTACTTTCCAGCATCAAAAACAGTGGCCTCAAAACATCATTTAATATATGATATGGTAAATTGGTAGGGGGAAAATAGTTGATAATAATAAATAATTGTTACTGTAAAGTGTGCTATCATTTTAAAGAAAATTTTAATATTTTCTATATTGAATTTAGAAAATAGTACTTTTTCCTGAGGTCCACTGATGTCGCCCTTGCAAATTCATGCCATTAGTAAACAAAATCAACCAATGAAAATTGTCAAAATTTCACGCAAATAGCACCGAAAATATCGGTTCACGATATAGGCAACGTGATGGGCGTGACCTTGTCTTGGTGTTATTCTGTAACATCATAACTTGGGTCCATTGAGTTATAGTTTCCCCTACTCTCCTTAAGTAAAAGTAATTCACTTCGCCTTAATTCACTTCACCTTAATTAATTAATTTCTCATTAAGTAATGCAGTTCGCCTTAAATAATTAAGTTTGCTTAAGTAATTCACTTTGTCTTAAGTAATTCACTTCGCCTTAAGTAATTCACTTCGCCTGAGTAATTTGGCCTTAAGGGTCCAGTCATCTGGCATAAGGGAGTTCAATGTTATTTAACTACTATCATTCAATAAACTAGTTTGCCTCCGTGTTAGTTACTCTCTGTTGTCTGCTGTCGCCCTGTCGGTGCTGTCTGCCTGCACTACTTGAGTGGTTTCACGTGCGGCGATCTACGGTCTCAAACGGACCTTCCCCCAAGTACCTGCTGGACTACCGCTCGCCTGGCACTATACATGTTTCGCCACATTACTAAACAAAGTCCGCCTTGCACAACATTAGCCGTGCGCAAGAAATGCATGTACAATAAGACTTGAGACCAAAACTGTAACCACCAAAGTTGAATGGTGAATTCACGTAATGGCTTTTTTGTGAGAATATTTTTTTTTCATTTGAATTTCCTGTTTGAACCGGAAGTCAATTTCTCCACCATCATGAACGAATTTGAAATTATTTTATTTAGTAATTCAGGAAATATGATTTTTCAAAATATTAACAGTGTTTTGGAATATTTCTTCAATTAAACATTTCCGTTTTCAACCGGAAGAAAAGGTCAAATTGGGGTCATGTCTATGTATACGAAATGTCACATAATTCGAGATCTTTACGATGATGCAACGATTTTTAATTTATCTGTTGTGGTTCATGAAATATGATTGATTGAAATATTAAATTTTGATTTAGTGTAATTCAATAGTTTTTCGGAATATTTTTTCACCTTTTTTCAGTCCAGTTTCGACTGGAAGGGGAGGTCAGATTGGGGTCATGTCTGTAAACGAAATGTCACGTAATTCAATTTACTCTTTATACAGAAACCATAGTGTTCTTTGACGGTGACAACAGGGTTGTCATATCTGTTGGCAGAATCTACCAAGCTGCAGCAGAGGGGGAATATAGTTTGACTGGCTTGTGTGGTAACTATGACAGTGACCCCAAGAATGATACTGAATTCATAAATCATGATTCGGGCAATGAGACTTCCTGCTTTTCATTATTTCCTGTGTTTCCCGACCCCTTTGAAGACATTGTCTCCAGTGATATTGAGGAAATCTTTGATATCTGTGAATCATTTGCAACTAGCAAAAAATTCGAGGATTGCAGGTCTGTTGTCGCGATTGAACCGTTCTACGACAGTTGCTGGTTCATGTTGTCACTGTGTACCTTAGAAGGCACAAACTGTCAAGATATATGCAGTATCTATTCTGACTTCTCGGCAGCATGCACTCATCATAACATGCCGGTAACGTGGAGGACGGAAACATTTTGCCGTAAGTTTTATTGGATATTTTGGCAGTCACTTGTAGTCAAGTCCACCATGTGTTAGTCCAGGACCAAGTCCAGATACTCCAAGCTCAAGTGCAAGTCAGAGTCCAGCCGATCTAGTGAAGTCCGAGTCTGAGTATCGTTGTTAATAATATGTGATCTTAATTGCTTTTGTGTGTTGTAATGCTTAATGAACTAAAACAGTCCATATTTACGACCACCACCACCACTACTACTCAGACCTGGACTTCATTCGTAGTTTTTCATGATAAATAGTTTATTATGTAAACATTGTAACTTGTTAGCGCCAACAAAAAATAATTTACAATCCGTTATTACGGATTCGCAGTAATAACGGATTGGAAATTTATTTTTTGTTGGCGCTAATGGGCTTTCGTAGTAACTGGCTGTAATCATATTAAGAATTTACTATGCTTTTGAGAACTCATGTTTATTATTGTTTTCTTCTCTGATAGCCATTAAGTGTGAGCATGGCATGGAGTACAAGGAGTGTGGATCAGCCTGCCCTCGGACTTGTGAGAATCTGTTCAACCGTGTAGCATGCAGGGAGGAATGCATTGCTGGCTGTCAGTGTCCATATGGTAAGCCATTACGGTAATTTTCTGGTTTTTGTCAGAATTTAGCATTTGCCAGACTGGAAAGTTTGAATTTATTCCACTGCTACCACTACCGTGTGTATTGTGCCACTTTAGGAGACAGCCTAAAGTTATACAATGATCTGATAAGACAAGTAAATAACGCTGTGCGTTTTTGGTTATTTTGGGAACCATATACTCGAAGTTGGAAATCTTTGAATACTCAGGTACCCGTAAACAATTTTGTAAAAAGATGTAAATACTCCCGAATGTATACAATAACCAATACGAACACAAGTTTTTCTTGTTTAATTAGAGTCACAATAAATGTGGACTTAATGTCATAATTTCCCACCTCTACTAAGTGTTAAAAACCACTCGTGGCAATTCCCAAACACACATACAAAAATAATTCATGTGTCCCACACTTGTACTAATCCAGTGACAGCGAACAATAGGCACAAATACGACCTCATGATACTGCGGCAGTCAACTCAAAACAAACTAGATACATCAATCAATTAAAAGCCGCCAAGTCTGTGAAAGGCCGTCGGCAAATGTTTCTTCTAAAACCTTTATCCGAGTTGTCCTAATTTTGTTAACAAAAATGTGAGATTTTCATTTGTGAGACTTAAATGTGTAAATTGTAAAAAGTCGTTTAGGCCTATGGGTAATTTGGAACCGAAATTGGAACCGGGTAATGACAGTTTCGGTCGGGTATCTGGGTATCTGGGTACCCAGCACAGCCTTACAGCTAAACTTATGCATCTTTCGGATTTTCATTAAGAATTTGTTCTGGTAAAAATTCAGATACCTTCTTTGATGGGTCCGAGTGTGTGTCAATGGAGAGCTGCCCCTGTTCCCAAGCTGGAGAATTCTCCCCGTCTGGAACTCTAATGAAGGATGAATGCAGGGTCTGGTATGTTTTTCTTATAATTAGAGTTGTACACGTTTATACGTGTACACGAAAATAAATTCACTGAACGTTTTCAAATTCACGAAACGGGTAAAATAAATTTCATGAAGTGTGAATTTTCATGAAGTGTGACCAGGAAGTTCAACTGATAATTTGTTTTTAATAATTAATACAACCAGAAAATTTGGAGGATGTTTTGTGCCAGGCTTGATGTGCTGTATTTTGATTTAGTTTCCCTACTAAATATGGACAATCCGTCTGCATCATGACATTTTGTTAGTGATAACAATATTTGTTTACACGTGTGTCAAAAGGTGTACACGTTTCGCAAATTAAACGGAAAATTAGTTATTTGGCGAATGATTGAAAATATTTTTTCTTCAAAAAGATGACGTGGGTATCAATCTTCTATAAAACTATTGTTTGTAATGGCTTCATTCGGACTACATAATGATCAAATACTATTTTTCAAATTAGCACTTGCATTGAAGGCACCATCAAAGAGTGCACTGGTACCTCAGTAGCCTGCCCGGCAACTTGCACCGTCTTTGCTGGGCTTCACTTCGACACATTTGATAGCAACATGTATACATTTGACGGGGGCTGTGAGTACGTGCTGGCACAAAGCTTTGACACAGATGGTCCAAAATTCAGTATCTTCATGGATAAGAAGACTGCGTGCGATTTTGGGAATAGTTGCGTTCCCTACATGAGTGTTGTCACTCCAGATGGTACCATATATGAGTAAGTAATCTAATATATTTGTTTTGTATACTAAAACCATTGTCAGCGGTTGATAAGTGCATTAATAACCATTTGATTGTGCTGGGTATAATGTGTCATTTTTGCTTCATGCCCGAGCCGCGTGTTTTCTTCTCAGACGACAGTCCAACAGAATCTGAGTAACGTAATGTAGTCACATGGCCAGAATTTAAACTCCTTACACTTACGAGCGGGAGGAGGGGTTGCTTTGAGGTCAAAATATCTTGGGGAGGGGGCATTGGAATTTTACATACCATTATAGAGAAGATACAGAATTTTGTACTCAAAATTCATAAAATGTTCGAATTTCTATAATGTGACACGTTTTTGGTGTTAAGCCGATGATGGTACTTCCTTTAATATTTGTGTAAATGTTCTGAAACTTAAAGAAATGTGTCAAAAATGTTCTGCTCAAATTTTATAGGAAAAATAAATATTTCCTAAATTCAACTTCAGAATGACTACAAAATATGTGATTTGATTTTGCCCTTACACCGCCATTATTTATTATTTTTTATATTATAATAATTTTTTTTAAATGGAAACAAATTTGGGCTATTTTTTCAAAAAAGTGTTAGCTGCCCTTCCCTTGAGAAATTTCTTTACGAGCTTGGTAAGCAGTTTTGCCAACATTACCAATGCTTGTACCTTCCCATTAGCTATGGTAAAACGGATCTTTTAGGACTGAGCTGATGTGACTTTGTATAATGATGTATCCTTGTAATTTCTTTTCTGTGCGAATCAGAATCAAGAATGATCAAGAACTGGTCGTTAGCGACACCAACCAAAAGAAAACAGCTAAAACACTTCCCTTCACCAAGATTAATGACACGAGCACGTTCATTGCTAAACGTGTATCGTCCATTTTTACACTATTGGCATTACCCAACCTTGGCATCGAGATCTTGTGGGGTGCTGATAATCGTATCTATCTCACAGCGGCCGAGACCTTGTTCGGCAAGGTAATTAATTCCATTAGAAACCATATGTTTAAAAGTGGTGCTATAAGCACATATTAATTATTGACCTTTCATAATTTTGAGAGAGGTTATGTCAGAAGAAAACCAAACAACATAACCCCCAGTAAAATATTATTACACGTGTAAACTGTATCAAAATTCCATGTTGTATAAATAAATACGAATTACTGGAACAGGTTAGTTGCTTTGTATGCACAACTACGCGCATTTGTTAGTTTGTTTTCATTGTTGCTATGAAATGATGTTCAATTACAACCAAAATTGCTGGATCGATTTGAATTCTGCCACGCTGTGTTTTAAAATGACTTTTTTCACATAGGGTATGAATGCTCACCCAGCATGTGCGGCTTCTCTCAGCCACCATACTTTGTGTACGTAAATTTGGTCAGGTTCCAATAACCGTGTATAAATGTATCACATATCACGACCTATGACTAGAAATTTGAGACTTTCTGTTGTGAAGTGTATATAAAAACATAATTGTTTTAGAGTGCTAAACAACAAACACTTAATCATTAACATAGACACATCTTTGTAGGGTAAAATTAATGTGAGTGTTAAATCTAGATGAAATATTTGGATTCTCACAGTAAGACAATTTATCCATTTTGTTTTTAGATCCATGGTCTCTGTGGAAACTTCAACAAAGTTTATGCAGATGATTTCCAGCTTCCCTCCGGTGGTGGCACAGCGGCAGTTGTTAAAGATTTCGCCAAAGCATGGAACTCCAACACAATGTGTCTAGAACCTGACCCCGTGGACAGTGTAAACCACTGTGTTATGGACATCTTATATAGTATAGACACTTACAAAATTTGCAGCAGTCTTAAAAGGTTCCCTTTCAAGGAATGTAATTTGAAAGTAGACACCACCAATTACTACAGGTTGTGTGTATTGGACCGTTGTTTGAAATCTGATGGAGCAGAGTGTCTGCAATTGGCTGCCTATGCCTTAGAGTGTTCCAAAAAAGGTGTTGTGATTGAGTGGAGATCCCCAGAACTGTGCCGTAAGTCTGACTTGTTTTACTAGCCCTATTCTAGGGCCAATACGAATGGGGCTACCTTTGCCCACTACAAATACAGATCATCTAGAGTATTAAAACAATAATCCACCAATTACTGTTGTGGTAGCACACTGTGCATGAATATTTCCGGTGTTTTGTCAAATAGCGTAAACATGGCGTTACATCAGACGAAACATATATTCATGCCATTTCTGAAATTGCTGCGAGGGAGGGGTGGGTGGATTTTTATATATACTAATCCGTTGACCTCCGTTTTCTGCCATTACTGCGGAGGTATCACACGCATTTATAAACACAAAATATATGCTGGTTTGTTTTTTTCGAATACAATGCAAATCACTGGTCAAAGAAGCACCGTACTACATAAACAAAATAATGTAGGCTTGACGCAGAATATTGTTACTGTGTCACCACAGTTCTCACAGCGCTCAGTGAAATGGTTGGTCCATGCATACACAATTAAGTATTCATCTTCTGTCTGTTGTCGATACACAACCTGCATTATTCACTAACAGATAGAATGTGTATAAATTTTCATAGAAACATTAGCCCAGGTTGGTCTTTCACCTTCGTCAACTATGGTGACGTCCAGGATTTAACCCAAAAATTGCGAGTACAGAAAAAATATTTTGTGTAAATTCATAAATTTCTTAATTTTTACCTTGTTGTTCATTGAAGTTTAATACCGAGTTTCAGCCTCCCCACACAGGTAAGATTTAAACAATGTCACAAAAGAAATTTTCTGTGCGGCGACTGACCCCCTGTGGATAGGACTCCGTTTCTGTGCATACAGAGACGGAGTCATATAAGTTCCTGTAATTTATGGTGTAGTGTATAATCCATACTTGATAAGAATCAAAACATAATATACAAACCAACATATGAAAGTTTCAGCTCAATGCGAAGTCTAAGTCGTAAGGAAATTGTGAAACAACATTAACAAGTTTTACAGGAAATACTTGCAAACATCTTGCTATCTGGCAACGTTTTGATAATGTGCAATATTAATATGTTGTTTTCTTTAAAATTAGAACACTTAATTCAGACAGAGTGATGTTTTGCCACCTTTACTAACTTTACATCAAGTCAGCCTTCCAGTAATAATTTGGCAACGTTAAAATCCGGTAATTATAATGTGCCTACCATTTAATTTGTTCTATTTTTTGTAGCTGTTACTTGTCCAGAAGGAATGATATACAAGGAGTGTGGCTCCATGTGCAAGGTATCATGTCATGATCTTGGGAATAATGAAACTTGTGAAGAACAGTGTGTCCAGGGCTGTCAGTGCCCAGATGGAGAGGTTGTATATGTAAGTATTATATTATCAATGAGTAGGAATTGAAGCTTTGCATGGTGGAAGTACAGTAGTAGTATGGTTTGCTGTAGCACCATGTAAACAATCTCTTAGGAGTTGCAATAATGTTTTGTTCTGGGAACCATTGGGATGTTTTAATTATTAAATTCTTAAATATTTTAAACCCGCTTCCAATCGGAAGACTGTACACGCCCTCAGCCGATACACAATAAATTGTGTGGTGACGTACAACCGCAGCAATTATTAATTTGAGTTTTTAATTTACTGGTATTAATCCTTGACTGATTTTTTTTCATTCAATGTCTCAAATGAAAGCTTATAACTTCCTCAACCGCAAAAATGTCAATTGAACATTTAAGTATTTGTTACCGTCAAATCGTCCCAAACACGGCCGTTACATCTTTAATTTGATTGGTGTAGTTCTGGTGCAGATTTAGTGTAGGCATTATTGAATAATTGGTGTACACCAAAAGTGCACTACACTGTATATTGGTGTACTTCTGGTGTGTTCCAATTTTTAAAAAAAAAACCTGAAAATCGTACACTCTGGTGTAGTTCCGGTGCGTTCAAATTATTTAAATTAGCATTTAAATTAGCACCTAAAGTGCACCATGCAATATTGCTGTGCAGTTTTGGTGCGATGACTTTTAGTGCGATGAGTTTTGGTGCGGTTCTCGTGTAGCATTGAAATTGCGTAGTGCTTAAATCCTACACCAAAACCGTACCACATTTGAGCTCTGGTGTAGTTCTGGTGCATTTAAATTAGCACCAAAAGTGCACCAGCATAATTATGGTGTAGTTTTAGTGCGGTGCGTTTTGGTGCGGTTCTGGTGTGGCATCGAAATTGTGTGAGGCAACTTCATAATTTCTCTGATTTACGTTACTAAAAATAAAAACCAACATTAACTTACCAATGCAGTTTCCATCAGTCATTTCACAGCCAAAATAGTGAACAATAATGCACCTAAATAGCATAAATAATTCTTGCAACATCACTTGTTGCATTTTTATTATTTCATATCAAGATTTATGGCATGATTTCATGATTTTACCACAAAAAGTGCAGAGCCCAGTGGTCAACTGCCAACATAGCTACTAACAGCAATGCATTATGGCACTATGCTTTCTGATTTTTCCCACAGTACACAGAAATTGTCCTGCGTACTAGTGCATATAGATTAGATACGCACCAAAACTGCACCAAAACAATTGGGTGATAGTATTTAAGTAAATTTAATTTAATTGCACGTTCTCCTAAAAGCCTTTTGATAATTTGTTTCTATTGTATTTTTTCATGCTTAGATTTATCCAGGTGAGCCCAAGAAGTGTGTTCCATTGTCAGATTGTCCGTGCCACTTAGAAGACGGTGAAATCGCAAGGGCCAGAGAAAGCTGGAAAGAAGGTTGCAATGACTGGTATGTATGCACTCTTAAATCTGTGTTGAATCAACCATCAAGTCAGTCATAAAGAAAGTGTTAATAAAATTATTGTAGAAAGTTTAAATCTAACTTATTAAATGTTAATTATAAAGTTTCAACTTTATAAATAGTTGTCACAGAGTGAGCCTTGAAAATGTTGTTTAAATACTTGAATTCTTTAGATTTTACCATGAAAGAAATGTTAGACTATCACAACTTATGCTTCAGACTTGGCCTCAGTCTTGAAGTTTGTGGCAGGCTCAGTGTGATTGATCTAGTGCTTTGAATTGGAGTCCTCAAACCTCGTGCCCCGAATCCTCAGTGTCGAGTATCGAGTCATGAAGCGGCTCGAGGCCGAGTCCGAGTCACAATTCTGAGTCACAGGTCCTTTAACAGTGAAAGTTTAGGAAGAAAATAGACTTTTACATTTTTGTTTTCAGCACCTGCAAGGATGGTATCGTTCTCTGCAGCAATGAAACTTGCACTGGTAAGTTTATCGATATTGTGTTTACTGAAATATTTTGTTTACAAAGAACTCTAGAGGTGTGTTTACGACTATAAACCAGACACTTATTTAAGTTCAAGAAACTATGTGAAAATGCTTGTGACAGAAACTTACTTGCAGTGTGGGATGTATACAATTATCTTTAACGTCAACGTTCCTTAAATATTTTGGTGTAATTAAAATGTTGGCAAAATGGAACGAACTCATGAGTAATAAACGTACGTGATTTAAACGTAGTACAATCATGTCATTATTCCCCCCCCCCCCAACGGGGTAGGAGTTTGGATCCCTAAGAAAAAAGGGCCTGTATGCCTCAATCGCCTCCCTAAAGCAACCCTAGACACTCCACAGCATTGAACCGACTATGTCATATTAATGAACTTTTTGCCAATAATAAACCAGACAAAATGCATCACAACTGACAATAGCACGTGATTAACCATTACAAAATGAATTTATCAGAGATCAATTTCAAAGAACTGAGGAGAGAATTAAGCTTTGCAAGCATTAAAATAGACTACCAGCCAATTTTGGAGGAGGATGGCTGGTAAAAGACAAAACCTGCTTTTTATAGTAAATTGTTCCAGTAAGCATAACAGGTTTCCTGTTTATATTACGTAATTTGGGACTGAAGAAAATGTGTGTTTTTTGTTTATTTTTTAGCTCCTATGCAATGTCCGTCCTCCCTACAATACATCCAATGTGTAGAGTGTGAGCGTAGATGCGCAAATATTCATTTGGCCTGTAATAAAGAGACGTGTTCCCCAGGATGCGGCTGCCCAACAGGAATGGTCCGCACTGATGAAGGTCAGTGCATACTGGAGGAAAACTGTCCGTGTTACTTCAACGGTCAATCCTTCCAAGCTGGGGATGAATTCTACAATAGCTGTAATAAATGGTGAGTGGGTTGGGTCTCTGGTTACTTTTTGAATTGTATTATAAATGTTGATTTGCTATTGCAAAATTAGAAAGGTACTGAAATTGTACAAATTTGTCAAATATTAATTTGCGTGTTAGATGCTGGCACTCAACTCACATAATGTACAGTCCGTTTCTGGCAAAGATCACACGTGTTGTGACGACGTCAACTATGAACAAACAAAAAACTAAATTATAGTTTAGATTTTTTAGAGGTGCTGTTCTCCCCTCTATGAAATCTGAATCTGCCCCTGAAATCAACTTGTCTTTAATTTATAACAGATAGAACATTTCACACAATACTTGACTCAAGGCTGTTGCCGTAGTGCGCACTTTCCAACCCCTGGCCCGTACCGATCGCTAGCCCGAGAAATTCAGAATACACACACGGTGCGCCGTCCCCGGCCCCGGCCCCGGCCCCAGCCTCGGACACGTACACTGTACAGCGAGATCAATATACTGTGTACATTGTTCGTTTATAGTACGTGCTTACATAACATGCACAGTAATGTCATTGACTTGAAATGTTCCTTACAAATTATGCTTTGTTTGACTACCAACAAGTCAGACGTTTCCATGGCATCAAGTTTCGGGGAAAAATCGTGTATGAAATTGTGCATCTTCTTTTTCTTTACAGTGAATGCCATGGGTCGGGTACTTACACTTGTGAAGAAAAAAACTGTGGAGGTCAGCGAACCAATTTAAATATTACTATTGTAAAATTATTTTCCACGAGAGAAAACTTATTACCGGCCTTCACCTTTTGTTTTCTCAAAACCGTTGCTCTATTGTTATTATGAAAGTATTATTAAACATTATACATTTATTGCTTTATATAAAACAAATAAACTTATAAAAGCAATTCAGAAACTTCGTATGAAACTTTTGTATTAACAACCATTCCACTCAGGGGCGTAGCGAACGTATTTTCTTTAGGGGGTGTGGAGCCAATTTGCCAACTGACATCAGATTTTTTTTGGGTAAATTTACTGACACAACTCTAACATCACCAGACTACAAATTTACTTGGTTTTCCCTCAAAATGGACACTCTGTAAAGTCGGTCAAAGGGGGGGGGGGGGGGTTGGGGGGGTGACAACTGCCACCTGAAACTACAGCTTATAAACTACTTATAACAAACAAACAACTCGGCAAATCTTCAGTGCTTAGAAACATGATACATTTGCAGTCGGCAAACCGACTTTGTGGAGTGTCGTAGCCGAGCGGTCTAGCTTACCGGACTCAAGTTCTGGTGTTAGCAGCAGAATGTGGGTTCGAATCTTGGCCGTGATACTTGTGTCCTTGAGCAAGACACTTAACCATAATTGCTTCTCTCCACCCAGGGGTTAAATGGGTACCAGTGAGGGCAGAGTTGGTTGATTAGCCCTATATGTGCTGTAATGGCAGCAATTGAGCTGTATACTCCCCAGGGAGCTGAGATGGTTTCAGGAATGATTTATGAGCCTTATGAGCCTTATGAGCAGGGGTAATAATATAATGCGCCTTGAGCACCACTCAGTTGGTGGATACGTGCGCTATATAAGTCCACACATTATTATTATTATTAAACCAATAGCTGAGGCTCTAAATGCCAACCAATTATTTTGACCAATTACCAATTGTTAAAAGATTTATTCAGTAACTTAAGTTTGACTGTAATAACGGATGAGAATTTTCATTCCCCAGGTGACTGTCGCACTTATGGAGATCCTCACTACACAACGTTTGATGGTTTAAATTATGAATTCCAGGGTAAGTTTTCTAGAGAACAAAAACTGATATAAATATGATATTAGATTATTGATGTAATTGGCTTTATAATGTGTATGTATGTACTGTATATATGTAATAATTCTTATAACAATTCCTATCAACTTCAGTCTCTGTCTGTTCAGAAAACGAAAATGAAACAAACAGAAGCTATACAAACCATAAAAAGAAAAATTACAATGACTTGACCTAGAATGTTTTGAGTTGAGTCTTGAAGTGTGTAATGGTGTTAATATTATGTGTGAGATGAACAGGAATATACAACTGAAAAAATATATGTTCACCGTACGATTTTTTAGTGGCCGACAGAATATTGAGAATATCTTTGTTGGCGGATCATACTAATATCGTTATTCATCAAAAATGGTGTCAGAGGTGGGATGACACTCAGATATACATTAGTATACATTCAAATTACTGATAAGTTAATCACCCCACACACACTTTCAGAATTGTGTTTAGTCCAAACAAAAAGCAAAACAAAAGTTGTGTGGTCACAAACCACCCATATCCCCGTTTTGTGAGCCATTGATGAGATTGAGATATAAATATTTTCTGTCATATCAGGGGATTGTAGCTATGTCTTGACAACAGACGGATGTGAAAAACCTGGAAACTTCTCGATAGTCGTTGAGAATGTTCCATGTGGAACAGAAAGGGTAACTTGCACCAAGTCTGTCGTATTCAGCCTTCTAGATGTCACAATCAGTCTTGTCCGTGGTGCCGAACCCGATGTCTCACTCCCTCCTTCAGGAACGGCGGAAGCTCAGTACCGGTTTACAAAGTCTGGAATCTATATCATTATAGATACGCTTCATGGTGAGCTTCGAGTATTTCTTCTTACTGATTTACCGACCGTATCTTCC
The DNA here is from genome assembly GCA_029582265.1 of Zoroaster sp. YZ-2022. Lineage (NCBI taxonomy): Eukaryota > Metazoa > Echinodermata > Asteroidea > Forcipulatida > Zoroasteridae > Zoroaster > Zoroaster sp. YZ-2022. The sequence continues at coordinate 33,954,169 of CM055830.1, forward strand.
AGCAATTTTATGCCAGTTTTTGTTTTCATCGGACCATTAATAAATTCCTTTAAAATGGAAAAAATTGAAAAGAGATGCTACGCAAAATTATTGTTAGGGGCTAGCAGTAGCAACGTGATTTTGTAATGGGACCCACCATAAATTAATTTTGGTAAATAAATTATTATTAGTAACTGAGCTGAATGTTGAGATTATAGAAAAAATTCGGTAACCTTCATAAGCTTAATAAGTATAATGTAGTTGACTTGACGTTACACTTCCGGTCCCCAAACACCTCGTGTTTGCTACAACAAATACATAGCTCTAATTATTATTTTAAAAACTATATGTGATCATTTTCTACTTCACAGGAATTCAACTTACATGGGATCAAGGAACATCAGTCTATATATATTTAGATGGGTCTTTTAAAGGAAACGTGTGTGGTCTGTGCGGTAATTTTGATGGTGACGCAGCAAATGACTTCAGATCGAGAACAGGGGAAATCGAAGCCACTGCCACACTATTTGGTCACAGCTGGAAAACCGATACAGAAAGTGATTGCATTGCTCCCCCAGAACTTATCCATCCCTGTGAAACGGAAATTGGCCTTTCACGAAAGGCATGGGCATACTACGCCTGTGGACTCATCAAAAAGGACGTCTTTGCACCATGCCATAGTGTGGTAAATTAGACGATTTTTAAGCAACAATCTCACTTATATAGTAATAGTAATAAGAGTGGAGAGAACTCACATTGTGTTATTGCAAATGGAACCGATACTCCACCAACATACAAAACCTAAAATCTTCCTAAAGCTTTGTAGCCATGTTGTGAAACAAATGTCCCCTAAACAAAAATCCTCCAAAGGCGTGGATTAGTGCTTTACGAAACAAAATTTAAGGTGAAAAAATCCCATGAGGACTGGAACAGGGGTTTACGGGCTTACAAGTCAAACTTATAACCTAAAACAGATCGACAAAGGATGGTGAAGTTGATCGGAAATATCTTTATAACAAAATAAATCACTAGGAAGAGGCATCGATCGCTACATAGAAGTGACGAGGCATGCAGGCAGTTTCGGATCTAGGATTTGACCAGTGCAGTATGGGGGCGCAATCTGGGCGAATTGCACAGCCAACTTTTTCAGAATTATATCACGTGATCAATACGCAAATAAGGCTCTGATGAGATGCATAATATGTAATGTTTCATTTAAGGTGGACCCTGAAGAATATTTCGACAACTGTGTCTTTGATAGCTGTGGGTGCGACAGAGGTGGAGATTGTGAGTGTCTGTGTACTGCCATCAGTAACTATGCAGCACTCTGTAATGAAAAGGGCGTAACAATAAGATGGAGATCAGCGGGCAGTTGTGGTAAGTTTCACACTAAATATTAAATCCTTTGTGGTTTGGTTTTTTTTCCGATGATTTGATATAAGTCGTGTTCTTTCTAAGTGATCCCCCAACTAATGCTTCCCAGGATAAGCATCATAACTTAGGTGTGATCTCTGACTGCACAGTGTGTATGGGTTCAATAACTAACCAACTAATGCCCCTAGGTGTGATCTCTGGCTGCACAGTATGTATGGGTTCAATAACTAACCAACTAATGCCCCTAGGTGTGATCTCTGGCTGCACAGTATGTATGGGTTCAATAACTAACCAACTAATGCCCCTAGGTGTGATCTCTGGCTGCACAGTATGTATGGGTTCAATAACTAACCGACTAATGGCCCTAGGTGTGATCTCTGGCTGCACAGTATGTATGGGTTCAATACCTAACCGACTAATGCCCCTAGGTGTGATCTCTGGCTGCACAGTATGTATGGGTTCAATAACTAACCAACTAATGCCCCTAGGTGTGATCTCTGGCTGCACAGTATGTATGGGTTCAATACCTAACCGACTAATGCCCCTAGGTGTGATCTCTGGCTGCACAGTATGTGTGGGTTCAATAACTAACCGACTAATGCCCCTAGGTGTGATCTCTGGCTGCACAGTATGTATGGGTTCAATAACTAACCGACTAATGCCCCTAGGTGTGATCTCTGGCTGCACAGTATGTATGGGTTCAATAACTAACCGACTAATGGCCCTAGGTGTGATCTTTGGCTGCACGGTGTGTATGGGTTCAATAACTAACCGACTAATGCCCCTAGGTGTGATCTCTGGCTGCACAGTATGTATGGGTTCAATAACTAACCGACTAATGGCCCTAGGTGTGATCTTTGGCTGCACGGTGTGTATGGGTTCAATAACTAACCGACTAATGCCCCTAGGTGTGATCTCTGGCTGCACAGTATGTATGGGTTCAATAACTAACCGACTAATGCCCCTAGGTGTGATCTCTGGCTGCGCAGTATGTATGGGTTCAATAACTAACCGACTAATGCCCCTAGGTGTGATCTCTGGTTGCACGGTGTGTATGGGTTCAATAACTAACCAACTAATGCCCCTAGGTGTGATCTCTGGCTGCACGGTATGTATGGGTTCAATAACTAACCAACGAATGCCCCTAGGTGTGATCTCTGGCTGCACAGTATGTATGGGTTCAATAACTAACCGACTAATGCCCCTAGGTGTGATCTCTGGCTGCACGGTGTGTATGGGTTCAATAACTAACCGACTAATGCCCATAGGTGTGATCTCTGGCTGCACGGCGTGTATGGGTTCAATAACTAACCGACTAATGCCCCTAGGTGTGATCTCTGGCTGCACGGCGTGTATGGGTTCAATAACTAACCGACTAATGCCCCTAGGTGTGATCTCTGGCTGCACGGTGTGTATGGGTTCAATAACTAACCGACTAATGGCCCTTGGTGTGATCTCTGGCTGCACGGTGTGTATGGGTTCAATAACTAACCGACTAATGCCCCTAGGTGTGATCTCTGGCTGCACTGTGTGTATGGGTTCAATAACTAACCGACTAATGCCCCTAGAATAAAAATATAGACAATAATGGAGTCCGCCCACAATAGGGCTGGATAGCTATAAGTTTACCCAGAGGTCACAGGTTTGAGACTTTTAGTAATTGGGTGTGGGGTATCAAAATAATACAATTTTATTGCATATGATTAATGGCAAAATGTTATTTCGTTTTTATTTTGTCTTAACGGTGGCATTGGGGTGTCTTTAATGCTGTTCAACTGCTGTGCAATCTTTAAAAAATCTTGTATTGTTGCTGTTTGTTATTTATTTTTATTTTTTACTTGGTGTGTACCTCAGTTATACCCATATATTTTGTGTTATTTAAACATGTTTTGGGGTATCCACTAGAAAAGCTTGATTTTTGGACCACTAATTAATCACTCTTTTTATTTCCTTACTGATACATTTTTGTGTATTGCTTGAGAGGAAAATACACAGAACTGAACTTCTTTTATTTGAAGGTATGCAATGTGAAGACGACATGACATACAAAGAATGTGGAGAGGTCTGTGCGGACACGGTCTTCTCTAACTCGGCTACACCTGATTTCGGCTGTCAAATGCAATGCACAGATGGCTGCCATTGCCCAAATGGCACTAAACTCTGGCGTGGCGTATGTGTGCCAGAGGTTAACTGCACGTATAACGGCATGGAAGTACCGCCTGGGAATCACATAGATGGCTGCAAGAACTGGTAAGTTCAAAGGAGGGCGGACCCGGGGGAAAAAGGGGCCACGTCCCCCAATACTTTTTTCAAGGCTGCCCCCACAAATAAAATTAAATAAATAAATAAGAAAATCCCAAAACAAAAACAAATGAAAAGAATTGCTTCATTTGGTATAAGAAGACTAAAAAACCTGCTGCTGAAAACGCTCACATTGCATGAGAGAGCAAAATCAAACTTTTGCTTATAAAGGGCCCCTTCGCGTTCGCAAGTCGAACCCTCCAAAACTTTTGGCGATGAATACATTATCGTACTTAACATAGAAGTTCAGACTTCCTGCAAGGTTCTAAGATCGGTAAGAGGTAGGTACCATGTGTCGACAACATGAGCTACATATAGTCTTCTGCGTCCTAAAAAAGATATAGGGCCTAATACTATAAACACGTTAAACAGGTTTGATACATTATATTCTGATACTTAAGTCAGTTTTAAAATCCTGCCTTTCAAGTGTATTTTACTTGTTAAGATAACCTTTTACACAGTCCTGACGAAATTGTAAACACAACTTGATACTACGAGCTAGATCTTGTTTGCAGAACCAGGATCCCGCTACGGGGTAAGGTGTAAGCACTGGGTAAAATACCAGTACAGTCACAAACTTGACCCCCCCCCCCCCAACTTAGGTTTTACGTCACACAAACTCCAGTGTATCTTACAATAAGAAGGAATCCAAGTCTACCACTTCGCCCCCAACAAGCTTCAGGGACTTCTCCACAACCATAATGGATAAACCGGATCCTTGCAACAGAGCGGGAGTATACCGGATCCCTTGTGAGTGTGGCAAAGTCTACATTGGGGAAACAGTACGGATCTCCCAACGAGACTGAAGGAACACCAGCCGCAGAGTAGATTTTGAGAAGTCAGCCATTGTGAAGCACTCTCACATCAAGGACCACAAAATTGACTGGTAGACAGCTCAACTCATCACACCCATCAGCACATGGCATCCCAGAGGCATCAGAGAAGCATAACACCTGTTTACAGGACGTCGGTTTCTACATCAGCGACCCCTACTACGGACTAAAGGATTTTATATATCCAAAGTCATCCCACCCCAGACTGAGGGACAACTGATTCAGTTCAGTTAGCACACACTCCTCTCCCCACTCCGAGAATCCCAATTCCACAGTTTCCCGCCTGCACGCTACAATGTACTAATCCTCCAGCATCCAGTCTTTGTGCAAATCCTCCAACAGTCTACTTAAGCAGCACCAGTGGTGTCACCGTAAACAGACTTTACTTATCCTTTGCACCAAGCAAAGCTACAAATCTTACTTTACAAAACAAAAACCTGGGTTCATTGGGTAGTTTATGAATTTACCCTTAATTACATTTCTTTCTTTTGTTTTAAAGCACATGCAAGAATGGAGTTATGAAGTGTGTAGACATACCTGATTGTATACGTAAGTCAATAGCAATAAATAATAGTGGACTTGACAATATTGGCTTCCTTTGGGGTGTGTGATCGAATCATGGCCATGACCGTGATGCTTGTGTCTCTGAGCAAGAATCTTTACCATAGTTTCTTCTCTAAACCGAGAAGTATACATGTGGAAGTCAAGGCCTGCACGGCAACCCTGAACACAACGCACGAAAGAAAATGCCTCTCATGCGTGTAGCGGGCGCCCTTTAGCAGTCCGTTCATTAGGTAACTAACATGTTATGGTATCACGTATTTAAATATAGATGAGCCCAACATTTTCATTACGGTGAAAATATATGAATAATTCACTAGTAGCGTCCCCATAACCGACTGTTAAAGACGCTCGTGGATGCGTGTCCTGATGGCAGAGTCATCAAAATGTGTCTTCAGTCCGAAACGTGACTGTGGTTCTCTGAGCACTAAAAAAGCAATTCCCCCCTGTGCCCCCAACTGAAAAAGTCCTGGCTACGCTGCTGTTGCTTCTCTCCACTCAGGAAAAGCAATGGATAAAGTCGACAGTTGAACAGTAACCTCACATGTGACAGTATCATATTCGGGAGAAATATTATCTGCTAATTACGGCTAAAGGAACCGAATAAACACCAGTTTCAATGTGTTTATTACAAATAATTTTTCTTTGCGGTTTTACTTTCTTGTATACTGTTATGATTCTGGTTACTGGGTCTTTTATTTCATTGCATGTCGTTTTTTCCCCTTTCTGCCGCTTACCAAAAATTGAATACTCTTCTCATCTTCCCTTTTAAAATTGTCCCCAAAAGTTTAAAAAAGTATTTAAAAATACCACTACAGCTACCACTACAGTTATCACCACAATTGAAAGAATGACAGTCCCATCAACCACTGCTGGATATACAACCACTCCAAGTAGTTCAGCCTGATCTTCTATTTACCTCTGCTATGCCCCACCCGCCTATAAGCTCAGATAAAGAACGCAGGATAAACGTTTATTTACAGCTACTAATATGCGCAGCTATCAACCTATCAGAGTGTCTACATTTTGGGGCCTTTTGTGAATATTAGTTTATCGTTTCACAATATGTTTTAAGTTGTTCGCAGATACATTTGTGTCACTTTGGTATTGTAGTGATACCATGGGTCTCAACAGCCTTTTGTGGTGGTTCAGTCCCCAATTTAATGTTGATGAATGCATTATAAAAATGTCAATGAGTCAGTTAAAACTTAATTGTATTGATATTTTTTTTAATTCCCTGAAAATATCACTGCCTTTAATTACTTATTGGTTTACAATTCTTTGTTTCTTTTGTTTACACCATCTTCAGCTTCAACCACTAAAGAATGTGCCGAAAATATTGATGATTTGACAAAAGTATCTATTTGTATTATAATTATTATGTATATTTGTTTAAATGTTTTTTGCTAGTTCCTACGAGCACAGAGGTGATCACTACTTCTGTCGTTACCACACGTGAAACAACCACAGTACCGACATCCACAGCTGCACCTACAACCACTGAGGAAGTCATAACAACTGTGGTTTACAGTACCACCCCAGAGGAAACCACCACTGAGGAGACAACTACTGTGAGAACCACTTCAGAAACGACTGCTACAGGTAGGGTTGAATATTTGTTATTCTTCACTCTTCCCAATACTTTTTCCTTTTAATTAGACAATTTTCTCATGCACCTATATAGACACTAAAACTTTCCTGACCTGCCTATTTTTTCTGTATCATACCTATCTATCTAATGCATGTAGACGCATTGTATTTCACAGAAGCCCCGACATCCACTGAGGCAACTTCCTTACGTTTAACAACCACCAAGGCACCTACAACCACATCTGCCCAGCCATCTACTGAGGAAGTTACCACAACAGTTGTGACCAGTACTGCTGAGGCCACCACAACAGAGATAACCGAAGTGCAGACAACGCAAGGTATGGAATGTTAACGTTTGCATCCGTGGTATGCTATATCAGTGCTGTTGGAAACTGTTGCACTCACAAGTCCAACCCTCTGGAAACTTTTCGTGATGAATACACTATTGTGTTGAACATAGCAGTTCAGACTTCCTGCAAGGTCGGTAAGATCGGTATGAGGTGGTTCCATGTGTCGACAACATGAGCTACATACAGTCTTCTGCGTCCTAAAAAAGATATAGGGCCTAATACTATAAACATGTTAAACAGGTTTGATACATTATATTCTTATACTTAAGTTAATTTTAAAATCCTGCCTTTCAAGGGTTAGTGTATTTTACTTGTTAAGATAACCTTTTAAATTGTATATTGTTATGATTCTGGTTACTGGGTCTTTTATTTTATCGTTAGTCGTTTTTTCTCTTTCTGCCGCTTACCAAAAATTTAATACTCTTCTCATCTTTCCTTTTAAAATTGTCCCCAAAAGTTCCCAGAGTATTAAAAAATAAAAAAAAAATAAAAATATGTCTCCTTTTTGTCTAAAATATTTCGTTTTAGCTACCACCACAGAAGAAGCTACCACTGCTGGATATACAACCACTCCAGGTTGTTCAGCCTGATCTTCTATTTACCTTTGCTATGCACAACCCGCCTATATGCTCAGATAAAAAGAACGCAGGATAAACGTTTATTTACAGCTACTAATATGCGCAGCTAACAACCACGTTTTGGGGCCTTCATGAATATTAGTTTAACGTTTCACAATATGTTTTAAGTCAATTAAATGTGGATGAACGCATTACAATACGTCAATGAGTCCGTTAAAACTTTGGCATAATTTCATGAAACTGTATTGATATTTTTTTTAATTCCCTGAAAATATCATTGCCTTTAATTACTTAGTCTAGATTTTTTTCTTTTTTTTAATATAATAAACCTACTCTTATAAACGCAAACAAAAAGTATTCAAAATCGATGTGGTGATGACCTTTTGTCATCTTTTTTATGTGGTACATGTATATGCGGTTATTGGAACCAGACTATTGTGATATGCGTTATATGCAATGTGAGCGCACGCGCACCACGGGTTTCCGCCAGTTTCCCTCGTGTATGGTACAATAAATGTATACCAAGGTCCACTAGATCCATCGCTTCCTTTACCGATTATTTGTACCTCATGCCATGCTACTACACAGACCAAATTTCCCATACCCCTATGTAAAAAAAAGTCATTTAAAACAGAGCACGGCAGAATTCCAATCGATCAGTTAATCTTGGCTGTAGTGGAACATCATTTCATAGAAAAAAAAACTAAAAATGCCGACGCGCGGGTCTGAGGCTACGCGCACAGGCACGGGAAACATGACACCTTTTTTGTTGGCCTATCAACCAATTGGACTTTCTGAACTATTTGGCGCTTTTATGAATAATATTGTATGAAATATTAATTTGGTATGAAATAGATTATTGGTTTACAATTTTTGGTTTCTTTTCTTTACACCATCTTCAGCTTCAACCACTAAAGAATGTGCCAAAAATCTTGATGATTTGACAAAAGTAACTCGGATAAATTTGGATACATATGAGCCAATGACTCGTTATGAGTGGTGGAAGCCAATGAATCCACCCAGGAATACAGAAAACCCCTACCAAGGATCTAAGATGACCACAATTTTCAAACCAAAGGCCAGATTCGCTTCACTGATTGTTGAAGAAAAGAAAAACCGTAAAGAGAAAGTACAGCTAGCTTTTGGCTTAAAGTACATATACGGTTCTCAAGACTATATACCTCTACAGAACAGTGACGGTGGATTAATCTTTGAGGGTTACCCAGGCAGCAAGATAATTATACCCAGGGACATACCAGAGGTTTATGCATTTGCAATGTATATTGTGAATCCTCGCAAATCTTCTCGGTTCAGAATTTCATTCTATGGTTGTTTTGGTAAGTTCCAAATGCTTGCTTTTGTAATTTTTTAAAGCTTATCTTTAAGCAATATGAGTATGCACGTTTCTTTGTATATATTTACCTATCATGTTATAGCGGTACCTATGCTCTACCAATTAAGCCATGTAGTCTTGTGTTGGCGGTCTCCCTATTTTGTCAATATCTTTGTTCGGTGGGGAGCATACCTTATAGCCAGAGAGAGATCTCGCCCTATTTTACGACACAACCTGAGAAGCTGCAGTCGGGGGATCTCTAAATAGTTATTTTTTAAAATATAATATTATCAAACAAACCACAAGAGAAACTGACAAGGTACATCAACCAATTATTTATGAACAACGAACAAATTAGTAGTTGGGGTTTGGTACAGGCACTCGACCAACTGAGCTATTATTTGTAAATAGTGGGAACAATATTATTATCTGAATTTGCCTATTTTACCCACAAATTTTATCATTAGCATCTTGGAAGGATATTACCACTGGGAATCTCTTTTCATTCTGAATTCATTTACAGGATGGCATTAGAAGTGGAAGCATTATTGATAGAAACTCAAGAAATTTGTGTTCCTTCTTTTTTGAACTTCCAATTACAGATATTGGTATACATACGAGTACCGAGTACACCCCTGCTTCCCCTGTGACCACTGAGAGAACTACAGTGGGAACCACTGCAGAAACGACTGCTACAGGTTGGGTTGAATATTTGTTTTTCTTCACTCTTCTCAAGATGTTTTCCTTTTAATTAGACAATTTATTCTTCCATCTTTATAGACACTAAAACTTTTCTCACCTGCCTATTTATTTTCTGTAAACCGCAGAGGAAACCACCACTAAGGAGACAACTACTGTGAGAACCACTGCAGAAACGCTACTGCGGGAATGGTTGAATATTTGTTGTGTAGGGTTTAATATTTGTTGTTCTTCACTCTTCTCAACACATTTTCCTTTTAATTAGACAGTTTCCTTGCACGTACAGCACTAAAAAGATTCCTCACCTGCCTATTTCTTTTCAGTATCATACACTCTTAAAACTAAAGTGTTGAATCAACATTTTAATGAGTTCTGTCAGTGACAACTCTTCTTAAAGTTGGATTTAACATTTAACATTGTTGAATTAATATTAATACAGTTAGATTTAACTTAACTCCGTGTTAATTCAACACTTTCTTTCTGGTGAATTTAACGTTATAAATGGATGACACTCACCAAACTCCTAAAAGGTTGATTCAACACTTTAGTTTTAAGAGTGTACCTATCTATCTAATGCATGTAGACGGATTGTATTTCACAGAAGCCCCAACAACCACTGAAGCAACTACCGTACGTTTAACAACCACCAAGGCACCTACAACCACATCTGCCCTGCCATCTACTGAGGAAGTTACCACAACAGTTGTGACCAGTACTGCTGAGGCCACCACAACTGAGATAACCACATTGCAGACGACACAAGGTATGGAATGTTAAACGTTTCCAACCGTGGTATTACAATATAAATATGCTATATCAGTGCTATTGGAAACTTAAACAATGTAAATAAAACGTTCACATATTATTATTATGTATTTTTGTTTGAATGTTTTTTGCTAGTTCCTACGAGCACAGAGGTGATCACTACTTCTGTCGTTACCACACGTGAAACAACCACAGTACCGACATCCACAGCTGCACCTACAACCACTGAGGAAGTCATAACAACTGTGGTTTACACGACCACCCCAGAGGAAACCACCACTGAGGAGACAACTACTGTGAGAACCACTTCAGAAACGACTGCTACAGGTAGGGTTGAATATTTGTTATTCTTCACTCTTCCCAATACTTTTTTCCTTTTAATTAGACAATTTTCTAATGCAACTATATAGACACTAAAACTTTCCTGACCTGCCTATTTTTTTCTGTATCATACCTATCTATCTAATGCATGTAGACGCATTGTATTTCACAGAAGCCCCAACAACCACTGAAGCAACTACCGTACGTTTAACAACCACCAAGGCACCTACAACCACATCTGCCCTGCCATCTACTGAGGAAGTTACCACAACAGTTGTGACCAGTACTGCTGAGGCCACCACAACAGAGATAACCACAGTGCAGACAACACAAGGTATGGAATGTTAAACGTTTCCAACCGTGGTATTACAATATAAATATGCTATATCAGTGCTATTGGAAACTTAAACAATGTAAATAAAACGTTCACATATTATTATTATGTATTTTTGTTTGAATGTTTTTTGCTAGTTCCTACGAGCACAGAGGTGATCACTACTTCTGTCGTTACCACACGTGAAACAACCACAGTACCGACATCCACAGCTGCACCTACAACCACTGAGGAAGTCATAACAACTGTGGTTTACACGACCACCCCAGAGGAAACCACCACTGAGGAGACAACTACTGTGAGAACCACTTCAGAAACGACTGCTACAGGTAGGGTTGAATATTTGTTATTCTTCACTCTTCCCAATACTTTTTTCCTTTTAATTAGACAATTTTCTAATGCAACTATATAGACACTAAAACTTTCCTGACCTGCCTATTTTTTTCTGTATCATACCTATCTATCTAATGCATGTAGACGCATTGTATTTCACAGAAGCCCCAATATCCACTGAGGCAACTACCGTAACTTCAACAACCACCAAGGCACCTACAACCACGTCTACCCTGCCAACTACTGAGGAAGTTACCACAACAGTTGTGACCAGTACTGCTGAGGCCACCACAACAGAGATAACCACAGTGCAGACAACACAAGGTATGGAATGTTAAACGTTTCCAACCGTGGTATTACAATATAAATATGCTATATCAGTGCTATTGGAAACTTAAACAATGTAAATAAAACGTTCACATATTATTATTATGTATTTTTGTTTGAATGTTTTTTGCTAGTTCCTACGAGCACAGAGGTGATCACTACTTCTGTCGTTACCACACGTGAAACAACCACAATACCGACATCCACAGCTGCACCTACAACCACTGAGGAAGTCATAACAACTGTGGTTTACACGACCACCCCAGAGGAAACCACCACTGAGGAGACAACTACTGTGAGAACCACTTCAGAAACGACTGCTACAGGTAGGGTTGAATATTTGTTATTCTTTACTCTTCCCAATACTTTTTTCCTTTTAATTAGACAATTTTCTAATGCAACTATATAGACACTAAAACTTTCCTGACCTGCCTATTTTTTTCTGTATCATACCTATCTATCTAATGCATGTAGACGCATTGTATTTCACAGAAGCCCCAATATCCACTGAGGCAACTACCGTAAGTTCAACAACCACCAAGGCACCTACAACCACGTCTGCCCTGCCATCTACTGAGGAAGTTACCACAACAGTTGTGACCAGTACTGCTGAGGCCACCACAACAGAGATAACCACAGTGCAGACGACACAAGGTATGGAATGTTAAACGTTTCCAACCGTGGTATTACAATATAAATATGCTATGTCAGTGCTATTGGAAACTTAAACAATGTAAATAAAACGTTCACATATTATTATTATGTATTTTTGTTTGAATGTTTTTGCTAGTTCCTACGAGCACAGAGGTGATCACTACTTCTGTCGTTACCACACGTGAAACAACCACAGTACCGACATCCACAGCTGCACCTACAACCACTGAGGAAGTCATAACAACTGTGGTTTACACGACCACCCCAGAGGAAACCACCACTGAGGAGACAACTACTGTGAGAACCACTTCAGAAACGACTGCTACAGGTAGGGTTGAATATTTGTTATTCTTCACTCTTCCCAATACTTTTTTCCTTTTAATTAGACAATTTTCTAATGCAACTATATACCGGTAGACACTAAAACTTTCCTGACCTGCCTATTTTTTTCTGTATCATACCTATCTATCTAATGCATGTAGACGCATTGTATTTCACAGAAGCCCCAACAACCACTGAAGCAACTACCGTACGTTTAACAACCACCAAGGCACCTACAACCACATCTGCCCTGCCATCTACTGAGGAAGTTACCACAACAGTTGTGACCAGTACTGCTGAGGCCACCACAACAGAGATAACCACAGTGCAGACAACACAAGGTATGGAATGTTAAACGTTTCCAACCGTGGTATTACAATATAAATATGCTATATCAGTGCTATTGGAAACTTAAACAATGTAAATAAAACGTTCACATATTATTATTATGTATTTTTGTTTGAATGTTTTTGCTAGTTCCTACGAGCACAGAGGTGATCACTACTTCTGTCGTTACCACACGTGAAACAACCACAGTACCGACATCCACAGCTGCACCTACAACCACTGAGGAAGTCATAACAACTGTGGTTTACACGACCACCCCAGAGGAAACCACCACTGAGGAGACAACTACTGTGAGAACCACTTCAGAAACGACTGCCACAGGTAGGGTTGAATATTTGTTATTCTTCACTCTTCCCAATACTTATTTTCCTTTTAATTAAACAATTTTCTAATGCAACTATATAGACACTAAAACTTTCCTGACCTGCCTATTTTTTTCTGTATCATACCTATCTATCTAATGCATGTAGACGCATTGTATTTCACAGAAGCCCCAATATCCACTGAGGCAACTACCGTAACTTCAACAACCACCAAGGCACCTACAACCACGTCTACCCTGCCAACTACTGAGGAAGTTACCACAACAGTTGTGACCAGTACTGCTGAGGCCACCACAACAGAGATAACCACAGTGCAGACAACACAAGGTATGGAATGTTAAACGTTTCCAACCGTGGTATTACAATATAAATATGCTATATCAGTGCTATTGGAAACTTAAACAATATAAATAAAACGTTCACATATTATTATTATGTATTTTTGTTTGAATGTTTTTTGCTAGTTCCTACGAGCACAGAGGTGATCACTACTTCTGTCGTTACCACACGTGAAACAACCACAATACCGACATCCACAGCTGCACCTACAACCACTGAGGAAGTCATAACAACTGTGGTTTACACGACCACCCCAGAGGAAACCACCACTGAGGAGACAACTACTGTGAGAACCACTTCAGAAACGACTGCTACAGGTAGGGTTGAATATTTGTTATTCTTCACTCTTCCCAATACTTTTTTCCTTTTAATTAGACAATTTTCTAATGCAACTATATAGACACTAAAACTTTCCTGACCTGCCTATTTTTTTCTGTATCATACCTATCTATCTAATGCATGTAGACGCATTGTATTTCACAGAAGCCCCAATATCCACTGAGGCAACTACCGTAACTTCAACAACCACCAAGGCACCTACAACCACGTCTACCCTGCCAACTACTGAGGAAGTTACCACAACAGTTGTGACCAGTACTGCTGAGGCCACCACAACAGAGATAACCACAGTGCAGACAACACAAGGTATGGAATGTTAAACGTTTCCAACCGTGGTATTACAATATAAATATGCTATATCAGTGCTATTGGAAACTTAAACAATGTAAATAAAACGTTCACATATTATTATTATGTATTTTTGTTTGAATGTTTTTTGCTAGTTCCTACGAGCACAGAGGTGATCACTACTTCTGTCGTTACCACACGTGAAACAACCACAGTACCGACATCCACAGCTGCACCTACAACCACTGAGGAAGTCATAACAACTGTGGTTTACACGACCACCCCAGAGGAAACCACCACTGAGGAGACAACTACTGTGAGAACCACTTCAGAAACGACTGCTACAGGTAGGGTTGAATATTTGTTATTCTTCACTCTTCCCAATACTTTTTTCTTTTAATTAGACAATTTTCTCATGCACCTATATAGACACTAAAACTTTCCTGACCTGCCTATTTTTTTCTGTATCATACCTATCTATCTAATGCATGTAGACGCATTGTATTTCACAGAAGCCCCAATATCCACTGAGGCAACTACCGTAACTTCAACAACCACCAAGGCACCTACAACCACGTCTACCCTGCCAACTACTGAGGAAGTTACCACAACAGTTGTGACCAGTACTGCTGAGGCCACCACAACAGAGATAACCACAGTGCAGACAACACAAGGTATGGAATGTTAAACGTTTCCAACCGTGGTATTACAATATAAATATGCTATATCAGTGCTATTGGAAACTTAAACAATGTAAATAAAACGTTCACATATTATTATTATGTATTTTTGTTTGAATGTTTTTTGCTAGTTCCTACGAGCACAGAGGTGATCACTACTTCTGTCGTTACCACACGTGAAACAACCACAATACCGACATCCACAGCTGCACCTACAACCACTGAGGAAGTCATAACAACTGTGGTTTACACGACCACCCCAGAGGAAACCACCACTGAGGAGACAACTACTGTGAGAACCACTTCAGAAACGACTGCTACAGGTAGGGTTGAATATTTGTTATTCTTCACTCTTCCCAATACTTTTTTCCTTTTAATTAGACAATTTTCTAATGCAACTATATAGACACTAAAACTTTCCTGACCTGCCTATTTTTTTCTGTATCATACCTATCTATCTAATGCATGTAGACGCATTGTATTTCACAGAAGCCCCAATATCCACTGAGGCAACTACCGTAACTTCAACAACCACCAAGGCACCTACAACCACGTCTACCCTGCCAACTACTGAGGAAGTTACCACAACAGTTGTGACCAGTACTGCTGAGGCCACCACAACAGAGATAACCACAGTGCAGACAACACAAGGTATGGAATGTTAAACGTTTCCAACCGTGGTATTACAATATAAATATGCTATATCAGTGCTATTGGAAACTTAAACAATGTAAATAAAACGTTCACATATTATTATTATGTATTTTTGTTTGAATGTTTTTGCTAGTTCCTACGAGCACAGAGGTGATCACTACTTCTGTCGTTACCACACGTGAAACAACCACAATACCGACATCCACAGCTGCACCTACAACCACTGAGGAAGTCATAACAACTGTGGTTTACACGACCACCCCAGAGAAAACCACCACTGAGGAGACAACTACTGTGAGAACCACTTCAGAAACGACTGCTACAGGTAGGGTTGAATATTTGTTATTCTTCACTCTCCCCAATACTTTTTTTCCTTTTAATTAGACAATTTTCTAATGCAACTATATAGACACTAAAACTTTCCTGACCTGCCTATTTTTTTCTGTATCATACCTATCTATCTAATGCATGTAGACGCATTGTATTTCACAGAAGCCCCAATATCCACTGAGGCAACTACCGTAAGTTCAACAACCACCAAGGCACCTACAACCACGTCTGCCCTGCCATCTACTGAGGAAGTTACCACAACAGTTGTGACCAGTACTGCTGAGGCCACCACAACAGAGATAACCACAGTGCAGACGACACAAGGTATGGAATGTTAAACGTTTCCAACCGTGGTATTACAATATAAATATGCTATATCAGTGCTATTGGAAACTTAAACAATGTAAATAAAACGTTCACATATTATTATTATGTATTTTTGTTTGAATGTTTTTTGCTAGTTCCTACGAGCACAGAGGTGATCACTACTTCTGTCGTTACCACACGTGAAACAACCACAGTACCGACATCCACAGCTGCACCTACAACCACTGAGGAAGTCATAACAACTGTGGTTTACACGACCACCCCAGAGGAAACCACCACTGAGGAGACAACTACTGTGAGAACCACTTCAGAAACGACTGCTACAGGTAGGGTTGAATATTTGTTATTCTTCACTCTTCCCAATACTTGTTTTCCTTTTAATTAAACAATTTTCTAATGCAACTATATAGACACTAAAACTTTCCTGACCTGCCTATTTTTTTCTGTATCATACCTATCTATCTAATGCATGTAGACGCATTGTATTTCACAGAAGCCCCAATATCCACTGAGGCAACTACCGTAAGTTCAACAACCACCAAGGCACCTACAACCACGTCTGCCCTGCCATCTACTGAGGAAGTTACCACAACAGTTGTGACCAGTACTGCTGAGGCCACCACAACAGAGATAACCACAGTGCAGACGACACATGGTATGGAATGTTAAACGTTTCCAACCGTGGTATTACAATATCAATATTTATTTATATTTATTTATTTATTACATTTATTTACCCAGGGTATGCCCAAACAGTTAAAAACTGGTTTCCATTGGGGCCCTGCATATGTCAACTTTAAAAATTAAAACATACAGAAAATACGACAATCCACGTAAAAAATAACAATTAGATACAACATCACAGAAGTAATTAAAATTGTACATAGATTAAGATCAACAATTATAAGCTGTGTGAAATCTTAACATACAAATTTGGGCACCAACATATACGCCGAGTACGGAAGGGCGAAAACCCGCGAAAACCCTTCTTGGGGAAAAAGCGAGGAAATTCCTTCCGGCTCCGAAATTTCGCAACCAAGTTTATAAACTCCGTAAGTCAGCACAGAAATAATTAATTTTTAATGACAGTGTTAAGTACATATAAGAATGCCTTGTATACAGTATAAACATTATTGGATGAACGTTTTACGAAGTTCAACTTTGAACGAACCCAGTGAATTTACGGCTCTTAGTTGGGCATTCAAGTTATTCCATATGTGCGCACCTTTTACAGCAAAGCTCGTAAAGTAGGATTCCTTCTTCGCAAAAGGAACCCTTAGTGCCGAGTCAGTGGATCGTCTCGTTTCACGAATCTGTGTAAGCGGTGTGAATAGATTAGTCATATACAGAGGACCCATTTTGTTTATGCATTTGTAAACAAGAACAGCTTTTTTGTACATAACTATTTCAGAAAATGAGAGCCAATTAAGTTTAGCAAACATTTCAGATGATGGTGTAAGAAAGTCACACTTCAGAATTATCCGCGCGGCCCTTTTCAGGCATTTGTTAAGAATAACATTGTGAGATATGTATCGATCTGCCCAAACAGTACAACAGTAATCTAAGGATGGCTTAACTAAGCTTACAAACAGAATTTGCAGGCAGCTTTGTGGAACACAATCGCGAATTCTATTTAACATACCCAGCTTAGAAGCGACCTTAGTCTTGACGTATTCAACGTGAGGAGTCCAACTTAAAGTTTCATCAATAATAACACCCAAACATTTACATGAATTCACCTTTACAATTGGACCATCGTCAATGCTTACATTAAGGCCAGTGTTTGAAACCTTTGCCTGGATCCAATGAGCATGGATTTAGTTTTGGTGGCATTTATTGTAAGTTTGTTTTTGACGCACCAATCATGGATTCTGACTAGGGCTATATTCAAGATATTCTCTATTTCATTAACACTGGAGGAACTACAAGTTAGTGTAGAGTCATCTGCATACATGAACAAACTGCAGTTTGGGGGGATACAAAGTGGAAGATCACTAGTATAAATAATGAATAACAGAGGGCCTAGGATTGAACCCTGCGGCACGCCAACATTTAATGGCAAGGCCTTAGATATATTACCATCGATTTTCACAGATTGACTACGTTCACTCAGATATGATTTAAACCATTGAATTACAGAAGTTGACATATTCAACTGTTTAAGTTTCTCTAGCAGAATGTTATGATTAACAGAATCGAATGCTTTACTGAGATCTATAAAGACTGTGCCTGTCATTTCCCCACGTTCCATAGCTTGAAAACATTTGTTCGTTAAGTCATGTAGGGTACTTTCAGTCGAGTGTAATGGCCTAAATCCCGATTGGCAAGCAGGAATAAGATTACTTTCATCGAGGTAAGAATAAATAGCTGAATGTACCCATCTTTCTAAAATCTTCGAGATAATCGGCAGGATGGAAATAGGCCGATAGTTACTTGTGTTACATTTGTCTCCTCCCTTATGAATAGGTGTGACCAGAGCTTGTTTCCAATCCTTAGGGTACTGGTCACATCTTATCGATAAGTTAAAATGTGGGTTAATGATCTAATAATATACGGAGAAGCTATTTTAATCATTTTAACACTGATGCCATCAGGACCTGTTGCTTTCCGACTAACATTGATGCTATATGCTTTTGCACATAATCTTCTGTTATGTCGGGCAATATGCATTGCTCATAGACTGAGTTATGAAGAGATGAATCGATATTGTCGTCTACTTCAAAATCACGAGGGTGGCATTACTACACATACGTTCCCCAATTGTGGAAAAGTGCTCATTAAATGTATCAGCGATGTCAACAAGATCCTCGATATTTTCACCATTCGCAGAAAGGATAGAATTTGGAGTAATTCTGTTTTTGTTAGGAAGCACCTCTTTTAGTTTTTTCCACAGCATAGATGAATTACTTTTATTGTCCTCAATGGTAGACGTAAAGTATTCACTTTTCGTCGTACGGATTTTCTTAGTAACCGTGTTCCGCAACTTTTTGTATGCATCCCAATCATTTTGTGAACCTGAACGTTTTGCGATTTTATGTGCACGGTCACGTTGTCGCATAAGTTGAAGAATGTCTCCATCAAGCCAGGGCAAGGAGTCACCCCGAACATGTTTTGATTTTATTGGTGCATGGTGGTTAATTATACTCATAAACAGGGAGTGCCATAGGGACCATGCTTCATTAACATCATGACAACTGAGTACATGATCCCATGGTGCGTTAATGAGGTCTTCTTTGAAAGCATCACTATCTATATCTTTAAAACATCTGAAGTTAATTGAATGTCCTCCTGTTTGGGGGATTTTCCAAGTATGAAGACAGTAAACAAGATAGTGGTCACTTAGAAGTACAGGTAAGACACCACATTCACTAACAAGCTCAGGATGCGAGCTAAAAATGAGATCAATAGTGCTTCGAGTTAGTTCAGTAACACGGGTTGGATCATGCACGAGTTGCGTCATTTGGAACAAGTTAAAGCAATAAATAAGAGGTTTTGAGGTACTACTATTATCGTCATCGGACACATCAAGATTAAAATCACCAGTGACAATAATTTCCTTACATTCAGAAGAGGCTTTGTCTATGATATCACTTAGTTTGTCTATAAATTCAACCGAACTTGAAGGTGGCCTGTAGATAGAACTGATAAGAACAGGCTGCCTATGTTTACATTTAATCTTAACCCATATACATTCAACGTCATCTGTTTCTAGGTCGATACGGCGAATGAAAGTTAAATTGTTTCTGATATACATGGCAACCCCGCCACCGTGACGGTTTCTATCTCTTCTTACAATAGAGTAATCGGGTAGGCTGATCTCATTGTCAGCGATTGAGGCGTCACAAAAAGTTTCATTTAAACAGATGATATCGAATGGGTTTTTTGACATTAATATCTTAAAATGGTCAAGTTTATTTATTATACTTCTAACATTTAGGTGTGCGAATGAAAAAAAACCTACACATTGGTTGTGGATGATACCATATGTTCAGTTTACTTTGGATCCCTGTTCCGTGGGTTGAGCAGTTCTTTGACCTGTTTGAGGTATATGCTATATCAGTGCTATTGGAAACTTAAACAATGTAAATAAAACGTTCACATATTATTATTATGTATGTTTGTTTGAATGTTTTTTGCTAGTTCCTACGAGCACAGAGGTGATCACTACTTCTGTCGTTACCACACGTGAAACAACCACAATACCGACATCCACAGCTGCACCTACAACCACTGAGGAAGTCATAACAACTGTGGTTTACACGACCACCCCAGAGGAAACCACCACTGAGGAGACAACTACTGTGAGAACCACTTCAGAAACGACTGCTACAGGTAGGGTTGAATATTTGTTATTCTTCACTCTTCCCAATACTTTTTTTCCTTTTAATTAGACAATTTTCTAATGCAACTATATAGACACTAAAACTTTCCTGACCTGCCTATTTTTTTCTGTATCATACCTATCTATCTAATGCATGTAGACGCATTGTATTTCACAGAAGCCCCAATATCCACTGAGGCAACTACCGTAAGTTCAACAACCACCAAGGCACCTACAACCACGTCTGCCCTGCCATCTACTGAGGAAGTTACCACAACAGTTGTGACCAGTACTGCTGAGGCCACCACAACAGAGATAACCACAGTGCAGACGACACAAGGTATGGAATGTTAAACGTTTCCAACCGTGGTATTACAATATAAATATGCTATGTCAGTGCTATTGGAAACTTAAACAATGTAAATAAAACGTTCACATATTATTATTATGTATTTTTGTTTGAATGTTTTTTGCTAGTTCCTACGAGCACAGAGGTGATCACTACTTCTGTCGTTACCACACGTGAAACAACCACAATACCGACATCCACAGCTGCACCTACAACCACTGAGGAAGTCATAACAACTGTGGTTTACACGACCACCCCAGAGGAAACCACCACTGAGGAGACAACTACTGTGAGAACCACTTCAGAAACGACTGCTACAGGTAGGGTTGAATATTTGTTATTCTTCACTCTTCCCAATACTTTTTTTCCTTTTAATTAAACAATTTTCTAATGCAACTATATAGACACTAAAACTTTCCTGACCTGCCTATTTTTTTCTGTATCATACCTATCTATCTAATGCATGTAGACGCATTGTATTTCACAGAAGCCCCAATATCCACTGAGGCAACTACCGTAAGTTCAACAACCACCAAGGCACCTACAACCACGTCTGCCCTGCCATCTACTGAGGAAGTTACCACAACAGTTGTGACCAGTACTGCTGAGGCCACCACAACAGAGATAACCACAGTGCAGACGACACATGGTATGGAATGTTAAACGTTTCCAACCGTGGTATTACAATATCAATATGCTATATCAGTGCTATTGGAAACTTAAACAATGTAAATAAAACGTTCACATATTATTATTATGTATTTTTGTTTGAATGTTTTTTGCTAGTTCCTACGAGCACAGAGGTGATCACTACTTCTGTCGTTACCACACGTGAAACAACCACAGTACCGACATCCACAGCTGCACCTACAACCACTGAGGAAGTCATAACAACTGTGGTTTACACTACCACCCCAGAGGAAACCACCACTGAGGAGACAACTACTGTGAGAACCACTTCAGAAACGACTGCTACAGGTAGGGTTGAATATTTGTTATTCTTCACTCTTCCCAATATTTGTTTTCCTTTTAATTAAACAATTTTCTAATGCAACTATATAGACAGTAAAACTTTCCTGACCTGCCTATTTTTTTCTGTATCATACCTATCTATCTAATGCATGTAGACGCATTGTATTTCACAGAAGCCCCAATATCCACTGAGGCAACTACCGTAAGTTCAACAACCACCAAGGCACCTACAACCACGTCTGCCCTGCCATCTACTGAGGAAGTTACCACAACAGTTGTGACCAGTACTGCTGAGGCCACCACAACAGAGATAACCACAGTGCAGACGACACATGGTATGGAATGTTAAACGTTTCCAACCGTGGTATTACAATATCAATATACTATATCAGTGCTATTGGAAACTTAAACAATGTAAATAAAACGTTCACATATTATTATTATGTATTTTTGTTTGAATGTTTTTTGCTAGTTCCTACGAGCACAGAGGTGATCACTACTTCTGTCGTTACCACACGTGAAACAACCACAGTACCGACATCCACAGCTGCACCTACAACCACTGAGGAAGTCATAACAACTGTGGTTTACACTACCACCCCAGAGGAAACCACCACTGAGGAGACAACTACTGTAAGAACCACTTCAGAAACGACTGCTACAGGTAGGGTTGAATATTTGTTATTCTTCACTCTTCCCAATACTTTTTTCTTTTAATTAGACAATTTTCTCATGCACCTATATAGACACTAAAACTTTCCTGACCTGCCTATTTCTTTTCTGTATCATGCCTATCTATATAATGCATGTAGACGCATTGTATTTCACAGAAGCCCCAACATCCACTGAAGCAACTACCATACGTTTAACAACCACCAAGGCACCTACAACCACGTCTGCCCAGCCATCTACTGAGGAAGTTACCACAACAGTTGTGACCAGTACTGCTGAGGCCACCACAACAGAGATAACCACAGTGCAGACGACACAAGGTATGGAATGTTAAACGTTTCCAACCGTGGTATTTCATTATAAATATGCCATGTCAGTGCTATTGGAAACTTAAACAATGTAAATAAAACGTTCACATATGTGACCTGTCACCACGAAACCCGGACAAAGTCGCACCGATCCATTTCGAGTAAACAGCGTGCAAAGTCGTTTGAGGGCGGAATTGTCCATTTTTGGATTTTGGGATGACCGTATGATTTACATATTCATCTATCATTTTACTTTAAAAATAAATTAAATCTGTTAAGGTAAAATACTTTTTTACCCTATTTTCGGAGCGATGTTGGTGAACAAGAAGCGTGGACTTCCTGTACAAAAGCCTTCTTTTCTCTGATTGACTTGTTATTGATTGGGCATGTTGGGGGGCTTAATCCCCTCCTGAGGGGATTACAGGAAAGGGTTACCCCTACAAGTTTATAATCCTTCAAAAGCTTATGAACTGGAGAATATGAAAATACCAAAAACTCAAAATAAAATTTTCCAACTTTGTCCGGGTTTCGTGGTGACAGGTCACATATTATTATTATTATGTATTTTTGTTTGAATGTTTTTTGCTAGTTCCTACGAGCACAGAGGTGATCACTACTTCTGTCGTTACCACACGTGAAACAACCACAGTACCAACATCAACAGCTGCACCTACAACCACTGAGGAAGTCATAACAACTGTGGTTTACACTACCACCCCAGAGGAAACCACCACTGAGGAAACCACCACTGAGGAGACAACTACTGTGAGAACCACTTCAGAAACGACTGCTACAGGTAGGGTTGAATATTTGTTATTTTTCACTCTTCCCCAGACTTTTTCCCTTTTTATTTAGACAATTTCCCCTTGTACCTATATAAACACAAAATGTGAAATGCTAATACAGAAAATATCACAATGTGTAGTAGGATTCCAAACAAAGATATTATGATCATGTTTCTGACCACAATAGCCACTACAACTACCACGGCAGGAGTGTGTTCAGATAATCTTGATACTTACAATTATGTGAATGTAACAAGGGTTATCAAGGATAATGAGATGACTGTGACGCCCAGTTCCGATGGAAGCTGGATTCCTTCAAACCCACCTGAAGACGAGACCAACCCCGATACTGGCTCTCACTTTGTTGCTACCTTCCATCCAAGTGCCGAAATAACTTCAGTGATTGTTATTAAAACAAACGGAGTCACAGAGAAAGTAACACTTGCTTTTGACATTAAGTATAGGGAGGTGAATTTACGCATCTAGAAAATGGAACAGATAGATGGTGGATATCTTTTTATTGGTGACACAGACAGTAAGATCAATTTGCCTAATAACACATATGTGACTGCAATCAAAGTCTACATTGTCAAGCCTAATTAATATTCTAGTTTCAAAGTGATATTCACATGGTTGTGAGCATATTGGTAAGTCGGATTACCTTTCTATCTCGGCAGCTTTTCAGTACAAATGTTTTCAGATAATTTGGTAGAAGTATTGCTGAGGAAACTTCTAATCATTGGTAACATTGGTGTTCATTTGTTTCTATTTATAATACATATAAAAGTTCCAACTACTACCGAGACAACAACAACCCGTGTTACAACGACAGAGGCACCCACTACGACTGCCCCTCCAACAACAACTGAGGAAGTTACCACAACAGTTGTGACCACTACTCCTGAGTCAACCACGACAGAGACAACGACGGTGCAGACAACTACAGGTATAATCAATTTTTTTCTGATTTTGCCTGATTTATTCTCTATATTCGGGATAATTACTTCATAGAATTTCTCTAGACTTAAAAGAATTCATTGATTTGTAATATGTTGTACAACAGTCACAACTACAGAAGAATCAGGAAATATATTTAACAATCAACTTATGACAGTTTCAAGCCATGAAAAAGTTGTGAACATGTTTTCAACATTTTCATAGTGGAAATTTTGAACTTGATTGGTATTTCAAAATGTGAAATGCTAATACAGAAAATATCACAATGTGTAGTACGATTCTAAGCAAAGATATTATGAGTTAAACATGTTTCTGATCATTTATCATTAAATCTCTGTTTTTTCTGACCACAGTAGCCACTACAACTCCTCCAACTACCACAGCAGGAGTGTGTTCAGATAATCTTGATACTTACAAATATGTGAATGTAACACGGGTTATCAAGGATAAGGAGACGACTTCCGATGGAAGCTGGATTCCTTCAAACCCACCTGAAGACGAGACCAACCCCCATACTGGCTCTCACCTTGTTGCTACCTTCCATCCAAGTGCCGAAATAACTTCAGTGATTGTTATTAAAACAAACGGAGTCACAGAGAAAGTAACACTTGCTTTTGACATTAAGTACAGGGGAGGTGAATTTACGCATCTAGAAAATGGAACAGATGGTGGATATCTTTTGTTGGTGACACAGACAGTAAGATCAATCTGCCTAATAACACATATGTGACTGCAATCAAAGTCTACATTGTCAATCCTAATCAAGATTCTAGCTTCAAAGTGATATTCAATGGTTGTGAGCATATTGGTAAGTCGGATTACCTTTCTATGTCGGCAGCTTTTCAGTACAAATGTTTTCAGATAATTTGGTAGAAGTATTGCTGAGGAAACTTCTAATCATTGGTAACATTGGTGTTCATTTGTTTCTATTTATAATACATATAAAAGTTCCAACTACTGCCAAGACAACAACAACCCGTGTTACAACGACAGAGGCACCCACTACGACTGCCCCTCCAACAACAACTGAGGAAGTTACCACAACAGTTGTGACCACTACTCCAGAGTCAACCACGACAGAGACAACCACGGTGCAGACAACTACAGGTATAATCAAATTTTTTCAGATTTTTGCCTGATTTATTGTCTACATTCGGGATAATTACTTCATAGAATTTCTCTAGACTTAAAAGAATTCATTGATTTGTAATATGTTGTACAACAGTCACAACTACAGAAGAATCAGGAAATATATTTAACAATCAACTTATGACAGTTTCAAGCCATGAAAAAGTTGTGAACATGTTTTCAACATTTTCATAGTGGAAATTTTGAACTTGATTGGTATTTCAAAATGTGAAATGCTAATACAGAAAATATCACAATGTGTAGTACGATTCTAAGCAAAGATATTATGAGTTAAACATGTTTCTGATCATTTATCATTAAATCTCTGTTTTTTCTGACCACAGTAGCCACTACAACTCCTCCAACTACCACAGCAGGAGTGTGTTCAGATAATCTTGATACTTACAAATATGTGAATGTAACACGGGTTATCAAGGATAAGGAGACGACTTCCGATGGAAGCTGGATTCCTTCAAACCCACCTGAAGACGAGACCAACCCCCATACTGGCTCTCACCTTGTTGCTACCTTCCATCCAAGTGCCGAAATAACTTCAGTGATTGTTATTAAAACAAACGGAGTCACAGAGAAAGTAACACTTGCTTTTGACATTAAGTACAGGGGAGGTGAATTTACGCATCTAGAAAATGGAACAGATGGTGGATATCTTTTTGTTGGTGACACAGACAGTAAGATCAATCTGCCTAATAACACATATGTGACTGCAATCAAAGTCTACATTGTCAATCCTAATCAAGATTCTAGCTTCAAAGTGATATTCAATGGTTGTGAGCATATTGGTAAGTCGGATTACCTTTCTATCTCGGCAGCTTTTCAGTACAAATGTTTTCAGATAATTTGGTAGAAGTATTGCTGAGGAAACTTCTAATCATTGGTAACATTGGTGTTCATTTGTTTCTATTTATAATACATATAAAAGTTCCAACTACTGCCAAGACAACAACAACCCGTGTTACAACGACAGAGGCACCCACTACGACTGTCCCTCCAACAACAACTGAGGAAGTTACCACAACAGTTGTGACCACTACTCCTGAGTCAACCACGACAGAGACAACCACGGTGCAGACAACTACAGGTATAATCAATTTTTTTCTGATTTTTGCCTGATTTATTCTCTACATTCGGGATAATTACTTCATAGAATTTCTCTAGACTTAAAAGAATTCATTGATTTGTAATATGTTGTACAACAGTCACAACTACAGAAGAATCAGGAAATATATTTAACAATCAACTTATGACAGTTTCAAGCCATGAAAAAGTTGTGAACATGTTTTCAACATTTTCATAGTGGAAATTTTGAACTTGATTGGTATTTCAAAATGTGAAATGCTAATACAGAAAATATCACAATGTGTAGTACGATTCTAAGCAAAGATATTATGAGTTAAACATGTTTCTGATCATTTATCATTAAATCTCTGTTTTTTCTGACCACAGTAGCCACTACAACTCCTCCAACTACCACAGCAGGAGTGTGTTCAGATAATCTTGATACTTACAAATATGTGAATGTAACACGGGTTATCAAGGATAAGGAGACGACTTCCGATGGAAGCTGGATTCCTTCAAACCCACCTGAAGACGAGACCAACCCCCATACTGGCTCTCACCTTGTTGCTACCTTCCATCCAAGTGCCGAAATAACTTCAGTGATTGTTATTAAAACAAACGGAGTCACAGAGAAAGTAACACTTGCTTTTGACATTAAGTACAGGGGAGGTGACTTTACGCATCTAGAAAATGGAACAGATGGTGGATATCTTTTTGTTGGTGACACAGACAGTAAGATCAATCTGCCTAATAACACATATGTGACTGCAATCAAAGTCTACATTGTCAATCCTAATCAAGATTCTAGCTTCAAAGTGATATTCAATGGTTGTGAGCATATTGGTAAGTCGGATTACCTTTCTATCTCGGCAGCTTTTCAGTACAAATGTTTTCAGATAATTTGGTAGAAGTATTGCTGAGGAAACTTCTAATCATTGGTAACATTGGTGTTCATTTGTTTCTATTTATAATACATATAAAAGTTCCAACTACTACCGAGACGACAACTACTCGTGTTACAACGACAGAGGCACCCACTACGACTGCCCCTCCAACAACAACTGAGGAAGTTACCACAACAGTTGTGACCACTACTCCTGAGTCAACCACGACAGAGACAACCACGGTGCAGACAACTACAGGTATAATATAAAAAAATCTGATTTTTCCTGATTTATTCTCTACATTCGGGATAATTACTTCATAGAATTTCTCTGAACTTAAAATAATTTCTCTGAACTTAAAATAATTCATTGATTTGTAATGTTTCACAACAGTCACAACTACAGAAGAATCTACTACAACTGTTACCACAACACAATCAACAGTCACAGTCCCATCTACAACTGAAAGGCCGACGACAACTGAAGAGGTGACGACTACCACTGTTATAATTACAACTCCAGAGTCAACAACCGCGGAGGAGACAACGACAACTACCACTGGTAATTTTTGTAGCTTTCAAGTGCAACTTTGGTAATACATTGTATTGGCAAAATTACAAGTATTCTAACTCATTGGCCTATCCTAAGGAGGGGCTTGATCCCTGGCTACTCGGCAGATATGGTTTGGCCTCTGACCTGGCCCCATAGAGCAATAGATAATTGTCATAAGTGGACCGGCCACCAACATAGGGGCTGGTTAGCTCAGTTGGTAGAGCACTCGTACGGTATTCGAGAGGTCGCGGGTTCGAGTCCGGCATCAGCCAATTTTTCTTTGCTCGATACCCGTTTATATATAAATCTACTTTGTGTACAACCACATAAAAGGCTTGTGTCCCGTTAATTGTGTGATCCCCGCTACTGCCGTTACCTGGGTTGTTTGCATCTGACCGGGGCTTGATCCCTGGCTATTCGGCAGATATGGTTTGGCCTCTGACAGTCCCAGGTCTGAGTTATGAGTCACCAAGTTCGAGTCGGAGTCATGTGTCCTGGTTAACTTTTACTCTTTAATCATGAATTATCACTTGCAATGGAACACCACAAATATTCAGGTTTATATATTTATTCAGGTTGGATCAGTCAAATTAGTTTGAAATCTTGTATTTACCATGTTGGAAACAGTGTTTTAAAGGTTTGCTTACTTCATATTGTTTAACACTGTCTGTAGAACATTGCAAATCAAAATGTCTCACGTCTTCAAATTGATTTTCATGGAGTGCCATGGTCGAGCGGTTTAGTGTTCTGATGGCTGAGTCGTCAGAATGAGGGTTCGAATCCCAACCGCGACCGTGGTGCTTGTGTCCTTGAGCAAGACACTTTACCATAATTGCTTCTCTCCACCCAGGAGCAAATGGGTACCTGTGAGGGCAGAGTTGGTTGGTGTGTTTGATTAGCCCATATGCGCCAAAATGGCAGCAATTGAGCTGTATACTCCCCAGGGAGCTGAGATGGTTTCAGGAATGATTTATGTGCCTGATGAGCAGGGGTAATAATGTACAGCGCTGTGATACCTTATGTAAGAGTGCTTTAAAATGCTTCCATTATTATTATTATATATTATGTAAGGATTATTTTTGTTTAGATTTTTAGAAATGGAGATTGTTAGAACAGGCTCTGTCTGAGACACAGACTCTTCATATAATGCCAAACAATTATCATACACTGTGTGACCAAATTTACTGGGATTCTGTTTAGATGGATTCTGCTGATAACAAATCAGCGTTCCAGACTAGTACTGACATTAACCAAAAAATGTTGATTGTAACGACAATTGGAAAAGTAACATCTGAATTTCTTACAATCAAATGACGTAGTGAAAATTTAAACCTAATTATTATTGTTGGTCGAGAAATTCTAGAGCTGTGTTTCAGCCGCCTAACACAGGTACGTTTTCAAAAATTAAAAAAATGGGCTCCGCTTCATTGTACAGAGACGGAGTCCATATTTGGGCTATTGCTGACAACCGTGTACATTCACAGTATACCTCCATCATGTGATAGCACAGCTTAGACACAACCATTGAACCACCACATCTTTAGCTTTACCTGCAAGGCCGCGTGACGCTAACGACTGTATGCTACCAATGACGTTTAAAAAACTAAATTATTTAGAGAACAAGAATATTTAAATTTCTCCTGTCTTTTATCTTTCATTTCACTTCATTGACTTGCAGCAGGGACATCCAGGTTGCCGTTGACCATTAAGACAACTACAGAGGGTAGGCGTATTGTACAATTTCATGGTTTACCCTTGTTATTAGTAACCTTTAAGCCCTGTAAAGAAATGGATAGTAATATGGTGCAAACCAGCTAGTCAATCAAAGGACATAGATTTTCCAATCGGGTTACACTTTACCTGACAACTGTTGCTTTCGCCATTTTTGAATTAATATATTGTAATGAATGCACATAGTCTTAATACATTTTAACTATTTTCCCGTTAACGACACAATTAATAAGCTGAACTATTAAAGCTGGAACTTTCTTTAGTTTTATTATTTATTAAACAAAATTCGATTGAACAAAATAATAATTTACTGAGACTGTACTCAAAATGATGATTTTAAAAATGTTGCTACATATACAGAGCCTAGATGTTAAAAAAGGAAATATATAAAATAATTGTTTGTATACAAATTGAACAATTCACTAGAACTGTGTAGTAGTTTGTTACAATACATTTAACTTGTAAACAAATAATTTCAATTCAAACAAATGTTATGAAATTAACGTCAACATGTTTAAATAATTATAAATAATACAACTTATATCATTAAATACATAATTCTACATAAACGATTATTGAGATATAAAAGAACAAATTGGAAAGGATAAACATTAATTATTTGTTCTAAACATCCTGCATTCCTATCATTGTTTCCTTACACAGTTGGCGGTAGAAGGTGCAAGTATTCACGGATCGAAAACTTTCTGAATGTTGAAGACTGCGAGTCGGTTGAACCAATTTACCATACTGAGTGCATAGGATACTGCCCATCCAACAGCTATGTCAATATGGGATTAAATTCTAATATTGATTTCAACTGCGGCTGTTGTACCCCAGCTATTCTACATGAGAATTTCATTAAGATGGAGTGCGAGAACGGAACTACATTTGTACAGTCCTACTATGAGATTAAAGAGTGCGGTTGCAATGCTTGCCAATATGATCCGTTTATGTCTTTGGTGGTGAACCATTACCGTGAAAAATAAATCGGCAATTATTTTTCTCTAAACATCCTGCATTCCAACAATATTTATTGAGAAGAAAAAAGAGAGAACAAAAAAATCAATAAATAAATAACAGGTCATCTCCATAACAGACAGACTAGGTAACACGACTTTGTCAGCTTTTGATTAATGTTAATCTCACTAATAATCAGAAAGGCTCATACCTGAAATTTGTCAATCTCTCAAATACATCAACTCCACACACTTCAACCCAAGGGTATCAAATAACTCAGTTATACCATTTATATTACTTAATTTCATCCACTGCCTTGATATATGTATTTTCTACCATTTATGTTACCTTATCTTGTATGTCATTTCTTTCCCACCTATTCTCTATTGCCAGTTTTCTGTTTTAGGACAATTTTAATCTGGGTAATTACAACCACGCGCCAACACCGCATTTGTATGGTGTTGACCCCCATTCTTGTCATATCCCATTGTGTGACCTATTCTTATCCGAGCTTCACCACAAGCCACTGCATCTGCCGTACAGCCTGTCCTATTATGTGGCTCCCTAATTCCTCCTTTGTTTACTTCCCACACTCCTATTGGCTTTGCCAGATTGGTGCCTATTTTTAATTGGCTACTATTTTCCTGCTTTTTTATCCCTCCCCATGATCCTTTGCTTTCCCTTTCCCCTGTAAATGGATGTGTTTTTATGTTTTGTATTTTGTCAATGCCTCTGATGAAGGTCCGGTTTAGATTGAAAGCTAAGGCCACCCTCCCGATTTAATTTATAACATATATATATATATATATATATATATATATATATATATATATATATATATATATATATATATTGCTGGTCGTATAACATGCCACCCCAAAGAAAACAAACAAACAAACAAACAAACAAACACCCCAACACCCCAACGAACAAACAAACATACATAAACATTCTTTGTGTTGGGTCCACAGCGCACCATATGTGAACAACGTTGTGGGATAGACAGAAGTCATCATAACCCTTTTTAATTTCCTGTTAAAAGGAAAATGCCCCCAATACAATGTAATACTACCCAATGTTTTACGTTTGAAACGTTGTACTATCATAGCTTTTAAGTGATACGAATCTTTAAAATGTTAATGTTACAAGATTTTAAATTTGTAGTAAAGAGAGGGTTGCATTGAACGTGTGTATCCAAATACCAGTTGTGTACCTTACCTTTATAAATAATTTAGATATATTATGCATATTTAAATGTTATCTAAATAGTTTGTTGGTAACGTGGTGCATTAAAGATTGTTGTTCTTATATTAGAATATCCTTTAACATTTAAGAACAGTATTATTGTTCTTACTACCCCACATCCTTAGTGGCCATTTGGCCTTATGACGGACGAGTACAAAACATCATTTTAAAAATAAAATAGTCAAATTCAAGACACTATTAGCATTAAACAAAAATACACAGTGAGTAAATCATATAAGAAGTAAAATTTTATTTCGTTCTCGGTGTGATGTTTATCCTGCAGAAAAGACCAAGCGTTGAACTTACATTACCATTAATAAATACCAAGGCTATGTCACGAATATAAACTTATACACTGTGATTGGTTCAATCCTGCGTGGCGCGCCTAACAACAGCTGGTAGTGTTCGAAGTCATACCTGCTCGTTAGTTATTATCGCCGATCGGTTATAGACCTATGTTGCTGTCATCTTTGTCGGCCGATCTTTACCAGCCGTTAATACACCACCACGTGATCACGTTTTGTCTAGTCAGATTATCTCAGATGTCAGGTACATTTATGAATATGAAATTAAGGTTAGTTACACCGATTAAAATAATGGTGTTGGTATTAGAGAATTCAATTAACCAATAGTTAATGTTGTATTTTAACGTAATTATGTTTCCGCTTATTTAAAGTCTTGACATTGAGGCTAACATGTTATTAAGTTGTTAATGGTATCCTTTGAGATTGTTGTTTAAGGTACATTCGTTTAAGTAAGATTAGTAAAAAAAAAAATTATGATGGCTATCAAACTTCCACGTGAGGGGGGATATGAAGTTCGCCTTTTGCGATCGAAACATACAAGTGCATTTTCTAGGTGCTAGATTGGGCCATATTGGTATCTTCATTGGGAAAAGGTATCTCGGAATCGGGATATATAGTTGACATCGTCCCCGTGAACGTTAATAACCATGTCGGTTGATGTTTAATGAAGGACCTGTGCAGAATACCAAAGGTGTACTTCACAAAGCCTATACAATTAAGACAATATAAATGAAACAAAACCCTATAAACATGTTTTTTCTAAT
Source organism: Zoroaster sp. YZ-2022 (assembly GCA_029582265.1). Taxonomy (NCBI): domain Eukaryota; kingdom Metazoa; phylum Echinodermata; class Asteroidea; order Forcipulatida; family Zoroasteridae; genus Zoroaster; species Zoroaster sp. YZ-2022. The sequence continues at coordinate 33,987,457 of CM055830.1, forward strand.
CGATTATGTAATATGGGTACAATTATGAGGGTTAATTTTTTTTGTTTTGGTTTAATTTGCTCTGTTGGTGTTATTATTCGCTTATAGTGCTGCTGTATAGAGTGCAAATAAAGTAGAATAGCATAATGAATTTCGTGTGTAGGCCTACGTCGTCAGAGATTTATTACGTTTGTGTTTGGGAAAAAAGGTTATTGACAAATCAATTACCATATAGAGATAATCATTTTATTGAGTCTCTCTACAAGTTAACATTATTTTTATCTTCCGCCAACGGGGCGGGGGGAGTCATCAGAAGCCGACTATAGACTCTGGCAATGACCTAAAGAGGGCGCTATATATGCAAAAACGATTGTAGTCCGGGAAATATAGTGTGAGCTGTTACCGGTACTTCATTTCAATGTTACGGTTACCACAGAAGAGTTTTCCACTGTTAACTGTTTAAAACACAACGGCGGTTTTCAGTAGCTGCAGTTACTGTATCTCAAATGTAATTTCATTGGGTCAAATGAGACCTTGCAGGTATATACTTTTACATACAAAATTTGGCTCTTTTTGAATATCTCCTTTAATACTAATTATTAGGTGCCTTTCCTCTCTACAGAATGCACCTAGATATACTTCCTCTAGCGGTGATCTAATAATAATAATAATAATACAGATTTTTAGCGCGCACATATCCACCCTGCTGGGCGCTCAAGGCGCGGAAACAAAGAAAAAACATTAATACAAACAATATACAATGATAGCATAGGGAAAACAAATTATGTACCGAGATACATGTACCTACAATGCAATTACAAATATACATCATCTTTGAAGAGTTGTGACATAAGATGAGTTTTAAGCATCGACTTGAATCTGGTTATACTATGACAAGATTTGAGTTTAGTTGGAAGATGATTCCAGAGTCTCGGAGCTGCGACAGAAAATGACCTATCACCCCAGTTCCGTTTTGAAGTTGGTTCTTTGAGGAGTGACATGTTGCTGGAGCGCAAATTGCGTGATGGAGTGTAGACTTTAAGTAGTTCAGAAATATAAATTGGAGCAATGTTATTAAAAGATTTGTGAACAATTAGCATAAGTTTAAAAACAATTCTCTGTGAAACAGGAAGCCAGTGCAGTTCTTTCAAGATTGGCGTGATATGGCATGACTTTCTGGACAAAGTCACAACACGAGCTGCTGTGTTTTGTATGTGCTGAAGACGAGATATTTGATTCTGCGGGAGACCGTAAAGGAGAGCATTCCCGTTATCGAGCCGTGATGTGACAAATGCATGTATAATTTGTTCAGCAGCACTTTTATTCAAGTATTTCCTAATTCGGCTTATATTTCTGATATGAAATGATGATATGCGAACAATGTTGGAGATATGTGGTTTTAAAGTCATTGTCGAGTCAAATATAACACCCAAATTACGTGCATGTAATGAGGGGGTTATCTGCGAGTCACCAATTGTAATAAATGGAAGAGAAACTTTAGACAATTGCTGACGTGATCCAAATAGAACAAATTCTGTTTTTTCATCGTTCAATTTCAGGAAGTTTTGTCTCATCCAACTTGAATACGAATCTCTTGAATACATTTCTCCAGTGTTTTAATGCAGGAATCAGCAGGTTCTTGAGAAGATTTAAAAGTAATGTAAAGCTGCGTGTCATCAGCGCAAACATGGTAATTTAAATTATACTTCAAAATGATATCACGAACTGGAAAGGTATAAACAGTAAACCACTGTGGGCCGAGCACAGAGCCTTGGGGTACAGAATAGTCAAGAGTAACAGGCTCGGAGATAGCGTTACCAATACAAACATGCTGAGGCCTATTTAAAAGGTAGGACTTACACCAATCCAGGGCTGTGTCATGTATTCCAAGATGATATTGAAGGCGGGAGAGAAGGATTTTATGATCGACAGTGTCAAAAGCGGCGCTTAAGTCTAACAAAACTAATGCAGTGATTTTCCCCTCATCCATGGCAGATAAAATGTCATTGTTGACGCGATGAAGAGCAGTTTCCGTTCCATGAAATGGTTTGTAGGCTGACTGAAATGTGTCTGACAGGTTATTAGCACGAACATGGTCAGAGATCCGTGATGAAACAACTCGCTCGATTGTTTTTCCAAGGTACTTTAAATGCGCTACTGGTCGGTAATTTTTGAAAACTTCCTTGTCCAAATTGGGTTTCTTTAGGAGTGGTTTAACATGAGCAACCTTCTGGCTATTAGGGAAACAACCGGAAGAAAGAGATCTGTTTACAATAATTGTGATATACTTAGCAAACACATCAATATTAGTGACATAGCATTGTTGCTTGACTGAAGACAACATTTTGTGTCACATTTCATGGCATAAGTTACTGGACAAAATACTATTAATTTTTGACCCCAAAAAAGGATTGGTAGGGTTATAAGTTCTATGGTCTGAATCGACCTAATAACAAGATAGCATATTAAGGAACTGCACTTCTTACTCATTGATAAGGTCCAGTAAGCTGTTCAAAACATAGGAAAAGGTTTTATATTTGGAAGGAAGTGGAAAGTAGGGGAAGAGTAAAGCTGAATAGCAGGGTAAGGCCAAATAGTGTGAGTCAGCTTGACAATACTTCGTCATTTAAATTCCACGCTGCATGTCGCGCGCCGGCTAAATGCAACAGCTGGATCTCCACACACATTTTATGCACTGCTGATTTAAATAAGATCGGTCCAGATGTTGATGAAAACTCACGTGATTGTCTAAACCGTCACGGGTCTTGTTTAAATGGCTTTC